>LR738715.1:301017932-301063313 GCA_902687465.1 Secale cereale | reverse complement strand
CCCCCCCTCTAGTCAACCATATCGATCCTTTCAGGTTAGTTTCATTCAAATCATGCAAATGAGGATCCAAAACAAGAGGAAACGTGTTAGGAAAAGTAGATACGTTGGATAGGTATCAACTCCCCCAAGATTAAACCTTTGCTTGTCCTTAAGCAATTCAGTTGATAAACTGTAAGTGAAAAAGAAAAACTTTTACGTACTCTTTTGCTCTTGTTTGCATAAATAAGCTTAAACAACACCCATGTTTTCAGCAAAGATCATGACTAACCATGTCAACAATAACTCTTAGAAATTATATTAACTCATATCAATGACATAATCAGCTATTGAGCAATAATAAGATATCTCAAACAGCAACACGTTATCAAAACAACCATGATATAATATGACAATAGTGGTATCTCGCTAGCCCTTTCTGAGACCATAAAACAAAAATGCAGAGCACCTCCAAAGTTCAAGCAACGACTAAACATTGTAATTCATGGTAGAATAGATCCAGTCATGCTAACACCCAACATTCACTACACACAATGCATAGGCATGACAACAGTGCTCTCAGATCTGGCGCTTATTTTAGAAGATGATGACACAACATAAAAGTAAATAGATAGTCCCTTCCCAGAGGGACGTAGTGATTTGCAGAGGTGCCAGCGCTCAAGTTTTTAAAATAGAGGTAAATGATATTTTGAGACATACACCCTTCTCATTTACTTCACGACTATCAGTTATCAATATCTTCCATGCTAAACACGCTAGTGGCGGTTCCCAAGTGGAAAATTAAAGGTTTTGACTCCATTGGGAGTTTTTGTTTGTTTATTTGTAAGCTCTTTTCTTTTTGCAGTTTGGGACTGGGCATCCCTATTACCGCTCTTTTCTTGTGCGATGGCGAGTGAGTAAACACACGACCTGAGAATAACCCGCTTAGCATGGAAGATACCGACTACCTCATGTCGTTCCATGAACGATCTAGGCACACAAAAAAGATATTTATTTGAAATTTTTAAAGATGGCACATGCAAATTTACTTAGGACGGCAGGGTAATACCGCATATAGCTAGGTATGGTGGACACTTGGGTTCAAGGTTTTTGATGTACAAGCAGAATTCCCACTTAGTACAGGCAAAGGCTAGCAAATAGGATGGGAAGCGGCCAGCTAGAGAGCAACAACGGTCATGAACATGCATTATGCATAATAAACATTGGACACTGGCATGAGTAGGATATGAACACCATGAACATAAATATCATAGAGGCTATGTTGGTTTTGATTCAACTACATGCATGAACATGTCCCAAGTCAAGCCACTCGAACATTCAGAGGAGGATACCGTATCATCATACTACATCACAAACATTTTAACGCAATGTTGATATCCAAGATAAACCATTATCTACTCCTAGCTACTTATGCATGGCATGAGAAACTATAATCTCTAATTGTCATCACAAACATGTTTAATCATAATGGGCTGAATCATGGATACTAGGTTAAACATATTTACAAAAACAGAATAAGTCGAGTTCATACCAGTTTCTCTATGCCACGGCCAGTTCATCGAATATCGTCATTATTGCCTTTCACTTGCACGACCGAACGATATGAAAATAATAATATTGCTTATGGAAAGAACTTGTATGACATCTTTTGTCCTACCCTCCCATGGCAGCGGGTCCATATTAAGAACTAAGAGATATTAAGGCCTCCTTTTAATAGATAACCGGAACAAAGCATTAACACACGGTGAATACATGAACTCCTCAAACTACGGTCATCACCGGGGGGTGGTCCCAACTATTGTCACTCCAGGGTTGCTGGATCATAACACGTAGTAGGTGACTATAACTTACAAGAACGGATCTAGAACATGTATATAATGGTGATAACATAAATGGTTCAGATCTGAAATCATGGCACCCAGGCCCAAAGTGACAAGCATCAAGCATGGCAAAGTCATAGCAACATCAATCTCAGAACATAATGGATACTAGGGATCGGCCCTAACGAAACTAACTAGATTACATGATGAATCTCATCCAACTCCTCACTGACCAACGAGCCTACAAAGGAATTACTCGCTCCCGATGGGGAGCATCATGGAATTGGCTGTGGAGAAAGGGTGGTGATGACGGAGAATGAAGATCCCCTGCTTCGGAGCCCCAAATGGACTCCAGATCCAGCCTCTCGATGAAGAACAGGAGGTGACGTTAGCTCCATCTCGTGGATCGTGATAATTCTTTCTCTCCTCTTTTTTCTGGAAAAATGGGATTTTATAGCATAGGTTTCAGGGTCTACGGGGCCACCAGGTGGGGACAACCCACCTGGGCTCGCCCTGGTGTGTTGTGCCTACCCAGGTGCCCCCCTACGGTGGTTCTTGGATCCAGTATTTTTCTTTTTTTGTATAAAAAATCCTTGCAAAGTTTCGTTCCATTCCGAAAACTTTTATTTCTGCACAAAAACAACACCATTGTAGTTTTGCTGAAAACAGCGTCAGTTCGGGGTTAGTTTCATTCAAATCATGCAAATTAGGGTCCAAAACAAGAGGAAAGGCGTTAGGAAAAGTAGATATGTTGGAGACGTATCAGGGTTCTTCAAGCCGGAATTCAAATGAAAACAAAAATGAGGATAAGAAGAAGCCCAAGTATAATCTTCCGCGTGCGGCGGAAGTTCGTCCATGTGAATGGCCAAGCGATGCGTTCTTGAGGGCTGCCGGAATTTAGATGATTTCTATTATTTGGCGGAGAATGCAGGCATCACCGACTTCCTCCGAGATAAGTGTGATCAATAACTTTTGCTCACTAACACCGTCATGCAAAATTTTCATTTTTATCCTAAGAAGTCACCGCCTACGGTTGAGTTTTATTTATATGATGAGCACAAGGAGATGACGCTTTATAATTTTTGCGATGTTTGCAAAATACCTTATGAGGGTGACTTTAGTGACCCATGTCCTAGAGATGTTGAGGATTTTATTACTGAAACTAATGTAGGGGAAGAAAGAGGGGTGTCGAAAGCGAGAGTGGCTAGCTTACATTTTCCTGTTTTACGCTATTACTCATTATTTGTTGGGAGATGTTTGATTGGTCGTGGGGAGAGTGGAGGCCTTTAGTGTCCCTGACCTCGCTATTTTGCGCCATGCTCTACATGCTGATAGGATTTTTAGTTTGGGCGCTATTATTGCTTGTCGATTGAACACGAACCGTTCGAAGGGAGCTATCTTTGGAGGTATATATGCCTCTCGCCTATTAGGCATGACGAGAAAGAAGAGATGTTGCTGCCCGTTTAGTATTTAGACTATGCTAATATGGTGGCACATGATTTTATTTCTAATGACAAGGATAAGCGGCTCCTATACAACTTAGTATTTAGTCAGGGCACTTTTCAGATTATTACTTTGCCTGCTCCTTCCTAGTTCAATATTAATTCATGCAGGTACATCATTATGCCAGACGATATTTATGCATATTGGGAGCAGACTCGATCCCCAGTTCCGGAACTGAAGCCATCACCTGATCCGTATCAGGAGTCTATTTATCAGTGGGAGCCGCAGGAGCTCTCTAACCAGTGGAACCCTTAGGATCCTCCTCAGTACCCGGGAGAGGGCTATTTTGATCCGTGGGCATAGACCAACTTAGGCCAAAATCCTAAGCTTGGGGGAGTATGTATTTCTCATCGACATTACATTCTTGTTCACACACTCATTTCAGTTGTCGATGTTCACACTTTTTCATTGTATCATCCATGTAGTTTGTTTTTTTCGCTTTCTTCTTGTGTGCTTGAAAAACTTTGAGAACCCAAAGATATTTCTCGTTTCCTTTTTGTCTTTTCTTTCTTGCTTGTTCTTCTAGTAGTTTGCAATATTAAAAACAAAATCCAAAAAGATTTCTTGTTCTTCTTTTGCTTGTTGGGAGCTTTCCCCTGTAAATAAATTTTCTCGTTCTTGTTTTTTCCTTCTTCAAAAAAACAAAAAAACTCCAAGAACATTTTAGTGTGTTTCTCTGAATTTCTTTTGCTTTTCTTTTGGGTCGAGAGGAGAAGACCACGATGAAAATGTTGAGTGGCTCTCATATGCATTATTGTTGATCTAACAGAGATCCCATATTACCTTGTCTTCTCCTTTGAATAAATGTTTGCAGATTCCAGCTTAGTCCAATGCACGTGCACTCTTATTATTAACAGAGATCCCATATTACCTTGTCTTCTCCTTGTGAAAGGCAATTATGATGAAATTTGATGAAATGATTGAGGTGAAGAAAAGATGGTATGAACTCGACCTATTTTGTTTTTGTAAATATGATTAGCTCATAGGTCTTGATTCAGCCAATTATGAATGAAACATGTTTGCAATGACAATTAGAGATTATAGTTATTCATGCCATGCTTAATTAGCTAGGATTTGGCAATGATTTGTCTTGTGTGCCAACATGGATTCGAAATAGTTATGATGTGGTATGATAAGATGGTATCCTCCTTTGAATGTTCGAGTGACTTGGCTTGGCACATGTTCACACATGTACTTGAATCAAAATCAACATAGCCTTCACAATATTTATGTTCATGGCGATTTATATCCTACCCATGCTTGTATTCAATGTTGATTAATGATACGTCCATTTTGCATCATGCTTATATGTTGATATTTATTGCATTATGGGCTATTATTACACGTTATGTCACAATACTTATGCCTTTTCTCTCTCATTTTACAAGGTTTACATGAAGAGGGAGAATGCCGGCAGCTGGAATTCTGAGCTGGAAAAGAAGCAAACTCTGGAAACCTATTCTGCACAACTCAAAAATCTCCGAAACTTCACAGGACACCGTTTCAGAAAATATAAAAATATCTGGCGAAAGAAGATCACCAGGGGGGCCACCACCTGTCCATGAGTGTGGGCCCCCCCCCCTCTCTGGGCGCGCCCCCTGCCTCGTGGGCCCCCGATGCCCACCTTCTCCTATATGAGGTGTTTTGACCTGGAAAAATGAGAAGGAGGCTTTCAGGAGCAGACGCCGCCGTCTCGAGGCGGAACCTTGGCGGAAACCAATCTAGGGCTCCGGCAGAGCTGTTCTGTCGGGGATACTTCCCTCCGGGAGGGGAAATCGTCACCGCCGTCATCGCCAACAACTCTCCCATCTTAGGGAGGGATATCTTCATCAACATCTTCACCAGCACCATCTCCTCTCAAACCCTAGTTCATCTCTTGTATCCAATCTTTGTACCCAAACCTCAGATTGGTACTTGTGGGTTGCTAGTAGTGTTGATTACTCCTTGTAGTTGATGCTAGTTGGTTTATTTGGTGGAAGATCATATGTTCAGATCCATTATGCATATTAAGACCCCTCTGATCATGAACAATATTATGTCTTGTGAGTAGTTACTTTTGTTCCTGAGGACATGGGAGAAGTCTTGCTATTAGTAGTCATGTCAATTTGGTATTCGTTCGATATTTTGATGAGATGTATGTTGTCTCTCCTCTAGCGGTGTCATGTGAACGTCAACTACATGACACTTCACCATTATTTGGGCCTAGATGAAGGCATTGGGAAGTAATAAGTAGATGATGGGTTGCTAGAGTGACAGAAGCTTAAACCCTAGTTTATGCGTTGCTTCCTAAGGGGCTCATTTGGATCCACTTGTTTCATGCTATGGTTAGGTTTACCTTAATACTTCTTTTGTAGTTGCGGATGCTTGCATTAGAGGTTAATCATAAGTGGGAGGCTTGTCCAAGTAAGTACAACACCCAAGCACCGGTCCACCACATACCAAATTATCAAAGTACCGAACGCGAATGAGATGATCGTGATGAAAACTAGCTTGACGATAATTCCCATGTGTCCTCGGGAGCGCTTTCCTTCATATAAGAGTTTGTTCAGGCTTGTCCTTCGATACAAAAAGGATTGGCCCACCTTGTTGCACCTTATTTACTTTTACCTTTTGTCACTTGCTACCAATTACCTTATCACAAAACTATATGTTACCTATAATTTCAGTGCTTGCAGACAATACCTTACTGAAAACTGCCTATCATTTCCTTCTGCTCCTCATAGGGTTCGACACTCTTACTTATTGAAAGGACTACGATAGATCCCCTACACTTGTGGGTCATCAAGACTCTTTTCTGGCGCCATTGCCGGGGAGTGAAGCGCCTTTGGTAAGTGGAATTTGGTAAGGAAAAATTTATATAGTGTGCTGACATTTATTGTCACTTGTTACTATGGCTCATTATCCTTTGAGGGGTTTGTTCGGGGTATCTTCACCCCGACTAGAAGAGCAAAGAGTTTCTCCTCAACCTACTGCAACTACTGAAAATGTTTGCTTTGAAATTCCTTCGGGTATGGTAGAGAAACTGCTAGATAATCCCATTACAGGAGACAGAACACTGCATCCCGATTTACATCTAATCTATGTGGATGAAATTTGTGGATTATTTAAGCTTGCAAGTATGCCTGAGGATGTTATCAAGAAGAAGTTATTCCCTTTATCTTTGAAGGGAGATGCATTGACATGGTTTAGGCTATGTGACGATATTGAATCATGGAACTATAATCGTCTGAAGTTGGAATTTCATCAGAAGTTCTACCCTATGCACCGGGTTCATCGTGATCGTAATTATATCTATAATTTTTGGCCTCGTGAAGGTGAAAGCATCGCTCAAGCTTGGGGGAGGCTTAAGTCAATGTTATATTCATGCCCCAATCATGATCTCTCAAGAGAAATGATTATTCAAAAAAATTATGCTCGGCTTTCTCTTAATAATCGCTCCATGCTCGATACTTCTTGTTCTGGCTCTTTTATGATGAAGACTATTGAATTCAAATGGGATTTATTGGAAAGAATTAAACGCAACTCTGAAGATTGGGATCTCGACGAAGGTAAGGTGTTAGGTATGACCCCTAAGTTCAATTGTGTTAAGGCTTTTATGGATACCGATGTTTTCCGTGAGTTTAGCACTAAATATGGACTTGACTCTGAGATAGTAGCTTCTTTCTGTGAATCATTCACTACTCATGTTGATCTTCCCAAGGAGAAGTGGTTTAAATACCATCCTCCCATTGAAGTAAAAGTAGTTGAACCTGTTAAAGTTGAAGAAAAGACTATCACT
This sequence comes from Secale cereale, assembly GCA_902687465.1. Classification (NCBI taxonomy): domain Eukaryota; kingdom Viridiplantae; phylum Streptophyta; class Magnoliopsida; order Poales; family Poaceae; genus Secale; species Secale cereale. The sequence continues at coordinate 301,056,215 of LR738715.1, read as the reverse complement.
TATAATGTTGATCCTATTGTTCCTACTGCTTATATTGAGAAACCACCTTTCCCTGTTAGAATAAAGGATCATGCTAAAGCTTCAACTATAGTTCGTAAGAGTAATACTAGAACACCTACACCCTCTGAGAAAATTAAAGTTAAACCTAGTGTTGCTATGGTTAAAGATCTCTTGGTAGAAGATTTAGATGGACATGTTATTTACCTCCAAGAGGAATCTACTAGAATAGCCAAACCCGATGCTAGGAATAAACATAGACCTATTGTAGGCTTGTTTGTTATCTCTGTTAAAATAGGAGATCATTGCTATCAAGGTTTATGTGATGTGGGTGCTAGTGCGAGTAGTATCCCTCATACCTTATATCAAGAAATTATGCATGACATTGCACCTGTTGAGTTAGAAGCGATTGATGTTACTATTAAACTCGCTAATAGAGACACTATATCACCCGTTGGGATTGTTAGAGATGTTGAAGTTTTGTGTGGGAAAGTTAAATACCCTGCTGATTTCCTTATTCTTAGTTCCCCACAAGATGACTTTTGTCCCATTATATTTGGTAGACCCTTCTTGAATACTGTTAATGCTAAGATAGACTCCGTGAAAGATATTGTTACTGTTGGTTTAGGGGATATGTCTCATGATTTTAACTTTGCTAAATTTCATAGACAACCCCTTAATAAAGAATTACCTAGCAAGGATGAAATTATTGGTCTTGCTTCTATTGTTGTGCCTCCTAATGATCATTTAGAACAATATTTGCTAGACCATGAAAATGATATGCATATGAATGAGAAAAGGGAAATAGGTGAAATATTCTTTAATCAGGGACCCGTATTGAAAAATAACTTGCCTGTTGAAATCCTAGGGGATCCTCCTCCACCCAAGGGTGATCCCGTGTTTGAACTTAAACCTTTACCTGATAATCTTAAGTATGTTTATCTTGATGAAAAGAAGATGATGTAGGGTGGAACCCTAGATGGCCGATCTTTCACGAAATGGAGGGGATCCCATGAAGAACACGAAGAACATGAGAGGGAACACGAGGGGAAACACGAGAGAATCACTCAAACCAACAAGAACAAGTCACATATATGCTAGATCCTCGAAACACAAAGAGATACAAGATCCATGATCAACAAGGGACGATACAAAAGGTAACCAGTTCTTCTCCGTGAGGAAGTCTTGGGGTATCCCGCGGGATCTTCTCCATGAAGGAGGTCTTGAATCCGTGTGAATCTTCTCCGAAGAGGTGCCGCAGTCACTCTCGAGGAGATGAACCACTAGATGAGCAAAGCTCTAGGTATCGAATGAGCTATCACTAAGCTAACCCTCACTAGGAGGAGGTGGAGGAGTATATATAGTCTAGGGCCACGAAGGGGTAAGTGGGAGAGGGATACATGGGCCTCGGGCCCGATAACTGTGCGCAGACAGCATGTAGCGGACGTCCGACGGCTACCGGACGTGCGGTGGCTCGTGAGGGTCCGGACGTCCGGAAGTCTTCGGACTTCCGCTATTTTCCTTATGTGATCGCCGTTACGGATGTCCGGTCGCCTGGGACGCGCCGGTCGTCCGGTGAAGGCCGGACGTCCGTAGCCTGAAGCTTTTCCAGCAGCTTCTCTTGATCCTTGTACTTGGTGTCCTCGCCATCTTGTCCAATGCTCCTAGCTGTTCCATGGCCTCCCTCTTGGTTCCTGGTCATGCATAGCAGATATATTTGAGGTAGTAGCCATGTCTCACATGTAGAAAGTGGACGTTCGGAGAGTAGCGAGTTAACCTTGTGTCCAATTGTGTGTAGTTGAGGTCTTGTCGAAGTGAACATGGGGATGATCGTGGGATGCTCCGCATCATCTCCCCTCCCTTGGGAAAGATCCGACCTCGGATCAAAAACCTCATCACCATGGAAACGGTTGTCGTGGACGGACTTGTAGTTGGACGGAGTTGAGGACATGGTGCAATCCAAGTAGTCCAAAGTGTCGCCGGAGTGGTATACATGCAAGAAGAGCAAACACAAACGACACTCGGAAATACAATGGTTAGCGAACACAAAGTGTCCATCGTTTAAGAATGAGTCCGTGTGACAAGGTTGGGCATGGCAAGACACAAGATGCTTATCCAAAAGATGTAGAATGAAAAGTAAAGCATTCATGTGAGAAAATTCATTTGTTGTGCACACAAAGGTGTTGTGAATGTGATCAATGCAACCATTGTGCAAAATGATGTCATAGTGTGATGGTTTATCAAGAGCATGAACATGGCAATGGATGCTCAATATGTGTATGTTATCATGCAATTGACGAAGGACAAGATGATCATGATGTATGAATATGCCATCAAGAAAGATCACAACAAATTTGCTAAGGAAATGCACAAGCTCATATATCATGGATGACATGGGAATACAAGATGCAACAAGGCAATCATAATGTGAGTCAATCCATGCATAAGATGCAAATTTGTTATGGGAATGATATGTCCATGGAGCATGGCATGTGAGCACACAATCAACAAATATGAAGTTTTTGGTGCAATGTGTCAAAGGAGTTTTGATATACCAATGCTTGATGTCGTGGCAACAGTGGTAGGTCGGTGGTGCATGCATAGGGTCCATCTTCAATGTCAGTCCTCCATTCCGTACATGTATCATGTAGATAACAAGAAGGAAACAACAATGAAAGTATGGCCTATCCAATATGCATATGTGAGGATGGCTCACAAAGAAGGGATGCACCTTATGTATGTTCTCGAAGATGTTGTTGTCGCGCAACGTGTATGCCTTCACATGCCCAAGATGCCATGTGATGGTACCGCCTTGTGAATCCTTCAAAATGAAAGAACATGACAAACACCCGGAAAAACAAATGAGGTTAGCCGTAATGCAAAACCTAGCATTCGTGCGGGAAAATACCTAACAAGTGCTTGCATCATTCTTATCATAAGAAAGTACAAGGGTGTGGTGCATGGTATGTAGGCATAAGATGCGAGAACAACCAAGTGCAATAGGCTCAATCAAGCAAGTATGCATCTCAAGAAGGGTGTCAAAGTCTCCAAGATCAACAAACATATCATTGTTGCACTCAATAAAAGTGATGAGAGATGCAACTAATGGAGACAAGTGACAATGATCAGGATATATCATGTGAGTGGCATGAACATGTATGTCATCAACCCAAGAAAGCAAGTAAGAGTGGAACATGGGTGATGCAACAAAGCAAGCAATCATGGTAATCAAGTTGTGGAAGCTAGTAGTGCGAAGATGCAACATACTAGAGGTAATCATGGCAAGCATGTCATGTGTGCAAATAGTAGGCATGAATAATGCACATGGCACAGCACAAGCATGAAAGCAAGATGTGAGCAAAGTCTCATCATTGTGGTGGTAAGAAGTCCTATGTAAATAGCAATGGAACATCATGACTCTCCCAACACAAGAATCAACAATAGCATGGGGCACAAAGAAATCTTGGCGATAGCTACTAGTATCTCCTCCAAGCATGCAAATACACATAGAAGTAGCATAATAGTGAATCATGTGTAAAGGCAAGCAAGGGTCACAATTGCATGGCAAAGTCATAGCAAGAGGTATAACATGCAAAGTGAACACGATAGTATGGGCATAAGGTGACAAGTGATAAATAACCCATAGTCGTGTGAGAGCCAAGTAAAAGAGATGTGCGTAGTGGTTGTGCAAAGAGAATGGTGGTAAGGAGGTTCCACGGAATCCCAAATCGTCGTTGCTCTCAAGAGCTCTTTTTGTCAACTCATGGGATTGTGAGGTTGACAAATGTTCATGAGTACCTACACAAAACAAAGACAAAGGAAAATTTGTGTGTGTGGTATATGTACACATCATCCATCATGATGCGCACGTGCGTGTGGTGGTTAGCACAAAATATCCTATTCTCAAATAAATGAGATGCGTGATATAGAAACATGTCATCCATCATGAGAGGTTTGTTGTTATGTATGGCATAATGGAGACTCAAATGGTGTAATGCATCATGACAAGTAGGTAGAGCATTGTTCTTCATGTAATGCATATGGTGCACACAATCATGGTAATGATGCAAGGTATGGAATGCATCAAAATCTCCTAGTATGTATGAGGAAACTATGGGGGTCTCCTCATGAGCATTATTGGAAAGTTCACATGGAGAATATTGACAACATCCAAAGCAAAGCATATTTGGAACAATGTGATCATGGCATGGCATAGTAGATGAATTGCGCAAGTCATGTAAAGGAAGCATGGCAATATCATCGCAAGAGAAACACAAGCCAATGACCATCATCTTGTCATCTATGCCACAAGTGCAAATAGGATTTACTTTAATTTTGCATGCATAGTTACTATGTTGAGATTGATATGAAACAATATGAGAAATCTCACTCATATCATATGACAAGTTTAGAGGGTTGTCGAACATGATGTGACCAAAAGAATTTTCACATGAGATCCTATGGAGCATAGCATCACAACTAGGCAACTCAACATGCTCATCATCATATTCATCATAAATAGGTAAGTCAAGACATGATGAAGTCGCACTAGCATGAAGCATGGGAATAGGTGTGTCAACATCATGCAAGCAATCATTGGTAAGATAGTCCACTAGTGGGACGAGAGAAGCAACATCACCTATTTTACCTTTGGAGCGTCGCTCATGAGTTGTAGGTGAGGTGTTCAAGATCCAATCGTTCTCATCTTCATCTTGATGGAACCATGTGGGTGGTGCATCGTCTTCCACCATGGCCATCGGTTTGTCCATTGGAGGGACGGACTCGTCGAGGGTAGGCATGTCCTCTTGTAGGAGACCTAACACCAAAGAAAACACACTCGGAGTAGAGGTTAAGTCATTAGAAATCATAGTGGCCTCACATGCCCTATCAACTACCTCACTCACTAAGTGTTGTGGCTCACTCACTCCCTCGTGGATGCTCTCACTCATATGGTTGGTGGAGTCACTCAAATGGCTCTCAACCTCACATAGGAGAAGTAGCATGCTCTCATGTATGGGGCTAGTAGTGGTCACTCTCATCCTCTCAAAGGAAATGCTCTCAATGTCACATATGGTGGAGTCACTCATATCACTCATGTGGTTGTGGCTCTCCTCACATGGGAATTGGGGCATCTCATCATAAGTGGATGTCGAACAGATGTAGGTGCAATAGTCTCCATGCTCAACTTCCTCATTCGTAATGCCTCCAAAGATGAATGTAGTGGGATGTGGCAAATCATCACGCTCCTCCGAGGGCAAAGAGAAGGTCTCATGCTTGCTCGCGTAGCTTGACCCGGAGTAGTAGTCCAATATGGGCGCCGTCTTCATGGTGTCTAAGAGGTTCATGCACGACGCCTTGGTCGAAGGGGATGGCCCATGCTCGACCGTCTTGTCGCCATCGCTCGTAGATGATCGCCTTGATGATGAAGACGTCGATGTAGGTGAACTCATGGGAAGTAGGCGAAGATGTCGTACGTCCAAAGGCGAAGATGCCTTGATAGCACTTGGCGAAGATGCCGAAGTGGTGGTTGTAGCCGTAGCTCCGTCTTGGGTGTGCTTGTCTCGCGGTATTCTTATGTTCTCTTGAAGCTTGGGCTTGGCGTGAAGTAGAGCGCCTTCGGACTTGTATGTTTGCGCGTGTCGAGCATCTTCATCTTGATGGTGTCGTTGTAGTGCTTGAGATCTTGGTAGATGTCGTTCGTCGTCGTCGTGCACATGATGCTTGGAGGTGACTTGCCCTTCGTGACGATATCGATGGTCGCCATGGCAGTGTGGACATGGAAGACTTGCACTTGCATCATGTTTGCGCTCCGAAGACTTGTGATTTGAACGTCGCCGCCGAGAGGATGACGAAGGGGAAGAAGACTTGTAATCGACCACCAAGTGTCGGAGCTCCGCCACTTGTTTGTTGAAGGAGTCGCACATGTCGTCAAAGGAAGCCATTGTCCTTGTCTCGGAGTGTCGTAGTTCGATGGCGATGTTGCCCAAGCACTCTTGCATTGCTCGTTGCAGTCTGATGGTTTTCGCGTGGATGTCATTGTTCGCGCCGTCGATGTCGAAGACCGGTGAAGAAATGCCTTGCCTATCCATCACAAGACGCTAGCAAGTATGAGTGGGAGAAAGAGAAGAATTATACCAAATGTACCTTGACCGATGTTGAAGATGGATCAATGATCACTCAAATGTGGAACAAGGAAATAGCACAATTGGTACCAATTCTTGTCGGTTTCTCACACCTACACAAGTAAAGCTTATGGTGGAGCTCGGTGAGGATAGTGACACAAAAATTTGATGCAAAATGTTAGCAAGAGTCAATAAATTTGAAAGAGATTCACAAATTCGCAAGTGAAACAAGTAGACCAATAGCAATATGGGTGGCACACAGAAACACACACACGGATAGATAAGTGGGGTCGTGCAACCAAGGGGTGAGCCAAAATGTGGAATCCACGAAAATGCTCTTGTTGCACAACACTAGAGAGACGCTAGCGCGATTGCACAATAGGCGGATACTAACTTGTGCACAACCTACTAAGAAAAATGCAACGACTTCTATCCCAAGTATGCTATATGTATGGTATTCCGGTGGTATGATCCAAAATGATCGAGTATGACAATCTTAATGTAGTATGATGCTATGGTTCTTGCTTAAAAGATCTTTGCTCATCTTTTTCTTTGTGCTTAAAAGCTTGTTTGGCTCTTTCTCTTTTGAGCTCTTTTCTCATGCAAAACTTCACGAACCAAGATAGCAATTGAGTATATGCGATGACAACCTTGTGTCACAAGAGATGATACCAAGATATGCACCACGGTGATATGGTATGTATGATATGGGAAGTATGATCACTAATGTGCACAAGTCACGTTGCCGGCAATACTCAAATGGCTAGTCTCGATAGGTAGGTGACGCAAAAATGGGCTAGGGGTTAACAATGCAATTGCAAGGGAATATACAATGATGTCATCGAAGTTACTGTCCGTGTCGATGATGAGAGGTGGTGCTCTTGATGTAGACCCGTTCCTAATTAGCCGAAACACCTTAGGAAACGGAAAAACCACAACTCAAAATCTCAAGGACAAATGTCAAATGGTGGTAGCGGCAATGCCGTGGTGGTTTTGTATGATAGGCTATACACGTTGTTGGAGTTGAAGTCACGGTCCCTAAGTAGCCGAAACACCTTAGGAGACACGAGCCACAACTCAAACAAGCTCACACAAAATTGGGTTAAGTTTGTTTGGCTATGTATAGTGGACTAAGCTATGCGGAAGTGGTGATGTTGGTTGATGAAGAAACGATTGTTCCTAAGTAGCCTAAACACCTTAGGAGACTCAAATCACTACTCAAGCAACCACAAATGCTATGGTGGACAAAATGGGTTAGGTTGCGGAAGTGTATGGTGGTTATGCGGATGATATGGTGGAAGGCCTAGGCAAACTTGCCAAATTTGACAAAATTTGATGGAGTCAAATGAATATGGTGGTATTTTTGTGTGAAGGGAAATGTCAAGAGCTTCAAAACGAGCTCAAGAACGTCGAAATCGGAGTTCGGATGAATTAGTTATGGACAAAACAAAAATCAGCCGAAAAGGGAATCTACAGGTACCGGACGTCCGGAAAGTGACGGACGACCGGTGACCGGACGTCCGGTCGGGCTCGGGAACACGATTTTGGGTGGAAATTGATGATTCCAAGGGCAAAATTGAAGAGATTTCATGGATGAAAGATGGGGAAACTTGGGGAAATGCTAGATCCACTTGAAACCAAGCAAATCCATGGATCAAAATCAACTAAAGATCATCAAACCAACAAATCACAAAAAACAATGGGGCTATTTTTGGTGGGGATTTTTGAATTTTAGGACGAAATCACACAAAAGAAAGCTAGAAAACGGTGGAGGGGGCTCCAAATTCGTGAGAAACCGTGCTCTTGATACCATAAGATGTAGGGTGGAACTCTAGATGGCCGATCTTTCACGAAATGGAGGGGATCCCATGAAGAACACGAAGAACATGAGAGGGAACACGAGGGGAAACACGAGAGAATCACTCAAACCAACAAGAACAAGTCACATATATGCTAGATCCTCGAAACACAAAGAGATACAAGATCCATGATCAACAAGGGACGATACAAAATGTAACCGGTTCTTCGCCGTGAGGAGGTCCTGGGGTATCCTGCGGGATCTTCTCCGTGAAGGAGGTCTTGAATCCATGTGGATCTTCTCCCAAGAGGTGCCGCAGTCACTCTCGAGGAGAGGAACCACTAAATGAGCAAAGCTCTACATAGCAAATGAGCTATCACTAAGCTAACCCTCACTAGGAGGAGGTGGAGGAGTATATATAGTCTAGGGCCACGAAGGGGTAAGTGGGAGAGGGATACATGGGCCTCGGGCTCGATAACTGTGCGCAGACAGCATGTAGCGGACGTCTGGTGGCTCGTGAGGGTCCGGACGTCCGGAAGTCTTCGGACTTCCGCTATTTTCCTTCTGTGATCGCCGTTACGGACGTCCGGTGGTTGCCGGTTGTCCGGTCGCCTGGGACGCGCCGGTCGTCCGATGAAGGCCGGACGTCCGGAGCCTGAAGCTTTTCCAGCAGCTACTCTTGATCCTTGTACTTGGTGTCCTTGCCGTTTTGTCCAATGCTCCTAGTTGTTCCATGGCCTCCCTCTTGGTTCCTGGTCATGCATAGCAGATATATTTGAGGTAGTAGCCATGTCTCACATGTAGAAAGTGGAGGTTCGGAGAGTAGCGAGTTAACCTTGTGTCCAATTGTGTGTAGTTGAGGTCTCGTCGAAGTAAACATGGGGATGATCGTGGGATGCTCCACATCAGAAGATATATCCTGTTATTATTAGTGCTAACCTTTCAGAGCAGGAAGAGGAAAAATTATTTACAAACTCTGAAGAAGCACCGTGCTGCTATTGGATATACTCTGGATGATCTTAAAGGCATCAGTCCCACTTTATGCCAACACAAGATAAAATTGGAAGAAACGCTAAACCGGTTATTGATCATGAACGGCGATTAAATCCTAAGATGAAAGAAGTGGTAAGAAAGGAAATTCTAAAGCTTCTAGAGGCAGGTATCATCTATCCAGTTGCTGACAGCCAGTGGGTAAGTCCTGTCCATTGTGTCCCTAAGAAGGGAGGTATGACTATTGTTCCTAATGATAAAGATGAATTGATCCCGCAAAGAATAGTTAGAGGTTATAGGATGGTAATTGATTTCCGCAAATTAAATAAAGATACTAGGAAAGATCATTACCCTTTGCCTTTTATTGATCAAATGCTAGAAAGGTTATCCAAACATACTCACTTTTGCTTTCTAGATGGTTCTTCTGGTTTGTCTCAAATACCTGTGTCAAAAGGGGATCAAGAAAATACCGCATTTACTTGTCCTTTCGGTACCTTTGCTTATAGACGTATACCTTTTGGTTTATGTAATGCACCTGCTACCTTTCAAAGATGCATGATGGCTATATTCTCTGATTTTTGTGAAAAGATTGTTGAGGTTTTCATGGATGAATTCTCCGTTTACGGAACTTCTTTTGATGATTGCTTAAGCAACCTTGATCTAGTCTTGCAGAGATGTGAAGACACTAATCTTGTCTTGAATTGGGAGAAGTGCCACTTTAGGTTAATGAAGGTGTTGTCTAGGGACATAAAATTTCTGAAAGAGGTATTGAAGTTGACAAGGCTAAAGTTGATGATATTGAAAAGATGTCGTGCCCCAAGGACATCAAAGGTATACGAAGTTTCCTTGGTCATGCCAGGTTTTATAGGAGGTTCATAAAGGACTTATCCAAAATCTCCAGGTCTCTGACTAATCTCTTACAAAAAGATATTCCTTTTGTCTTTGATGATGATTGTCTAGAAGCATTTGAAATACTTAAGAAAGCATTGATCTCTGCACCTATTGTCTGGCCTCCTGACTGGAATTTACCTTTTGAGATTATGTGTGATGCTAGTGACTATGTTGTAGGTGTTGTTTTAGGGCAAAGAGTTGATAAGAAATTGAATGTTATCCAATATGCTAGTAAAACTCCAGATAGTGCCTAGAGAAATTATGCTACTACTGAAAACGAATTTTTAGCAGTTGTATTTGCTTGTGATAAGTTTAGACCTTATATTGTTGATTCTAAAGTAACTATTCACACTGATCATGCCGCTATCAAATACATGATGGAAAAGAAAGATGCTAAACCTAGACTTATTAGATGGGTTCTCTTGCTGCAAGAACTTGACTTGCATATTATTGAGAGAAAGGGAGCTGAGAACCCCGTTGCAGATAACTTGTCTAGGCTAGAGAATATACTTGATGGCCCACAACCTATTGATGATAGCTTTCCTGATGAACAATTAGCTGTCATAAATACTTCTCGTACTGCTCCATGGTATGCTGATTATGCTAATTATATTGTTGCTAAGTTTATACCTCCTAGCTTCACATACCAGCAAAAGAAAAAAATCTATGATTTGAGACATTACTTAAGGGATGACCCACATCTTTATAAAAAAGGAGTAGATGGTATTATTAGACGTTGTGTACCTGAGCATGAATAGGAACAGATCCTACGCAAGCGCCACTCCGAAGCTTATGGAGGACACCATGCTGGAGATAGAATTACACATATGGTATTGCAATCTGGTTATTATTGGCATACTCTCTTCAAGGATGCCCGTAAGTTTGTCTTATCTTGTGATGAATGTCAAAGAATTGGTAATATTAGTAGACGTCAAGAAATGCCTATGAATTATTCACTTGTTATTGAACCATTTGATGTTTGGGGCTTTGATTATATGGGACCGTTTCCTTCCTCTAATGGGTATACATATATTTTAGTTGTTGTTGATTACGTTACTAAGTGGGTAGAAGCTATTCCAACTAGTAGTGTTGATCATAACACCTCTATTAAGATGCTCAAAGAAGTTATTTTTCCGAGGTTTGGAGTCCCTAGATACCTAATGATTGATGGTGGTTCACACTTTATTCATGGTGCTTTCCGTAAAATGCTTGCTAAGTAAGATGTAAATCATAGAATTACATCTCCTTATCACCCACAGACTAGTGGTCAAGTAGAATTAAGTAATAGAGAGTTGAAATTAATTTTGCAAAAGAAAATTAATAGGTCTAGAAAGAATTGGTCCAAGAAACTTGATGATACATTATGGGCCTATAGAACTGCATACAAAAATCCTATGGGTATGTCTCCATATAAGATGGTTTATGGAAAAGCTTGTCACTTACCTCTTGAGCTAGAACATAAGGCATATTGGGCTATTAAAGAGCTCAATTATGATTTCAAACATGCCGGTGAGAAGAGGTTATTTGACATTAGCTCTCTTGATGAATGGAGGACCCATGCCTATGAGAATGCCAAGTTGTTTAAAGAAAAAGTTAAAAGATGGTATGACAAAAGGATACAAAAGCGTGAGTTTAATGTAGGTGATTATGTCTTGCTATACAACTCTCGTTTAAGATTTTTTTGCAGGAAAACTTCTTTATAAGTGGGAAGGACTTTACGTTGTCGAGGAGGTCTATCGTTCCGGTGCCATAAAAATCAACAACTTCGAAGCCACAAATACGAAGGTGGTGAACGGTCAAAGAATCAAACATTATATTTCAAGTAACCCTATAAACGTTGAAACCAATGTTATTGAAACCGTAACCCCGGAGGAATACATAAGGGACACTTTCCAGAACGATTCAGACTCCGAAAAGGAAGAGGTATGTGGTACGCTAAGTAAACCGACTCCAAAACAGTTCTAAAGGTAATTTTTCATCGTTTTGGAATATTTAGAAAAATAGAAATATAAGTGGCAGTCCAGAAGAGACACGAGGCGTCCCTGAGGGTGGAGGGTGCACCCCCTTCCCCTGGGCGCGCCCCCCTGCCTCGTGGGCACCCCGTGTGCCTCCCGGACTTCGATTTCTTGTATGTTACTCCTTTTGGTCAGTAAAAATTTATTATATATACTCCTGAAGGTTTTGACCTCTATATCATGCAAAAATCCTCTAGTTTCGTTTCAAGCTATTGTTTTTGACAAATCTAGATCATCGTGGCGTCTTCCAACACCCCCAAGGACAAGTTCTTCGAGAAGGTCATCAACCCCTACCTTGCGGAGGTGCTGCATCATCCTCAAACCATGGAGTTGCATGAGGGGGTGCTGCACATGATGTTGAGGGGCCAAGGAGGATCGGAAGCGTGGAGACAAGACTCGAAGCAATGGAGCAGCAAGTTTTCAAGTGCCAAGGTATGGTGGAACGAGGACTCAACACCAACCACATGATGATCTCGGAGCTCGCCAACAACCTCAAGCTGGACTCAAGGATCTTCGAGAAAGCTATCTCCAATCTTCAAGAGAAAATCCAACACCTCCAAGCCCAGATCTATGACCTGCAAAACCAAAACTGTGAGTATGAATATAGATTCAAGAAGATGAGTTTGGCTGCAGATTTGAGTATCCCGAAGACTCGATTATCCTTCTACGATGGTGAGCCCATGCCTTGGAAGGTGGACAACAAGCCTACATCATCAACAACTCCATCATCACCACCTCCGAAGAAGGGGACATAATCATATGGGTATGGGCACTCCCCTTGGCAACTGCCAAGCTTGGGGGAGTGACCCCGGTATCGTATCACCATCACTCCTATCTTTACTGTTTTCCTTAGTTCGATCCTTTTGGTAGTATCTTGATCTAGTAGAATAAAGTTAGCATGATCTAGTTGTGAGCTTTTTTGGTTTATGATCTTTACCCTTTGTAATCGAGTTCGTGAGCTATATAATAAATATTAGTGTTGAGTCAAGGGCTTGATTTCCTCACTTTGGTCATGATAAAAAGAAAGAAAACATAAAGAGTATCCAAGAGATCATATTGATCTTATGGGAAGTAGTGACTTCACTTATAAAGAGTATGATGAATAAAAGTTGTTGGGAGTTGACAAACATAGTTTTGGTCATCGTTGCAATTAATAGGAAGTAATAAAGAAAGAGAGGCTTCGCATACAAATATACTATCTTGGACATCTTTTATGATTGTGAGCACTCATTAAAATATGACATGCTAAAGAGTTGATGTTTGACAAGGAAGACAACATAATGGGTTATGTTTTCTTATATCCGAAATAAAGTATATTGTCATGGATCATCCAACATGTTGAGCTTGCCTTTCCCCCTCTTGCTAGCCAAAACTCCTCGCACCAAGTAGTGATACTACTTGTACTTCCATACATCCTTAAACCCAGTTTTGCCATGAGAGTCCACCATATCTACCTATGGATTGAGTAAGATCCTTCCAAGTAAGTAGTCATGTTGCAAACTCGCTAAAATATGTATGATTTATTAGTGTGGAGGAAATAAGCTTTATACGATCTTGTGATATGGAAGTAATAAAAGCGACGGACTGCATAATAAAGGTCCTTATCACAAGTGGCAATATAAAGTGATGTTCTTCTGTGCTAAGATTTTGTGCATCCAACCATAAAAACACATGACAACCTCTGCTTCCCTCTGCGAAAGGCCTATCTATTATTCTTGCCTTATAAGAGTCAAGGTGAAATTCACCTTTCCTTTTTACATTTTATCCTTTGGCAAGCACATTGTGTTGGAAAGATCCTGACATATATACCCACTTGGATCTAAGCTTTCATGGTCTATTACTGTTGACATTATCCTTGAGGTAAAAGGTTGGGAGGCAACACCATAAGCCCCTATCTTTCTCTGTGTCCGATTAAAACTCCATAACCATAAGTATTGTGTGAGTGTAAGCAATTGTGAAAGACTATATGATAGTTGAGTATGTAGGTTTGCTGAAAAGCTCTTATGTTGACTCTTTCCGATGTTACGATAAATTGCAATTGCTTCAATGACCGAGATCATAGTTTGTTGGTTTTCAATGAAGTTTATGATTCATGCTCGATATTGTAAATGAATTGTTACTTTAGCATAAGAAAAATATGACAATATATATATATATATATATATATATATATATATATATATATATATATATATATGTTGCTGTTATGAGAATGATCATGATGCCCTCATGTCTGTATTTTATTTTTATCGACACCTCTATCTCTAAACTTGTGGACATATTTTTCGATATCGGCTTTTGCTTGAGGACAAGCGAGGTCTAAGCTTGGGGGAGTTGATACGTCCATTTTGCATCATGCTTATATGTTGATATTTATTGCATTATGGGCTGTTATTACACGTTATGTCACAATACTTATGCCTTTTCTCTCTCATTTTACAAGATTTACATGAAGAGGGAGAATGACGGCAGCTGGAAAAGAAGCAAACTCTGGAAACCTATTCTGCACAACTCAAAAAGCTCCAAAACTTCACAGGACACCGTTTCAGAAAATAAAAAAAAATCTGGCGAAAGAAGATCACCAGGGGGCCACCACCTGTCCACGAGGGTGCGGGCGCCCCCCCCCCCCCCTCTCTGGGCGCGCCTCCCTGCCTCGTGGGCCCCCCGATGGCCCCCTGATGCCCACCTTCTCCTATATGAGGTGTTTTGACCTGGAAAAATGAGAAGGAGGCTTTCAGGACTAGACTCCGTCGTCTCGAGGCGGAACCTTGGCGGAAACCAATCTAGGGCTCCGTCAGAGCTGTTCTGCCGGGGATACTTCCCTCCGGGAGGGGGAAATTGTCACCGCCGTCATCACCGACAACTCTCCCATCTTGGGGAGGGCTATCTTCATCAACATCTTCACCAGCACCATCTCCTCTGAAACCCTAGTTCATCTCTTGTATCCAATCTTTGTACCCAAACCTCAGATTGGTACCTGTGGGTTGCTAGTAGTGTTGATTACTCCTTGTAGTTGATGCTAGTTGGTTTATTTGGTGCAAGATCATATGTTCAGATCCATTATGCATATTAATACACCTTTGATCATGAACAATATTATGTCTTGTGAGTAGTTACTTTTGCTCCTGAGGACATGGGAGAAGTCTTGCTATTAGTAGTCATGTGAATTTGGTATTCGTTCGATATTTTTATGAGATGTATGTTGTCTCTCCTCTAGTGGTGTCATGTGAACGTCGAATACATGACACTTCACCATTATTTGGGCCTAGAGGAAGGCATTGGGAAGTAATAAGTAGATGATGGGTTGCTGGAGTGACAGAAGCTTAAACCCTAGTTTATGCGTTGCTTCATAAGGGGCTCATTTGGATCCACTTGTTTCATGCTATGGTTAGGTTTACCTTAATACTTCTTTTGTAGTTGCGGATGCTTGCATTAGAGGTTAATCATAAGTGGGAGGCTTGTCCAAGTAAGGACAGCACGCAAGCACCGGTCCACCCACATAGCAAATTATCAAAGTACCGAACGCGAATGAGATGATCGTGATGAAAACTAGCTTGACGATAATTCTCATGTGTCCTCGGGAGTGCTTTCCTTCATATAAGAGTTTGTTCAGGCTTTTCCTTTGCTACAAAAAGGATTGGGCCACCTTGCTGCACCTTATTTACTTTTACCTTTTGTCACTTGCTACCAATTACCTTATCACAAAACTATCTGTTACCTATAATTTCAGTGCTTGTAGACAATACCTTACTGAAAACTGCCTATCATTTCCTTCTACTCCTCGTTGGGTTCGACACTCTTAGTTATCGAAAGGACTACGATAGATCCCCTACACTTGTGGGTCATCTATTAACCTCAAGGCATGTTCATGACCGTTGTCGCTCTCTAGTTGGTCGCTCCTCAATCTTTTTGCTAGCCTTCACATTGTACTAAGCGGGATTACTGCTTGTGCATCCACTTCCATAAACCCAAAGTTGTTCCATATGAGTCCACCATACCTACCTATATGCGGTACTTACGTGCCGTTCCATGTAAATTTGCATGTGCCAAACTCTAAACCTTCAAATAATAATATGTTTTGTATGCCAGAATCGCTCATGTGGCGGCTGGGGGATGTCAGTATCTTCCATGCAAGGTGGGCTATTTTTGTGAGGATTGTCTATTCACTTGTCGTTCACGAGAAAGTGGCTGGTAATCGAGGTGCCCGGTCCATGATCGAAATCAAATCAAAATATAATTAAACAATACCCCCCCTGGACTGTTCTTGGTATGGACGGTACTCGTTGTTTCGGATCAGCCATGGAGTGTGCTTGTTGGTGGAGCGGGAGTAATAACTTTACCATTCTGTTTGGGAACCGCCTATAATGTGCGTAGCATGAAAGATATTGAGAACTCTTTGTCGTTGTGTTGACAATGAAGGCATACCGCTCAAATTTATATTCATCTCTGTTTTAAAAGCTCGAACTATAGCACCTCTGCAGATCCCTGCTCCCTTTGCGAAGGGCCTATGTATTTACTTTTATTGTTGAGTCATCATCATCTTATAAAAATCACCAGCTGGAGAGCACCGCTGTCATTTATATGCTTTTTTTTAATTGATGTTGAGTATGAGTGTGACTGGATCTCTTTTACCATGAATTACAATGTCTAGTCAGTCCTTGGTCTTCTCATAAAGGGCTAGTGAGATACCATTATATCATATTGTATCATGATTGTTTTGAAAAGTGTTGTCATCCGAGATATCTTATTATTGCTCGCTAGTTAGTTATGTCATTGGTATGGGTACACTACTGCAGGATGCTGCTAACGCGACACTACGATCAGAGACCCTTCAACGAAATTGTGTGCGATGCAATAATCGCAAACGGTGGTGTAAAAACCCGTCAAAAAGGTGCAAAACGTTTGCGATGACGGATGCATCAAACACGGTTCAGATTTTGGTTGCGTGTGTGATGCAAGACATATGGTTCAGTTCAGTTAACTGTTTGCGATGAGGAAGAAGAACGAAAACGGGCAGCCAGATGAAGGCGTGTGCGATATATGGGATACAATTCACTCGGATTAACTGTTTGTGATGAGGCGGAACAACAGAAACGGGAAGCTAGATCAAGGTGTGTGCGACTGAGGACATACACTTCAGAAGGATTAACTGTTTGCGGTTAGGCAACAAAACAGAAACGGTCAGCCAAATCAAAGTGTCTATGATTGATCGCATACACTTCACACAGATGAACTGTTTGTGATTAGCCACAAAAAACAGAAACAGTTAGACACATCAACGTGTGTGCGCTATACGAGCGCACATTCTAATTAAAAGAAGTGAGCGCGATGGTAATAACGAGCGCACACGCTTCTTGGAACAAGACGTGTGCTGACATTGCCTATTGCGGTGCACCCTATAGTGCTAACGCCACGTACGCGGCCGAGAACATGTTCCCACATTACGCTGTCGGGGAATAGTGCCGCACTTAGAAACTATAGAACCATCAATATATTTTGAGCATGCGTCCCGTCACATTCCAAATTACAAACCTGTTCACACCGATCAAAACCTAAATAGTTTCCCACTTAGGAGCGTATTAGTACTCGGTTATAAATACTACTACTCCAAGATGACTGCTCATTCCTCCTCAACTCCTCATCCACAAAATCAAACAAGTCATTCATCATCGTTCCCTTGCGTCTGCTATGGCCAGCGTGAGTTCTGGGTCGAGAGAGGAGGCGAGCATGGAAGCGGAAGCACGAGAGATGTCCCGCATCGCCGTGAAAGCAGCCGACATGTCCTGTCGTGCGGCCATAGCAGTAGAGAGGTCCCGCCGCGCCGCCGAAGCAACACGGAGGTCCCGCCGCATCGTTGATGCAGCAGACTGGTTCGGCTGCGCCGTAGAAGCAGCAGACATGTCCTCCCGTGTCGCGGTGGCCTGGGAAAATGTCTCGCGGGTAGGCGAGGACTCTTACAGGCGCATGAATGCGCTCATCGATAGCAAGATGGATCAAATTGATGACTAGGCGAGGTTGAAGGACGACATGAAAGCCTCACTTGAACAGGCTCTCGGCGTCATCCGGCAACTAAGGGAGGGAAATGCGAAGCTCCGTGACGAGCAGGATGAGATCACTGCCTTGTTGAAGAGCACCAGCGTCATCGTCAAGAAACTTATGAATGAGAATGCTCTGCATGGAGCGCCGAAGGCTGCTAGAGGAATCCGTGGATGCTCTCAAGGAGCATGTTGAGGACAAGAAAGAGCTCGTCGCCGCTTGCCGCGGAGAGTAGTTCCTTCTTTTTAATTATGTTCCTAAATAAAAAACCAAGTTTCCCAATCTAGCTTTCTTTCGGGCGTTGCCGCATGTGGCTTTTTTTAATTATGTTCCTAAATATGTAAGACAATTATTATCCACTGTCATCGTCCTTATATTCATCATGCTTGGTATAAGTCACAGTCGATGTTATATAGGTCCGTCGGTTCTTACATCAAAATCGATGCAAAACTTTCTTTTCAGATTTTTATTTTTCTCTCTTGAATCTCAGTCCAGTGAGACATAACCACGCCGTGAAACAGGGGCTCGGGCACCATTAATGGAGACGTTGGGAGGGAGGTGCACTCTAGATAGAGTTCAAAGGGCTCTCCTCCCGATGAGCACGTGCAGGGGTCTGATCACACGCCTCCCGTACTCAAATAGCTACCCCACACGACACCTCCTAGCCAATAAAAAAGGGGACGTGTGGCGGCACGTAATTGTAAGTAGAACGCCCACGGTTTTAGTAATAGTTGTGTTTCCGATTTGTAACGTGACAACACTTGTCCCAAAATGACTTTCTTGATTGTTAATGTGTGCGCCTTCGCAAATCGGACAAAAAAATTACCACATCATGTTGGTGCCATGTCATGACACCATGCCAAGTTTCATGATTTTCAGCCGTGTTTTGGATTTACAGGAATTTAAAACCAAGTTTCTCAATCTTTCCGGCCAAGCCACGACGTCTAGATGTTTGAATTTCATTCTCATTTCTTGCATGGGACCTATAAATTCACCCAAGGACATACAAGTGATTTTTCAACCAACTTTGGCGCACTGGAGCATGTGCTTGTAGTTAAAATTTGAATTATGCACATTAAATGCCCAGAAATTCAATTAATGTATAAAAAGGTTAAACGAACCCGAAATAATTCCAAAATTTAGCACGATACTTCTATTTGATCTAATTTGCCACTGTAAAAAAATTAAGGCGGGAGAAGTCAGTGTACGTATGTAGTTTCGCACACGAAGGTGACACGTTCCCTCTCGGAACCACGAGCCTTCTTGAGAGAAGCTTCGGTTTGCAAGAAGATTTTACCAAAGCTTGTCCCAATTCGGCCAAAAAAATTACCGCAGCATGTTGGTGCCATGTAATGACACCATTGCCAAGTTTCATGATTTTCAAGCGTGTTTTGGATTTACAGGAATTAAAAAACCAAGTTTCTCAATCTTTCTGGCCGAGCCACGATGCCCAGATGTTTGAATTTCATTCACATTTCTCGCATGTGACCTAGAAATTTATCCAAGGACACACATGTGATTTTTCAACCAACTTTGGTGCAGTGGAGCATGTGCTTGTAGTTCAAATTTGAATTATGCACATCAAATGCCCAGAAGTTCAATTAATGTAAAAAAAGGCCAAATGAACCCGGAATAATTCCAAAATTTCGCACGATACTTCTATATGGTCTAATCTGCCTGTGTAAAAAATTAAGGCGGGAGAAGGCAGTGTACGTATGTCATTTCGCACACGGAGGTGATGTGTTCCCTCTCAGAACCACGAGCCTTCTTGAGAGAAGCTCCGGTTTGCAAGAAGCTTATACAAAAGCTTATCCCAATTCGGCCAAAAAAATACCACAGCATATTGGTGCCATGTCATGACACCATTCCAAGTTTCATGATTTTCAGGCCTGTTTTGCATTTACAGGAATTAAAACCCAAGTTTCTCAATCTTTCCGGCCGAGCCACGACGTCCTGATGTTTGAATTTCATTCTCATTTCTTGCGTGGGACCTAGAAATTCACCCAAGGACACATATGTGATTTTTCAACCAACTTTGGTGCATTGGAGCATGTGCTTGTAGTTCAAATTTGAATTATGCACATTAAATGACCAGAAATTCAATTAATGTATAAGAAAGTCCAAACGAACCCAGAATAATTCCAAATTTTAACACGACATTCATATAGTTCTATGTTGCCTCTGTTAAAAACAAGGGGGGAGGCAGCGTATACTGTTTTGAACACAAAGGTGACACGTCCCCCCTCGGGAACCACGAGTCTCCTCTAGAGAAGCTCCGGTTTGCAAGAAGCTTATACCAAAAACTTGTCCAAATACGGACAATTTTTTACCATAGCATGTTGGTGCCATGAAATGACACCATGCTAAGTTTTGTGATTTTTAGGCGTGTTTTGAATTTCCAGGAATTTAAAAACCTAGTTTTTCAATGTTCTGGGCAGAGCCACAACGCCCAGATATTTGAATTTCATTCCCATTTTTTGCATCGGACCTATAAATTCACACAAAGACACACATGTGATTTTTTAACAAACTTTGGAGCACTGGAGCATGTGCTTGTAGTTCAAATTTGAACTATGCACATTAAATGCCGAGAAACTCCATTAATGCATAAAAATGCCAAACGAACCCAAAATAATTCCAAATTTAAACACAGCACTCATGTAGTTGAATGTTCAATGTACATAAATGTTCTACCAATTCAAACACCATCCTTTCCCTCCGTAACACCATTTTGCCTTTCAAAACATAATGAAAAAAATCAGGTATACCACAAAGAGTTTACTAGAAAGAATCGTGTGGAATGCGATATAAAGTATCTTGGCGCATTGTCTTGTCTGGCTTACGCAGGAAGCTTTTGTCGTCTACAGTCCACCGCCCCCGCTTGAACCACACTTGTGTGTCAGTTTCTCGCGGCACCGACCGAATTTTTTTTGCCACCGCGGAAATATCTATCTCCCCGCCCCCTCCCTCCCACCAAAAGCCACATTTTCACTGTTCCTCCTTGCTTTCCAAGTTCAAACCTTCACTGCTGCTTACTGGCAGCTCAGCCTCCTCGCCGGTGACCCTTCTTCTTGCAGCGCCGCCTCCTCGCCGGCTACCCTTCTTCTTGTAGCGCCGCCTCCTCGTTGGCGACCCTTCTTCTCGTTGCATGGCCTCCTCGCCCCCGACCCTTCTTCTTGTTGCACGGCCTCATCGATATGGTCAGGTAATCCACACCCCACCCACACCATCCTCCTTCTTTCCCGTCACACATGCCCCGACCGACGGCGGGACACCTTCTGCCGAAATCACTACCCTCCCTCCTCCAATTAAGTGCCGCCCACAGCCATTTTGCACGCAGTATAACGTGGAGCTCAGTAGCATCTGGCAGCGGAGAAGCAAATCGCGACCACACGCGCGCACGAGGTTGCTATGGCTGCCATGCGTGTCGACCGCCAGATCTTGGAGGAGCACCTCATCTTCTAGGCCACCGTCGACACCGCCACACGGTTGTCTACTTTAAAATACAGTTCGTGGTGTTTTCTCGAGGCCACCGCCAGTGCCTTATAGTGATTTGTCCTCTGTAATGTTAATATGCAATCTGATGTTCAGTTAACAGTTTGGTCCTCTGAAATGTAATGTTCAGTTAACACTTTGGTCCTGTGTAATGTAATGTTCTGTTAATAGTTTGGTCCAACAATTGCTACATTTCATAGTGTTGTTCTCAAGCATTCTTTGTTTTGTTAACTGTCTTATTTTCTAGTACATGTTTCAATTCTGCAATGTCGTGCTCAGTTAACTATTTTGGTTCATTTGGTCTGATGTCCATTTAACTGTTTGGTTTAGTTCTACAATTTGATTTTCATTTGTTGTGGGTACAATTTTGTATTGTTATGCATGTGAAATAAATCGAATTTGTTTGTACTCAATACATATTCTACTGATAGTATGACAACTCCCAGTTAACCTGATCAATATCTTCCTTATGTGCGTTGCAGGGAAACACTGGGAGACACTGCGATTTACCATCGAGGTTTGTTCAAGCATGGTCATTTGGCTAATAGCACATTATTGTGCAGTTGCGGGAATCATTCTAATATTTAGGTTTCTTACAATTTGGTCTTGCACATATAGGTCTTACTGTCAGAGGCTTAGACCCACTATCCGACCCATTTTGCATATGGGGAAATGAGATGGCCATGCATATCAGTCAAGTCAAGAAACTCGGAAAGATTGTTAGGATGAAGAAACATGCGACGAATAACAGCAAGATCTTTGTTTGCACAATGAAGAAGACATCAGTCAACTGTAGGATGGTACTAACTATTTTACCTTGTTTTTACCCCTTGCGCCATTTCAAAATTTATAACAGCGTTTTATGCATATATTTGTTTTCAGTACTTTTCAAAGCAGTTCACCGATGATTACCTCTCAAACCACCTGCATGGTCAAGAGGTGAGGAAGGTATTCATTCAACACCCACGGTACAAGAAGTCTTGCTGAAGAGGACGAAGGTTGGGCGGGCAATTATCCATAGCCACTAGCCTAAAGTTGCAAGGACGTTCAACATCACTGAAGGCTCAATATTTGCCTTCCGCTTTTGTAGTTTCCCATATGAGATTCATGTGTCTATTTACCGTGTATGATGCTACTTTCCAAAGGTTTTTGATGTTGCATGTGAAACGTGGTGCTGTTGAGTAATGGCGTAACTGAGTGCCGAAGCTATCTGATGTAATTCGATTATGAAATCCTGGTTGTTGTTTTATGGATATGAAATATCTGGTGTGTTTTATAAGAAATATCAATTTGATTAGTATATGTATTATCAATAATAGGCTAATTACCATGCTTATTGGGGTTTTCTATTGCACACGGCTACTCTGATAGCACCGTGGGCAATGAACTCAAACAACCCGCACGGTTTCTAGAAAGTAGGCGTGTTTGATCAACTAACTATCACACACGGCTTCCGGCAGAGAACTGTTTGCGTTAGGCCACCTTGCACAAACATTTCCACACAAAAAACTGTGTGTGATATACATATGAACGGAAATATTTTTCTAGGATTCACCGTGTGGGATGTACATACGAACGGAAACAATTGAGTTTTGATGCCCCGCCAGATCGCACACGAGCTCATTTTGCCCCAGCATGTGTGCCAGGAGGGCCTATCCCCGATGGTTTCTGGGTCGTGTGGGAAGGACCCCCGCCCCCTATCGTCCACAATCACTTGGCGACGGTTCCAAACACCGTCGCGGAAAGGGGTTAAAAACCGTTTGTATAGCACGTCGATGCACGAGTGGTAAATGTGAGACCTAAATGTTATTGTGAATATGGTTAGTTTATAATCTCTGCTGAAAACTTGAACTAGGGATAGACATATTTGCAACAACAAGATCTAACAGAGTTTGTAAAAGTTTTTCTTCATCACTTTCAGTTTATCAACTGAATTGCTTGAGGACAAGTAATGGGTTAAGCTTGGATGAGTTGATACGTCTCCGTCGTATCTACTTTTCCAAACTCTTTTGCCCCTGTTTTGGACTCTAATTTGCATGATTTGAATGGAACTAACCCGGACTGACACTATTTTTAGCAGAATTGACATGGTGTTATTTTTGAGCAGAAATAAAAGTTCTCAGATTGACCTGAAAATTTACGGAGAATATTTTTTGGAATATATAAAAAATACCGACGAAAGAATCAACCAGAGGGGACCCACCAGATGACCACAAGGGTGGGAGGTGCGCCCTACCCCCTGGCTTGTGGGCCCCCTGAGCCTCCTCTGGCCCTAACTCCAACTCTATATATTCGTGTTTGAGGAGAGAAAAATCAAAAAGAAGGATTCGTCACGTTTTACAATACAGAGCCGCCGCCACCTCTTGTTCTTCATCGGGAGGGCTGATCTGGAGTTCTTTCGGGGCTCGGGAGAGTGGGATATGTCGTCATCGTCATCATCAACCTTCCCCCGTCACCAATTTCATGATGCTCACCGCCTTGCGGGAGTAATTCCATCGTAGGCTTGTTGGATGGTGATGGATTGGATGAGGTTTATCATGTAATCGAGTTAGTTTTGTTAGGGTTTCATGCCTAGTATCCACTATGTTCTGAGATTGATGTTGCTATGACTTTGCTATGCTTAATGCTTGTTACTAGGGCCCGAGTGCCATGATTTCAGATCTGAACCTATTATGTTTTCATGAATATACATGTGTTCTTGATCCGATCTTGCAAGTTGTAGACACCTACTATGTGTTATGATCCGCATACCCCAATGTGACAATAATTGGGATTCTTTCCAGTGATTGCCATAGTTTGAGGAGTTCATGTATTCACTAAGTGCTAATGCTTTGTTCCGGTTCTCTATTAAAAGAAGGCCTTAATATCCCTTAGTTTCCATTAGGACCCCGCTGCCACGGGAGGTTAGGACAAAAGATGCCATGCAAGTTCTTGTCCATAAGCATGTGTGACTATATACAGAATACATGCCTACATTATATTGATGAATTGGAGCTAGTTTGTCGTTGCCCTAGGTTATAACTTCTACATGATGAATATCATCTGACACATATCATGACCGATCTATTGCCTACGATTCCATCTCATATTGATCTTCACTAAGTTACTTTTGTTGCTACTACTGTTACAATCACTACAAAACTGGTACTGTTACTTTTGCCACCATTACCGTTACTTCTGTATTACTTTGCTACTAAATACTTTGCTGCAGATATTAAGTATTTCAGGTGTGGTTGAATTAACAACTCAACTGCTAATACTCATGAATATTCTTTGGCTGCACTTGTGTCGAATCAATAAATTTGGGTTGAATACTCTACCCTCGAAAACTGTTGCGATCCCCTATACTTGTGGGTCATCAACCGTCAAGTCAGCAAAGCCACGTGGACGGATGGGCTCATGGATAAGACCAGTTTGGGTTTGATACGTATCCAACGTATCTATAATTTTTTTATTGTTCCATGCTATTATTTATGATGTTTTGGATGTTTAATGGGCTTTGTTATACACTTTTATATTATTTTTGGGACTAACCTACTAACCCAAAGGCCCAGTCCAGATTGCTGTTTTTTTGCCTATTTTAGGGTTTTACAGAAAAGGAATATCAAACGGAGTCCAAACGGAATGAAACCTTCGGGAGAGATATTTTTGGAGCAAAATACGCACGGGAGTCTTGAGAACCACGGAGTAGGGTTGACGTGGCGTCCACGGGGGTGGGGGCGCCCCCCCCCCCCTATAGGGCACGCCCCCTGCCTCGTGGGCACCCCGTCTGGCCCCCGGTGCCCTCCTTCCTCCTATATATACCTACGTACCCCGAAACTATCAGAACAACAGAGAAAACCCTAGTTCCACCGCCGCAACCTTCTGTTCCCGTGAGATCCAATCTTGGGGCTTGTTCCGAAGCTCCGTCGGAGGGGGGATCTTCCACGGAGTGCTTCTACGTCATCATCATCGCCTCACCATGAGTTGTGAGTAGTTTACCACAAACCTTCGGGTCCATAGCTAGTATCTAGATGGCTTCTTCTCTCTCTTTGGATCTCAATACCAAGTTCTCCTCGGTCTTCGAGGAGATCTATTCGATGTAATCTCTTTTTGCGGTGTGTTTGTCGAGATCCGATGAATTGTGGGTTTATGATCAAGATTATGTATGACAAATATTTGGTTCTTCTCTGAACTCTTTATGTATGATTATAATATCCTTGCAAGTCTCTTCGAATTATTGGTTTGGTTTGGCCTACTAGATCTATAGTTCTTGCAATGGGAGAAGTGCTTGGCTTTGGGTTCAATCTTGCGGTGTCCTTTCCCGGTGACAGTAGGGGCAGCAAGGCACGTATTGTATTGTTGCCATCGAGGATAAAAAGATGGGGTTTATATCACTATGTTTGAGTTTATCCCTCTACATCATGTCATCTTGCTTAAGGCGTTACTCTGTTCTTATGAACTTAATACTCTAGATGCATGCTGGATAGCGGTCGATGTGTGGAGTAATAGTAGTACATGCAGAATCGTTTCGGTCTACTTGTCTCGGACGTGATGCCTATATATAATGATCATGCCTAGATAGTCTCACAATTATTCGCTCTTCTATCAATTGCTCGACAGTAATTTGTTTACCCGCCGTAGAATGCTATCATGAGAGAAGCCACTAAAGAACACTATGGCCCCCGGGTCTAATCTCAACATATCATTCTACAATCTACTTTACTTTTCCATTTTTACTTTTTGTTCTTATAACCAAAAATACCAAAAATATCAAACTATCATCTCTATCAGATCTCACTTTCGTAAGTGACCGTAAAGGGATTGACAACCCCTTATCGCGTTGGCTGCGAAGTTCTTATTTGTTTGTGCAGGTGCGTGGGACTCGCACGTGGTCTCCTACTGGATTGATACCTTGGTTCTCAAAAACTGAGGGAAATGCTTACGCTAATGTGCTGCATCACCCTTTCCTCTTCGAGGGAATACAACGCAAGCTCGAGAAGTAGCAAGAAGAATTTCTGGCGTCGTTGCCGGGGAGGCTTACGCAAAAGTCATATACCAAGTACCTATCACAAACCCTTATCCTTCGCATTACATTTTTTGCCTCTCATTTTCCTCTCCCCCACTTCACCCTTGCTGTTTTATTTGCCCTTCTTTTGTCGTGTGCTTATCGTTCGCTTGCTTCTTGTTTGCTTGTGTGTGTTGGATTGCTTGCTTGTCACTATGGCTCAGAACAATACCAAATTGTGTGACTTCTCCAATACCAACAAAATGATTTTATCAGCACTCCTATTGCTCCTATTACCGATGCTGAATCTTGTGAGATCAATGGTGCTCTGTTGAATCTTGTCATGAAAGATCAATTCTCCGGCCTTCCTAGTGAAGATGCCGCTACCCATCTAAACAACTTTGTTGATTTGTGTGATATGCAAAAGAAAAGGGATACGGATAATGATATTGTTAAATTGAAGTTATTTCTGTTTTCACTTAGAGATCGTGCTAAAACTTGGTTTTCCTCTTTGCCTAGAAATAGTATTGATTCGTGGAATAAGTGCAAAGATGCTTTTATCTCTAAGTATTTCCCTCCTGCTAAGATCATCTCTCTTAGAAACGATATTATGAATTTTAAGCAACTAGATCATGAGCATGTTGCACAAGCTTGGGAGAGAATGAAATTAATGATACGTAATTGCCCTACACATGGTTTGAACTTATGGATGATTATTCAAAACTTTTATGCTGGCTTGAATTTTGCTTCTAGAAATCTTTTAGATTCTGCCGCAGGAGGCACTTTCATGGAAACTACCTTAGGAGAAGCTACCAAACTCCTAGATAATATTATGGTTAATTATTCTCAATGGCACACCGAAAGATCTACTAGTAAAAAAGTGCATGCTATTGAAGAGATTAGTGTTTTGAGTGGAAAGATGGATGAACTTATGAAGTTATTTGCTACTAAGAGTGCTTCTTCTGATCTTAATGTATGCCTCTGTCCACTTTGATTGAAAATAACAATGAATCTTTGGATGTGAATTTTGTTGGTAGGAATAATTTTGGTAACAATGCTTATAGAGGAAACTTTAATCCTAGGCCTTTTCCTAGTAATTCCTCTAATAATTATGGTAATTCCTACAACAACTCTTATGGAAAGATGCCTTCTGAATTTGAAACTAGTGTTAAGGAGTTTATGATTTCGCAAAAGAATTTCAATGTTATGCTTGAAGAAAAATTGCTTAAGATTGATGAATTGGCTAGAAGTGTGGATAGAATTACTCTTGATGTTGATTCTTTGAAACTTTGATCTATCCCACCTAAGCATGATATCAATGAGTCTCTCAAAGCCATGAGAATTTCCATTGATGAATGCAAAGAAAGAACCGCTAGGATGCGTGCTAAAAGAGAGAATTATATAAAAGCGTGTTCTTCTAGTTATCATGAAAATAAAGATGAAGATCTGAAAGTTATTGATGTGTCTCCTATTAGATCCTTGTTTTCTAGTATAAATCTTGATGAAGATAGGATTGGAGATGATTCTACTTTAAGGTGTCCCAATGATTCGGAGTTTTTAGATCTTGATGCTAAAATTGTTAAAAGTGGGAGTGAAGAGATTAAATCTTTGCATAGTGATGAACCCACTACTTTGGATTTCAAGGGATTCAATTATGATAATTGCTCTTTGATCGATTGTATTTCCTTGTTTCAATCCGTACTAAACTCTCCGCATGCTTATAGTCAAAATAAAGCTTTTACCAAACACATAGTTGATGCTTTGATGCAATCTTATGAAGAAAAACTTGAGTTGGAAGTTTCTATCCCTGGAAAGCTTTATGATGAGTGGGAACCTACTATCAAAATAAAAATTAAAGATCATGAATGCTTTGCTTTGTGTGATTTGGGTGCAAGTGTCTCCACTATCCCAAAAAACTTTGTGCGATTTGCTAGGATTCCATGAGCTTGATGATTGTTCTTTAAATTTGCATCTTGCGGATTCCACTATTAAGAAACCTATGGGAAGGATTCATGATGTTCTTATTGTTGTCAATAGGAATTATGTGCCCGTAGATTTCATTGTTCTTGATATAGATTGCAATCCTTCATGTCCTATTATTCTTGGTAGACCTTTCCTTAGAACGATTGGTTCAATTAATGATATGAAGGAGGGAAATATTAGATTCCAATTTCCGTTAAGGAAAGGCATGGAACACTTTCCTAGAAAGAAAATCAAATTGCCATATGAATCTATTATGAGATCCACTTATGGATTGCCTTCCAAAGATGGCAATACCTAGATCTATCCATGTATCGTGCCTAGCTAGGGGCGTAAAACGATAGCGCTTGTTGGGAGGCAAACCAATTTTTTATTTTTTGTTTCTGCTTCTGTTTAGGAATAAATATTGCATCTAGCTTCTGTTTAGATGTGGTTTTGTGTTTTAGTTAGTGTTTGTGCCAAGTAGAACCTTTGGGAAGACTTGTGTGAAGTTTATATGATCTTGGTGTGAAAAACAGAATCGTTAGCGCTCGCTAGAATGGTCACCAGATTTTACTGGAGCGTGCTATTTAGTTTATTATTTTTGAATATGATTAATAGACAAATTCCTCATGTTTATCAATTTAGTTCAATTTTTTTGGGAGTTACAGAAGTATGCGAAAACTGCAGATTACTACAGACTGTTCTGTTTTTGATAGATTATGTTTTTTGTGTGTTGTTTGCTTATTTCAATGCATCTATGAGTAGTATTGGGAAGTATGAACCATAGAGAAGTTGGAATATAGTAGGTTTAACACCAATATAAACAAAGAATGAATTCCTTGCAGTACCTTTGAGTAGTGGTTTGCTTTCTTATACTAACGGAGCTCACGTGATTTTTGTCTAAGTTTTTGTGAAGTTTTCAAGTTTTGAGTATTGCTTTGATGGACTATGGAACAAAGAGTGGCAAGAGCCTAAGCTTGTGGATTCCCAAGGCACCCCAATGTAAAATTCAAGGACAACCAAAAGCCTAAGCTTGGGGATGCCCCGAGAAGGCATCCCCTCTTTCGTCTTCATCCATCGATAACTATACTCGGAGCTATATTTTTATTCACCACATGATATGATGTGTTTTACTTGGAGCGTCTTGTATAATTTGAGTCTTTGCTTGTTAGTTTGCCACAATTATCCTTGCTGGACACACCTATTTGAGAGAGTTAAATATGGCCTAGGAATTGATAGAACACTCTATGTGCTTCACTTATATCTTTTGAGTTGAATAGTTTTTGCTCTAGTGCTTCACTTATATCTTTTATAGCACGGTGGTGATAATATTTTGTAGAAATTGTTGAACTCTCATGCTTCATTTATATCCATTTGAGAGTCTATTAAAACAGCATGGTAATGTGCTTTGGCTATAAAACTAGCCTTCACATGATAGACAACCAATATCAATGTAGTAAAAACGTTCACACTAAGTGCATTGAATATGAAGAGAAGTTGGATGCTTGATAATTGTTTTGAGATATGAGGATAGTGATATTAGAGTCATGCTAGTGGAGTTATTATGAAATTGAGAAATGCTTGTGTTAAGGTTAGTGATTCTCGTAGCATGCACGTATGGTGAACCGCTATGTGACGAAGTTAGAGCATGAGGTATTTGTAAAGTGCCAACCTTTGTGTGGAGGTCGGGGGCGCGTGATGGTTAACTCCTACCCTCCCCCCTAGGAGCATGCGTTGATTGCTTTGTTTTGATGACTCATAGATTTTTGCAATAAGTATATGAGTTCTTATGACTAATGTTGAGTCCATGGATTATACGCACTCTCACCCTTCCACCATTGCTAGCCTCTCTTGTATCGCGCAACTTTTGCCGGTACCATACACTCTTTTGTATTGCCATGCATGATCATGTAGTTGACATCGTATTTTTGGCAAAGCCACCATGCATAATTTTTCATACATGTCACTCTTGATTCATTGCACATCATGGTACACTGCCGGAGGCATTCATATAGAGTCATACTTTGTTCTAGTATCGAATTGTAATATCGAGTTGTAATTCAATGAAAGTGTGATGATCATCGTTATTAGAGCATTGTCCCATGCGAGGAAAGGCTAAATCAAGAAAGCCCCTCCAAAAAAAGAAAAAAGAAAGGCCAAAGAAGAAAAAAGGCCCAAAAAAGAAAAAAAGAAAAAAAGGGACAATTGCTACTATCTTTTTCCACACTTGTGCTTCAAAGTAGCACCATGTTCTTCATGATAGAGAGTCTCATGTTTAGTCACTTTCATATACTAGTGGGAATTTTCATAATAGAACTTGGCTTGTGTCAGGGATATGGTTAGTAGGTATAAACCGGATATTGTAAACCGGCTTAGTTATATTGTACTTGGTTTTAATATTTTAGTAGAGACTACGGCCCATGAGATTTCAAGGCCCATGTATAGAAGTACGGTTTGTAAACCGCCAAGAGATGTAACTTGAGAGATAGGAAAGAAAAGACAGAGACCGAGGCGGACACGATTATGAGCCGGCCTCGGGACTCTGTAAACCGGACCAGGCGTCACCTCTATATAAAGGGACGACCCGGCGACGGTTCAAGGACAAGCAACAAACAATCGTCGAGACGCAGGCAAAGCGAATCCGCTCCCTGTAAACCGACGCCCAAGCAATACCAAACCAACTAGACGTAGGCTTTTACCTTCTCCGAAGGGGCCGAACTAGTATAAATCCTTTGTGTCCTTTGTGTGCCATGAATCCTTTCAAGCTAACCCGTGCGATGGTTCCATCATCAAGTCCGATAAACCGGACATCTGTCGTGTTATTTCCACGACAGTTGGCGCCCACCGTGGGGCCTGCGCACGATGGTTTCGAGTTCTTGAAAGGCGGCTTCGAAGGGTTAAAGGGTTACGCAGTCGGCCGGATGACCAAGAGTCGTCGTGGCCGAATCTACATCGACGACGCAGGTTGGGGACCGGAGGCCGATTCGATCGAATACGGGTACCGGGTCCCCTTCGGCAGCATCCAAGTCTTCATCGGCAAAATTGGTGAACCGGGACCTGAGCCGGACACCCTCCCCAACATCGTCGAGCCGGCTCAGCGTACGAGATCGGCCCGGATTCAGCCTGCCATGAAGCATGTGTTCGTTGGAGCGATTCACGGAGGCCAAGCCGAGGACGGATCGGAATCTGATGGTGCAACCGTCGTCTACTCAGATGACGAATCTTCATCCGGGGAAACTGAATCGCTGTATCAGTTGCGGGACGGACGGTCTGAGGGCGAGTCCGATGGAAACAGTATTCCGGACCCCTTTGGCCCGCCAAACCGGGTGGCGGTCTTCATGGCCGGTTCACAACCCCCGACGAACGGAACGACAGCAGAGGCTGGTGCAGGGGGAAGCGGTTCAAATCCCTCCCTTACTGAAGTTCTATCCACCTTGATCGAGGAGTTCACAGCTAAGGCAGTGGAGGTCGTCGCTCCAGCAGACAAGGCGCAACATGATGCAGCGCTTCTTCAGTTGAAAGCCCGGATCGATCAGTTAAAGGAGGATTTAAAGGCGGAAGGAGAGATGTTAGCCATAAGACAAGCAGAGTTGGATGATCAAGCCTTTCATTTAAGGATGGAGCAGGCTTCTGTGGAAGGAGTAAGGGGGCGAAAGTATCGATCCCGCCTACCGCCGGGTTTCGAATCTGCGAATTTGTCACCTGGGGCTGGGGCCAGTAATAATCCGGCCTTAAACCGGAGAAGCCCACCGGCTCGGGACGAGCCGGTTCAGCAGCCCGCCGCAGAACGGGAGCGTCGGATTACATCGGCGCCTTATCTTCCTGTCCCTCCGGGACACTATTCAAACCCTTTGGATAATATTGCTGCAGCGGCAGCACGGTTGGCCGCTTTACCCGTGGAAGAAACATCCCCGGTGGCGATAGAGGCGCGCAGGGCCCAGAAGCTACTTAATACTGCATTAATACAGCAGCAAGCGTACTCCCATAGCAGGGAAAGGTTACATTCAACACCGCGTCCCAACCGAAGTTATTCTAGACATTGGGAGGAGCCAGAAGTGTCTAGCAGTGAGCGCAGGAGACATCAGCACAGGCAGGATAATCCGGCAAGGGCGAAGATGCCAGCCCCGGACCTAAACCGGCCTAGATCGGAGACCAGGGAGGAAATTCGTCAGTCGACGCCGGTTCACACAGCCACTACAGGGACAGGAGCTACAGCGAGCGGTTTTGGAATACAATGTCTCGTCCCCGCCCTACGGAGCGTTAAGTTGCCCAAGGATTTCAAAGGACCTCGCAAGGTGCCTAATTACACAGCCGATTTACCACCCGAAGCTTGGGTGGAGAGTTACGAGATGGCCATGGAGATGCTGGATGTGGATGAATCGGCTTGTGCCAAATATTTCACTATGATGCTTGAGGGCACGGCCCGGACTTGGCTGAAGGCGCTACCTCCGAATTCTATCGGGTCATGGGGGGAGCTGCGCAGTCAGTTCATCAAAAACTTCAAGGATACATGCAAGCAACCGATGTCGGTGATAGATTTAGCAACATGTGTGCAAGGAGAGCAGGAGTCTACAGCAACTTGGTACGCAGAGTGGCAGCGATCTTGCACTCCTCAAATGGCATCAACCCTAGCACAGCAATTGTAACATTGGAGAACAATTGCCGGTTTGAATCTTTAAAACTAAAACTCGGACGGCTTAAACGGGACTGCAATGACATGGGGACTTTAATGAGCGCCCTAGTGAAGTACGGGGACTCAGATAATACCAAGTATCCGGAGTCAGAAGGAGATAAAACGGGGAAGGCCAGCAAGTCTGGTAAACCGGCGCCGGTTAATCCGGTTACTTCAAGCTTCTTGGGCAAACGGAAGGCAGAAAATAGTTCCGATTTTGTTGTTAATACACAGGCACAAGGCGGTATTCAGGTTAATCCGCAGGGTTCCACTCTCCAAACCGGTGGAGGAAACCCGGGTTGGGAGCAGGATTTGGATCAACCATGTCTAAAGCATAGCGGAAGAGGGAGGATTGCAAGGCATACTATAAGAGAATGCATACCCTTTATGAAAGCAGGGAACGGCCGTTTTAATCCTCCTAGCCGGCCCCCGAACGGCGGTTCAGGGCCCGGGTTTTATGGTCCGGGTTATCAAGGGAACAACTCCGGATCAGGATATAGGGGCAACGGCGGTTATCAAGGGAACAACGGCGGTTATCAATCCCGGCCAGGCGGCCAAAATAGTCAAGGAAACTACAATGGTCAGGGAAATCAATCGCATCATCAAGGTGGTTACAATGGTCAGGGAAGTCAATCACATCATCAAGGTGGTTATCATGGTCAGGGAAATCAATCGCATCATCAAGGTGGTTACAACAATCAGAATAATCAGCAGCAGGGCCAAGGGAGTTACAATAACCAAGGAAACCAGCAGCAACAGCGTCCGCAGCAACAGCAGCAATCCGGATACCAGAGTAATCCGAAGGAGTTGAGCAGCGGTCAATATCATGTTTTCACCACGAGTTTATGTAAGAGAGACCAGAAGGTTTTAAAGCGGGCTATTAATGCAGTAGAACCGGCGACGCCACAATTTCTACGATGGTCAGAGCAGCCCATTGTATGGAGCAGAGAGGACCACCCGTTACGGGTAGATAATCCGGGACATTTAGCCTTGGTGGTAGCACCTCAGGTGGGAGGATACAAATTTACTAAAGTCCTCATGGACGGAGGTAGCAGTATCAATATATTGTATTACGAGACCTTTCGTCGCATGGGTCTGACAGATAAAAAGTTAAGGACATCAAACACAGTGTTTCACGGGGTGGTCCCAGGTAAGTCAGCTTATCCAGTTGGTAAGATTGACTTAGAAGTTACCTTTGGAGATGAGCATGATTCCAGATCGGAGATGATTACTTTTGAAGTTGTCAAAATTAAAAGTCCGTATCATGCTTTGTTTGGAAGGACGGTTTATGCTAAATTTATGGCTAGGCCATGTTATGTTTATTTGCAGCTTAAGATGCCGGGTCATAAAGGCACGATTACGGTGCATGGCAGTCGTAAGATAGCAGTGGAGTGTGAGGAAGGTGATGCAGCTTATGCAGAAGCGGTATGTGCCACGGAAGAGTTAAAATTTTATAAAGATAATGTTGATCCGACAGATATGACTCCGCTGAAGAAACCAACTACCGAGCATGATCCGGCTTTGAAGTTCAAGTCAGCGGAAGAGACTAAGCAGGTTGATTTTGTGCCTGGAGACTCGTCTAAGAAATTCACCATCAGTGCTAACCTGGATCCTAAATAGGAAAGCGCGCTCATCGAGTTCATCCGTGAGAACCGGGATATCTTTGCATGGAAACCTTCTGACATGCCAGGTATACCGAGGGAACTCGCTGAGCACAAGTTGAATATTGATCCGAAGTTTAAACCGGTAAAACAGTATCTGCGCCGCTTTAATGAAGAGAGGCGCAAGGCTATAGGAGAAGAAGTGGCCAGACTTTTGGCGGCAGGGTTCATAGTGGAAGTTTTTCATCCGGAATGGTTGGCTAATCCGGTGCTGGTTTTAAAGAAGAATGGGAAGTGGAGGATGTGTGTGGACTACACAGACCTCAATAAAGCTTGCCCGACTGATCCTTTTGCTCTACCTCGCATTGATCAGATTATTGATGCCACAGCAGGGTGTGAGCGGCTGAGTTTTCTGGATGCGTATTCAGGTTATCACCAGATCAAGATGGCAGTTGAGGATCAAGAGAAGACGGCTTTCATAACCCCTTTTGGTGCTTTTTGCTATGTGTCTATGCCCTTTGGGCTCAAGTGTGCACAGGCAACTTATCAGCGTTGCGTTCAGAATTGTTTGAAAGGGCAGATAGGAAGGAACGTGCATGCTTATGTGGATGACATCGTGGTCAAATCAAAGGAGGAAAGAACAATGATAGAAGACCTCAGAGAAACCTTTGATAATCTTCGGGCTTACAGGATGATGCTTAATCCGGAGAAATGTGCTTTTGGTGTACCGGCTGGTAAGCTTCTGGGATTCCTGGTCTCGAATAGGGGAATAGAAGCCAACCCGGAGAAGATCAAGGCCATCACATCTTTGACAAAACCGGTCTGCATCAATGATGTTCAGCGCATAGCTGGCCGGATCACGGCGCTGAGCCGGTTTATCAGTCGCTTAGGAGAAAAAGCGATCCCGCTTTATCAAATGTTGAAGAAAACGGACCGGTTCATTTGGAGTGATGAGGCAAATACAGCGTTTGAGAATCTGAAACAGCAACTAGCAAAACCACCGGTTTTAGCTGCTCCCATTGATAAGGAGCCTTTGCTGTTATATGTTGCTGCGAATACACGGGCAGTCAGCGTTGCGATTGTGGTTGAGCGCAAGGAAGCAGGGAAGGAACATCCGGTTCAGCGCCCGGTTTATTATGTGAGTGAAGTACTCATCGAGTCTAAACAAAGGTACCCTCATTGGCAGAAGTTGGTATATGGGGTGTTCATGGCAAACCGGAAACTGAAGCATTATTTCCAAGGGCATCCAATAACTGTGGTTAGTTCAGCTCCGTTGGGAGACATAATCCAGAATAGGGAAGCTACAGGCAGGATAGCCAAATGGGCCATTGAGCTCAGTTCGCATGAGTTGAAGTATGTACCACGTACTGCTATAAAATCTCAGGCGTTGGTCGACTTCATCAATGACTGGACAGAATTGCAGACTCCTGAGGAGAAGCCGGATCTTACTTATTGGACGATTCACTTCGACGGTTCAAAGCAATTGGAGGGTTCAGGGGCTGGAGTTGTCTTAACTTCCCCCAGAGGTGATAAATTTTGTTATGTCCTCCGGTTATTATTTCCTTGTACTAATAATGCAGCAGAATATGAAGCGCTACTTCATGGTTTGCGATTGGCAAAAGAGATGAATTTGAGCCGGGTTAAGTGCCTGGGCGATTCAGACCTAGTGGCACAGCAAGTTTCGGGCAAGTGGGATTCAAGGGATCCCCTCATGGCGGCTTATCGACGAGAGGTTGAAGCGGTGGCAGGATATTTCAAGGGATATCAGGTGGAGCATATAGACCGGCGGAGGAACGAAGCAGCCGACGCTTTAAGCCGGCTAGGATCGCAACGTAAACCGGTACCACCAAACACCTTTTTGGATGAATTGCACAGTCCTTCGGTTCAAGTACCTTCAGAAAACGACCTAGCTGTTCCGGATCCAGAGGCACAGTTGGTTGCAGCAACCCATGTTATTCCGGATTGGACGTTACCCTATTTGGCATACTTAAGCCGAGGAGAGTTACCAGAGGACGAAGACGAAGCACGGCAGATAATCCGGCGTTCCAAATCTATGACAATTGCCAACGGAGAGCTGCACCATCGTAGCACTTCTGGAGTATTTCAACGGTGTGTTTCAGCTGAGGAAGGTTGTGAGATTCTAAGAGAGATTCATGAAGGGGATTGTGGTCATCATGCCGGATCAAAATCTTTAGTAGCTAAAGCTTTTCGACATGGCTTTTATTGGTTAACCGCGCATGCAGACGCGGCGGATCTGGTCCGCAAATGTGAGGCTTGTCAGAAGTTCTCAAGACGTGCCCTTGTTCCGGCACAGGAACTCCGGATGATACCAATAACTTGGCCTTTTGCAACTTGGGGGCTTGACATGGTTGGTCCTTTCAAGAGATCCCAAGATCAGAAAACTCATCTACTAGTAGCAGTAGACAAGTTTACGAAGTGGGTTGAAGCGGAGCCTATAAGCAAGTGTGATGCGGCAACAGCGGTCAAATTTATCAAAAAAGTAATATTCCGGTTTGGTTTTCCACACAGCATCATCACAGATAATGGCACCAACTTATCTCAGGGTGAGATGGAAGAATTCTGTCAACGAGAGCATATTCGTTTGGACGTGTCTTCTGTGGCTCACCCCCAATCCAATGGTCAGGCAGAAAGGGCAAATCAGGAGATTTTGCGAGGAATCAAACCCCGGCTTATGACACCTTTGCAGAGAACCCCAGGGTGTTGGGTTGAAGAATTACCATCTGTCCTTTGGAGTATTAACACTACACCAAACCGGTCTACAGGTTATACACCTTTCTTCATGGTTTACGGCGCAGAAGCAGTTCTTCCAAGTGACATACGCCATGATTCACCGAGGGTAGCGGCCTATGTGGAAGCTGATAATGAGGAGTCAAGACAAGACGGTTTGGATCAGTTGGATGAAGAGCGTGATATAGCTGCAGCACGGTCGGCGATTTATCAGCAAGATCTGCGCAGATATCACAGCCGCCGGATTAGAACCAGGACATTCCAGGAGGGTGACTTGGTACTTCGGCTTATCCAAGATCAAACGGATATGCACAAGCTATCCCCGCCATGGGAAGGGCCCTTTGTGGTCAGCAAGAATTTACACAACGGTTCATATTATTTGGTGGAGATTCGAGAACACAAGGATTCACGGACATCAGAAGAGGAGACAAAAAGGCCGTGGAACATCGCTCATTTACGGCCATACCACACTTGAGCCATGTGCTCCAATGTATCCTATGTATATATTATGAATAATGAATAAACCGGCACCCTCGGTAAATCGGGGGCTCAGCCCTTTCTCCATATACACAAATTTTGCGACAAATAACCATATCAGTTTGTTATCAAATATCATATTTCAATGTTGGCCGGTTTTAGAAACTAATCTTTGCAGGATATGTGAAGGAGCGGTAGAACTCTCGGGAACAAGAGATTATATCCGGTTCAAGAAGAGAAAAACCCCATAAAAAGAAAAACCCGCAGAGTCAGGAGGAACTTTAGAGGCCCCTTGGGACAGTCCGGTTTGCCCACGTTCCATTGATTGGTTATGTTTACGATTATATGGGCCCTCTGAACAGTTGATACGCTCACGTTCAGGGATGGCTCGGCCCCTTGGGACAGTCCGGTTTGCCCACGTCCCATTGATTAGCTATATTTACGATTATATGGGCCCTCTGAACAGTTGATACGCTCACGTTCAGGGATGGC
>LR738715.1:300976079-301017442 GCA_902687465.1 Secale cereale | reverse complement strand
GCTATGTTTACGATTATATCGGCCCCCTGAACAGTTGATACGATCACGTTCAGTGATTGGCTAGGCCCCTTGGGACAGTCAGGTTAGCCCACGTCCCAATGATTGGCTCGGTTTTTATTTGCGGTTCTATCGGCCCTCTGAACAGTCGATACGCTCACGTTCAGTGATTGGCTAGGCTCCTTGGGACAGTAGGTTTGCCCACGTCCCATTGATTGGCTGAACCTTGTTTTGAGCCTGGCAGCTCTTTGAAAAAGCCTCGACTACATGATCTGATTTACAAGAATTGTGTGTTTCTTGATGTTTTTTGTGTTTCATAACCTTTTAAACCGAGTGGAACAGCTCCAGAAGTTGACCACCTATCTATAATGTTATAAGTCTGGGTTATGGACACCAGCGAGAATTAAACCGGCGTTCATCATAACCCGGATCGACCTTCATGATGAGCCAACAGGTTGGCAGTGCACGATCAGTTATAATGACCGGTGTTTTTTAAACCGGCCTGGTTTTGACTATAAGTCACCAGTATGAGACAAAACAATGACCGGAGTTTATTAACCCGGCCCAGTTGTGACCAAGTCTGGTGTTCATTCAAACCCGGATGGAGTATCAGGCGCAAGTTACAATTTTCTGAACCAAGATGGGAAAGATTTATCGACAAGATGAACCGAAGAGTTTCAGGTGTTTATTAGAATTGATGAAGACCGATTAAGGTGACCTTAACATCCTGACCGGTTTAAGGTATATTGGCTACATACATCTCAGGTATCACAGTTATTTTTTAAGATATGCTTATTAGATGTGTCAAGAGAACAAGTTAATCCGTCCAGTGGTAAGCCACTAGGACATGTTTTTTGATATCTTTATGGACAGAACAAGGCATCCGCATCAATCAACAAGTCAACGAACGAATACTTCATGAAGACCAAATGTCGGATCACGGCGCATTAAGTTTCAGCTAAACCTATTACAAGGCATAAAAAGCTAAATAGTTGGAAGCATTGTTTGACGGAATAACAATCATGATTACAACAATAGCATTCAAGATTGTGCTTCTCCTTGCTGAGATGGTTGGCCACCGTCTTGCTCCGGAACGTCTTCATCCTCGTGAAGCGGTGGGAAATCCGGTGCACGCCAATCAATCTTTGCCAAGGCACGGAAATATACTTCATCGTTGATAAGCTCAGCAGGATCAATATCAGGAGCAAAGGTGTGAGGACGAACCGGCGGAATTAAGTTTACAATATCGTAAACCGGTTGCTCCACCCGCTCGTTCTGCAGGTTATATGATGGATGATATCGCGACAAGTCAGACTCCACCGCAAGCTTGCTGGCGAGGGGACGCAGCTCCTTTGTCAGAGCATAAAGATCTTTTTCATTGAACGTTGAACCGTCCTCCTTGGTATCAGGAAATCCGGTTAGCACCTCCTCCGGATCAATGTCCGGGACCCAAGCTTTAGCCCTTGTAAGGGCCGGAAGAGCACCTCCTCGAGCAGCCGATTTCTTAACCTCTTCAAGACGAGCCGGCAGAATGGACAAACTATTCAAAGTATCTTTGATAGTTGAAGGAGCCGGTTTACCAAAGGAAGTGGCACTGATAATCCTTTGCGTTCCAGAGTACAACTGTTCGACCAAGGTATAGCAGGCCTTGAGTTTCTTCCGTAAATCATCCCCAAGATGGGAGACACGGCGTCCTACATACAACAATGAAAGTTAAACCGGTGCAGGTCACAGGTTACAAAGATAAAGGCAGGAGTTCAGATTATGCTTACCAAAAATAGCAGAAGTCATCAAGTCAATTTGGCGCTTTAACCCGGTCAATTCTTCAGTAACCGGGTTAAGTGCTCCTTCGGCATCCTGAACACGTTTCTCAAGATCTTTTTTCTGGACTTCAAAAGTAGTCCGCTCTTCGTCAAAGAACCTCTTCAAGTCTTCAGCAGTCTTTAAACTCACTTGAAGTTCTGTCTTAGCCTTTGAAGCGGCTGACTCAGTCTCCGTAAGCCGGCTTCGAAGTTCACTGATCTCCAGAGCATTCCGGTTCAGCTCAGCCTGTAGACAAAAGTTCAAAAGCAAGATTAGAAATTACAAGTCTCAAGCACACAACCAAGTTGTCTACTTGACACTTGGGGGCTAATGGCAGTTGAAGTAATACAGCAAAGACAATTTGAAAGTACAAGTCTCAAGCACACAACCAAGTTGTCTACTTGATACTTGGGGGCTAATGGCAGTTGAAGCAATGCACCACAGACAATTTGAAATTACAAGTATCAACTACATAACCAAGTTATCTACTTGATACTTGGGGGCTAATGTATGGATCAGCAGTTTAAACTACAAAGTTCCGGATTACCTTCAGTAAAGCAGATAAACCGGAACTTGGGGGCTGCCATGAGATAAAGGTGCGTCAAAAAAGCAAAGTCAGAAGAGGAAACTTACTTCATATTTTTCTCTCATCAGGTTCACCAGGCTGGCTTCATAATCCCGGCTGCTGTGGAGCCGGTTTAAAAATCCGGAATAGATATCTTGAGCACTCATACTAGAAAGACTGGATATATCAGTACTCCACTTCCCTTTTTCCTGGGTTATTTTTTCCGCTTTAGCTGTATGTTTTGCTAGAACGGTGGGTTCAGCTGGAGCAACATAAGCAGCACCAGTAACCACAACATCAGGAGAAGTGGGTTCATTGGGAGGAATAACTTCAACTTGAGCCGGATCAGGAGACCCCGGGTTAACTTGAGGAGAATTAACCCGGGCCGGACTTGGTGGGTTTTGGACATTTTCTGCGACAGGAGTTTCAAGAGCAGGTTCTTCAACCGGAGCCGCAGGGGTACCTTCTGGAGGAACAGCTGTGGACGGATCAATCACCGGTTCATCAGCAGAAGGATCAGCAACAGACTTATTCGCCTTGGGCTTTTTGCTGGGTTTCGGTTTGCTGGAAAACAGGCAAAATAAGTTAGCATTATAAAGGGAAAGGGGTGTCATAAACCGGAAGAGGTGAAGAGAGTTACCCCGGAACGGTCTTCAAAGGAGGAAGCTGTGTAGCGGTCGATTCGCCGGAAGAAGACAGCGGAGTTTCCTGATAGTCAGGATCAGACGGTTTAAGGGGTTTTCGGATAAGTCCGGCCTTGGGATGAAGAGGAGTCGGAGAGAGTATCACCTCAGCACGGCGCTTTCGAACCGGAGTTAATGAGATTCCAGAGGATTCCACCGCCAAGCCACTGTGGCGAGTGGTCCGGCGAAAGGCTTCGTGTTGTTGCTTCTTCAAAGTAAAGTTAGGATCTAGCTTAGCATAGGGATGAGAAAATTGATATTTCCTGACGGTCCGACGGATTTTTTGAGGAAGAGGTTCTGAATCGGAAGAAATAAGAATTACCTCAATCTCAGTCGGGTTATCACCTTCAGGCAGTTCCTGTGAAAAGGTATCATTAGATATGATTACAAGTATATGAAGGCGAGAATTTAAACCAGAGTAAAGCGTACCTCGGAATCCGGATCATCATCCTCAGAAGGAGAACCGGCATCGACGGCTGCTTTCCTCTTCTTGTTCGCAGGGGTCTTCCGGCGAGCCTGTTTTACAGTTTTTTCCTGAGGTTTTCTTCTCCAGAAGGGGTCATCAGCCTAATTGAAAACACAAAGAGTAATTGAAAACGGTTCAAAGAGGACGGTTTATAAAGTACAAGCCAAAGAAAAACTTACTTCAGGCAGCTTATTCTTCTTAAAGTACGGGGCCAAGCCAACTTTAGAGCAATCTGTTAAGGCAGGATTGACAATCTTCTTGGCTGACTCCACTACCTCCGATTCAGAAAGCTTATCCTTAGTAAACCTCTGAGGATCATCCGGTTTACCAGAGTATTTGCACATTAGCTTAGGGCGCCGGCTTAAGGGAAGGATGCTCCAGGATAGCCAGCAGCGAAGGAAATCAGTGCCGATCAGACCGTTTGCCATAAAAGCTCTCAGCTTGGAGAGCTGTGGTGAAAACCGGGTCCGTTCAGCAGCGCTAAGCCGTTGTGGCAAGGGGTGATTCGCCGGGATACGAGTTTCGCGATAACCCGGCAAAGGATTTTCACCTTCAGGAGAAGTGTCTACACAATAAAACCAGGATTTGTTCCAGTCCTTAGGGTGAGTATGTAAAGAGGCGTGAGGAAAGACTGCATCCCTCCTCTTCTGAATACTGATCCCACCAAGCTCCTGGTGAGGTCCGCTGGTAAATGCCGTACGCCGGTTTGCATGGAAGAAATCCCGGAATAAATCAACTGAAGGCTCTTCTTGCAGATACACTTCAGAAAATACTTGGAAATCACAAATGTTGGAAACAGAATTTGGTCCGATATCCTGTGGGTGCAGTTGGAAGGTGGCAAGAACATCCCGGAAAAATCTTGAACCGGGGGGAGAGAAGCCTCTAGAGATATGGTCCAGAAATACGATGACTTCCCCGGATCTAGGAGTAGGAGGACATTCATTACCCGGAGCACGCCATTTTAGCTCAGCCTGAGGGCCTAATGTGCCGATTTTCGACAGCTTGATTAAGTCATCCTCAGTCACGACGGAACGGACCCAATCGCAGGAAACATACTGCTTAGCCATTGAACAAAGTGCTGAAGAAGATAAAGTACATAAACGGATTATGAACGTACAATGATCCGGGATCTATTTATATTATACAATGGTTGAAACTGAGAACTAGCTGGCAAGGTTAAACCGGCAATCATAAAACAAGTTATATCATTTCCGGTTTAAATGGCAGTTGAAGAGGAACAGTTTAAATCATTACCTCAGTTTATATCATTTCCGGTTTATGGCATATCAATTTAAACCGGAACATACTTAGCGAATCTACCGAGGAGAAAAACAGGTTTCCAAATGATTGCTAAGGGGGAAAGATCTGAGTATGCTGAGGAAAAGAAATTAATCTAAGAGACTCAAAGAAAAGCTACACAGACTTATTTCTAAAAAGATGGGTTTACATGTCAGACAGGAGCAATAAAGATTTGACGCATCTACAGCGGAGTAAAAATGGAGAAGATCGAAAAGTAAAACTACTACGAGTCACAGGTTCAAAGAACGAACAAGATAAAGCTTTGCTGAGAGCTCTAATGGCGGAACGGATAAATCTACAACATTATGACGGTGAGATCTAAGCTAATACTAAGCAGAAGATCTGTTGACTAGGATCTAAAGGTCACAAATTTTCTATGGGGAACGTGTCTACGAAGAGGCGAAGCTTCATTGGAAGCCCTAATGGCGGAAGAACAAGGAGAAGCGATGGCGGATGTAGATCAACAGTAAGAAGGATGAACATACCTGGGACGGTGAGAATCGGCGGCGGAGATTGATCTGGTCGAGGCTCAGGTTGATGCAGCGGCCGGGCGAAGACTGGAGATCCGGCGGTCGTCGGCGGCGGTTTGAGCTCGGGCAGCAATGGAGGAAGAAGACGCAGGAAGAGGATGAAGTGAGAAGGAGATAATGAATGGGGGGTGGCAGTATTTATAGCCAGGAATCAGATCTGAAACGACAGGTGCGAGAATCGAGGAGACAGAAATTGGATAAAGATCCCGTGACTCCTCGATCTTCAGGATAACCCTTAAAATACGCTACAGTACAGCTCACGGCGTTAAATGCGGAGATGATGTCATTGTCAGACTTTAATGATTTCGGAGGATGACGTCAGAGCCGGTTTACAAAAAGATGAAGACAGAAGAAAATTATATGAGACGAAGAAGACTGATATGAACAAGTTCAAATCATTCTGGGGCCTAATGTCAGGGATATGGTTAGTAGGTATAAACCGGATATTGTAAACCGGCTTAGTTATATTGTACTTGGTTTTAATATTTTAGTAGAGACTACGGCCCATGAGATTTCAAGGCCCATGTATAGAAGTACGGTTTGTAAACCGCCAAGAGATGTAACTTGAGAGATAGGAAAGAAAAGACAGAGACCGAGGCGGACAC
Source organism: Secale cereale (assembly GCA_902687465.1). Classification (NCBI taxonomy): domain Eukaryota; kingdom Viridiplantae; phylum Streptophyta; class Magnoliopsida; order Poales; family Poaceae; genus Secale; species Secale cereale. The sequence continues at coordinate 301,011,494 of LR738715.1, read as the reverse complement.
GATTATGAGCCGGCCTCGGGACTCTGTAAACCGGACCAGGCGTCACCTCTATATAAAGGGACGACCCGGCGACGGTTCAAGGACAAGCAACAAACAATCGTCGAGACGCAGGCAAAGCGAATCCGCTCCCTGTAAACCGACGCCCAAGCAATACCAAACCAACTAGGCGTAGGCTTTTACCTTCTCCGAAGGGGCCGAACTAGTATAAATCCTTTGTGTCCTTTGTGTGCCATGAATCCTTTCAAGCTAACCCGTGCGATGGTTCCATCATCAAGTCCGATAAACCGGACATCTGCCGTGTTATTTCCACGACAGCTTGTATATTCCAACGATGGGATTCCTCAAATGCCCTAGGTCTTCATGAGCAAGCAAGTTGGATGCACACCCACTTAGTTTCTTTTGTTGAGCTTTCATACATTTTTAGCTTTAGTGCATCTGTTGCATGGCAATCCCTACTCACTCACATTGATATCTATTGATGGGCATCTCCATAGCCCGTTGATACGCCTAGTCAATGTGAGAATATCTCCCTCCTTTTTGTCTTCTCCACAACCACCTCTCTATTCCACCCATAGTGCTATGTCCATGGCTCACGATCATGTATTGCGTGAAAGTTGAAAGGTTTGAAAAAATAGAGTATGAAAACAAGTGCTTGGTTGAAATCGGAGTTGTGCATGATATGAATATTTTGTGTGATGAAGAGGGAGCATAGCCAGACTATATGATTTTTTAGGGGTAACTTTCTTTAGCCATAGTATTTTGAGAAGACATGATTGCTTTATTAGTATGCTTGAAGTATTATTATTTCTTATGTCAATATAGACTTTTGTCTTGAATCTTTCAGATCAGAACATTCATGCCACAATTAAGAGAATTACATTGAAAAACTATGTTGGTTAGCATTCCACATCAAAAATTCTATTTTTATCATTTACCTACTCAAGGACGAGCAGGAATTAAGCTTGGGGATGCTTGATACGTCTCCAACTTATCTATAATTTTTTATTGTTCCATGCTATTATTTATGATGTTTTGGATGTTTAATGGGATTTGTTATACACTTTGATATTATTTTTGGGACTAACCTATTAACCCAAAGGCCCAGTCCAGATTGTTGTTTTTGCCTGTTTTAGGGTTTTACAGAAAAGGAATATCAAACGGAATCCAAATGGAATGAAACCTTCGGGAGAGATATTTTTGGAGCAAAATACACACGGGAGACTTGAGAACCACGGAGTAGGGCTGACGTGGCGTCCACGAGGGTGGGGGCGCGCCCCCCTGCCTCGTGGGCACCCCGTCTGGCCCCCGGTGCCCTCTTTCCTCCTATATATACCTACGTACCCCGAAACTATCAGAACAACAGAGAAAACCCTAGTTCCACCGCTGCAACCTTATGTTCCCGTGAGATCCCATCTTGGGGCCTGTTCCGGAGCTCTGCCGGAGGGGGGTCTTCCACGGAGTGCTTCTACATCATCACCATCGCCTCACCATGAGTTGTGAGTAGTTTACCACAGACATTCGGGTCCATAGCTAGTATCTAGATGGCTTCTTATCTCTCTTTGGATCTCAATACCAAGTTCTCCTCGGTCTTCGAGGAGATCTATTCGATACAATCTCTTTTTGCGGTGTGTTTGTCGAGATCCGATGAATTGTGGGTTTATGATCAAGATTATCTATGAGAAATATTTGGTTCTTCTCTGAACTCTTTATGTATGATTATAATATCCTTGCAAGTCTCTTTGAATTATTGGTTTGGTTTGGCCTACTAGATCTATAGTTCTTGCAATGGGAGAAGTGCTTGGCTTTGGGTTCAATCTTGCGGTGTCCTTTCCCAGTGACAGTAGGGGCAACAAGACACGTATTGTATTGTTGTCATCGAGGATAAAAAGATGGGGTTTATATCACTATGTTTGAGTTTATCCCTCTACATCATGTCATCTTGCTTAAGGCGTTACTCTATTCTTATGAACTTAATACTCTAGATGCATGCTGGATAGCAGTCGATGTGTGGAGTAATAGTAGTAGATGCAGAATCCTTTTGGTCTACTTGTCTCGGACGTGATGCCTATATATAATGATCATGCCTAGATAGTCTCATAATTATTCGCTCTTCTATCAATTGCTCGACAGTAATTTGTTTACCCGCCGTAGAATATCGCTACCATGAGAGAAGCCACTAGAGAACACTATGGCCCCCGGGTCTAATCTCAACATATCATTCTACAATCTACTTTACTTTTGTGCTTTTACTTTCTATTCTTATAACCAAAAATACCAAAAATATCAAACTATCATCTCTATCAGATCTCACTTTCGTAAGTGACCGTAAAGGGATTGACAACCCCTTATCGCGTTGGCTGCGAAGTTCTTATTTGTTTGTGCAGGTGCGATGGACTCGCGCGTGGTCTCCTACTGGATTGATACCTTGGTTCTCAAAAACTGAGGGAAATACTTACGCTACTGTGCTGCATCACCCTTTCCTCTTCGAGGGAATACAACGCAAGCTCGAGAAGTAGCAGGGTTGTCATAGCAATAGTGGATAATCGATGCACTATGGGCGCATGAATTCTTCACGCGTAAGGAACAACTGTGCTGGACCCGGTTCAACGTGAATACGTCTAGACACTTGTTAGAAACTAAGGTTGTCCTGGACACCTCGGATATAATCCGACGATCGGGACTTGGTTGCATGAGAGTAGATTCGTTGAACCAGTTTTCAAGATCGGCGACCGAAGATGAAAAGCAGCTCGGATGAATTGAGGTGTGTCCATAATTCAAGGCCAGTTTAGGGGCTACCAATGGTGTCATTTCTAGGGGGGACTCTCACCACGACGTATCCCGGTCTGTTGGGCCAGGCCGAGGACCCTTTTTGTCGGTTCGGGAATGGGCCACATCCAGCGGCCCATGACGCATAAACAGAAGACTTCAGAAGACCTGTCAAAGATGTTGGATCCGTCGAAGACTCGGTTTCCTTGTACATAGCCGATTAGTATATTGTAATCCTAGACCCCATGTTATCTATATAAACCAGGGGTAGGGTTCGTAGAGGACACATTATGTTCTCAGGGTAGACATTTGTACTTTGTACTCAATCCAATGTAATAAACACTAGCATGACGTAGGGTGTTATCTCCTCGGAGAGCCCGGACATGGGTAAAACCTCGTGTCACTATCACCATCGTGCCTAGATGCTTAGATTAGATCTGTCAAATTTAGTTATGTCACTCATCCCTTTCCAACTCTGTGTCTTCTTGCTTTTTGCTGGAGCTCAAGGAGTCCCGCTCAACTTCCTGGCGAGAAGGACGTGTGACAATCAGAGGCTACTAACGAAGGAAATGGTGTTGGACTATTTTTCCGAGGACTAACTCCAATAGGAAGATGATAAGACACATGCCTCGAGAAAGGAGTGATGCCGAGACCTAGTGTTCCAGGCAGTGATAGGCACAACAAGATGATCCTGAGCCTTAGTATGGTACACCATATCCCTCGCTCTACCAGGACATATATGGTAGGGCTAGGGGAAATCCTAGATAGGAGAAAGCATTCCAACCTACCACCAAGTAAGGATCTCTGCATCGCCGGGAAGGGATACTTGTAACCGAAGAAATATAGCTCTCTAGTGATCTCCCTAGTCTGCTTTGAGCCCCCAAACAATACAACACTAGACGTAGGAGCAGGGTCTTACCTCCCCTCGGAAGGCCCAGACATGCGTAAACCTCATGTTCTTTGCCTCGCCATCTCGATCCCCCATTGTGATCACCCTCCAAACAAATCGGTCATCCCTCGACGGCATTGCTGGTATGAAACGCGAACACTAGGTTCCGGCTAGTAGATAGCCTAGGGTTTAGTCCTCGCGGGGGTGACACTCGACAGATGATGGCACTTCATTGTTGAAATGATCTTACGAGCTACATCCCTCCCTGAGTCTATATGTCACGACAAAGCCTACAAAGCTCCGACACATATGCATGTCGTCCCATCGGGGCGACAGGGGTTTCTTATTGCGTGTGCGCAGTAGCGAGATCTTGTCTGAGGTGCTTCAAATCGATTAAAGGGCTCCATGATGGTGACGACTATGGCTCCTAGGCGTTGGTCCTTAGAGTCACGTGTACGACGGCTTCTCAACTATCGTCGACAAGGTTAGACCGGCTCTGGTACCTAGAGGGCACGTGTACAATGGCTTGTCATCGGCTTTCTTACGGGCGGTAGCGGTCATTAGGTGGTTCAAGAATCTCGATGTAATTTTATTATATTATAGGGAATACTTTGTAATTCTGATAAACATTTATAATATATCCGGGCCCTTTTAAAAAACTAAGAAAATAAAAAGTGGTTTATATCTTAATTAACATGATAGAACTTGGTATCTTTATACTTTATACTGATCAAATTCTGCCACACGCTGATGTAATTTGCGACACTAACACTCGGTTTGTGGAATCCAGTGGCATCATTGAGGGGCTTTTTTTGGTTGCAAGCTACTCTGCGGATGATTTTCCACAAAGCGATGCGCCACAGTAATGTTTGTGGCGGACAAATCTATGGCCGCTGTTCGGCAGCAAGCTAAGCACTGGCCTACATGAAACATCCGAACAATCCCTGCCGTCAGGACTGGAGTGGATGGATCGAGGAGGAACTGTTGGTGCGGGGGTCCTGGGCAGAGTAGAGCAATAATTGACGCCTTGACTGTTGCTTCATGATGCTGGCGCCGAGATTTTCGCTCAGGCAGCAGGATACGAGCACGACGCGGGCGGGACCTCTCGCGTTTGAGCACGCGGGAGTCATGCGTGGTCACTTGGCGCGTCCGTCCTGTGTGCAGTGCACGCCGAGGAGAGGACGTCCCCGCGGAGGCGGAGCGACACCAGTACACACAGCACACGCGTGCAGGGAGCAGAGACCGATCGATGGTGACTGTGAGGAGCGCAAGGACGCGGCCGACCGAGTGCGTCCATTCAACTGGCGCCACAGCGGCCGAACCGAATCATGGTGAAAGAGATGGAGAGGATGGAGGCAGAGGTAGCGTTGTGTGATTGTGTCATGTGTACTCGAGGCTGGCAGGCGGGAAGGGAAGGGCGTGAGGCAGACATGCATCATTGATGGGCCACTGCGGCGACGCTGCAAAGCCAGAATGATCCGTTCCAGTCGATTGGGTGCTGCCTGCCCCATCTAGTTACATCTAGTTACTTTTTTACTGGAGCGATGCTGTGCCTGTCCCGCCACTTTCTCACCCTGGCTGGATCGCAAGCATGGACGATGGAGGTGATGCTACGAGGAAAGATTTGACACTTCTTTACCGGCACACGGTCCTTGTGCTTTTAGAATTTCCAGGTGATTTGAACAGACTGAGACTGCCACGCTTCTGCAGATAAATGCCACTTGTAAATGTTGATCTGTCCACTGCTGTGTATGTAGACTACACGAGGTTCATGCTCTCGCAACAGCTGTGAACAAACAAAGCAAACCAGTGCATAAAACAATGGCAACACAGAAACAATGGCAGCATGCAGCCTGAGAGCACTAGGATGACGGATCCAAATCGGTAACTGGTAGCTTTGTATTATTACACAACACCATCATCACCATGAAAAACAATCAAGAATAAGGATCACAACAACTAACTCTGAAGCCTAGCGTTCCCACGGCTCTCAGTTCTCACTTTTCGTTGACAATTCTACACGTATCAGTCTCAAGGGGTTGGAAACAACAACGACACAAGTATATGTATGAACTCACGATGATAAGGCCGTCCACCAGGTGGTATACAGAAGGGGAGCAATATCACGACTAGAAGCTCCTGCAAGTTATCGAAAATATTCCTGTACCTGAAGTGCTTTTACAGGGAGAGAGGCCACGATGTTGCTGTTCGTTGCTGCTTTCGCGGTGAGTTGTCAAGCATTAGCTTCAACTTCATGCGGCTGCTATGCTATCGTTCTATGGGCTTATACAAGACGACCGTTACATATTTGGACTCAAATCTGTGGGTTACACCAAGAGCCACCAGCGGATGGGCACCCCAACCCTTCTCGATGAAAAGGTGGTTGAGGACGATGTGTTGGGGCCGTGCACATACTTCCTCTGAGTTCTGTGAGTTAAGAACGCCAAGGTGAAGCTGAGACGGAAGAGCAGGTGGCTCCTTCGCAAAGTCCTTTTCCTCGGGTGCCAGGAAACTGTAGCTAGATTCTGGGGATGGAGGAGACTCAAATTCTGATACACTTTCAACACTTTCAGGAACAAAATCCTGCATGCATGAAAAGAAATTCCAAATTTAAGAGGACAATGGAAGGGGCAATTTCAAAATAAATATTCCAGTTTTAGCTTAACATTGCCTATGAACAATCATATTTACAATTGGCTGAATGTAAGTGTATATTGCTTTCTTTAATCCCATAACTGTCTCCAAAAGTCATTATTAGTTTTGCTAATGCCAAGTTGACATGGAAGTTCCTGATAACTCTCATATGGTTTATTACCAATAGTACGTAATTAATAGCCAAGAAAAATAGCAGCCAATGCAATAACTTCAATTCTTAAATTCAAGTACTCCATATATCCATAAACAGATATTTAACCAACACCAAACTTAAGGCAATTATCAACACCTATTAAATATAAGAATCAGTACAATTAGTACAGAACAGGTCCTTCCAGACAACTGTACAAGCTCTTGTCAGTTTAATCATGGAGCAAACAACCTCTCTAAGTGCCTTTTGCATTTATTTATAACCTGATCTACGAGTGAGTCAAGCTAAAACCAAGTGCGAGTCACGATACGTTGCATAAAGTCTGTTTATATGCATTTGATCAATTTGTTTCCTCACAAGCATGTTGGTCAATAAGGAAAAAGAAGGTTTCATCCTTGAAGAAGAAAGAAAACTCACATGAACATCAAGAAGGTTGACAGCATTGCCCATGGCGTCAGTTTCACATGGAAGGTCAGGAAAACATCTCCTCTCTCCATCTACAACAAATCTATAGCGATAAACTCCAGAAGGAAGGATCAACAGAAGAGAATGATCTTTTCCAGATTTCTGCATCGGTTTCCTGCAATGTACGTATGAACATCATCAGAATAAAATTTGCTGCATTCCAGAGTTACAGTTTTACTGAGGAGGTCTTGCATTGAACATATACACGGTGTATTTCCATAAATTTTATGATTATCCGTCAAACCAACGAACGACCAGTGGGTCCGTACTCAAGGAGATCATGTGATTAACAGATCGTAAAAAAAAATGTATATCTATCCATCATATGTGCAGTAGTTCCATTTTTGCATTAATCAGTTACCTTGATTTCCAGTTATCCCAAGATCCTTCAACAGATACATTCTTTCCTCCGAGAGTCCACACAATCAAAGCAGGTATTTCCTTTTGAGGGGGCCCATCAAATTCTTCTTGTTCATTCATCAGTATTTCATTGAATACTGGAGTGACATCAGCAGGTCTTTGCAATGGAGGTACAGGTGTCTGCAAAATTGTAGTGATCAATACAAAGAATGCTCTTGCTTCACACATTAAAGATAGCAGGTCTTTGCAATGGAGGTACAGGTGTCTGCAAAATTGTACTAGTAATCAATACAAAGAATGCTCTTGCTTCACACATTAAAGATACTAATCCTCTCTGAACAAACATATGACACAAAAGGATGCAAACATTTGTAGTATTAGACAGATGACAATATTTTATCGTAAAGAAAAGATAGATGAAAACATTTGGAGTAGGGTAACACAAATAAATAGATTATAAATGACGGATAACAAAACCCATCTTAGTCATTTAGCAAATCCAGGCCAGGATAAGATAATGATGATTTTCATTAAGTTTTGAGACTGCATTGATATGCTTTATATACTGGTTAAGCAGTTACTGGTAACTGAAAGAAATACCTTACATCAGAAATGCTTGGTTTTCTTAGCAAATGGTTCAGAATACATATATACACAATAAAGACATCAATAGTCCTACGCGCAATAAAGACATCAACACTTTCAAAATTTAGTAGTATCAGGATCAACTAAGTACTTGTGTTTGTGTTAACACTACTAAAGACATCAACACTTTCAAGATATAGTAGTATCAGGATCAACTAAGTACTTGTGTTTGTGTTAACACTGCTATGGATGTATTGATCTAGCAAGCCATGATTTAATATCTAAGCTCTGGCCTTCTATCCTTTAGAAGTGCAAAACTAAGAAAGATTATGCGCAAATCGAATTGTAAACCATAAACATCACAACCCCAGACAATATAAATTGCCCGATATCTAGTACTCCCTCCGTCCCATAATATAATAGCATTTTTGATACTACACTAGTATCAAAAACGCTCTTATATTATGGGACGGAGGGAGTATGGGAGTATCTTTCCTATACTTACTAAGAGAAGTTGTCAGTAGTCGCAGTAATCCATATTGTTAACCATAAAGGCTAGATCGTTTACACCAGTCACAGACAATTAGAAGTGTAAGAGAATCAGCATTCAGGAATTGCAGGTTTTAGAGAATAAAGCGGGGCAGAGGCCAGATATTAGTACAATTTTCGAAGAAATAGAAATATCAACTCAGCCACTACGTGATATCCATATTGTTGGGAGGCTCAACCCTAAAGTGAATCTATATCCATAATTGTATATGTATAATTACTCGCAGGCACCCTATAAGAATGAACACATTTCTTTTGAACCACCCTACTACAATGGCATCAGAGGAACTCCACTGCTCAAGTATTTATATCAAAGACAAAAAAAAGTCTATGAAAGTTGTGATTGCTAACTTGTTATAAAGAGGAAGACATAGATGAACTATTGAGAGGAAGACAAGGCTGAGATATTAAGGTTACACCCAAATCCCAATATAGGGGATATAAAGAAGAGAGACAGTAAGGTTGTAATTTTGCTTTTCCGAATATGCGTCCAAACGTAGAGATCTACATTGTGCAGACAGTAATAGCATAATCCCAGAAATGTAGCAGAAGGGTTTGTTCAGAAGTACTAATAGACAGTATGTCACTGAGAAAACAAATGAGAAGGAACGTGACCGACATACCAATCCAATCTTCAGCCATAGTAATAGAAAACAATATACATCAGGTTGCTCACCCTAATTAAATAAATTAACCCTATATTTTTCCATTGAATGCTTAGACACGACCTACAGTACGACTGTATATCAAGTATTAGTTTCATTTTGAAAAGCATCTAAATTCATGGTCTGAAAACCAGCATCAGTGTCGATATGAACCAGAGCCCTAACAGAAAGCCTATAAATTCCTTGGACAACCCACACGGAGACATCATTCTCATGACTAACTTACACATCACCATTACAGTGCATAAACTAACTATTGGGCAAGGGGCAAACGAAAATTCTAGAACTAACCAATCTGCTTCATGTTAACTTTTAATCAGAAGAGCAAAACCCATTTAAAAGTCCGTACAATCCATTCAACAGTTTGCACATAATAGAACCTCCCTGTTTACTGTCCAAGTAGCATACTAGCTTATCCTGAAACGGTTTTGCTGCTTAGGAGAAAACAATCATGCTCGCACAAACGATTGCCAAAGTGAAACTAGGCAAGATAAACACAACCGGTGTCTTCCCGCATTGTCATTACAATCAATAATACTAAGATGAACTAGCAGCAAGTAGGCTTCGGATCAAACAGTTTATCCACAGGAAGGGCAGCATTAGCTAAAGTGAATTTGGAGGGTACCGAGCCATTTCCAGATCGCGAGCACTCCTCGCGTTGGGACCCTAAGCCAACCAACCATCCAACCAACCAACCAACGAAATCAGTGGAACCTCCACATCTGGAGATCACATACGAGCACCAGCAGGGGGCGGAAACTAGGCATCCAAACCAAACCAAACTCTGTAGCAGTAGAGCGAGCAACGAAATGGAGATGAGGGTGCGGGATCTGGTGATCTGACCTGGGGCACGAACATCCGCGGCGAGAGGGAGCGGCCGGGGCTCCCGGGCGGCGATCCGGGCCCGGCGCTGGCCCCCACGACGCCTACCGAGCAGGCACGGCGCACGTGGTTGGCGCCTCCGCCGTAGGGAGGGAAGCCGCGGGCCGAGGAGTCGTCGCCTCCGTCCTCGACGTCGACGTCGGCTTCCCCGGGCGCGGCGGCGTCCTCCTCCCTGCCGCTGGCGTTGCCCATGGCGTCCCTCCTCCTCCTCCTCCTCCGCCCGCCCCCCGCGGCGGCGAAATCACGGAAGTGCCACTCACTGCGTTGTGGCGCTGCTGTTGCGCGAGGGGGCAAGGAAGACGAAGGAAAGGGAGAGAGATGGCTGCGCCCGTTTGGTCGCGTAATTAAGCGCGTGCCCTGCCCCTTGCCCGGGAAGCGTGGCGGCGCCCGTGCACCCGGCGCTCGTGGGTTGCACCGTCACCGTCGCGTCGGCCCCACGTGGCCCGCCCGCCGGTCGGTGCAGGAGGGTGTGGTGCACGGAGAGGCGTGTTTGGTGATATGTACATGACGTGGAGCGGGGCCCTGGTCACGGCGCGCACGTCCGGACGGACGTTGGGTTGGGTGAGGGAGAGAGAGGAGGCTGAACCTGCTGGGTCGGGCGCCAGCTCCGGGGACCCGAAATCCGGCATCCATCGCCGCGATCTCATTGGCGTGTTGTCTTGCGAATCCTTTGCGTTGAAGAATGAGAATCGTGAAAGGGATGGATTCGTGCTGAGGAGCATGGTAGGTGAAGGATTAGCCTTGTCGCGGTTGCCGTCGCCAGTATCACCCAAATTCCAGTGTTTGTCGTGGATGCAACACTGTCGCCCTTCATTTTATGTTGATTGCGCCTCATCTAGAACTTGGATTTGCGTCGCCGTATTCTCAACTTTTTATTTGGTGTATGTATGCAGGCAGGACGAGAGACGACCTAATAACAACACTGATACACTAGTTAATTGGTTGTGGGTGCGGCGTGCCTTGACACGAAAATGGTACTACTCCACATCAACGTGCGATCCATCTCTAGCAAGTAGCAACACTACTCGCTCCTTCTTCAAATCATCGGAATCGATCCCTGATACCTGCCGCGCGCCCATGTGCACATGGATCCCCGCACCGTTGAGTGATCTAACGACACCAACGAAGATGAGAACTGCTACACTTGCAACGAATTTGTACGATTTTGCGTACGACAGTTCTCAGCAGCCGTTCGATCAATTGGGCGGATGAGTGAGATCACTTCGTACAAAGTCGTACGTAGTATTCATTGTATGCACAGCAATTTCGAACGAAGATATCTCTACGAGGAGTTTCTTTTTCGAGGAATACTATAAAAAAGGAGTTGGTAGTTTGGTATGGTTTATTTTTATCCGGGTTTTTTATCTCATCTGTTATTGGTTTCCTCCCGCTTCATATCTACTATCCTTATTTACTACCCTTATAAAAGGAAGAGAGGACAGATCCAACTTACAATCTGGACCGTCTAATCAAACGATCAATGGTCTAAAAATGTTGTTAACGAAATTGTCTTCGTTAATGAAAAGCTAATCCACACCGCACCGAAACATCGCGCATGTCGTCGGGGAATCATCCAATCGAGCGAAAAGGATGATGGCCCACGTCGCACATTATCCCTTCGATTTCGTCAACCCGGCGTTCACCGCTTCCTCCTCCCTCCTCTCACCTCCTCGCCGCCGCCCCACGACACCGCCGAGGCCCCTCTCCTCCCTCAATCAGCGGCATCTGCGGCGGCGCGAGACGCACGGCTCGGCAGCCGCGCGGAACAGGGGAGACGAGCGCCTCCTGGATGTGCCGTCGCGAGTTGCAGACACCTCCAGCCACCTCGATGCGCCGCTGTGGACCTCAGCCTCCACGACACACCGCCGTCGGCCGCAGCCTCCTCGACGCGCCGCTCCGCCCCGCCATGGCTGCAACCTCCGTGTTATCCCTACCCAGGGTAAGTCACCATCTCCTCCAAATCCCGCTAGACCCTCCGCCCTCTTCAGTTCCTGGACGCGGCGTCTCTACCTCCAAAAGCCATCTCCAACATCTTGGCCGCCCATGTGTTACAACAACCCTTGCATGGTCACAGCTGCAGATGAGCACATGCCCAACACGACCCAGGGTGCCATGAACCAGATTAGATAGCCAAGTTGAGTATGTCACTTGGAGATTACTTTGGTGACTTTCAAAATGTTGTCTTGTGAATACAGATATTCATCCAGAGGGGTATATTGAGTCTTGAATCTACTTGTTCTCGGTGCAATGGAAGTGGAAAAAATGTGAAGATACATTTCTGCTTCAAAGGCATATATTTTTTATTTATCTATGTTGCTATTTTCATGCACCATGATTTTTACCGTTCGATCCGCTCTTGTCATTCAGCCTGACACTTTGAGTCTGAACCATAATTTTCTCATGATTCCAGGAAATTAAAACTGTGGACCTTTCAAAATCAGTTGGATGGGTCCATATATCATTATCTGAAGCTGCCCCCAGTATGCATTTGTAATTGTAGCATAAAAATACAAGTCCTTCTAGCATTGGAATTTCAAAAGGTAGCTCAGAGACTCACAGTATGATCTGATCACATACTATGCATTTATGTTATAGAATTTCCTAATAATACATTCTTCATAGTGTTAGCAATGTTACTAATGTTCTGTCAAAGTGTCAAGCATATCTATTGCTGCAATTAACTCATTTCAGTCTATTAATGTCACATTAGCTTCCTCTTTCACGTAACAATTTGCTACTGAAAATACATGAGAATTTCAGCCTTTTCATCTCTTAGAGTGGAATCTAATTGAATGGGATAACGATACTATTTGGATACCACAACATAATTTTAGTGCCTTTGCAGATAGTTGCATAACTCTTTTTCTTTCATGTTTCTGCAGAGAAACATTCATTCACACATTTATGCTCCAAGTCACGGTGTTGGCCAATCACCTTAATGAGAGGGACACACGTGTCCGACATATCAAGATATATGGGCCACGACAATAAGTTGGATTTTCTAGGCTCCGTAAAAAAGATTCAAAGACAATAATGTGGTAACCCCCACCAAAAAACATAGTATTAATCTCTGTGAGCCGCTGAGCACTAATTCAGGTTTCTAGCTACGAGCAAAAGGAAAATCCAATTGTTGGTAATTGATTTTCGTATGACTAGATTTATTTCATGTCATGCTTTTTAAGACAATATGACTTGTTGTTAGTTCCAATTGACGTGGATTCTGGTGTATATTATTTTGTTGATTTTATTTAATAATTACCTACTAAATAGGATTGAATGAGTATATTATGGTTACACGTGTGTTGCACGTGCACATGTTCTCTCATTGTATTGTTTTCTTCTACTATTTTTGCCGTATATTACTACATGAGTTGGTATGCGGTATTTGATACTACGGTCAGTTGGTGTGAAATCCCCCAATTTTTGGTTAATCTAGGCAGTCAAAATAAGTTCAGTCTGTAGTCTGTACACTTGTTAAACCATTTTTAACTGAACTTGTACAAGCACTAAATCTACGATATTTCAAGTCTCTTGACAAAAAGTATATTACATAGCAATAGTTTCATCCTATTGTTGTACAAATCCGAGTATGAGGTGTATTCGTGGTACTTTGAAGTGTAAAATTGCAGCAATAACATTCCTCTGTTTTGCTGTTGCAATGAGAGAATAAGAATGTGACGCCCGAAGACCGACGTCCCAGTAGATTCCAGAAGATTCCAGATGTTCCGGGTTTTCCCGTGTGTTTCTTTTGTGCTTGTGTTATTTATTTTGCTTTGCATCATGTCATCATGTCATCATGTCATTAATTTTTGCATCTCAACCAAATAAATTGTGTGGACCTTCGGTCCATTTAAATCGAGGGAAGGATGACTTCTCTTTATAACATATCCTCCTAATATTATGGAGCTATTATAAATAAATATTCCAATTGTTTGGAATTAACCCAACACACTTGCATAATTTTCCCCATGCCTATTTCACTTCAAGTTTCATCATCTAAACCTTGCCAACAATTCTTATCCATTTTATCGAGGCTCCTTCAAAAATCCAAACATTTTTGGACCCTTCAAAAATCAAGTCTTAGTTCAAACCCATTTGATTAAATTCAAATAAGTTTGAATTATATCTCGATCATGCCTTTTCTATTTTTCTCGGACCGTGCTCATTTTATGATGCCCGAGAAAAATAACCTCTTGTTCAAACTCTGTCGAAACCCTTCCTTTCTTCTCATTTTTCTTCATGGCTATTTTCTGTAATTGGAAAATGCAGAAGAGAAAAAAAAGGAAGGTCCAGCCGCAGCTGGCCCATCTTCTCCCAGGCCGGCCTATTCCTTCCCAGCCTCATGCAACCTCCACTTGGCCCATCTGGCCAGGCCCAAACCTCCCTAGCCCGACCGCTTCCCTAACCCTAGCACGCTACCCCGATCCGCTCGCTCCCCTCGTCTCCCTCAGCGCCGCACCTTCCCCTCGATCCCCTCTCCCTCGTCTCCATCTCTCTCCCGTCTCCCTTCCTCCATCGCCCGAGCCGCCAGGACGCCCGCTCCATCTCCCACCGATCTCCCATCTCCTGCGCGCCCCAGGCCGGCCAGCCCTGTCCTCCAGCCGCCCTGCCTCCGCGCCAGGAACCCCGTCCGCGCCCTCCGTCGCCAGGGCCGCAGCCCCGGCGAGCCCCGTCCCCGCCGCGGCCAGCCACCTCCGTGCGCCTCGGGCCCTGCTCCGACGCGCCCGCGAGCCGCCCCGCATCGCCAGGCGCGAGCGCCCAGCGCTCCTCCCTCCATCGACACTGCAGCGGCCGCGCCCCTCCTCTCCTTCACCGGCCGGATCCGCGTCCCCGCCGCGGCCGTGCCTTGTTCCGCGGCCAGGGGAGGCTCCGCCGTCCCGCCGCGTCCCCAGGGCCGCTGGTCCCTCGTCCTCCCTCGCCGGAGCAGCCGGGACCGGCCAGGGCTGCCTCCGTCGCCATGCGCTTCTCCCCGTCGGCCTCGGTGTTTGGTTTTGGTCCAGCAAGTATCCCCGGATCGCCAAGCTCCATCTCCGTTGTTTTTTCTCCAGGTGCCGAGATGACCCCGTACCTCTACTGCCATCTACGAGTTTGACAAGAACCAAGACCGGCAAGCTCATCTCCGGGTCGAGACCGACGCCAAGTACCCCTTCGAGTCGCCGACGACCTTAGGTGAAGAAACGAGTACACCTCCACGACGAACGCCAAGTACGACTACGAACCCGAAAGAACAAGGATGCGCCAAGTTCGACTACTGTCGCCATGTACCACTACTTCCTCGTTGACCGTGTACAACTACTTCCACTACCGTCGTGACGACTACTTCCACTACCGTCGCCCCGAAAACGTCCGATGTCGCGACAAGTACCTCTTCGGAAACGAGAACAACTACTTCCTCTACGACCCGTGTACCACTACTACCACTACGAACTCGAACCCCTCCGAGAACGAACGCTTCAAAGGTATACCACCGAGACGATGACCCGTGGAATGCATGTGTTGTATGAAATGTTTCCCTTGTGTGCACCGTGCCCGTTTCGCCTTTTGTCATGCTCCTCGGTTGCCTCGTCGCCGACCCGTGGGAACCCGGTGACGGGATCACCCCACCTTTCATCTCGTTCGGCTCGCTCACGCCATCTTTTCTTTTGCACCGGTCTCTCAGCGAGTTACCGGAACCGAGATGTTGCCGTTGCATCATTTTCGGATCGTTGCCGTGGCACCCTTTCCTTCCACCACGGTGACATATACTCCTTATCTCTTCATGTTCACTTTTAATAAACTTGCATAAAACTTGATCATGTCATCCGCATCATGTTAACAACATTATATGTGTGAATTGTTGTTTGCTTAAAAATTGCTAAACATGCACATGGGAATTTTCCGGATTTGTTGTTGTTATTTCCGACCTCATTTAAAATGCCTAAATAGGTAGTTTGTTTTTGCTCCACCTCTTGCCATGTTAACAAACATTTAATCTTGTCTTGTAAATAAACGAGAGTCAACTAAATAAATAACCTGTGGTGTTTCGTCAATATGCAACTCGTTGCATATTGAGCTCCACTTAACTTGTAGTTTTGTTTGTGCTCATTGCCATGCCATGCATCATTGAACCGGACATGCATCATACTTGGATGTGCATCGTATGCCATGTTTATGCTTGTGTGTTTACCGTGTTGTTTGCTTCTTTCCGGTTGCTTCTCTTGTTAGCTTCGGTTTCGTTCCGGAGTTGTGAGGATTCGCTTGACTTGTTGCTCCGTCTACTTCTTGGATCCGTTCTTCTTCCTCGCGGAATTCCAGGCAAGATGATCATAACCTTGGATACCTTTACTATCATTGCCATGCTTAGTGTCTCGATGCTATCGTTACATGTCGCGCTACCCATCTTTTATGTCAGCCTCTCCTTGTTGCCATGAAACCTCTAACCTTGACACCTTCCTAGCAAAACCACTGTTTGGCTATGTTACCCGCTTGCTCAGCCCCTCTTATAGCGTTGTTAGTTGCAGGTGAAGATGAAGTTTGTTCCAGGAGGGAACTTGTTGTTGGAATATCACAATATCTATTATTATTATTAACACACCTATATACTAGGCATGGGTGGAAGGCTTGGCCTTTTGCTCGGTGTTTTGTTTCACTCATGCCACCTTAGGCGCCGATAAACCGGCATTATGTTCCTTGATTTGCGTTCCTTACACGATGGGTGGATGGGGACCCCTTGACAGTTCGACTTTGAATAAAACTCATCCAGCAAGGCCCAATTGGTTTTAATTTGCTCATAATAACAACTTAATTAATTAATTAATTGCATAGGGGGTCATGTCCCCGGGTTCTTAATTCTACATAACAGGGGGGGCAGTGCTGATGGTGTTGGTCCCAAACTAGAGCCACTTGCGCTGCCACCCAGTTATCTGGGGTCTTCGGTTGCTGTACGTATTGCTCATCCGGGCGTGGCCTGAGACGAGATACGCGCGGCTACTATCAGGGTGTCGGCACGCCGGGAGGTCTTGCTGGACTTGTTTTACCATTGTCGAAATGTCTTGTGCACCGGGATGCCGAGCCTGATCGGATTTCCCTACGATAAGGGGTGATGATATTATATTTATCACTTCAGCTAATCGTGAGAGCTTGTGATGGGCTAAGTTGGGACACCCCTGCAGGGTTATGATGTTTCGAAAGCCGTGCCCGCGGTTATGTGGCAGATTGGAATTTGTTAATGTCCGGTTGTAGAAAACTTGACAGAGGATCCGAAGTAAAACACACAACTGCGTGAGTAACCGTGACTGTCTCTTTTCACTTTGAGAAGAGAACATGGTGGGGTTATGTATGACTCGTATGTAGTTTAGGATCTTTAGCGATCACTACTATTGCGACCGTTTGCGTAGATGCTCATCTTATTCTTGTACTCGTAAGCTAGCCACCATATGATGCTTAGCCGCTGCTGCAACCTCACCACTTTACCTCTTCCTACCCATAAAGCTTTGCTAGTCTTGATACCCATGGTTATGGGATTGCTGAGTCCTTGTGGCTCACAGATACTACAACACCAGATGCAGGTTCAGCCGAGAATGATGCAGGAGAAGGATCAGAACTCCACCGGGAGTTCGATGAAGAGCGTGGCCGTTTGCTTGTGACGTTTTCGACGATCAGTAGTGGTTTCTACTAGGGGCGATTCTGACATGTGGCTTTATGTTTTGGTATCTTTCTTTTGGATCTTCGCCCGTAGTCGGGTTGTGATGTTTTGAATGATGTTTTGCTTATGTAATGTATTGTGTGAAGTGGCGAGTGTAAGCCAACTATCTCCTTTTGCGATTTAATCCCTCTTTTACATGAGTTGTGCAAAGATACCAAACTTGAGATCATTCCAGAATGGGCTTATACCTTTAAGTCGTGCCTCGACACGTAGGAGGTATAGTCCCATCCTGGGCATTACAAAGAACGAGATGCGGAGCCACATGGAAAGCTTGGACGAATTGATAAGATGCCAAATCTTGGACACCAAATTATGTGTATGTAGTTGTTTTGCATCGAAAATATGTTCATATTGTTGGGAATACTGTAGTTGATTTCACCAACTGTGTGTCAGTTATTTGGTTATCTGGTCTGAAACTATGGTTCAAGATTAGTAATTATTTGGTCTAAACAGACAATTCCTTTTCATGTCTTGTTGTATAGTTCTCTCGACAGAAAGAGTTCTTGGAGGTTAATTACTAGAAGTGATGGTATATGTATGGCAGCTAATGGATGCTATTATCAAGTCTTAGTTTCTGAATTTTGTTTTGGCAGACTCACTCTTTGTTTGATGCAATATATCTAAAGATCCCTTTTTGCACACTTTTCAAATAAGCTCTTCACTATTGTGTGTATGGTCAAACAATGCACTTCAAATAATTATGTTAGTGTCTCGCGGATAGTTAACAAAATGGTGTACTTATAATCCTAGATAATCCCCATTCATTACGTATGTCACATTTCAATTTTTTTTTCTTTTGGGAATAGCTCATGTCATATTTCTTTTTTATTTTCTATAGTTTTTTGAATTTTAAAAGGTGTAGATGAACAAAACCAATAGAAAAGGGAACTAAATAAATAATTATGAAATTCAAAAAATGGATTGAATTGCGGAGGCGTGCGTTGCACGTGCATGCTTACTAGTTATATTATAAAGCAAACATCCGGTACATCTAGCTTGCTGTGGCCGCAGAACAGATAGGCCCAAAAGAAAAAAAAAAGAAAAAGAAATGCCGACACCGGCAGATCAACGAGGAAAGGAAGACCGGTAACTGTTGCACCCTCCGAAGAAGTACCACCACGCTCCCAGCATCCCGAAGCGGCGCACACCAATCAACACCTTCAAGAAGGAATGCGACGATGATGTCGCTGTTATCCGAACAGGTTTTAGTGTTTCCCCCGGTACGCGAGGGATAGTGGGGAATGGATATACCCGACGCCCCTCAGGAAGGTCCGACGGCGCCAGCAAGCGTCATCGCATTGGTACCAGACATGCCGACGAGGGCTTCTCCCGATGCAGAACCACCACCACCAACCTATGCATTTCGACGTGCACCACCCCATCAGCCGCCCACTGATAACCCACAAGTATAGGGGATCGCAACAGTTTTCCGAGGGTAGAGTATTCAACCTAAATTTATAAGGGGAGCCAAAGAATATTTGAAAGTATTAGCAGTTGAGTTATCAATTCAAACACTCCTAAAGATTAAATATCTGTAGCAAAGTGATCAGTAGCACAATGGTATGGTAGTTTTGATAGCCGTAGTGACAGTAACAATACTAACAAGAGTTTTGTAGCAATTGTAACAGTAGCAGCAACAGTAGTAAGTTAGCAAGAACAATGCGTGAAAAACTCATAGGCACTGGGTCGGTGATATCGACGGATAATATTCATCATATAACAATTATAACCTAGGGCGACACAGAACTAGCTCCAATTCATCGATACAATGTAGACATGTATTCCATATTAAGTCATACGTGCTTATGGAAAATAACTTGCATGACATATTTTGTCCTATCCTCCCGTGGCAGCAGGATCCATAAGAAAACTAAGGTATATTAAGGCCTCCTTTTAATAGAGAACCGGATCAAATCATTAACACGTAGTGAATACATGAACTCCTCATACTACGGTAATCAACGGAAAGAATCCAAATTATTGCCACCTTGAGGTATACGGATCCTAACACGTAGTAGGTGCATATAACTTGCAAGATCGGATCAAGAACATAGATATAATGATGATAACATAAACGGTTCAGATCTAAAATCATGTCACTCGGGCCTTAATGACAAGCATTAAGCATAGCAAAGTCATAGCAATATTAATCTCAGAACATAGTGGATACTAGGGATTGATACGTCTCCAACGTATTTACTTTTCCAAACACTTTTGCCCTTGTTTTGGACTCTAACTTGCATGATTTGAATGGAACTAACCCGGACTGACGCTGTTTTCAGCAGAATTGTCATGGTGTTGTTTTTGTGCAGAAATAAAAAGTTCTCGGAATGACCGGAAAATCCACAGAGAATTATTTTGGAAAATATAAAAAATACCTGCAAGAAGATCTAGACCAGGGGGCCCACACCCTGTCCACGAGGGTGGGGGGAGCCCCTCAAAGGGCGCGCCCCCTGCCTCGTGGGCCCCTTGTTGATCCACCGACGTATCCCCATATCCTATATATTCACTTTCAGGGAGAAAAAAATCAGAGAGGAAGAATTATCGTGTTTTACGATACGGAGCCGCTGCCAAGCCCTAATCTCTCTCAGGAGGGCTGATCTGGAGTCCGTTCGTGCTCCGGAGAGTGGAGATCGTCGCCATCGTCATCATCAACCTTCCTCCATCACCAATTCCATGATGCTCACAGCCGTGCGTGAGTAATTCCATCGTAGGCTTGCTGGATGGTGATGGGTTGGATGGGATCTATCATGTAATCGAGTTAGTTTTGTTAGGGTTTGATCCCTAGTATCCACTATGTTCTGAGATTGATGTTGATATGACTTTGCTATGCTTAATGCTTGTCACTAGGGCCCGAGTGCCATGATTTTAGATCTCAACCTATTATGTTTTCATGAATATATGTGTGTTCTTGATCCTATCTTGCAAGTCTATAGTCACCTACTATGTGTTATGATCCGGCAACCCCGAAGTGACAATAATCGGGACCACTCCCGGTGATGACCGTAGTTTGAGGAGTTCATGTATTCACTATGTGTTAATGCTTTGGTCCGGTACTCTATTAAAAGGAGGCCTTAATATCCCTTAGTTTCCAATAGGACCCCACCGCCACGGGAGGGTAGGACAAAAGATGTCATGCAAGTTCTTTCCCATAAGCATGTATGACTATATTCGGAATACATGCCTACATTGCATTGATGAACTGGAGCTAGTTCTGTGTCACCCTAGGTTATAACTTCTACATGATGAATTGCATCCGACATAATTTCCCATCACCGATCCAATGCCTACGAGCTTTTCATATATTGCTTGTTGCTTATTTACTTTTCCGTTGCTACTATTACAAAAACTACAAAAACACTATCGTTACTTTTATTGCTGCTACCGCCACTATCATATTACTTTGCTACTAAACTACCTTGCTGCAGATACTAAGTTTCCAGGTGTGGTTGAATTGACAACTCAGCTGCTAATACTTAAGAGTAGTCTTTGGCTCCCCTTGTGTCGAATCAATAAATTTGGGTTGAATACTTTACCCTCGAAAACTGTTGTGATCCCCTACACTTGTGGGTTATCAAGACTATTTTCTGGCGTCGTTGCCGGGGAGCATAGCTCTATTCTTTAAGTCACTTGGTATTTATATCTGCTGATCACTATGAAGAATTTGAAGGACTCAAAAACCAAGATCTTACCCTCAACTATGAGGGGAGGTAAGGAACTGCCATCTAGCTCTGCACTTGATTCTCCTTATGTTATGGGTAAATTTGCGACACCTACTCCTGCTATTAAATCACATATTTCGTATGTTCTTGATGATGCCACTTCTGCTATGTATGATGAAACTACTTCTATGCTTGATAATACTGTGCCACTAGATGAATTTTTAGATGAACAAATTGCTAAGGTTAGGGAGAATGCAAATATTGAAACTGATGATAGTTATGAAAGTGATGATGAAGCTTCTCCCAATATATATGAATTGCATGTTGTTCCTGAGGGTTATGTTATGGATGAAGAAACTGCTAGAGACTTTCTTGCTTGCAACGATAGATATGATCTTAAGAAATTATTAGCTAAGCTGAAAGAAAAGTCCTTGAATGCTAGAATGAAACATGACCCTGCTTTCGCTACTTCACCTATCTGTGTTACCGATAAGGATTATGAATTCTCTATTGATCCTGAGTTAATTACTTTGGTTGAATCTGATCCTTTCCATGGCTATGAATCTGAAACTGTTGTGGCACATCTTACTAAGTTGAATGATATAGCCACCCACCAACGATGAAAAGATTCGTTACTACTACATCCTTAAGTTGTTTCCGTTCTCGTTAAAGGGTGATGCTAAGACTTGGTTTAATTCTCTTGGTCCTGGTTGTGTTCGTAGTCCCCGGGATATGATGTATTACTTCTCTGCTAAATATTTTCCCGCTCATAAGGAACAAGCTGCCTTACGGGAAATATATAACTTTGTGCAAATTGAAGAAGAGAGTCTCCCACAAGCTTGGCGGAGGCTTCTCTAATTAGTTAATGCTTTGTCTGATCATCCTCTTGAGATGAATGATATACTTGATGTCTTTTATACTGGACTAACTGATGCCTCCAGAGACCACTTGGATAGTTGTGCTGGTTGCGTTTTCAGGGAAAGAACAGTTGATCAAGCTGAATTACTATTGAATAATATGCTGGCCAATGAAAATAATTGGACACTTCCTGAACCATCCCCTAAGCCACTCCGAAGAAAAGAGGTGTTCTATTTCGCAGTCCTGAAGATATGCAAGAGGCAAAGAAATCTATGAAAGAAAAAGGTATTAAAGCTGAAGATGTTAAGAATTTACCACCTATTGAAGAAATACATGGTCTTGATAACCCGACACAGGTAGTAAAGGTAAATTCTCTTTGTAGATTTGATGAAGGTGATATTCCTCGTTATAAGTCTGCTAGCCAATGCTTAGATGAGTTTGACAATTTTATTGTGAAACAAGAAAACTTCAACGCTTATGTTGGTAGACAATTGCAAGACAACGCTTATATGATTGATATGATTGAACGCTTGAGCGATTATCTGTCTAGAGTTAAAGATGAACTGAAACTCATTAGTATACATGCTTCTATGGTTACCACTCAAGTAGGACAAGTACTTAAGGCTCAGAATGATTTGCTCAATGAATTAAATGGTAAGAATAATGACTATGCTGTTAGAGTTGCTACTAGAGGTGGTAAAATGACTCAGGAACCTCTGTATCCTGAAGGCCACCCTAAGAGAAATGAGCAAGATTCTCAGAGAGCTAATTTAGATGCACCTAGTTCGTCCAAGAAGAAGAAAAAGAAAAATGATAGGACTTTGCATGCTTCTAGTGAACCTGTAGCTGACATACCTGGGAATCCCAATGATATATTTGTTTCTGATGCTGAGACACAATCTGGTAATGAACATGAACCTAGTGACAATATTAATGATGTTCATGATGATGCTCAACCTAGCAATGATAATGATGTAGAGATTGAACCTGTTGTTGATCTTGATAATCCACAATCAAAGAATCAATGTTATGATAAGAGAGACTTTGTTGCTAAGAAGCACGGTAGGGAAAGAGAACCATGGGTTCAGAAACCCATGCATTTTCCTCCTAAACCATCCAAGAAAAAGGATGAGGAGCGCTTTGCTGAAATGATTAGACCTATCTTTTTGCATATGCGTTTGACTGATGTGCTTAAAACAAATCCTTATGCTAAATATATGAAAGATATTATTACCAATAAAAGAAAGATACCTGAAGTAGAAATTTCCACCATGCTTGCCAATTACACTTTTAAGGGTGGAATACCCAAGAAACTAGGAGATCCAGGAGTACCTACTATACCTTGCTCCATTAAAGGAAACTATGTTTAAACTGCTTTATCTGATCTTGGAGCCGGTGTTAGTGTTATGCCTCACTCTTTATATCGTAGACTTGACTTGAGTAAGTTGATACCTACTGAAATATCTTTGCATATGGCTGATAAATCAACTGCTATACCTGTCGGTATTTGTGAGGATGTGCCTGTTGTAGTTGCAAATGTTACTATTCTAACAGACTTTGTTATCCTTGATATTCCCAAGGACGATAGTATGTCTATTATCCTTGGTGGACCCTTTTTGAATACTTCAGGAGCTGTTATTGATTGCAACAAAGGCAATGTCACTTTTCATGTCAATGGTAATGAGCATACGATACACTTTCTGAGGAAACAACCTCAGGTCCACAGTATTAATTATATTGAAAAAAAATCAACTATTACTATTGGAGGTTTTGAATTTCCTCTTCCTATTGTCAAGAAGACATATGACATTCCTATTGTTGGGGACATACATATCCCCATTGAGGTAACCTAGTGTTATTCGAAACTTCTCCGGTTTCATGTTATTCGGAAAGAGTTTATTAACAAGACTTGATCAACCTTGTTAATGGATTCCTTTTTATGAGCATGGGATAGGTGAATATATAGCACAACCTTCTGTATTCCCCTTTTACTTTCTGTTAATTAGGATAAATAAAACAAAAATAGTATTTTCTGTCTGTTTCCAGACTTATCCGTGCAATAAAAAAAATACCCCAAAAATAAAAGTTCTCCAAATGCCCTGAAAATGAAATATGATTTTTTTTCTATAATTTTTGAGAATATGTGGCACAGAACACACAGCGAGGGGAGCCAGCACCTGGACACGAGGGTCCAGGGCGCGCCCCCTGCCTCGTGGGCCTCATGTGGCCCCTCCACTTATTCATGCATCCACACTCTTCTTCTTCCTCCCAAAAAAATCACCAACTAGCTCAAACCCGAGTTCTAGCTCATCTTGCTGCCATTTTTTATCTCCTTGCTCAAAGCACCATTCACCAAACTGTTTGGGGGGGATTATTCCTTGGTATGTGACTCCTCCATTCTTCCAATTAGTTTTTGTTCTAGTGCTTTATTTATTGAAATTTTTTGCTGCTGTGGTGACCTTGTTCTTGAGCTTGCATGTCAAATTTCTTTTATCCCAAGTAGTTCTAATGCATGATATAGTCTCTAGGCACTTATAGGAGTTGTTGCTATCAATCTTGTTGAGTTTGGTTAACTTTTATTTTGAGTTACTAAAAATTTCAGAAAAATGCATAGGAAAAACTTCCAAGGTGGTTCTTCAAGGAAGCAAGAACCGAGGCTCGCGTTTCGTGAGCCGGACGATGAACTACCGAGGGATGCTGACGTGCGGCCTTGTGAATGGCCGTCAGATAACTTTATGGATCAGGCAAAAGGGTGATACACTATAACCATGGAGGAGGCAAATGAGTACCACGGGATGACGGAAGCAGTCCGCCTTCGAGCGGCAGCTCAGCAGGCAGTACCTGCTGCATCTCAGCACAACCCCAACTACGACTTTGGATATCAGTCTGGCCAATACTGGCAATAGACCAACTCAGGCCAAAATCCTAAGCTTGGGGGAGTACGTGTTTCTCACCGACTTTACATTCATGTTCACACTTATTCTAGTTGTCGGTGCTCACACTCTTTCGTTGTACCATCCATGTTTAGTTTCATTTCTTTTTCTTAGTCTTTTTCTTGTGTGTTTGAAAAACCTTAAGAAAAACAAAAATTATTAGTTGTAGCTTCTAGCTAATTTACTTTCCTTGTAGTAGTAATTAAAAGAAAACCCAAAAAGATTTACCGTTCTTCTTTTGCTTGTTGGGAGCTTTCCCGTGTAAATAGTTTCTTTTCTTTTCTTTGGGGGTTTAGAGTAGAAGACCATGATTTAAATGCTTAGTGGCTCTCATATGCTTTATTATTGATTTAACCTTGAGCCATATTACCTCGTCTTCTCTCTTGTACTAAATGCTCGCAAATTCCAGCTTAGTCCAATGCACGTGCACTATTATTAATATCCTCACCATTCGGTCGTGCGAGTGAAAGACAATAAGGATGATATATGATGAACTAATTGAGATGAGAAAAGCTGGTATGAACTCGACCTCTCTTGTTTTTGTAAATATGATAGTTCTTTGTTCCTGATTCAGCTTGTTATGAATGAAACATGCTTGCAATGATAATTAGAGATCATAGCTGCTTATGCCATGCTTAATTAGCTAAGAGTTTATAATGGTCTATCGTGCGTGCCAACATGATATTAAAATGGTTGTGATGTGGTATGATAGGGTGGTATCCTCCTTTGAACGATTCAAGTGGTCTGACTTGGCACATGTTCACGCATGTAGTTGAAACAAACCAACATAGCCTCCACGATATTTATGTTGATGGTGATTTATATCCAACTCATACTTGCATTCATTGTTGATTAATTTTAATGCATGTTCATGACCGTTGTCGCTCTCTAGCTGGTCGCTTCCCAGTCTCTTTCTAGCCTTCACCTGTACTAAGCGTGAATACTGCTTGTGCATCCACTTCCATAAACCCCAAAGTTATTCCGCATGAGTCCACCATACCTTCCTATATGCGGTATTTACCTGCCGTTCCAAGCAAATTTGTATGTGCCAAACTCTAAACCTTCAAATGAAATTCTGTTTTGTATTCTCGAACAGCTCATGTATCAACTAGGCCTGTCTATATCTTCCATGCTAGGTGGATTATTCTCATGATGAGTGGACTCCGTACATCATTCATGAGAAAATGGCTAGTAACCGGGATGCTCAGTCCCATGCTCAAAATCATAATAATTAAACAAAACTCCCCCAGGGTTGTTGCTGGTTTGGACGGTACCCGTTGTTTCGGGCTAGCCGTGGAGTGTGCTTGTTGGTGGTTGGGGGGGTATAAACTTTACCATTCTGTTTGGGAACCACCTATAATGTGCGTAACATGGGAGATATCGAGATTCTTGGTTGATATGTTGACAATGAAAGTATATCGCTCAAAATGTTATTTATCTCTATCTAAAAATCGAGCTCTAGCACCTCTACAAATCCCTGCTTCCCTCTGCGAAGGGCCTATCTATTTACTTTTATGCAGAGTCATCATCCTCTTATCGAAGAGAACCAATAGGAGAGCACCTCTGTCATTTGCATGTATTACTATTAATTTGCATTGAGTATGATCATGACTGGATCTCTTTTACCATGAATTACAATGTCTAGTTAGTCCTTGATCTTTAAAGGTGCTCTGCATTTATGTTTTGCGGTCTCAGAAAGGGCTAGCGAGATACCATCTTGTTATATCATATCATGATTGTTTTGAGAAAGTGTTGTCATCCGAGGTTTATTATTATTGCTCGCTAGTTGATTATGCCATTGATATGAGTAGACTTGAGAGCTGAAAGTTATTGTGAATGTGGTTAGTTCATGATTATTGCTGAAAACCTGAATGCTGGCTTACATATTTGCAACAACAAGAGCAAACAGAGTTTGTCAAAGTTTTTCCTTATCACTTTCAGTTTATCAACTGAATTGCTTGAGGACAAGCAAAGGTTTAAGCTTGGGGGAGTTGATACGTCTCCAACGTATTTACTATTCCAAACACTTTTGCCCTTGTTTTGGACTCTAACTTGCAATATTTAAATGGAACTAACCCGGACTGACGCTGTTTTCAGCAGAATTGCCATGGTGTTGTTTTTGTGCAGGAATAAAAAGTTCTCGAAATGACCTGAAAATCCACGGAGAATTATTTTGAAAATTTAAAAAATACCTGCAAGAAGATCCAGACCAGGGGGCCCACACCCTGTCCATGAGGGTGGGGGGCGCTCCCCCTGCCTCGTGGGCCCCCTAGTGCTCCCCCCCGTATCCCGAGATCCTTTATATTCACTTTTGGGGAGAAAAAAATCAGAGAGGAAGAATTATCGCATTTTACGATACGGAGCCACCGCCAAGCCCTAATCTCCCTCGGGAGGGCTGATTTGGAGTCTGTTCGGGGCTCCGGAGAGTGCAGATCGTCGCCATCGTCATCATCAACCTTCCTCCATCACCAATTCCATGACGCTCACCGCCGTGCGTGAGTAATTCCATCATATGCTTGCTGGACGGTGATGGGTTGGATGGGATCTATCATGTAATCGAGTTAGTTTTGTTAAGGTTTGATCCCTAGTATCCACTATGTTCTGAGATTGATGTTGCTATGACTTTGCTATGCTTAATGCTTGTCACTAGTGCCCGAGTGCCATGATTTCAGATCTGAACCTATTATGTTTTCATGAATATATGTGTGTTCTTGATCCTATCTTGCAAGTCAATAGTCACCTACTATGTGTTATGTTTGGCAACCCCGAAGTGACAATAATCGGGACCACTCCCGGTGATGACCGTAGTTTGAGGAGTTCATGTATTCACTATGTGTTAATGCTTTGGTCCGGTACTCTATTAAAAGGAGGCCTTAATATCCCTTAGTTTCCAATAGGACCCCGCTTCCACGGGAGGGTAGGACAAAAGATGTCATGCAAATTCTTTTCCATAAGCACGTATGACTATATTAAGAATACGTGCCTACATTGCATTGATGAACTGGAGCTAGTTCCGTGTCACCCTAGGTTATAACTTCTATATGATGAATTTCATCCGACATAATTTCCCATCACCGATCCAATTCCTACGAGCTTTTCATAAATTGCGTGTTGCTTATTTACTTTTCCGTTGCTACTATTACAAAAACTACAAAAACACTATCGTTACTTTTATTGCTGCTACTGCCACTATCATATTACTTTGCTACTAAACTACCTTGCTGCAGATACTAAGTTTCCAGGTGTGGTTGAATTGACAACTGAGCTGCTAATACTTAAGAGTATTCTTTGGCTCCCCTTGTGTCGAATCAATAAATTTGGGTTGACTACTTTACCCTCGAAAATTGTTGCGCTCCCCTGCACTTGTGGGTTATCAGGGATCAAGCCCTAACAAAACTAACTTGATTACATGATGAATCTAATCCAACCTCTCACTGACCATCGGGCCTACGAAAGAATTACTCACTCCCGTCGGTGAGCATCATGGAATCGGTGATGGAGGATGGTTGATGATGATGAAGACGGAAGATCCCCCTCTTGGGAGCCCTGAATGGACTCCAGATCTGGCCTCCCAATGAAGAACAGGAGGTAGCGGCGGCTCCGTATCGTAAAATGCTATGAAACTTCATTTCTTATTTTTTTTTTCAAAAATAGGAATTTATAGTGCTGGAGTTAGGGTCAGTGAGGCCTCATGGGCCCCACTACCCACCAGGGTGCGCCAGGAGGGGGTGGCGCGCCCTGCTGCCTCATGGACAGCCGGGACCCGCCTTAGGTTGATATTTGCTCCAGTGAAATATTCTCCAAAATGTTTCGGCCAATTCCGAGAACTTTTATTTTTTGCACAAAAACAACGCCATGGTAGTTCTGCTGAAAACTGCGTCAGTCCGGGTTAGTTTCATTCAAATCATGCAAATTAGAGTCCAAAACAAGAGCAAAAGCGTTAGGAAAAGTAGATACGATGGAGACGTATCAACTCCCCCAAGTTTAACCCATTGCTTGTCCTCAAGCAATTCAGTTGACAAACTGAAAGTGATAAAGAAAAACTTTTACAAACTCATTTGTTCTTGTTTACATTTATATGCTTAAATAATACCCAAGTTTTCAACAAAGATCGTAACTAACCATGCGGACGATAACTCTTAAAAATGATATTCATTCATATCAATGGCATAATCAACTAGCAAGTAATAATAAAATATCTCAATTGCCAACACTTTGTCAAAACAATCATGATATAATATGACAATAATGGTACCTCGCTAGTCCTTTCTGAGACCGCAAAACATAAATGCAGAGCACCTCCAAAGTTCAAGTATCGACTAGACATTGTAATTGATGGTTGAAAAGATCCAGTCATGCTAACACTCAACATTAACTATACTCAATGCATAAGAGCTCTCAGATCTGGTGCTTATTTGAGAAGATGATGACTCGACATAAAAAGTAAATAGATAGTCCCTTTGCAGAGGGAAGCAGGGATTTGCAGAGGTGCCAGAGCTCAAAGTTTTAAATCAGAGATAAATATAACTTTGGGAGGAATACCTTTCCTGTCAATGTTACGGCCAAGAGTTTTCAATATCTTTCATGCTAAATAAATTAGCGGTGGTTCCCAAGTGATAAAAGTAAAGTTTACTCCCCCTCCACCAACAAACACAAGCCATGGCTAGCCCAATCCTTGGGTGCCTTCCATACCAACAACAGTTCGGGGGAGTTTGGTTTAATTATCATTGTTATTTTTCATGGGGCTGGGCATCCCGATTACCAGCCCCTCTCGTGCAAGGACGAGTGAATAAACACTCATCATGATAATAACCCGCTTAACATGGAATATAATTACCACCCCCTGTCGCTCCATGAGCAGTACAGACACACAAAACATATGTTCATGTGAATATTTTAGAGGTGGCACATGCAAATTTACTTAGGACAGCAGAGTAATACCACATATAGGTAGATATAGTGGACTCATCTGGAACTTTGGTTTAGGATTTTGATGCATAAGCAGTATTCCCGCTTAGTAAAGGTGAAGGCTAGCAATTAGATTGAGAAGCGACCAACTAGAGAACGAAAAGGGTCATAATCATGCATTGAGAATAATTACCATTGAATACTAGCATGAGTAGGATATAGACACCTTGAACATAAATATCGTGGATGCTATGTTGGTTTTGAATCAACTACGTGTGTGAACATGTGCCAAGTCAAGCCACTCAAAACATTCAGAGGAGGATACCATATCATAATACTACATCACAACTATTTTAATGCATGTTGACACCCAAGATAAATAATTATCCACTCCTAGCTACTCAAGCATGGCATGAACATAATCTCTAATCGTCATCGCAAACATGTTTAATCATGATAAGCTCGATCATGGGTACTGAATTAAACATATTTACAAAAATGAAAACAAGTTGAGTTCGTACCTACTTTTCCTGGCCACAATCACTTCATCAAATATCGTCATTACTGCCTTTCACTTGCACGACCGAACAATGTGAGAATAATAATAGTGCAAGAGTATCATGGACTAAGCTGGAATCTGCAAACATTTATTTAGAGGAGAAGATAAAATAATATCGGCTCTTTGTTAGATCAACAATATTGCATATGAGAGCCACTCAACATTTTCATCGTGGTCTTCTCCTCAAAGTGACCCGATGAAAGAAAAGAAGTTCAGAGAAACACACTAAAATATTTTTGGAGTTTTTCTAGGAGAAAGCAAATCAAAGAAAGAAAAACAAAAATGAGAAAAACTATTTACACGGGAAAGCTCCCAACAAGCAAAATAAGAAAAGGGAAAAAAATTGGGTTTTCTTTTAATACCACAACTAAATTAAACTAGAAAGCAAAGCCGAAAAGAAGTAAGAAATGTTTTTGGGTTTTCTTTAAGTTTTTAAGACAGACAAGAAGAAAGCGAGAAAGTAAAACTAGCATGGATGATACAATGAAAAAGTGTGAACACCGACAAATGAATGAAGTGTGTGAACATGAATGTAATGTCAGTGGAAATACGTACTCCCCCAAGCTTAGGCTTTTGTCCTAGCTTGGTAATCACCACCCGCAGACTAGATAATAATTGGAGTGATAGCTCATGGAGGCCCTTAGTGCAGCCTCCATAGCCCGACGAGTAGCCTCAACCGCCACATTGTACTCGCATGCCTCGCTCTCAAGAATGTAGTATCTTCCTTTATTCTGGTAATCAAAGAGAGCATGTGCAGGCAAAATAACAAGTACAATGGGTTTCTTATCGAACATTAGGTTGTAATTATAGTCAGTGGTGATAGCCTAAGGAACTTATGGCGCTTCATGGCCTCGAAGTCTAAGTACTGGGTAGGTAGGATAGGATCATTAGGCCATGGTGACACGCCCACCTTCCTAGCTATACGGGGGCATAAATCCAACCATAGAAGTGGCCACTATCAGCATTACGTTGCAACCTTCGTGCAACGATCGCTCTCAGATTATAAATTTTAATTCCGGTTAAAGCAGTGTGTATGAGGCTCGAATATGGTGCACAGAGGGCACTGCAATCTTGTTTTCCCATGATGCTTTTGCCATTAAAGGGTGCAAAGTATCGAATTGATGGAAATTGTATACTTTTTATTCTAGCTTGAGTCACTCCCCTATCCTCACCATAACATAGACTAGTTAAAAACGCCTCATACTGCCCTACTAGCTCAACTCCGAGGCCCATCTAGAAATGCACAACTCAAACGCGCAGAAATAAATAATGATGGCTTTCGAGAGAGTCCACCACGAATAGCTAGGTTGCCTGGCACCTCACTGCTTGTTATACAGGAGAAACTAACGTTACTACATGTGCTCAGTGGACAATATATATAACATGTAGAGTAAAAAACAGATGCAGCAAGTGTACAACCTCTTTGGAGAAGCCATGTCGATCACAACATCATTGGGTTGGTCGCTGATGATGTTGCGGCTGATGTGGCAGTCGGAGGAGAGAAAGAAGATCTTAGGCACCTGGAGAAGGAGCCAAGGGTGTTGCTTGGCTGTGATGGAGGGTTTCATCGTTGGAGCAGCTCCGGTGAGTTGTACGATGGTGAGGCTGAAGCAGGATAAGAGAGGCAACATTAACCTGAGTGGAATACTAATAGCATATCCAATAGATGATGTAAAATACATAACCACAAAGTGCTAGATGTAAAATATATCAGCTACTCATCTCTGAACTTAACTGTCAAAACTGAATTTAACTATCGAAACTGAATTTTACTGTCGAAACTGAATTTTGCTATCGAAACTGAATTTTACTGTCGAAACTGAATGCACTAGTAGCAGAAAAGCAGTAGCAGCAGTAGCATCACCCAGAGCAGCAGCGCGTGCGAGAGCCAGGGAAGCTAGTCGTGTAGCAGCATCTCGGGTAGCAGCTGCAGGGGCTCGAGCAAGAGTAGGATCTGCTGCTCGTGCAACAGCAACGCGAGCAAGACTAGAGCAGTAGCACAAGCAAGAACAAGACCAACAACGAGAGCAAGAGCAAGAGCGGACCAGGCAAGGGACTGGAGGGCAAGAGCAGAGTAGCAGTGCGAGCGAGAGCCAAAACAGCAGCAACTCCGACTGATGTGGATGTCGCCGCCGAGGGAGCGACGTTGTAAAGGAAGTGGCCGGCGACGCCGCCGTAGATGGAGCCATGCCATGGCGGCTATGGGACCGAGCGCCGGCAGCACCGCGGGATCGAAGCAAGAAAAAAATGCAACGATTACTATAGAACCTCTTTGGTGGCGCGGATTAGACCTCGGCTTCATCCGGGGAATCGGTGATGATGCTGCTCTTCCGGTGGTGCAGGTGAAGACGGTGGTGTGGGAATGGAGGTGGCACGAAAGACGAGGGGAACGTCGGGGCAGCTCCTTGGAGGTGGAGGACGGGGTGGCTGAACCGGCGGGACGACGAGATCGACGACGGATCCTCATCTGGTGCGGTGGATGAGGGAGGTTGAGGTGTTGCGGTGGACGACGTCGTCGGGAAAGAGGCTCCGACTGGGTGGCGGACGGAGGAGGGTGTGGGGCTTCGCAAATTTTTGCGGCCTCAGTGTTCGAATGGGGGCGGCAGAGGAGATGGGAGGGAGGAACCATGGCTTAGGGACGCGCTTGTCCGAAATATGGGGTAAGTTATGAAAATACCCCCACCGATTTGAACTAGGTGGTTCTTTCGGTTCAGGGGCTATCGCGGGAATTTCACGTGTCGGGATTTCGAAGGAGGTGGGAGTTTTCGCGCGCGTTGTAATTTTAGGATGGCAACACACGAGTTTTGATGGAGCGGGTTTTCCGAGCACAACAAGACAAAGAGATATCTTAAAATTTTAGGATAACAACCCGCGGGTTGAAGAGGCAGGAGTTTCGCAGCACAATAGACAGAGATGCTAGCTTGAAATTTCGGCATAACAAGGCGCGGCTTGAAAATTTTGGGAAAACAAGCTCAACGTGTACAAAAAAAGACAATTCACACCCCACAAGAGAGAGCCATGTCCCATTTTACTATGTTACTAGCGAGAGCCATGTCAGGATTTCAGGAGTTCTCGCGCGTTGTAATTTTGGGATAGCAAGGCACGGGTTGAGATGGAGGGAATTTTAGGAGCACAACGAGGCAAAGAAATATAAAACAATCGGGATAATAAGGCATGGGTTGAAATTTCTGGACAAGCACAACGTATACTGTACCAAGTCAATTCGCGCTTCCCTCGATGAAAAAACCAAAAAGAAATCAATTGGCACCACACAAGAGACTCTAGTCCCGTTTTACTGTATGAGTTAATACAAATGCCATTCAAAACTTTGAATTCATGTTATGTTCGATTAAAATATTTTGCTACGTCTATAATGCATGGAACCTGCTACTCAAATGAACATTTTAGTGCATTCCAAACGTATATAATACTGCTTCAATATGAACTAAATTTGAATTTGTTTCTCTATTTGAATAAGATCTACAATCATGATTGTTTTCAAGTTAAACCATTTGAATTCGTTTCTGTATTTTAACAAGACCTACAATCATCATTATTGTCAAGTTATCGTTTGTATATTATATTCACAGCACACCACATGATTACTGTCGAGTTAGATATGAACTATGTGTACTATATGAACTCGAACTCGATTTTTTGAATCCAATTTATGTTGATTTCAAATGACACTGCATTTCAAGCTCTAGCTAGATTTTCATAGTCTAAACCATGTCTCATATGTATAATGTGTTTATCACATAATGTATGGTGCCACGCCCCCTATGCGTTCAAGTATTTAGCAGCTCTGTGTTGCAAATGCCACACATTATCATGAATTCAAATAAAATGTGAGATTGTTTGTAATCACATAATTTATGGTTTAGATTGTTCGATATTTAGTTGTGAGCTGCAAACGCCACACATTATCACAAATTCAAAAAAAGTGTAAGATTGTTTGATAAATAGTATGGTTTAGATTGTTCGATATTTAGCTGCGAGTTGCAAACGCCGCGCATTATCACATTATAGTATAACATGACCAAAACCACACCACATGTATCACCGCTATATTCATGCATGCATAGTTTTATAACACTATGATCTCTTATTCAAATATATGAATCCACTTTCATATCGAATTATGATATTTGGTAGTCTCTTACACCCACACAATCCTCTAACCTTTGTAGCTAGCGCTAACTTTCTCTCGTGCATGCACATGCCCTCCTGCCCTCCCCCTCCCTCAGCGTTCTATCCATCGCGTACATTAATTTATTTTCTTCATGTCGTTCTCCCATGATCTCCACAACTCCTTCTTTCCGACACACACCAATCGATAAACCTCTCTAGCGATGTCTGCCTACCACATACACACACACACACACACACACACTTTCCATCTCCTCCTTTCTTGATATGTCCATGCCGCATGCATGTCTCTCATACGGTCCCACACACGTGTAGACTCTCGCCCCTCTTTTCATCGATCTCACAATCGCACACTCCTCCCCCTATATAGTAGGCCCCTCGCACCACCTCCTAGCTCCATCCCTCTCTCTCTCTCTCTATCCGTCTCTCTCAGTCTTATTTGCCTCTAAAAATGGATGTACACCGACCAATCTCCCACTATACATATAGTTATCTAGGTTGTTTATAACTCGTTTTCCCCACGCGTCGACCGATCTATCTCATTAGTTATGTCTCTCCCTTCCTGCAACACACAACAACTAATCTACCGATCTAGTTAGATCTGCTTACCAAACATATATGGCCCCCTTCATCATCCATGCATGCCTCCCGACACATCACGCACACACACAAACACACACACACACACACACACA
>LR738715.1:300963684-300975938 GCA_902687465.1 Secale cereale | reverse complement strand
AGAGAGAGAGAGAGAGAGAGAGAGAGAGAGAGAGAGAGAGAGAGAGAGAAACACATCCCCTCTCTTCTTGATATTGCAATTGTACCCTCAGTTTGTCTAATAGGCCTCTCCCATCATCTCTGAGAAGTAACTCCACCACCCCTCCGACACTCTACCTCTCTCTCTCCCAACCTATTTCCCGTCCTTCACTTATGTATAGATGTCGACCGATCTCCCTCAAGAAATAGGTAGGTCTTTCCTTCTCAACACATATACGAGTCGATCCACCTCTTTAGTTAGGTCTCTCTCCCCCCCACACTGATACATCGAGCGCTCTAGTCATGTCTCCATTCCACACACAAACTTGCCCTCTGCCCTCTGACGTCCCGGTAGGTCAGTCTCCCTATATCTTTGACGTGCACACATACAATTTCGATGGCTCTCCTCATCTATCTCGCGCCCACACACTTGATCCTCTCTTCGACTCTATCGATATCTATGACCCCTCCCTCTCTTCTTGTGGATCGTCCCTCTTTATATGATATAGATAGGCCTCTTTGAGATATAATCGACACATATTCCCACAAATACATTCATGAAATCAAACACCCCCTTCCCCTAACAAAAAACTACCACGAACGCATGCCATCTCTCTAGGTTTGTATCTCTCTCACACCCCCCCATGTAGGTGGGGGACGTGTATGAATAGAAGAGGTGCACGCACAGCGCACGTACTATACTCCCATCTCTTTCCCAACCACACCCGCGCGGGTACACGGTGGAGCTCATTTCTGTACGAAAAGGCAGCCCACGTGGTAATTTAACATGTGTAATGGTTGTCCACTTGATGGAGGATCGTGTACCATGGGTGAACAAACAAATGGCGACTTGACGTGTTATTTAAAAAAAGAGGCAAACCATGTGAGGCCTACCTTAGAGGCAAGGGTATGTACACTGGAGATGCTTTGTGCTACTTTTGATCTGTCCCGACAACTCGCAGACCAAGGAGAAGCCTACTTCGTACACCCTCTCCCCCGCCCATGAGCACGGTGGCTCACAGAGTCGCAGGACGAGGAGAAGCTTGCTTACTATGCCTACGCCTACGCCTGCTCCCTCGCCCACGCATGCGGTGGCTCGCATGACGAGGAGGAAATTTCACTACTCCCTCTGTTAGACGTATATACTCCTCATCCCTACCTTGGTTAGAGAGATTATCATATTGTTTGAAATATATGTCTTTTAGCAAATTTCAATATGAACTACTAGTACATACTCCAAACACTGATGTACTCCCTCCGTTTCTTTTTAGTCTGCATATAGACGTATTTTAGAGTGTATATTCACTCATTTTGCTCCGTATGCAGTCCATATTGAAACAGACGTAGTAGTATGCAGTCTCCCTCGCCCCTCGCCCCTCGACCCTCGCCCACATGGTGGACGTGCAACAATTCATTCGGTCTCAGATAGCTAGAACCATATACTGTAGTACCATCATTGCTCGACTTCACGAAGAGGCGAAGAGCCAAGCGCAAGGTTAATATTTTTGAGATGCCAAGTGCAAGGTTTGTAGGAGAACGAGTAGTAGTAGTACTAGTAGTACGTACAGTATGGAGTAAGAAGGCAACAAGAATGTATGTTTTGCGTGACATTCTCTTCTTACATGAAGTGCTAGACCTAGTGGACCTCATAGTTGCAATGGGAGTATCATATATGGAATGATTGAGAGTGGTGGGCAGTGGGAATAATATTCAGAGTTGCTTAGTCTTAAACCCCACGAAGAAGTCCCATCGAAAGGAATAGCCATCCTCTACATGTGCTCCTATGTAAAATGAGTAAGTGAGACAAAAAGAGAAGGAGACAAAGTAAATTAAATCACCAGCCTTAGAGCCAGCCCTGTTGTATCAGTGAATGACATTTCTACGTCGTGATTGACATGGCTATCTTATTAACCATGTCGCAGAGGTAGCAGGCGATTTTAATTTACTTGCGGAGGTAGCATCGGATGGATATTCAACGAGGAGTGAAATGATGGTGCTTCCTCGGTTAAACATAGAGAAAGGTGGGACTCATGATTTGACGGCTCATTAGTCATTATTACTCCCTATAATCTTTGCCTATATAATAACCGCGTGGTAGAATAGTTGGCCATACTTTTAATAACCATGCTCGAAGAGAAGAGGTGCACGCACCCACACACGTACTAGTAGCGCTCTTTGCGTCTTCCCCAACAACTCACGTGGCACGGTGGCTATACTTTTAATAGACATCACTCTTGTTGAATCTGCTTCTCCCTTCAATGCATGCTCTAGTAAGAGGTTGCGTCCGCTCTGCCCGGGCATCAATGCGGCACCGATTATCTGGAGTGGCATTGACCGTTTTGGGCGGGAAGCGCGCACGAGCGATGGAGGGTGATATGTCTCCAACGTATCTACTTTTCCAAACACTTTTGCCCTTGTTTTGGACTCTAACTTTCATGATTTGAATGGAACTAACCCGGACTGACTCTGTTTTCAGCAGAATTGCCATGGTGTTGTTTTTGTGCAGAAATAAAAGTTCTCGAAATGACCTGAAAATCAACAGAGATTTATTTTGGAATATATAAAAAATATCTGCAGAAAGAACCAGACTAGGGGCCCACACCCTGTCCACGAGGGTGGGGGCGCCCCCTAGGCGCGCCCCCTGCCTTGTGGGCGCCTTGTTGCTCCACTGACATCTCCCCGACTCCATATATTCACTTTGAGGAGAGAAAAAATTAGAGAGAAGGAATTATCGCGTTTTACAATACGGAGCCACTGCCAAGCCCTAATCTCTCTCGGGAGGGCTGATCTGGAGTCCGTTCGAGGCTCCATAGAGTGGAGATCGTCGCTGTCGTCATCACCAACCTTCCTCCGTCACTAATTTCATGATGCTCATCACTGTGCGTGAGTAATCCCATCATAGGCTTGCTGGACGGTGATGGATTGGATGAGATTTACCATGTAATCGAGTTAGTTTTGTTAGGGTTTGATCCCTAGTATCCACTATGTTCTAAGATTGAAGTTGCTATGACTTTGCCATGCTTAATGCTTGTCACTAGGGCCTGAGTGCCATGATTTCAGATCTGAACCTATTATGTTTTCATGAATATATGTGTGTTCTTGATCCTATCTTGCAAGTTAATAGTCACCTACTATGTGTTATGATCCGGCAACCTCGAAGTAACAATAATCGGGACCACTCCCGGTGATGACCGTAGTTTGAGGAGTTCATGTATTCACTATGTGTTAATGCTTTGGTCCGGTACTCTATTAAAAGGAGGCCTTAATATCCCTTAGTTTCCAATAGGACCCCGCTGCCACGGGAGGGTAGGACAAAAGATGTCATGCAAGTTCTTTCCCAGAAGCATGTATGACTATATTCGGAATACATGCCTACATTACATTGATGAACTGGAGCTAGTTCCGTGTCACCCTATGTTATAACTATTACATGAGGAATCGCATCCGACATAATTATCCATCACTGATCCAATGCCTACGAGCTTTTCACATATTGCTTGTTGCTTATTTACTTTACCGCTGCTACTGTTACAAGCACTACAAAACTACTATCGCTACTTTTGCCACTGTTACCGTTACTTCTATATTACTTTGCTACTAAATTAGGTTGCTGCAGATACTAAGTTTTCCAGGTGTGGATGAATTTACAGCTCAACTGCTAATACTTAGGAGTATTCTTTGGCTCCCCTTGTGTCGAATCAATTAATTTGGGTTGAATACTTTACCCTTGAAAATTGTTGCGATCCCCTACACTTGTGGGTTATCAAGACTATTTTCTGGCGCCGTTGCCGGGGAGCATAGCTATATTCTTAAAGTCACTTGGGATTTATATCTGTTGATCACTATGAAAAACTTGAAAGACTCAAAAACCAAGATCTTTCCCTCCACTACGAGGGGAGGTAAGGAACTGCCATCTAGCTCTGCACTTGATTCACCCTGTGTTATGAGTAAATTTGCGACACCTACTCCTGCTATGGAATCTGATATGTCACATGTTCTAGATGATGCCACTTCTGCTATGTATGATGAAACTACCTCTATGCTTGATAATACTGTGCCACTAGGTGAATTTCTTGATGAACAAATTACTAAGGTTAGTAAGAATGCATTTATTGAAATTGATAATATTGATGAAAGTGATGATGAGGATTCCCCTCCTAGATATGAATTGCCTGTTGTTCCTGGGGGTTATGTTATGGATGAAGAAACTGCTAGAGACTTTCTTGCTTGCAATGATAGATATGATCTTAAGAAATTATTAGCTAAGCTGAAGGAAAAGTCTTTGAATGCTAGAATGAAATACGACCCCTGCTTTTGCTACTTCACCTATCTGTGTTCTTGATAAGGATTATGATTTCTCTATTGATCCGGAGTTAATTACTTTGGTTGAATCTGATCCTTTCCATGGCTATGAATCTGAAACTATTGTGGCACATCTTACTAAGTTGAATGATATAGCCACCTTATTCACCAACGAGGAAAAAATTCATTACTACTATATCCTTAAGTTATTTCCGTTCTCGTTAAAGGGTGATGCTACAATATGGTTTAATTCTCTTGATCTTGGTTGTGTGCGTAGTCCCCAGGATATGATTTATTACTTCTCGCTAAATATTTTCCTGCTCATAAGAAACAAGCTGCCTTACGAGAAATATATAATTTTGTGCAAATTGAAGAAGAGAGTCTCCCACAAGCTTGGGAGAGGCTTCTCCGGTTACTTAATGCTTTGCCTAATCATCCTCTTCGGAAGAATGAAATACTTGATGTCTTTTATAATGGACTAACTGATGCTTCCAGAGAGCACCTGGATAGTTGTGCTGGTTGTGTTTTCAGGGAAAGAACTGCCGATCAAGCTGAATTGCTATTGAATAATATGTTGACCAATGAAAACTATTGGACACTTCCTGAACCAACCCCCAAGCCAACTTCAAAGAAAAGGGGTGTTCTATTTCTCAGTCCTGAAGATATGCAAGAGGCAAAGAAATCTATGAAAGAAAAATGTATTAAAGCTGAAGATGTTAAGAATTTACCACCTATTGAAGAAATACATGGTCTTGATAACCCGACATAGGTAGTAAAGGTAAATTCTCTTTATAGATTTGATGAAGGTGATATTCCTCGCTATAAGTCTGCTAGCCAATGCTTAGATGAGTTTGACAATTTTTATTGTGAAACAAGAAAACTTCAATGCTTAGTTGGTTGACAATTGCAACGTAATGCTTATATGATTGAACGCTTGAGTGATTATGTGTCTAGAGTCAAAGGTGAACTGAAACTCATTAATAAACATGCTTCTATGGTTACCACTCAAGTAGAACAAGTACTTAAATCACAAAATGATTTTCTCAATGAATTAAATAGTAGGAAAAATGATAATGTTATTAGAGTTGTGACTAGAGGTGGTAAAATGACTCAGGAACCTCTGTATCCTGAAGGTCACCCTAAGAGAATTGAGCAAGATTCTCAGAGAGCTAATGTAGATGCACCTAGTTCTTCTAAGAAGAAGAAAAAGAAAAAATGATAGGACTTTGCATGCTTCTAGTGAACCTGTTGCTGACACACCTGAGAATCCCAATGATATCTCTATCTCTGATGCTAAAACACAATCTGGTAATGAACATGAACCAAGTGATAATGTTAATGATGATGCTCAACCTAGCAATGACAATGATGTAGAGATAGAACCTGCTATTGATCTTGATAACCCACAATCAAAGAATCAACATTATGATAAGAGGGACTTTGTTGCTAGGAAGCACGGTAAGGAAAGAGAACCATGGGTTCAGAAACCCATGTTTTTTCCTCCTAAACCATCCAAGAAAAAGGATGATGAGGATTTTGAGCGCTTTGCTGAAATGATTATACCTATCTTTTTGCGTATGCGTTTGACTGATATGCTCAAAACAAATGCTTATGATAAGTATATGAAAGATATTATCACAAATAAAAGAAAAATACCTGAAGTTAAAATTTCCACCATGCTTGCTAATTACACTTTTAAGGGTGGAATACCAAAGAAACTAGGAGATCCAGGAGTACCTACTATACCTTGCTCCATTAAAAGAAACTATGTTAAAACTGCTTTGTGTGATCTTGGGGCCGATGTTAGTGTTATGCCTCTCTCTTTATATCGTAGACTTGATTTGAATAAGTTGACACATACTGAAATATCTTTGCAAATGGCCGATAAATCAACCGGTATACCTGTCGGTATCTTTGAGGATGTGCATGTTGTAGTTGCAGACGTCACTATTTTAACGGACTTTGTTATTCTTGATATTCCCGAGGACGATAGTATGTCTATTATCCTTGGTAGACCCTTTTTGAATACTGCAGGGGCTCTTATTGATTGCAACAAAGGCAATGTCACTTTTCATGTTTATGGGAATGAGCATTTGGTACACTTTCCGAGGAAACAACCTCAGGTCCACAGTATCAATTCTATTGGAAAAATTTCAACAATTACTATTGGAGGTTTTGAATTTCCTCTTCCTACCGTCAAGAAGAAATATGATATTCTTATTGTTGGGGACATGCATATCCCCATTGAGGTAACATAGTGTTATTCAAAAATTATCCGGTTTCATGTTATTCGGAAAAAGTTTGTTAACAAGACTTGATCAACCTTGTTAATGGATTCGTTTTGATGAGCATGAGATGGGCAAATTTAGAAAGCACAACCTTCTGTACCCTCCTTTTACTTTCTGTTAATTAGATTAAATAAAGCAAACATAGTATTTTCTGTCTGTTTTGAGAGTTATCCGTGCAACAAAAAATTACCCCAAAAATAAAAGTTCTCCAAATGCCCCGAAAATGAAATATGATTTTTTCTAGAATATTTGAGAATATTTGGCACTGAGTACACAACAGGGGGAGCAGCCCTGGCCACGAGGGTACAGGGCGCGCCCACCCCCCTTGGCGTGCCCCTGCCTCGTGGGCCCCACGTGGCCCCCCTCCACTTACTCCAGCACCCACACACTCCTTCTCCCTCCCAAAAATCACTATCCAGCTCAAGCACGAGTTCTAGTTCATCTTGCTGCCATTTTCGATCTCCTTACTCAAAGCTCCATTCACAAAACTGTTTGGGGAGATTGTTCTTTGGTATGTGATTCCTCCAATGGTCCAATTAGTTTTTGTTCTAGTGCTTTATTCATTGCAAAATTTTGCTGCTTAGGTGACCCTGTTCTTGAGCTTGCATGTCAAATTTATGAGGTCCCAAGTAGTTCTAATGCATGATATAGTCTGTAGGCACTTTTAGGAGTAGTTGCTATCAATCTTGTTGAGTTTGGTTCAATTTTATTTTGAGTCACTGAAAATTTCAGAAAATTTTAGAGGAAGAAAATGATGAGGAGATTGTTGAGAGGCTCTTCTAGTCAAGGCTCAAAGGATAAGTAGAAGGAGGAGAATAAGAAGCCCAAATGCAATCTTCCTCGCACCGCGGAAGTTCAGCCTTGTGAATGGCCTTGCAATGAGTTCTTGGAAGCCGCCGGGATTTATAAAAACTTTTATTATTTGGCGGAGAATGCAGGCCTCACCGACTTCATCCACGACCAGTGTGAACAGTATGTCTTGCTCACTAATATTTTCACGCAAATCTTTCATTGTCATGCTAAGAAATCACCACCTTCAGTGGAGTTTCATTTATATGATGAGGTTAAGGAGATGTCGTTCTATGAATTTTGTCAAGTATGTAAGATACCCTTTGCTGGTAGTCTTGAGGAACCACATCGTAAGGATGTTGAGGGGTTTATCGATATGATAGCTGTAGGGGAAACGAGGCAAGTTTCAGGGGCAAGAATTACCAGTATACATTTTCCTATTCTATGCTACTTTTTGATATTTGCTAGTAGATGCTTAATTGGTCACAGGAACAGTGGGAAACTTAGTGCCTCTGATATTGTTATTTTGCGCCATGCTTTGTTTCAAGATACAACTTTTAGCTTGGGTGTTGTTGTTGCTAAACGATTAAGTCTGAACCGTACAAAGGGCCCCATCTTCGAAGGCATCTTTGCTTCATGCCTTGCTGAACACTTTAGAATACCTATTAGGCATCATGAGAAGGAAGAAAAGTTGCGGGCCCCGGCTTTTCTAAATTATAAGAGTATGACGCACATGATTTTATTGTTAAAGACCAGAAGAAATTGCTTAAGTATAAATTAATGTTTGCTGAAAAGTATTGTGAGATTATTACCTTGCCTGCACCATGTTTGTTTGATTTACTTTCAGGCACGTACCTCGTTTTGCCAGATGCCGTTTATGCGTACTGGAGCCAAGCACAAGCTTCAGAGTCGGAACCGGAGCCACCACTTGACCCTTATCGGCAGTCAGTTTACCGGTGGGATCCGGATGAGATTGCCAACCAGTGGCACCCAGAG
Source organism: Secale cereale (assembly GCA_902687465.1). Classification (NCBI taxonomy): domain Eukaryota; kingdom Viridiplantae; phylum Streptophyta; class Magnoliopsida; order Poales; family Poaceae; genus Secale; species Secale cereale. The sequence goes on along the minus strand of LR738715.1, from coordinate 300,967,546 downwards.
GACGCTCCTTCGTACACCGGAGAGAGCAGCATTGATCCGTGGCAATAGACCAACTTAGGCCAAAAGCCTAAGCTTGAAGGAGTATGTATTTCTCACCAACATTACATTCATGTTCACACGCTTACCACAGTAGTCGGTGCTCATACTTTTTCATTGTACTATCCATGCTCGTTTCATTTCTTTTTTTAGTCTTTTTCTTGTGTGTTAGAGAAACCTTAAGGAAAACAAAAAATTAGTTGTAGCTTTTTAGCTAAGTTTACTTTCCATGCGTGAAGTAGTAGTAATTAAAAGAAAACCCAAAAAGATTTCTCAATCTTCTTTTTCTTGTAGGGAGCTTTCCCGTGAAAATAGTTTCTTTTCTTTTCCTTGGGAGTCAAGAGGAGAAGACCATGATGAAAATGTTTAGTGGCCATATTACTTTGTCTTCTCTCTTGTATTAAATGCTTGCAGTTTCTAGCTTAGTCCAATGCACGTGCACTATTACTATTATTCACCCCGTTCGGTCGTGCGAGTGAAAGGCAATAATGATGATATATGATGAATTGATTGAGATGAGAAAAGCTGGTATGAACTCGAAATCTCTTGTCTTTGTAAATATGATAGTTCATCTTTCCTGATTCAGCCTATTATGAAGAAACATGCTTGCAATGACAATTAGAGATCATAGCTGCTCATGCCATGCTTAATTAGCTAGGAGTTTACAATGGTTTACCTTGCGTGCCAACATGATATTAAAATGGTTGTGATGTGGTATGATGGGGTGGTATCCTCCTTTGAACGATTCAAGTGGTTTGACTTGGCACATGTTCATGCATGTAGTTGAAACAAAATCAACCTAGCCTCCACGATATTTATGTTCATGGTGATTTATATCCTCCTCATGCTTGCATTCATTGTTGATTAATTTTAATGCATGTTCATGACTGTTGTCGCTCTCTAGCTGGTCGCTTCCCAGTCTCTTTCTAGCCTTCACCTGTACTAAGCGGGAATACTGCTTGTGCATCCACTTCCATAAACCCCAAAGTTATTCCATGTGAGTCCACAATACCTTCCTATATGTGGTATCTACCTGCCATTCTAAGTAAATTTGTATGTGCCAAACTCTAAATCTTCAAATGAAATTCTGTTTTGTATGCTTGAACACCTCATGTATTAACTAGGGTTGTCTATATCTTCCATGCTAGGTGGGTTATTCTCACGATGAGTCGACTCCGCTCATCATTCATGAGAAAATGGCTGGTAACTGGGATGCCCAGTCCCATCCTCAAATCATAATAATTATACAAAACTCCCCCAGGGCTGTTGCTGGTTTTGACGGTACCCGTTGTTTCGGGTTAGCCGTGGAGTGTGCTTATTGGTGGTTGGGGGAGTATAAACTTTACCATTCTGTTTGGGAACCGCCTACAATGTGTGTAGCATGGAGATATCGAGATCTCTTGGTTGTTATGTTGACAATGAGAGTATACCGCTCAAAATATTATTCATCTCTATTTCAAAATCGAGCTCTGGCACCTCTACAAATCCCTGCTTCCCTCTGCGAAGGGCCTATCTATTTACTTTTATGTTGAGCCATCATCCTCTTATTAAAGAGCACCGCTGTCATTTGCATGTATTTCTATTAATTTGCATTGAGTATGATTGTGTCTGGATCTCTTTTACCATGAATTACAATGTCTAGTCAGTCCTTGATCTTCAAAGGTGCTCTGCATTTATGTTTTGCGGTCTCAGAAAGGGCTAGCGAGATACCATCTTGTTATATCATATTATGATTGTTTTGAGAAAGTGTTGTCATCCGAGATTTATTATTATTGCTCGCTAGTTGATTATGCCATTGATATGAGTAGACATGAGACCTGAAAGTTATTGTGAATGTGGTTAGTTCATGATCTTTGCTGAAAACTTGAATGTTAGCCTTACATATTTACAACAATAAGAGAAAACAGAGTTTGTCAATGTTTTTCTTTATCACTTTCAGTTTATGAACTGAATTGCTTGAGGGCAAGCAAAGGTTTAAGCTTGGGGGAGTTGATACGTCTCCAACATATATACTTTTCCAAACACATTTGCCCTTGTTTTGGACTCTAACTTGCACGATTTGAATGGAACTAACCCGGACTGACGCTGTTTTCAGCAGAACTGCCATGGTGTTGTTTTTGTGCAGAAATAAAAGTTCTAGGAATGACCTGAAAATCTACGGAGATTTATTTTGGAATATGTAAAAAATATCTGCAGAAATAACCAGACCAGGGGGGCCACACCCTGTCCACGAGGGTGGGGGGCGCGCCCTCTGCCTCGTGGCCCCCCTATTGCTCTACCGACATCTCCCCCGACTCCATATATTCACTTTTGGGAGAAAAACATCAGAGAGAAGGAATTATCGTGTTTTACGATTCGGAGCCGCCGCCAAGCCCTAATCTCTCTTGGGAGGGCTGATCTGGAGTCCGTTCGAGGCTCCGAAGAGTGGAGATCATCGCCGTCATCATCATCAACCTTCCTCCATCACCAATTTCATGATTCTCACCGCCGTGCGTGAGTAATCCCATCGTAGGCTTGCTAGACGGTGATGGGTTGGATGAGATTTACCATGTAACTGAGTTAGTTTTGTTAGGGTTTGATCCCTAGTATCCACTATGTTCTAAGATTGATGTTGCTATGACTTTGCCATGCTTAATACTTGTCACTAGGGCCCGAGTGCCATGATTTCAGATCTGAATCTATTATGTTTTCATGAATATATGTGTGTTCTTGATCCTATCTTGCAAGTCAATAGTCACCTACTATGTGTTATGATCCGGCAACCCCGAAGTGACAATAATCGGGACCACTCCCGGTGATGACCGTAGTTTGAGGAGTTCATGTATTCACTATGTGTTAATGCTTTGGTCCGGTACTCTATTAAAAGGAGGCCTTAATATCCCTGAATTCCCAATAGGACCCCACTGCCACGGGAGGGTAGGACAAAAGATGTCATGCAAGTTCTTTCCCATAAGCACGTATGATTATATACGGAATACATGCCTACATTACATTGATGAACTAGAGCTAGTTCTGTGCCACCCTATGTTATAACTATTACATGATGAATCACATGCGACATAATTATCCATCACTGATCCAATGCCTACGAGCTTTTCACATATTGCTTGTTGCTTATTTACTTTACTGCTGCTACTGTTACAATCACTACAAAACTACTATCGCTACTTTTGCCACTGTTGCCGTTACTTCCATATTACTTTGCTACTATATTACCTTGCTCCAGATACTAAGTTTTCCAGGTGTGGTTGAATTGACAACTCAACTGCTAATACTTGAGAGTATTCTTTGGCTCCCCTTGTGTCGAATCAATAAATTTGGGTTGAATACTTTACCCTCGAAAACTGTTGCGATCCCCTACACTTGTGGGTTATTAGAGGGGCCTTAGGTGGGCCAGGGTGGTTAGGAGCGGACGTGGCAGCTGTTGTTCACTTTGGAGGGTCGTCTACTACACGTGAACGTTAGTAAGCGCGACCAGGAGGCGTGCAACGTTAATTGCGAGTTGACTCTTTTGAGCGTTAAATTTTCTTCAGGTATTAGCATTTCCCTAGTATTTTTCTTCACTATGTTAAATAAAGAGTTCCATTTCGTGCACAATTTAAAATGGATTTCATGGAGAGAACAAGAAAACCACTCCAACTATATACGATGCAGCCTCGGTGCTTGTTTTCTAGGGTTTGATCTCTTCACACTCTCTCTCCACTATATAAGCCTCAGCGCTTGTAGTTGCTCTCTTCACACTCTCTCACCCTCTCCAGATCTAAGCAAGACTGCATTGGACTCTCTCTCTCTCTCTCTCTCTCTCTCTCTCTCTCTCTCTCTCTCT
>LR738715.1:300925703-300963567 GCA_902687465.1 Secale cereale | reverse complement strand
TCTCTCTATCTCTCTCTCTCTCTCTCTCTCTCTCTCTCCCCATCACTGCTGGTTAAAGAGCCGGCAGGATTACGCCCGCCGGGGAAGGGAAGGAGGCTTAACGCTGTCGCCATCAGCGAGGGAGGGAATCCACTACTGATGCAACTGTTCTATCTCACCCAGCGGCGGCACGGGAGGACCTCCAACCCCTTCTTCCTCGCTGCCGTACATAGTGTGGGCAGATCCGCCTCCGGCAACCAACTGAGCCTTCTACTTCTCGAGCTTGCGTTGTATTCCCTCGAAGAGGAATGTAGCGACCAGACCTCAAACAGTCTGATCTCTGTGCATCAGTGTCATCCCTGGATCAGTAATGCTGACACGCACAGTACTTGAAGGATTTATAACAGAGTAGCAATCACACACTTATTACATCGATAGTTCCAAAGATGAACTTATCACAATAAAAATTGCTTAAGGCCATCTAACACGATAACGGTGGAAGGCTTGGAAGATAAGTGAGTCCATCAACTCCAACGGCATCACTGAGTATAGAACCATGACCTATAAGGCACCTTACTTGTCGTCTGAAAAGTCTGCAACATAAACGTTGCAGCCCGAAAACGGGTCAGCACATGGAATATGCTGGCAAAGTAACATAAGAGAGCAATGAAAGTAAAGCTATACTATATGCAATATGGCTGGTGGAAAGCTCTATGGTTACAGTTTTTGCGTAAAGCCAATTTTTCCCTACTTCAAAGGAATAGATTTTAATTAACTATCATGGTAGTCGAAAACATCGTTGAGAAGATAGACATCCTCTCAACCCCAATTAAAGTTCATCATTAAACCCAACAATATTAAATTATAGTAACATGATGAGATTCACATGATATCCAAGTACTAGATACTCAAGACATCCGTAACCAGGAACACGGCTAATCATGATCGGTTTGTACACTCTGCAGAGGTTTGTGCACTTTTCCCCACAAGACTCGATCGCCTCCGTTTGGTTTTCTCGCACTGCATGGTGTTTGAGAAACGGATGACCGAGACACAGTCTTTAAGAAGTACTAGCACCTTACAAACAGGTGGACCGTACCAACCTACATCCCCTACATCTGCTAGTCCACCACTGTAAGAGTTTGCATGACTTACTCATACTATGCTAGAGCCCATAATAGCATTGTGGCTGCAGACGGAAGTTTCTAGTATGAATAATCTCATGATCCCTTTGAGCCTAGGTGGCGGTCCAAAAGAAAAACAGGCAATCGCTGGAATACCCAGGTGCCTCAATCCACCCAGATGTGTGTTAATGTTGCCACCTTAAGTTGAACCATTAATTAACAAACTCACATCTGTCATGGATACACTCACCCAATCCACGTCTACGAGCATAGCATGGCCTAACAGCAAACGTAGAAGTAACTCCCAAAGGTTTGAATGTATTGCAGGTAATAGGTACTACCTCAATCTACTTCCCAGTCCCACAAGTTAATTGATCCTACTCATGCAAGGTGTGAGGCTTTGACTAATGCAATGATAACTGGGTAGTTGGAAAGTATGATCAAAGTGTTACTTGCCTTGCTGATGATCCGCAAAACCTAGAGATTCAAGGTAGCAAGCGGCGCACTCCGGGTACTCTATCGTAAACAAACAAGCACACAATAAGTACTTAACTAATGCACGGGTAAAACTCAAATAAGAGATCTAACCAGAACGTTCAACTTAAGAACTCCGATTTGCAAAAGAAACGGCAAAAGAAAAGCAACGAAAGACAAACGGCGAAAGAAAAACAACTACCGAACCAATCTGGACCTAAGTCCAAATTTAGCAGAGGCAAACGCTTGAGTGACTAGGTTAAATGGAAAGAGAATTTCGAGATGAAACTCCAGGCGCTTGAATCGCCTGATTCCGATAAACGAGCGAAAAGATAAACTAAAACAGAGATCAGATCAGAGATCGCGATCAGAAAATAACTGCGAAAAAGAAAACTAAAGCAGCTTAACGAACGGGCGTTCGTCAGCTGAGACTAAACGCCGAATTCGTTCGTTAGAACGAACGAACGGGTGAATGTTTACTACTTAACTAAACCAGAGAATAACAACAGAAAACCGATCTAATAAAACCGATCTAAATAAAAAACGACTAGGGTTCTTAAAGAAAAAAAAACCAACGGTCTTCTAAAAGAAAACCGGGCGGCGGCTACCTCGTCGGAAACAGCCGGCGGCGGCGGGCGGCGGGGCTGGTGCGGTGGTGGAGGAGGGCAGCGGCGGCGGCGTGCGCGGCGGCTGCAGCGGCGTACAGCGGCGGCGGCGGCGTCGCGGGCTCGCGGCCGCGGCGGCTTGCGACGGCTGCGGCGTGGTGCGGCGGCGGGGTGCGGTGGAGGAAGAGGGGGGGGCTGCATTTATATAGGGGGGGAGGGGGTAGAAGGCTTGGGGAAGGGGGCAACCACGGCGGCGGCGGAGTCCGGCTCGGCTTCTGCCGTAGCTGGGGAAGGCGGTGCGGGGCGGTGGCTTGGGCCTGGCTCGGCTCGGCTTCGGCCCAGTCGGGTCGGGTCCCCTATTTTTTTTTCTATTTAACGCCGGCGCTAGGAAAAAGAAATCTAGAAAATAAAATAAAATATAATAATTGCCAAAACAAATGTTCACCGTCTAAATGGAATATTTAGAACAAGATGAACATTTTCTTGGCACTAAAATGCAATTTTTTGAAAACATGCAATTTTTACCTAATTCAAATAAAACTCCAAAAGAACTCCAAATCAAACTTGTTTGATTTTTCTATTAAAATCCTCCGTATTTCTTTATTTTTGGGAGAGTCATTTTACTCCCTCTCTCATATATTTATGATAGAAATACTTGAAGATAAATAGATAAAATCAAATGATCCTATTTTCAAAATTTGAGAAACCTCAAATATGAAAATATTGAAATCCCCAACTCTCTCCGAGGGTCCTTGAGTTGCTTAGGATTTTCTTGGATAACCAAAAGCAAGAAAATATGATATGCATAATGATCTAATATATAACATTCCAAATTGAAAATTTGGGATGTTACAAATGTGATGCCCGAAGACCGACGTCCCAGAAGATTCCAGAAGATTCCAGATGTTCCGGGTCCTCCCGTGTGTTTCTTTTGTGCTTGCGTTATTTATTTTGCATTGCATCATGTCATCATGCCATCATGTCATTATCTTTGCATCTCAACTTAAATAAATTGTGTGGACCTTCGGTCCATTTAAATCGAGGGAAGTGTGACTTCTCTTTATAATATATAAAAGTCTCTCAATATTATTAGGGAGCTATAATGAATATTCCATTTGTGTGGAATTAACCGCAACACACTTGCATATTTTTCCCCATGCCTCTTTAATGTAAATTTCACCGTCAAACCTCCCTATATTTCTTTTTCCGTTGTATCGAGGCTCCTCCTAAAGTCTAGACTCCTTTCAAACTCCTTAAGGCAAGCTAATTATTTTAGTTTGCATGTCCCTATTTTGTTGGAACTATTTTGTTGGGTTGGTTTTATTCCATAAAACCTTACAAAATGTTCCATCTTTTATTTTTCTGTTCATGACCTTCCTTTCTTATTTTCTTTTGGACTCTCTCTATTTAATTTTTCTGCTAAGAATAAATAGAGGGAGTTGGTCCTCCAGCCGGCCCAACCGCCACTCCTCTAGGCCACTCCAGCCGCAGCTGGCCCAACTGCCATTCCCAGCGGCCAAACCTCTCCTCCTGGCCCATCTGGCCCAACACCTCCTCCAACCCTAGCCGTCCGCACCCAGGCTCCCATCTCCCTCTCGTTTCCTCCCTCCGCCGCCAGGGGCCTCGTCCCTCGAGCCTCGACCGATTCCCTCGCTCGCCCAGCACTCGAACCCCATCGTCCCCTCGAGCCCCATCCTCTCGACTCCCTCTCTCCTTCGCCCAACTCCTCTGGTGTGAGACGGTCGCCCCGAGCGCCTTCCCCTCGATCTCCCGTCCTCCAGCCGCGCCTGACGCCCGCATCACCGAGCGCGTCGCTCGCCTCGCCCTCCAGGCCGAGCGGCTCTGCCTCCATCTCCTGCGCCAGGCCGCCGCCCCAAGCCAGCGACGTCGCAGCCAGGCCCCAAGCGCCTCTTCCTCCGTCTCCGCAGCAGGCCAGCGCCCGCGATCCGGCCGCGACCGCACCCTCCACGCAAAGACCCCGAGGCCTCGTCCTCCGGCCTCCCCGTCCTCGAGCGCAAAGCAGCCAAGCGCTTCGCCTGGAGCCCGAGCCTCTGCAGCTCTCGCCCGTGCCAAGGCCTCCGTCTCCAGCACCAGACCAGCGCCGCGCCCCGCCAAGTCCCCTCCGGCCGCCTCTTCTTCTGCGTCGGCGAGCACAGTCGCGGGCCGGCCGGGATCGCCGTCCCGTGCCGTTCCTTTGCTGTCCAGCACTAAGGCTCCAGGGCCGAGCCTCCATCGCCTCCATCGCCAAGTGGCGCGCCAAGACCTTGCGGCCGTTTTTCTTTTCTGTTGTTGTGAAGGCCGCAGCCGCTAGAACCGTGGACGCCAAGATCTTCGAACGTAGGACCCCGAGACCCTCAAGTACCTCTTGGATTCGCCAAGTCCAACGACAAGTGTTCCGGTACCGTCGCAAGTATTGAGACCGGCGAGTCCGAAGACACCAAGTACCACGACGTCGACGACCTCGAGTATGACTACCGGATGCGCCAAGTACCTCGACACCGACCCCGAACATCTACGAATGTGTACATCTACGATACGAAAACGCCGACACAAGACGACGCGACAAGTACCTCTTCAGAAACGGAAACGCCAACGTGTACCACTACCGTTGCCGAAGACCCCGTGTACAACTACTTCCACTACCGTCGCCCCGTGTACGACTACAAACGGAACAACTACTTCCCACTACGGAACGAGTACCCCTACCGATGACCGTGAATGACTACTTCCTCTACGAACGTGTACCACGACTCGCGAGAACGTCTACTTCCACTATGTCCCTCTACGATCTCAAACCGCCCCGGGACGATTGTTCCGAAGGTATACCGAGATGACCCGTGTGATGTTGTGTTGTATGAGATGTTTGCCCTTGTGTGCACCGTGCCCGTTTCGTCCTTTCGTCATGTTCCTCGGTTGCCTCGTCGCCGTCTCGTGGGAACCCGGTGACGGGATCGCCCCACCTTTCATCTCGTTTGACTCGCTCACGCCATCTTTCCTTTTGCACCGGACTCTCAACGAGTTACCGGAACCAAGATGTTGCGTTGCTTCATTTTCGGATCGTTGCCATGGCACCCTTTCCTTCCACCACGGTGACAAATACTTCATATCTCTTCATGTTAACCTTTTAATAACTTGCATAAACTTGATCATGTCATCCGCATCATGTTAACAACATTAATATGTGTGAATTGTTGTTTGCTTATAATTATTAAACATGATCATGGGGATTTTCCGGAATTTGTTGTTGTTATTTCCGGCCTCATTTAAATTGCCTAAATAGTGTAGTTTTATTATGCTTCACCTCTTGCCATGTTAAAAACATTTAATCTTGTCTTGTAAATAAACGAGAGTCAACTAAATAATTAAAATGTGGTGTTTCGTCAATATGCAACTCGTTGCATATTGAGCTCCACTTAACTTGTAGTCTTGTTTGTGCACTTTGCCATGCCATGCATATTTAAACCGGACATGCATCATACTTGTTTGTGCATCGTATGCCATGTTTATGATATGTGTGTTTACCGTTTGTTGCTTCTTTCCGGTTGCTTCTCTTGTTAGCTTCGGTTTCGTTCCGGAGTTGTGAGGATTCGCTCGTCTCTGTTGCTCCGTCTACTTCATGGATCCGTTCTTCTCCCTTGCGGAATTCCAGGCAAGATGATCATACCCTTGGATACCTTTACTACCATTGCCATGCTTAGTTGTCTCGATGCTATCGTTACAAGTCGCGCTACCCATCTTTTATTGTCAGCCTCTCCTTGTTGCCATGAAACCTCTAACCTTTGACACCTTCCTAGCAAAACCACTGTTTGGCTATGTTACCCGCTTGCTCAGCCCCTCTTATAGCGTTGTTAGTTGCAGGTGAAGATGAAGTTCGTTCCAGGTGGGAACTTGTTGCTGGAATATCACAATATCTATTATTATTATTAACACACCTATATACTGGGCATGGGTGGAAGGCTTGGCCTTTTGCTCGGTGTTTTGTTCCACTCATGCCACCGTAGGCGCCGATAAACCGGCATTATGTTCCTTGTTTTTGCGTTCCTTACACGATGGGTGGATGGGGACCCCTTGACAGTTCGACTTTGAATAAAACTCCTCCAGCAAGGCCCAACATTGGTTTTAATTTGCTCATAATAACAACTTAATTAATTAATTAAATTTGCATAGGGGGTCGCGTCCCCGCGTTCTTAATTCTACATAGCAGGGGGGGCCAGTGCTGATGGTGTTGGTCCCAAACGGGGAGCCTGCGGGGTCACCACGAGGAAACTCGAGGATTGATATAAACCCGTAGCTTCACCCATCCGGTCGTGTCCTGAGATGAGATACGCGCGGCTACTATCAGGGTGTCGACACACCGGGAGGTCTTGCTGGACTTGTTTTACCATTGTCAAAATGTCTTGTGCTACCGGGATGCCGAGCCTGATCGGATTTCCCTAAGATAAGGGGTGATGATATTATATTTATCACTTCAGCTAATCGTGAGAGCTTGTGATGGGCTAAGTTGGAACATCCCTGCAGGGTTATGATCTTTTGAAAGCCGTGCCCGCGGTTATGTGGCAGAATGGAATTTGTTAATGTCCGGTTGTAGAAAACTTGACAGAGGATCCGAAGTAAAACACACAACTGTGTGAGTAACCGTGACTGTCTCTTTTCACTTTGAGAAGAGAACACGGTGGGGTTATGTTTGACTCGTATGTAGTTCAGGATCTTTAGCGATCACTATTTTTGCGACCGTTTGCGTAGATGCTCATCTTATTCTTGTAGTCGTAAGTTAGCCACCATATTATGCTTAGCCGCTGCTGCAACCTCACCACTTTACCTCTTCCTACCCATAAAGCTTTGCTAGTCTTGATACCCATGGTTATGGGATTGCTGAGTCCTCGTGGCTCACAGATACTACAACACCATATGTAGGTTCAACCGAGTTTGAAGCAGGAGCTGGTTCAAGTTCTCCACTGGGAGCTCGATGAAGAGAGTGGCCGTATGCTTGTGACGTTTTCAACTATCAGTAGTGGTTTCTACTAGGATTCGATCCTGACCTGTGGCTTTATGTTGTTTTGGTATCTTTCTTTTGGATCTTCGCCCGTAGTCGGGTTGTGATGTTTTGAATGATGTTGGCTTATGTAATGTATTGTGTGAACTGGCGAGTGTAAGCCAACTATCTTCTTTTGCAATTTAATTCCTCTTTTACATGAGTCGTGCAAAGATACCAAACTTGAGATCATTCTAGGATGGGCTTATACCTTTAAGTCGTGCCTCGACACGTAGGAGGTATAGTCCCATCCTGGGCATTACAAGTTGGTATCAGAGCCTTCTCCGACCTAGAAGCCCCACTGATTGATCGAATCGTTGACGGTTGAGTCTAGGCACACACTGAAAATGTTTTGAGTCCTATATATATATCGGAGAGTAGGATTTCTTTTGCTCCTCTTCTCTTTTCGCTCTGGTGAGGACTCCTGACGATTACTCTTGCCTCTTCTACTTTCAAAAATTGCACCAATTTTTTTTAGGATCTCGCGAGTATTGTTTGGATTGTTCCGATGTCTTTGTGACGAGAACATTGTTCTCGATGCCTCCTGTCATTAGGGGTTGTGGCAGTGTCCCGGGGAGTTGAGCTCCGAGGTGTTGTCGTCACAAATCCATCGCGGCAGTACTAGAATACTTAAGACGGCCGGCATCGAAAACTCTCCTATGCGGTTAGTGGCAAGATAACCCCGACATCACCCAGTACTGGGGAGGTAGTTCGGGAGTATTGCCATAGCTTGTATAGTAGATGCGTTTCGAAGGTCAGAGGTAAACGGTTTCCGGAGATAACTGGTTATGTGTTGAAGGATGGATACAGCTGGATGTAGGATTAGAGTTGAGTGCGCGGTGCTTCCCCTGTATCCCCAACACCTGATTGCATAACTGGAAACTTTCGGAAATTAATAGGTGGGTTCATCTAGTAGTTCTAGGCATTCTTCCAACGAGTGCATGGTTTGAAGTTTGGGGTTCTACATTGAGTGAAGTGGTTTTATGGCCGATGTTCCGATCGGGAGTTGCATCTTAAAGGGTCCCTGGCTATGCTGATCCGGGGATTGCAAAACCCTTTTGTAACACGTTCCATGAGCTTTCAGCACAAAGATGTCGAACGAAGCTTCTATCTTGTATTTGTTCTATTTGATCCTTGTTGCTTTTATTTATCTTTTGTTCTCCCAAGTGGCTTCTCGTCAAGCTGATGTACCTGCGTAATTCATTCGTTCAATTCTCTGTTCGGATAGATATGTTGCAACATAATCTTCTTCATAAACATATCTATCCTTTGTTTTCGTCTTGATTCTGGTATTCGAGTTGCTTCGATGTCAAATGTTGATTCCATACCTTTCCTAATCGGTATTCTCATATTTCTATGGGAGTGCTAGTCCTTCTTGATCATCAAGATTTTCATGTTAAATCCTTTTCAACCGGTGTGCCTTCTTTTCAAGTTATTCCATACAGACGTCGTTGAGAAATCTGACGATTTGTCTGTTTCATTCATCCCAAGTTGTCTTGTTTTCCCCGCCCTCCCACCCTTCTTCTTCTTGGAGCCAAAAATTCTCAAATGAAGTATCCATTTTATTCATGTGATATTTCTCCATTTTCTTTTCCTTCAATGCCTTATCCGGTGTTTCCTCATGTAGATGCTCAAGAGCTTCAAGTTCATCATTCTTTTGTTCTCAAATTCTGCCGGTGGATGTAATTCAAGATTTCGGTGTTGATCTTATCCTTTTCCTCTTTTTACAATGCTTTCTTATTCCGGTGCACCAATTAATCATTCTCCTCTTGTTATTCATATCTGGAGTGCTGAAGATTCATAATTCCATTCTTATCCCGTTCAGCTATTTTGAGGATTGTTATCTTATTCAAGCCATTTAATTCAACCGGTGCAATATCTCTTCAGCAATCTTTTCCAACGGTGATTTTCTTTGAGTGGGCCCTAACCCACAGGTCTTTTTCCAGGATCTTACCTGACTCTTCTTTTTCTGGAGTTATACTCAAATTCTTTTCAAGTGTGACGTAAGAATGAAATTACATCAGTCACATGCCTTCTCCAGGACCGTTTTCAAATTCTTTTCATCGTTGTTTGAACCTTTTTAATTCTTCATTCCGGAGTGCTCTACAAATCATGGTGGTGTATCTCATCGTCTTCTCAGTTTTGAAGTCTCGAAGACGAGTTTCTCTTAAATCCTTACCCGGTCTTCTAAAGATTCGTGGTTCTAGCTTCATGTCATCCTCATTATTGTTCCGATTGTGAGGAATTCTTTTCATACCCAGTTGAAGCATTTCATGAATTCTTTTCTTTGTGTTCCTCCGAAGGCCATCATTTCAGAATATTTCTTCGTTCTCAGTTTTCAACTTCGTTCTCCAAATATTCTTCATTGATGTCTCTTCGTTCGTCTCCCTATTCTTACGGTGGTTCTTTCAAGTTTACTCTTTCGTTGTTATCGTATCAATTCATTTGTTCTTTTCACAATCCTATCGGTGCTCGTGGAATAATTATCCAAGGTTGTGCTAGATATCTCTTTAATTCTTTCCAACGAGAATAAGTTGTATGCCAAATCCATTAGTTGTCATCAATTTAAATTGGTGAAGGATACTCATTACATAATTCTTATTCTTGTTCCTTCCAAGTGTTTAATTCCTTCGTCTGGATTTCGTGATATCAAATTATTAGTTGTTCATCTGGTTTTCCGGAGCTCCAAGTTAATTCAATTATCATTTCAAAGCTCCATCTAATTCATCGCAGGCCTTGAATCTTATTCTTTTCATCTTTCGCTTCTCATGCTTTCATTACCGGAGTTCTTCATGGTGGTTCATCATGTTTTAATTCATCCTTGAAGTCTTCATCAAGTTTCTTGTTGGAGCTCAAGCATTCTTCATCATGCTTTCGAAGTGCAATTCTTTCTACCTTATCTTTTCAGATGGTGTTATGTCATTTTTGACAATTCCTTCATGTTTCATGATTCACGAGTTGTCAGGAATGAGATATTTTAAACCCATCATTTTTCCTTGTTCACGAGATCTTTTGAACCCTTCAATTTATTCATTGGAGTTATCTTGGGTTGTATTTCACCTAAAAGCTTTCCCTGAGAATTGTTGCTATTGTGGTGCTTATAAATGACCCAAGTTCTTCATTTATCATTCCGGTGAGATAAGTTTTTCGTCCCCTTGTTGATCTCAATCCATTCAAATGTTCTCGTAAGTGGCTGGTTGTCACCTCATAACTTTGAGATGTTTTTCATAAGCCCACATCAAGCTTATTCTTTCGTTGTTGAATTTCCAACAAATCCGGTTAACCCTTCTTCGCAAGGATGTTTTGCAATTCAATTTTGAGAGAAGTTGTCATACTTTTCTCCGTTCAATTCTTTCATGGATCTATATTCTATTCTTTCATTCCGGAGGCTTTGTGATGATCTCTCTTTGACCATCTTCTCGTTTTTATCAAGATCATGTTTTTCCCTTGCTTATCATTTAACCGGAGTATTATGACCTCCATTCTAATTCCCTCATCTTATCAAGTTTGCCTCTCTTTACAACCGGAGTGCTGTCTGAATCTTCTTAAACCTTGTGCCATTCTTTTAATTGTTTCGGAGACAATGTGGCTGTTCTCATCAACTATCATCCATCTTCTCAAGTTCTTGTTAATTCCTTCCATTTTCAGTCGGAGTGCTGTCCGAATCATGTTATTCTTATTCCTTGGCTATACCATTGCAGTTTCATATTCTTTTGGTTTGTAAGCTCTTGTTTCATGTCTTTCAACCTACAAGGTTCTCTTAATGTTCCTTGTTCCTCTTTTCTAACGGAGTTTTCATATTCATTAATCTCCGTTGTATTTCTTCTTTCAGTTGTTCAACCTCCCAAGGTTCTTTGGTTTCACTCGTCTGTCAAAGAAGCAACTTTGTTTTACCTCTTCCTCTTCCGTTTTTATCTGGTGCTATCTCTAGGATCTCGGGTCGAGATCCTCTGTTAGTGTGGGAGAGTTGTGACGCCCGAAGACCGACGTCCCAGGAGATTCCAGAAGATTCCAGATGTTTCGGGTCCTCCCGTGTGTTTCTTTTGTGCTTGCGTTATTTATTTTGCATTGCATCATGTCATCATGCCATCATGTCATTGTATTTGCATCTCAACTTAAATAAATTGTGTGGTCCTTCGGTCCATTTAAATCGAGGGAAGTGTGACTTCTCTTTATAACATATAAAAGTCTCTCAATATTATTAGGGAGCTATAATGAATATTCCATTTGTGTGGAATTAACCGCAACACACTTGCATATTTTTCCCCATACCTCTTTAATGTAAATTTCACCGTCAAACCTCCCTATATTTCTTTTTCCGTTGTATCGAGGCTCCTCCTAAAGTCTAGACTCCTTTCAAACTCCTTAAGGCAAGCTAATTATTTTAGTTTGCATGTCCCTATTTTGTTGGAACTATTTTGTTGGGTTGGTTTTATTCCATAAAACCTTACAAAATGTTCCATCTTTTATTTTTCTGTTCATGACCTTCCTTTCTTATTTTCTTTTGGACTCTCTCTATTTAATTTTTCTGCTAAGAATAAATAGAGGGAGTTGGTCCTCCAGCCGGCCCAACCGCCACTCCTCTAGGCCACTCCAGCCGCAGCTGGCCCAACTGCCATTCCCAGCGGCCAAACCTCTCCTCCTGGCCCATCTGGCCCAACACCTCCTCCAACCCTAGCCGTCCGCACCCAGGCTCCCATCTCCCTCTCGTTTCCTCCCTCCGCCGCCAGGGGCCTCGTCCCTCGAGCCTCGACCGATTCCCTCGCTCGCCCAGCACTCGAACCCCATCGTCCCCTCAAGCCCCATCCTCTCGACTCCCTTTCTCCTTCGCCCAACTCTCTCTGCGCCCGAGCCCCTCCTCCTCTGGTGTGAGCCGGCCGCCCCGAGCGCCTTCCCCTCGATCTCCCGTCCTCTAGCCGCGCCTGACGCCCGCATCACCGAGCGCGTCGCTCGCCTCGCCCTCCAGGCCGAGCGGCTCTGCCTCCATCTCCTGCGCCAGGCCGCCGCCCCAAGCCAGCGACGTCGCAGCCAGGCCCCAAGCGCCTCTTCCTCCGTCTCCGCAGCAGGCCAGCGCCCGCGATCCGGCCGCGACCGCACCCTCCACGCAAAGACCCCGAGGCCTCGTCCTCCGGCCTCCCCGTCCTCGAGCGCAAAGCAGCCAAGCGCTTCGCCTGGAGCCCGAGCCTCTGCAGCTCTCGCCCGTGCCAAGGCCTCCGTCTCCAGCACCAGACCAGCGCCGCGCCCCGCCAAGTCCCCTCCGGCCGCCTCTTCTTCTGCGTCGGCGAGCATAGTCGCGGGCCGGCCGGGATCGCCGTCCCATGCCGTTCCTTTGCTGTCCAGCGCCAAGGCTCCAGGGCCGAGCCTCCATCGCCTCCATCGCCAAGTGGCGCGCCAAGACCTTGCGGCCGTTTTTATTTTCTGTTGTTGTGAAGGCCGCAGCCGCTAGAACCGTGGACGCCAAGATCTTCGAACGTAGGACCCCGAGACCCTCAAGTACCTCTTGGATTCGCCAAGTCCGACGACAAGTGTTCCGGTATCGTCGCAAGTATTGAGACCGGCGAGTCCGAAGACACCAAGTACCACGACGTCGACGACCTCGAGTATGACTACCGGATGCGCCAAGTACCTCGACACCGACCCTGAACATCTACGAATGTGTACATCTACGATACGAAAACGCCGACACAAGACGACGCGACAAGTACCTCTTCGGAAACGGAAACGCCAACGTGTACCACTACCGTTGCCGAAGACCCCGTGTACAACTACTTCCACTACCGTCGCCCCGTGTACGACTACAAACGGAACAACTATTTCCCACTACGGAACGAGTACCCCTACCGATGACCGTGAACGACTACTTCCTCTATGAACGTGTACCACGATTCGCGAGAACGTCTACTTCCACTACGTCCCTCTACGATCTCAAACCGCCCCGGGACGATTGTTCCGAAGGTATACCGAGATGACCCGTGTGATGTTGTGTTGTATGAGATGTTTGCCCTTGTGTGCACCGTGCCCGTTTCGTCCTTTTGTCAAGTTCCTCGGTTGCCTCGTCGCCGTCTCGTGGGAACCCGGTGACGGGATCGCCCCACCTTTCATCTCGTTTGACTCGCTCACGCCATCTTTCCTTTTGCACCGGACTCTCAACGAGTTACCGGAACCAAGATGTTGCGTTGCTTCATTTTTGGATCGTTGCCGTGGCACCCTTTCCTTCCACCACGGTGACAAATACTTCATATCTCTTCATGTTAACCTTTTAATAACTTGCATAAACTTGATCATGTCATCCGCATCATGTTAACAACATTAATATGTGTGAATTGTTGTTTGCTTATAATTATTAAACATGATCATGGGGATTTTCCGGAATTTGTTGTTGTTATTTCCGGCCTCATTTAAATTGCCTAAATAGTGTAGTTTTATTATGCTTCACCTTTGCCATGTTAAAAACATTTAATCTTGTCTTGTAAATAAACGAGAGTCAACTAAATAATTAAAATGTGGTGTTTCGTCAATATGCAACTCGTTGCATATTGAGCTCCACTTAACTTGTAGTCTTGTTTGTGCACTTTGCCATGCCATGCATATTTAAACCGGACATGCATCATACTTGTTTGTGCATCGTATGCCATGTTTATGATATGTGTGTTTACCGTTTGTTTGCTTCTTTCCGGTTGCTTCTCTTGTTAGCTTCGGTTTCGTTCCGGAGTTGTGAGGATTCGCTCGTCTCTGTTGCTCCGTCTACTTCATGGATCCGTTCTTCTCCCTTGTGGAATTCCAGGCAAGATGATCATACCCTTGGATACCTTTACTACCATTGCCATGCTTAGTTGTCTCGATGCTATCGTTACATGTCGCGCTACCCATCTTTTATTGTCAGCCTCTCCTTGTTGCCATGAAACCTCTAACCTTTGACACCTTCCTAGCAAAACCACTATTTGGCTATGTTACCCGCTTGCTCAGCCCCTCTTATAGCGTTGTTAGTTGCAGGTGAAGATGAAGTTCATTCCAGGTGGGAACTTGTTGCTGGAATATCACAATATCTATTATTATTAACACACCTATATACTGGGCATGGGTGGAAGGCTTGGCCTTTTGCTCGGTGTTTTGTTCCACTCATGCCACCTTAGGCGCCGATAAACCGGCATTATGTTCCTTGTTTTTGCGTTCCTTACACGATGGGTGGATGGGAACCCCTTGACAGTTCGACTTTGAATAAAACTCCTCCAGCAAGGCCCAACATTGGTTTTAATTTGCTCATAATAACAACTTAATTAATTAATTAAATTTGCATAGGGGGTCGCGTCCCTGGGTTCTTAATTCTACATAGCAGGGGGGGCCAGTGCTGATGGTGTTGGTCCCAAACGGGGAGCCTGCGGGGTCACCACGAGGAAACTCGAGGATTGATATAAACCCGTAGCTTCACCCATCCGGTCGTGTCCTAAGGCGAGATACGCGCGGCTACTATCAGGGTGTCGACACACCGGGAGGTCTTGCTGGACTTGTTTTACCATTGTCGAAATGTCTTGTGCTACCGGGATACCGAGCCTGATTGGATTTCCCTAAGATAAGGGGTGATGATATTATATTTATCACTTTAGCTAATCGTGAGAGCTTGTGATGGGCTAAGTTGGAACATCCCTGCAGGGTTATAATCTTTCGAAAGCCGTGCCCGCGGTTATGTGGCAGATTGGAATTTGTTAATGTCCGGTTGTAGAAAACTTGATAGAGGATCCGAAGTAAAACACACAACTGTGTGAGTAACCGTGACTGTCTCTTTTCACTTTGAGAAGAGAACACGGTGGGGTTATGTTTGACTCGTATGTAGTTCAAGATCTTTAGCATCACTATTTTTGCGACCGTTTGCGTAGATGCTCATCTTATTCTTGTAGTCGTAAGTTAGCCACCATATTATGCTTAGCCGCTGCTGCAACCTCACCACTTTACCTCTTCCTACCCATAAAGCTTTGCTAGTCTTGATACCCATGGTTATGGGATTGCAGAGTCCTCGTGGCTCACAGATACTACAACACCAGATGCAGGTTCAGCCGAGTTTGAAGCAGGAGCTGGTTCAAGTTCTCCACTGGGAGCTCGATGAAGAGAGTGGCCTTATGCTTGTGACGTTTTCAACTATCAGTAGTGGTTTCTACTAGGATTCGATCCTGACCTGTGGCTTTATGTTGTTTTGGTATCTTTCTTTTGGATCTTCGCCCGTAGTCGGGTTGTGATGTTTTGAATGATGTTGGCTTATGTAATGTATTGTGTGAACTGGCGAGTGTAAGCCAACTATCTTCTTTTGCAATTTAATCCCTCTTTTACATGAGTCGTGCAAAGATGCCAAACTTGAGATCATTCTAGGATGGGCTTATACCTTTAAGTCGTGCCTCGACACGTAGGAGGTATAGTCCCATCCTGGGCATTACAACAAACCTACCCCCCTTAAGGTGAATCTCGCCCTCGAGATTCGGGTTGGCTAGAAAATAGGTGAGGGTGGTCCTTCCGTAGATCTTCCTCTCTTTCCCAGGTGGCTTCTTCCTTGGTGTGGTGACTCCACTGAACTTTGCAAAATTTGATAACCTTGCTGCGGGTAACTCTGCTCGAAAATTCGAGGATCTTAACAGGCTTCTCCTCGTAGGTCAGATCACTGTCCAACTAAATTTCTTCCGGGGGTACTGTGTCTCTAAGCGGAATTTCGGCCATCTCCGCATGGCACTTCTTAAGCTGCGAAACGTGAAACACGTCATGCACTCCTGACAATCCTTCGGGCAATTCCAACTTGTAGGCTACTTCTCCCATGCGTTCCATAATCTTATATGGTCCTACAAAACGGGGCGTTAGTTTTCCCCTAACTCCAAAGCGCTTAACTCCTCGAAGAGGAGATACTCGAAGATAAACTCTGTCTCCAACCTCGTAAACGATCTCCTTGCGTTTTGAATCTGCGTAGCTCTTCTGCCTGGACTGGGCTATCTTAAGCCTATCGCGAATCAACTTCACCTTCTGTTCCGATTCCTTGATCAAATCTGGCCCGAACAGCTTGCGGTCTCCAACTTCGTCCCACGACAACGGAGTCCTACATCTCCTTCCGTATAACGCTTCGAAAGGGGCCATCTTCAAAATGGATTGATAACTGTTGTTGTAAGAAAATTCGGCATACGGCAAATTGTCGTCCCAACTAGATCCATAATCTAGTGCATAGGCTCTCAGCATATCCTCCAAAATCTGATTGACTCTTTCAGTCTGTCCATCTGTCTGCGGGTGAAAAGCTGTGCTAAACTCTAGCCTGGTACCCAAAGTTTCATGTAACTGATTCCAGAACTTTGAGGTAAACTGGGTTCCTTTATCTGATACGATGCTCCTCGGAACTCCATGCAGACATACAATTCATGTCATGTATATCTTTGCCAACTTTGCATTGGTATAGGAAGTCTTTACGGGGATGAAATGAGCTACCTTTGTTAAACGATCGACTACGACCCAAATTGAGTCATAGCCAGAACGCGTTCTGGGTAATCCCGTAATAAAATCAATACCTAGCTTATCCCACTTCCATTTGGGTATTGGCAATGGTTGTAACAATCCTGCCAGCTTCTGATGTTCTGCCTTCACTCTCTGACATACATCACAAACTGCTACATACTCCACAATATCTTTCTTCATACCGGTCCACCAGAAAATATCCTTCAAATCCAAATACATCTTAGTATTTCCTGGGTGAATCGAGTATGATGAATCATGGGCCTCTTGTAGAATCAACTTCCGGATCTCCGGGTCATTAGGCACATAAATGCGGTCCTCAAACCATAAGGTGTCTTGTTCATCCTCACGAAAACCTTTAGCTCCTCCTTCGCTCATCCTCTCCTTTATAGAGGCAACTTCTTTGTCAGTTTTCTGAGCTTCTCTGATTTTATCCATCAGGGTAGACTGGATTTCTAGTGTTGCTACGTAGCCTCTCGGAACTATCTCCAAACGTAGTTCTCGTAAGTCCTCGGCTAACTCCTTTGGAAATTCTTCCGTCATTAGGGTATTGACATGGCTCTTGCGGCTTAGCGCATCGGCTACTACGTTAGCCTTTCCGGGATGATAATGCAATCTCATGTCATAGTCCTTAATGAGTTCCAGCCATCTCCTTTGTTTGAGATTCAACTCCTTCTGAGTGAATATATACTTCAAACCCTTGTGATCCGTATATACTTCACAATGGTTTCCAATGAGAAAGTGTCTCCACGTCTTCAATGCATGCACTACGGCTGCTAACTCCAAATCATGAGTGGCATAGTTCAACTCATAAGGTTTCAGTTGTCGTGAAGCATACAAAACAACTCTTCCTTCCTGCATAAGAACTGCTCCAAGTCGCCGATGTGAAGCGTCGCAGTACACCTCGTAATCCTTATGTTGATCTAGCAGAATCAACACGGGTGATGAGACCAAGCGTTTCTTTAGTTCCTGGAAACTGGCCTCACATTCTTCTGTCCAACTGAACTTGGTGTCCTTCTTTAAAAACTCCGTCATTGGCTTTGCAATCCTCGAGAAATTCTCAATAAATCTCCGGTAGTATCCTGCAAGTCCAAGAAAACTCCGGATCTCTCCAACTATTGTTGGTGCTTCCCAACTTGTCACAGTCTCCACCTTGGCGGGATCTACTGCTATTCCTTCTCTAGATATAACGTGTCCGAGAAATCCGACTTCCTTCAACCAAAACTCACACTTGCTAAACTTGGCATATAACTGATGTTCTCTGAGCTTCTCCAATACCAAACGCAAATGCTCTGCATGCTCCTCTTCATCCTTTGAGAAGATCAATATATCATCTATGAACACCACGACGAACTTATCCAAATACTCCATAAACACTTTGTTCATCAGGTTCATAAAGTATGCTGGTGCGTTAGTCAGACCAAAAGACATAACAATATACTCGTGCAACCCATACCTAGTGGTAAAGGCCGTCTTAGGTATATCCTGCTCTCGGATCTTCAATTGATGATACCCTGATCGCAGATCGATCTTGGGAAATACCTTAGCTCCTTGCAATCTATCGAACAGATCATTGATCATCGGTAGTAGGTACTTGTTCTTGATCGTTACTTCGTTCAATCCTCGGTAATCAACAACCATTCTTAACGATCCATCCTTCTTCTCCACTAGATGTACTGGCAAACCCCAAGGCAAAGAACTTGGGCGTATGAATCCTTTATCCAGTAACTCCTTAATTTGTTTCTTAATTTCCTCCAAATCCTTTGCGGGCATCTATAGGGTCTCTTAGAAATTGGCCCTGTGCCTGGCAAAAGCTCAATCAAAAACTCTATATCCCTGTCAGGTGGCATTCCTGGCAGTTCTTCTGGAAACACGTCAGGGAAATCTTTCACCACTGGTACTTCCTCCTGAACAACTCCTGATAAGGAATTTAATCTATTCCTTTTCGGCTCATGCCGGGATACATACTTGATCCTTCTTCCTTCTGGCGTAGTAAGCAAAATGGACTTACTGGCGCATACAATATTCCCTTCATACTTAGATAACCAATCCATGCCTAATATCACATCCAATCCTTGAGATTCCAGTACTATTAGGTCCGAAGGGAAAATGTAGTTACCAATCCTTAATGGCAACTGATCACACCATAACTTAGCCATATACTTAGCTCCTGGTGAGGTTACTAACATGGGCGACCTAAGGGCTTGGGTTGACAGCTTATACTTATCCACAAATCCCCTTGAAATGTATGAATGCGATGCACCAGTATCGAAAAGAACGAGTGCAGTAAAGGACTTAACTAAAAACTTACCTATTACTGCATCTGGCTAAGCTTCAACCTCCTCCACGCTAACGTGATTTACTTGTCCTTTGTTGAAGGGGTTGGGCTTCTTCGCGGCGCTTCCATTGCCGTTCCCATTCTTAGCTTCTGGGCAGTCATTGGCATAATGTCCATTCTTCCCGCACTTGTAACAGGTGACATGGCTGAAATCCTTCTTGGTGGGGGTGGACGGGGTAGGGCGGCTCTGGTTACTACTTGCTCCATTCCCATTTCCATTCTTAGGGCCATTATGATTGTGTGAGCTACCTCCTCCTTGGGTATGTTGAAACTGTCCTACCGTTTTAGGGGTAAAACGAGGCTTCTGCTGTGCTCCAGAATTATACTTTCCTTGCCCATACTTCCTCTTGCGACTTTCAATTTGTTGATGCTTCC
Source organism: Secale cereale (assembly GCA_902687465.1). Taxonomy (NCBI): domain Eukaryota; kingdom Viridiplantae; phylum Streptophyta; class Magnoliopsida; order Poales; family Poaceae; genus Secale; species Secale cereale. The sequence goes on along the minus strand of LR738715.1, from coordinate 300,944,163 downwards.
TTTCAATCATTAGGGCGCGATCAACCAGCTCCTGGTAGTTATTGAAAGTTGCCACCATCAACTGTACACTCATCTCATCATTCAGCCCTTCCATGAATCTCTCCTGCTTAGCGGCATCTGTGGCCACATCATCTGGGGAATAATGAGATATGGTACTAAACTCATCCACGTACTGGGCCACAGTACGGTTGCCTTGGCGCAAGTTGCAAAACTCCTGCTTCTTCATACTCATAGCTCCAGTTGAGACATGGGCGGTACGAAAAGCTTGCTGAAACTGATCCCAAGTCACATTGGCTATGGGATAAGTGGCTGTGTAATTCTTCCACCATGCTGCGGCTGGTCCAGACAACTGGTGTGCGGCAAAACGCACCTTCTCAGCATCTGAGTAGCTGGCAGTGGTCAAATCCCTTCCAATCTTGCGCAGCCAGTCGTCAGCGACTATTGGTTCAATGCTGCTAGCAAACACTGGGGGTTGCAACCTTAAGAAATGTGTCAGGTTGTCCACGGGTGGTGGTGGTGGAGGGTTGTTATTGTTGTTCTGGTTGTTCTGAGTGTTCTGGACAAGAAGTTGCATCAAGGTGTTCTGCTGCTGGATCAACTGGGTGAGCTCAGGGGGAAACTCAAATCCGGGCTCACGTCTTGGAGGCATCTGATGGGTGTAGAGGGAAGAGATTAGAACATTATTGAGGTCTAAGGGAAAATCACTACCCATATGCACATGAGGCAAACACACAATTCATCACACCAAAATCAATTTCACACAAGGGCTTACACGGATCTAATCGTTACAAAAGTGTTCTAAGTCTACTAAATGGGAAAAACTACTAGTCATAGGAAGGTGTTCTAGAAATTTTGATCGATAGAGGATTCCATGATATCTACTCCAGCTTCATCTTCATAGTCTTCGTCTTTGCTATCATCAGGTTCCGAATCCGTGTCGTCAATGGTAATGTAGTCTTCCGGTGGAATCTCCTTGGGTTCTTCTTCCTCGTCTTCTTCTGCCATGAGTATCCCTAATTTTTGTGTCAAGTCATCATTCTTCTCCACAAGTATTAGCATCTCCTCCTCGTATCCGTCGCGTGTAGACTTGAGTTCTTCCTCTAGCTCCAAATTCCTATTTAGGGCTTTCTTCAAATCTATCATCCCTGCACACATCTGGTGCTCCTGGCGACGAATGTGATGGTTCAACTCCTGGATGAAGCCTGCAATGGATCTATCCTTCCGGGTGTTGATCATATCCAAATTCTCATCTCGGCGTCCACAAATCTGGTAGATGGTGTCCTTTAGCTCCTGCTTGTAAACTTCTCCAATCCTTCCCATAGCGATGTGGGCTGCCATGCTCTTGCCTAGGCTCCATGTAGGCGCATTAAAGGAAAATGCTATGAGTGTGGTGACGGGCTTGAACGTCCTTCCTGGAACTTGAGCTTGAATCAACCAACGCTCCTCCTCAGGTAGAGTGGCATTGTAGGTTCCGGTGAAACTTGGTAGTCCAATGTTTAGATATCTGGTGACTTCCTTCAGGTGTTGTCCAAATGGTGTATCGTCGTCCGGTTGAGTGAACTTGTTCTTTGCATCCACCATCCTAAAAGAGTAGAAAAGATGAGGAGTCGGAAAAGAGAAGAGTGACTAGTGCTCTAGGGTTTTAACTTAGTGGTCGTGTCCTACAGTCAGCATTTGCTCTGATACCATCTTATAGCGACCAGACCTCAAACAGTCTGATCTCTGTGCATCAGTGTCATCCCTGGATCAGTAATGCTGACAAGCACAGTACTTGAAGGATTTATAACAGAGTAGCAATCACACACTTATTACATCGATAGTTCCAAAGATGAACTTATCACAATAAAAATGGCTTAAGGCCATCTAACACGATAACAGCGTAAGGCTTGGAAGATAAGTGAGTCCATCAACTCCAACGGCATCACTGAGTATAGAACCACGACCTATAAGGCACCTTACTCGTCGTCTGAAAAGTCTGCAACATAAACGTTGCAGCCCGAAAACGGGTCAGCACATGGAATATGCTGGCAAAGTAACACAAGAGAGCAATGAAAGTAAAGCTATACTATATGCAATATGGCTGGTGGAAAGCTCTATGGTTACAGTTTTTGTGTAAAGCCAATTTTTCCCTACTTAAAAGGAATAGATTTTAATTAACTATCATTGTAGTTGAAACATCGTTGAGAAGATAGACATCCTCTCAACCCCAATTAAAGTTCATCATTAAACCCAACAATATTAAATTAAAGTAACATGATGAGATCCACATGATATCCAAGTACTAGATACTCAAGAGGTCCGTAACCGGGGACATGGCTAATCATGATCAGTTTGTACACCATGCAGAGGTTTGTGCACTTTTCCGCACAAGACTCGATCGCCTCCGTTTGGTTTTCTCGCACTGCATGGTGTTTGAGAAACGGATGACCGAGACACAGTCTTTCAGAAGTACTAGCACCTTACAAACGGGTGGACCATACCAACCTACATCCCCTACATCTGCTAGTCCACCACTGTAAGAGTTCGCACGACTTACTCATACTATGTTAGAGCCCATAATAGCATTGTGGCTGCACACGGAAGTTTCTAGTATGAATAATCTCATGATCCCTTTGAGCCTGGGTGGCGGTCCAAAAGAAAAACAGGCAATCGCTGGAATACCCAAGTGCCTCAATCCACCCAGATGTGTGTTAATGTTGCCACCTTAAGTTGAACCATTAATTAACAAACTCACATCTGTCATGGATACACTCACCCAATCCACGTCTACGAGCATAGCATGGCCTAACAGCAAACGTAGAAGTAACTCCCAAAGGTTTGAATGTAATGCAGGTAATAGGTACTACCTCAATCTACTTCCTAGTCCCACAAGTTAATTGATCCTACTCATGCAAGGTGTGAGGGTTTGACTAATGCAATGAAAACTGGGTAGTTGGAAAGTATGATCAAAGTGTTACTTGCCTTGCTGATGATACGCAAAACCTAGAGATTCAAAGTAGCAAGCGGTGCACTCCGGGTACTCTATCTTAAACAAACTAGCACACAATAAGTACTTAACTAATGCACGGGTAAAACTCAAATAAGAGATCTAACGAGAACGTTCAACTTAAGAACTCCGGTTTGCAAAAGAAACGGCAAAAGAAAAGCAACGAAAGACAAACGGCAAAAGAAAAACAACTACCGAACCAATATGGCCCTAAGTCCAAATTTAGTAGAGGCAAACGCTTGAGTGACTAGGTTAAACGTAAAGAGAATTTTGAGATGAAACTCCAGGCGCTTGAATCGCCTGATTCCGATAAACTAGCGAAAAGATAAACTAAAACAGAGATCGGATCAGAGATCGCGATCAGAAAATAACTGCGAAAAAGAAAACTAAAACAGCTTAACGAACGGGCGTTCGTCAGCTGAGACTAAACGACGAATTCGTTCGTTAGAACGAACGAACGGTGAACGTTTACTACTTAACTAAACCAGAGAATAAAAACAGAAAACCGATCTAATAAAACCGATCTAAATAAAAAAACGACTAGGGTTCTTAAAGAAAAAAAAACCAACTGTCTTCTAAAAGAAAACCGGGCGGCGGCTACCTCGTCGGAAACAGCCGGCGGCGGTGGCTTGCGGCGACGGCGGGCGGCGGGGCTGCTGCGGTGGTGGAGGTGGGCAGCGGCGGCGGCGGCGGCGTCGCGGGCTCACAGCGGCGGTGGCTTGCGGCGGCTGCGGCGGGATGCGGCGACGGGGTGCGGTGGAGGAAGAGGGGGGGCTGCATTTATATAGGGGGGAGGGGGTAGAATGCTTGGGGAAGAGGGCAACCACGGCGGCGGCGGAGTCCGGCTCGGCTTCGGCCGTCGCTCGGGAAGGCGGTGCGGGGCGGTGGCTTGGGCCTGGCTCGGCTGGGCTTCGGTCCAGTCAGGTCGGGTCCCCTATTTTTTTCTATTTAACGCCGGCGCTAGGAAAAATAAATCTAGAAAATAAAATAAAATCTAAAAAATGCCAAAACAAATTTCACCGTCTAAATGGAATATTTAGAACAAGATGAACATTTTCTTGGCACTAAAATGCATCTTTTTGAAAACATGCTATTTTTACCTAATTCAAATAAAACTCCAAAAGAACTCCAAATCAAACTTGTTTGATTTTTCTATTAAAATCCTCCGTATTTATTTATTTTTGGGAGAGTCATTTTACTCCCTCTCTCATATATTTATGATAGAAATTCTTGAAGATAAATAGATAAAATCAAATGATCCTATTTTCAAAATTTGAGAAACCTCAAATATGAAAATATTGAAATCCCCAACTCTCTCCGAGGGTCCTTGAGTTGCTTAGGATTTTCTTGGATCACCAAAAGCAAGAAAATATGATATGCATAATGATCTAATGTATAACATTCCAAATTGAAAATTTGGGATGTTACAAGGAAAGAGTGATGCAGAACAGTAGCGTCAGTATTTCCCTCAGTTTTTGAGAACTAAGGTATCAATCCAGTAGGAGACCACGCGCGAGTCCCTCGCACCTGCACAAACAAATAAGAACTTCGCAGCCAACGTGATAAGGGGTTGTCAATCCCTTTATGGTCACTTACAAAAGTGAGATCTGATAGATATGATAGTTTGGTATTTTTGGTATTTTTGGATATAAGAATAGAAAATAAAAACGGTAAAGTAAAGTAGATTGTAGATTGATATGTTGAGAATAGACCCGGGGGCCACAGGTTTCACTAGTGGCTTATCTCATGATAGCAGAATTCTACGGTGGGTGAACGAATTACTGTCGAGCAATTGATAGAAAAGCGAATAATTATGAGAATATCTAGGCATGATCATTATATATAGGCATCACGTCCGTGACAAGTAGACCGAAACGATTATGCATCTACTACTATTACTCCACACATCTACCGCTATCCAGCATGCATCTAGAGTATTAAGTTCATAAGAACAGAGTAATTCTTAAGAAAGACGACATGATGTAGAGGGATAAACTCAAGCAATATGATATAAACCCCATCTTTTTATCCTCGATGGTAACAATACAATACGTGCCTTGCTGCCCCTACTGTCACTGGGAAAGGACACCGCAAGATTGAACCCAAAGCCAAGCACTTCTCCCATTGCAAGAACTATAGATCTAGTAGGCCAAACCAAACCAATACTTCGAAGAGACTTGCAAGGATATTATAATCATACATAAAAGAATTCAGAGAAGAACCAAATATTTCTCATAGATAATCTTGATCATAAACCCACAATTCATCGGATCTCGACAAACACACCGCAAAAAGAGATTACATCGAATAGATATCCTCGAAGACCGAGGAGAACTTGGTATTGATATCCAAAGAGAGAGAAGAAGCCATCTAGGTACTAACTATGGACCCGAAGGTCTGTGGTAAACTACTCACAACTCATGGTGAGGCGATGGTGTTGATGTAGAAGCACTCAATGGTAGATCCTCCCTCCGGCGGAGCTCTGGAACATGCCACAAGATGGGATCTCATGGGAACAGAAGGTTGCGGCGGTGGAATTAGGGTTTTCTCTCCGCTTCTGATGTTTTCGGGGTACATGGATATATATATAGGAGGAAGGAGGGCATCGGGGGACCAACGTGGGGCCCACGAGGCAGGGGCGCCCCCCCACCCTCTTGGACGCCACGTGTGCCCTATTCCGTGGTTCTCAAGTCTCCCGTGAAGATATCGCTCCAAAAATATGTCTCCCGAAGGTTTCATTCCATTTGGATCTGTTTGATATTCCTTTTCTGTAAAACCCCGAAATAGGCAAAAAAACAACAATCTGGACTGGGCCTTTGGGTTAATAGGTTAGTCCCAAAAATAATATAAAAGTGTATAGCATAGCCCATTAAGCATCCAAAACATCATAAATAATAGCATGGAACAATCAAAAATTATAGATACGCTGGAGACGTACCAGAGCCACACCCCGAGAACCTTAAGGTATAATTTACTTAATCCCCATGCATTGCTCTAGCTGCATGTGGATTTTTTCCGCTTCTGCACTGAAATCTAGGTGTTGGATCAAACAGGAAAGTAGTGGGGAAAGTTGTATAGCATGAATCTAGGACATGGTTCAAAGAGGAAAGGAAGGGGAAAGTAGTACAGACTGGCTATCCAGCACCTACGTTGGTCGAAAAGGGAAAACAATGACAAACACAGTACACTCATCTGTAACAAGCTGATATTTTTGTGGGCAGGGGACAAGGAGCAAGACTAGATTTGCTGCCCTCACATAGCGAAAGGTGTCTAAAGATAACAAAACTGGGACCAACACAAATATGCTCCTTGGTGGTTTGTTCTTTTTTGCAACACACTGTGCACCACCCCTTTATACATCGGTAGATGCACATGGTGCTGGTGCATCCAGTGTCCCATACAACTCTTTAGCTGTTGTTAATCTAATAATGCCACTGGAAAATTGAAGCAATTCCATAGTTAAAAGCAAATTACGTGCTTAACTAATTTTATTGTTAATATAATCTCTCTGCTAATATGAATCAATGCCACTGTTTCAGAAATGCTACTGTCTTGCTTCCTTTCCCATTTAGATAAGTAAGATGCTTCTTTTTGTGGGCTTATGTGTCATCCACCGTTATTGACCAGTAATTGTTTCCTTTGCACCTCTGTGTAATCAAGGTTATCTACTTCACCTCGTTGCTATTGTGACCTTGTTGCACTGCACGAAACACTTTTTCTTTAAGAGTGTTTTGTGCACTTCAACCAAAATGTCACACCAACAATGTTGCTTGATTGCTTGATCTTAGTGGAACTGCGCAAGAGGAGATCTGACTTCCTATCTGTATTGGCAAATTTGTTTCAGATCTTCTTCTTGTGAGTTGTTTGAATTCCGTGTCATGAGAGGTCAGTAATGGCCTTCTTCCACAATATTGTGTAGTGTGCTTTCATATGTTGCGCTACTTGTACGATAATGTTGCTTGATTTTAGTGAACTACACAAATGGAGACCAAACTTTCAATCTGTATGTGCCCGTAATATCCCATTGAGGTAAGATAATGATATTTCACAACTGTTAGCCTGTATTTTGCTACTGTCATCAGAAAAGTAATGTTGGTGTTTAGTGCTATACTTGTGCTCCCTAATTGATATGCCAAATCTTACATTGAAGGCGAAGCTTGTCTGTCATTGAACTAAGTGATGAAGGAGAAGAACAAGTGGAAGAAGAACAAAAATCTGCTCCCGGTGCTATAATGAAGCACTGGAACTGTGATGACACAAGTAATGATGTAGTTTTGCATCTTAATTTATTGCTATGGCTGGAACGAGCAATTGTTTTGCCTCTATGATTTGATGCCACTCTTAATGTAATATGTAATTATCTCTACTTGTGCAAACATGGATCTTGTTTCATCATAATATATATTTTAGTGGAACCGCACAAGAAGATGTTGGAAGCATTACACTAATCAAGGAGTTTATAGTAAAGCATGGCAACCACAGTAGATAATAACAGATGGTTCCAGAGAAGTGCTTCATCTGCATGCTCTACACAAAAGCCTCCTGACAAAGGTTGGTATCGGCCCACGAATTTCATCCATATGATTGAGCTTTGTCATCTCTATTGGTGTTGTGCTACTGGCTAGCTACTGTCATGAGAAAGTGGTTGTGACGCCCCCGATTTGTCCGTACACTAATCATGCACGCAAATGTGTACGACCAAGATCAGGGACTCACTGGAAGATATCACAACACAACTCTAGACACAAATTAAAATAATACAAGCTTTATATTACAAGCCAGGGGCCTCGAGGGCTCGAATACATAAGCTCGAAACACAAGAGTCAATGGAAGCAATAATATCTGAGTACAGACATAAGTTAAACAAGTTGCCTTAAGAAGGCTAGCACAAATAAAACAACGATTGAAAAGGCAAGGCCTCCTGCCTGGGACCTCCTAACTACTCCTCGAAACCGAACTCCATGTAGAAACATCATCAGGATCCTCTGGCTCCTGGACTCCACCATCTGGTTGCGTCATTCGAGAAGAAGGGACAAAAGGGGAAAAGGGCGAGAAAAGCAACCGTGAGTACTCATCCAAAGTACTCGCAAGCAAGGATCTACACTACATATGCAATGATATCTGTGTAAAGGGGTAATATATGTGGACTGAACTGCAGAAAGCAGAAAGGAGGGGGATAGCTAATCCAATCGAAGACTACGCTTCTCGTAACCTCCATCTTGCAGCAGAAGATGAGGTTAGCTGGAAAGTAACAAGTATCCTCGCTTCTCGCAGCCTCCGTCTTGCAACAGTAGAAGGGAGTAGATGGTAAGTTCACCAAGTAACATCGTATAGCATAATCCTACTCGGCGATCCTCCCGCACATCACCCTGTGAGAGAGCAACCACCGAGTTGTATCTGGCACTGGTAAGGGTGTGTTTTATTAAGTATCCGGTTCTAGTTGTCATGAGGTCGGAATACAACTCCGGGTCGTCCTTTTATCGAGGGACACGGCTATTCGAATAGATTAACTTCCCTGCAGGGGTGCACCACATATCCCAGCACGCTCGATCCCATTTGGCCGGATACACTTTCCAGGGTCATGCCCGGCCTCGGAAGATCAACACGTCGCAGCCGTACGTAAGCACAACAGAGAGGTCAGGACGCCGGTCTAAGTCCTAGGCGCGCAGGGGTCCGGGCCCATCGCCCAACGCACACCTGCACGTTGCGTACGCGGCCGGTGAGCAGACCTAGCAACCTCCATTACTAAGGAAGTTACGTTACGCGGTCCAACCCGGCGCGAGCCGCTCAATCGCTGACGTCAAGAAGGCTTCGGCTGATACCACGACGTCGAGTGCCCATAACTATTCCCACATAGCTGGTTAGTGCGTATAGGCCAATGGCCAGACTCAGATCAAATATCCAAACCCGTTAAGCGTGTTATTATGAAATAACCGCGGACAACGACCAGGGCCAGGCCACCTCTCCACTGGGTGTCTCAACCCGCCCTATCGCTCCGCCACAAAGATCCACTTGGGGGGCCGTTGGGTACTCAGGCCCATCACTACCTGGATGGAGCCACCTGTCCTTTCAGCACCACATCGAATCACTTGCGGGTACTCAATGAGCCGACCCGACTTTAGTCACATCATGTAGCATGTAAAGTATGTATATAGTATATACCCGTGATCACCACCCGAGGTGATCACGGCCCGATAGTATAGCATGGCAGACGGACAAGGATGTGGGGCTACTGATGGCATACTAGCATCCTATACTAAGCATTAGGATAACAGGTAAAGGTATCAACAGTGGTAGCAACAATGACAGGCTATGCATCAGAATAGGAGTTATCGAATCAACAACAGTAGTAAACTAATGCAAGAGTAAGAGGGAGGAGAATAGGCGATATCTGGTGATCAAGGGGGGGGCTTGCCTGGAAGCTCTGCAGACGAAAGGAATCTTCGGAATCGTAGCCGTAGTCGAACACCGAAGCATCAATGGTCTCGAGGTCTATCACGGTATCGGAGTCTACCGAAAAGAAGCAACGAAGGGTAAACAAATAAATAACAGAGCAAACAATAGCATCACAAAATAAAACAAGGCAATACACGATGCTAGAGGTGACCTAACGCAGTGCTCGGTGATACAGGCGAAGAGGAATAACATCCGGGAAGTATTCCCGGTGTTAGGCATTTTCGGGCAGATGAAACGGAGGGGGAATGTTGCATGTTCGGTATGATAGAGATGTGTGGCGGACGAACAGACCGCGTATTCGGATTCGTCTCGTCGTTCTGAGCAACTTTCATATATAAATTATTTTCATCCGAGTTACGGATTATTTTATATTAATTTTCAAAGTTTTAATCATTTTCTGGAATTACAGAATTAATTTAATTCAAAAAGTATTTATGACATCAGCACGATGTCAGCGTGACGTCAGCGGTCAACTCTGACCCTTGACCAGTCAAACTAACGGGTGGGTCCCACCTGTCATACACTGTTTAGGATTTAGCTAATCTAATTACTGTTTAATTAAACTAACTAGTTAATTAGATTAATTAAAAAAGATTATTTAACTTAATTAATTCACTAATTAATTAATTAATTATGTTTTAATTATTTCCTTATTATATATATATATATATCTATATATATTTTTATTCCTTTTTTTATTCTTTTTTTTAAAAAAAATCTGGTCAGTGTGACCATTTGATCAGTGGCCCAGGGGGCCAATATGGGGCGGGTTACCGGGCGCTGGGCATAGCCCCCAACTGGGCGTCCGCCCGTCGATTGGGAAGGATACGGGCGCAGGGGCGCCGGCGGCCGCGGCGAGCTGCGCCGGCCACGGGACAGCAGCGGGGGGTGGGGAGGAGGTGGTCGTCGGCGGGCGGGGTGTAGGCCCCGACGGTGATGCGGCCAAGCAGGGGAGGCATCCCGGCTACGAGCGACGGAGGACAGGGGCGAAGCGTGGTGGAGACGCGGTCTGGCCGGCGAGCGACCAGGCGGGCGCGGGGCAGCGATGCGCGCGGGGAGGGGCCGCGGTGGCGCGGGCGGAGCGGGACGTCCGTGGGTGAGCTGCCGGCGGCAGCAGTCGCAGCGTAGCAGCAGCAGCCGCAACGGGGAGGAGGAGGTGCGGCTGGCGGGCGAGGCCACCGTGGTCGAGCGCGGCGACCGTGGTGCAGGGGCGCGGCCCGCGGTGGTGCGTGCGTGCGGTGCACGAACACGCGGCGCGAGCGAGGCGGTGTCCAGCAGAGGCAGCGGCGCACGACGTCAGAGAGGGGAGAGGAGGCGCGGAGCACGGCGGGAGCGAGGCAGAGGAGAGGAGGGGGCTCACGAGGGTTGTAGGGTTCGGGGCAGCGGGGCGTGAGGAGGAAGACGGGGACGCAGCAGTACGGCGAGCAGCGACGGCACGGCAGCTCCAGCATGGGCGTCGGGATCGGGCCCTCTCGATCCAGATCCAGCGAGAGAGGGAGAAAAGTGGGGAAAGGGGGGTGTCGGTGATAGTGGGGCAAGGGAGACCGAGGCGCCGAAGGGGCGCCCTTATCCCCTCTCACGTCGTTGCCGGCGACGGGGTTCGGCAGGAGCACGCGCCCACTCGGTCGGCTTCCCCTGTAGCGAGGTGGAAGGCGACCGAGGGGAAGCTGGGCCGACTAGGCCGCTCGGGTGGGCTAAAGCCAGGGGGTAGTGGGCCTCTTTCCCTTGTTTTTTTTTCTTTTACCTTTTTCGTTTTATTTACATTACTTTTTCTATTTTAGTTTTGTTTCCTATTAATTTTAGTTTCAGTAAAATATACATGTAGCACCTAAATTAGTATTTCAACTTAGTCCATAGTCACAAAAGTCTAGTCCTCAAATAAATCATCTTGACATTTTATTATTTACAAAAGGTATTTAAATAATTATTTTTACTGCTATTTTATAGATCTTATGGTATTTAAGTATTTTATAAAGGTTGTTTTCTCCGCCATAATTCCATATGCATTATCTGGCACCTCTAGAGCGTTTTAGTTTTAAAGTTTGAAAACTTTTGTTGTTTTCTTTTAATTCAATTTTTAATTTGGATTGGTTTCGAACTAACAAGAGATTAGTAACAGTGATCGTGGTGATGTGGCATTATTAGTGCGGAATTACTGTAGCATAATTATCCGGGCATCACAATTCTCCTCCACTACAAGAAATCTCGTCCCGAGATTTAGGAGGGGAGTAAGGGGGAAGTTCTGGTTACGAAATTCTAACGGATCTTCTCGGTCTTGACTGCCCTTTCGAAGAGGTTGACCCCTTTCGTTGATGTCTTCACTTCTTTGCTTCAAGTCATCGTGATCAAGTCATCATCCTTTCTTTGGGATCTCCATCGTCCTACGAACACGACCAAGGGGGAAAACTCTGGAAGAACGCATCTCCACAAAGTTGGGCATCTGACGGTGAACTCAATGGGAAATACACGAGGTACCCCAGGAGTTGTATTTCAGTGAATTCATTGAGTGCAATATACGATGGTACCAAAGTTTCAAAAGGGTAGGCAATCATTCGATGCCTAGACAGAAGCTGGAATGGGGCTTGAACAACGAGAATAACATGGTGTTTGATTCCCGGATGAATAATGGTATAGAAATTAGCCCGTGATGTACATACGAAGTCTGGTGCAAAGGATCCATTAGGATCCGGGTTGTAAGGAAGAGTCAGGTTTCGATCCAGTGGACCTGTGGGTTATGGGCCCACCATGTGGGTTGAAAATAGGAAGGGTGATGACATCTTGCACAGAAAGCAAGGTATGTCAGAGGATAGCCTGTCAGCTATGTTGGCAACAATGTCGATACCAAGGACGAGGGACGAAGAGAACCATTTTCATGCTCGTTGAAACGAGGCGAACCTGTAGTCAAAGTTCTCGTCCATCGGTGGTTACCGGAACGTTATCAACCATAGAGACAGGGTCTTACCGACAGAGTTGTACCACAAGGTGTTTACATAAGCAGAGAATTATTACTACTTAGATTATATGTAGATCAAGGAAAGGTTAAACAAACAAATGGAAAGGAAAAATTGTGATTACACACAATTATTAGGAGTATATCCTTCCCATGGACAAGAAGAACATGGCATACAGGGTAGGAGAGCAAGTACCCAACCATTCAGATAAAGAGGCAAGTATTAATCAAGATGTTACCCATACAACGGTGTTTGGATATCTGACCAAGAAACATTTAGCATCACGCCTCCGATGTCCTTGTTGATTGGCGGGGTATCATAGTCATGCTTCGAGGTAGCAATGATATGGTGTTTCAATCAAGGGCCAGACCTTGGATACACAAATGATCCATCATAAGCAACTTATAAAATAAGTCTTACAATTTCCTCCTGGAAGAATGGCTATCCTTGCCAAAGAAATTATAATGATAGGTCCTCCAGCCAGCGGTGCTAGGCATGACATCATATTACCGGGTCATCAAAGGACCAACATTATAACTTCTAGAAAGTTGTCCCAACCATCATATCTGACCGAGATTCAGATCGGATTGGTGTCATGATACCTCAGACTCGGGATGTTCGATAAGAAAAGGTGCAACATAAATCGACGAAATGACATTGCAAGATTCTCGGGAAATGAACTATGGGAGCGGTTTCCCAAAACAATAGTTCATCATTAAACCAAGGAGAGGATGAGGAGGTGGCTGATGGGCTCAGCGACAATTCATCGAGAATTCCAAACGGGTGGATCTCCACAATAATGTGAACAAGAAGAAGACACTTGTCAATTCAGATGATATAATGTCGTATGCTTGAGGAAAACATACACCATTAATCATTAGTTGAAAGGTGTGCCCGAAATATGACCTTAGGCAGCAAGATCAATGTTAGAGTGACAATTCAATAACCAACAGTCTAAGAACGAACTGCCGATCGTTAACTTCATAGCAATAGGGTTGCTAAAAGTATAGAACTCAAGCAGCATCGTTAGCATATTGGTATCCCGGTTAAAACAACACGGGGACCAAGGAAGAATGGTGATGGTGAGAAGTATCATTATACCGAGAATTTCTAAGAGGTGAAGCAATCCCCACAACATTCTCGACATAAAAGACAGTAATAGTTCAAGGCAGAACACAACACTAGCTGGAGAGCAAGTTGTATTCATGATGTGGACAGGTCCGCGACGAAAGGTAGTCAAGGGTGTTGCCGATGATAATAAAAATCATCAAGGGCAAGGAGAGTATTCCTCATCATGAACACATTTGACATCTCGGAAGAAGTCAATGTGTTGAAGGTGATCCCGACACATTTGCCGGGAGGTTTCAAAAGGATGCAATCAAACAACAATGGCAACAAGCAAGAGAATGACGAAGTGGCAAGTTATAGGGTCAATATATAAGATGCAAGCTCGGAACCAAAGTTGCCCTTCAAGACAAGCAACAAGATGTTGAAAGCCCGACGTAAGTCGTGCTCACACACTGAAGAATTCGTGCCCCAGAGAAGGATGAGGTAGCACAGTCAAAGATAACAAGACAAGGATGCACCCGATAGTCTAGGAATGACAGTTTGAGTTCAGAATTTCCCAGTAAAAATACTAGGGGTATTTGATTTGTAGTGCGGATAAATTTTACTAGTCGGTGTCCTCGGTTGACAACAACTCAGAACCCGTAGAGTGATTACGACAAGGAAAGACATTACTTCAGCAAAGTTAGTAAGATGTGGTGCAATGGCAAGACATCTTCGAGATACCAGGGGGTAATACTCGAAGGTAGAACATGATAGAAGTAGAACCGGGTCATTGACCTATGACAATAGATATTTCAACCTTTCCAAAAATAGGCGAGGCACTAAAATGAATTCACATCAAATATGTCAGATCGGGACAGCATGGTTGAAACCAAAACTGTAAGGAATCAATTCAAGAATACAGAAAGAATCATACAGCTCGATAATCATTTTGCAAGAAGCTTCCGAGACGGTCTACATCAATTTCATGGGCATGGACACAAAGTTCAAGGTCGACTCCCACTTCTATAATGCATATCAATTCATTCACCTCTCACTTTAATAAAACTGTAGGGTTGGAATTTTATCTGGTAGAATACCGGAAGAATATGACTTGTGAAAACTTTCGGGTTCTCACGGATTTATGGGGCATAGGTCCAACCAATCGGGCATCTTAGTAACATATACCACAGGTTTCAAAAGTAAATACTCAAGCTCGAAAGCAGAGCATGGTTGGCCAAGCCGAGGATACAACTTACCAAAAGCATTATGTATCAGGGGAAGAACTCACAAAGTGATTGAATATGAAGGACACGGTCGGATAACAATCCAACAATGGATTGGGGAATCCACAACGGAGCTGATGTGAGAATCGGTACTCACTCAGAGTAAGAGAGGGTGCAGAAGCATCAGATTCAAGCTTCACCTGATTAGTCTAATGCTTAAATAGAAAAAATTATGGTTTCCGAAACAAAGGATCAGAAGCAGGTGCTCTGATCAAGGATGGATAAGTTGAGAACACTTAGTTGGACAATCAATATCAATAAAGGTTTGAATTGCCGAGAACCAACCCATGTCCGGAATGACGTCTGAGCCGGAAAGATAATTTTCGAAAGAATATCCTGATGACTGCGTGCATACGCACACATTGAATCAATAGGCTCAAAATGGCTAAGACAAGGGATGTTAACGAAGGCTACTAGTCATATGGAATTAACCATAATGCAAGCAGGCAAGACTTTCAAGGGTAACAGGCTGCAGAGGATTTTCGAAAGATCGAAAAGTATTTAGAAGAATTTTGTGAGACACATGATCAATTGAGAAAAATGTACCCTCGATAAATATGAGGAAATAACCGTAAGGGTTTTCATGCGAAATAAAACAGCAAGACAGTAAATTCAAAGGATTCTCGGGATAACGGAGAATATTTCGAGGCATCTTGTAACGACAAGAGCGACGAGGAATGATCATGAGAATGACAAGTGCATGCAGATATCCCTAGGGATATATCGGTGGCAGTGAATTGCAAAGGCGATGACCACAAGGGTCTCGGGAAAATATCAAGGGATATCCTCAGAATCTTCTGACGAAGCAGGTGATCTTCCGGAATGAGGGCTCTCCGGGAGAAATAGTTACGAGAACCTATAGTCAGAGTTAGTAAAATCTTTTAACCCGAATAGAAGAGAGATCAGAGTCCCAGAGTATAGACGAGGAGTAAAAGATCCTAATACCACCCATTGGTGTTGTGGGCCCGTAAGCCACACAACAAGTTAGTAAATTTGTTTTTCAAAGACTAGACTCAACTTCGGCCAAGGAGTTGGAAAGGGGGATTCCTACAGGAAGTCGGCTCTGATACCAACTTGTGACGCCCCTGATTTGTCCGTACACTAATCATGCACGCAAATGTGTACGACCAAGATCAGGGACTCACTGGAAGATATCACAACACAACTCTAGACACAAATTAAAATAATACAAGCTTTATATTACAAGCCAGGGGCCTCGAGGGCTCGAATACATAAGCTCGAAACACAAGAGTCAGCGGAAGCAATAATATCTGAGTACAGACATAAGTTAAACAAGTTGCCTTAAGAAGGCTAGCACAAATAAAACAACGACCGAAAAGGCAAGGCCTTCTGCCTGGGACCTCCTAACTACTCCTCGAAACCGAACTCCATGTAGAAACATCATCGGGATCCTCTGGCTCCTGGACTCCACCATCTGGTTGCGTCATCCGAGAAGAAGGGACAAAAGGGGAAAAGGGCGAGAAAAGCAACCGTGAGTACTCATCCAAAGTACTCGCAAGCAAGGATCTGCACTACATATGCAATGATATCTGTGTAAAGTGGTAATATATGTGGACTGAACTGCAGAAAGCAGAAAGGAGGGGGATAGCTAATCCAATCGAAGACTAGGCTTCTCGTAACCTCCATCTTGCAGCAGAAGATGAGGTTAGCTGGAAAGTAACAAGTATCCTCGCTTCTCGCAACCTCCGTCTTGCAACAGTAGAAGGGAGTAGATGGTAAGTTCACAAAGTAACATCGTATAGCATAATCCTACTCGGCGATCCTCCCGCACATCACCCTGCGAGAGAGCAACCACCGAGTTGTATCTGGCACTGGTAAGGGTGTGTTTTATTAAGTATCCGGTTCTAGTTGTCATGAGGTCGGAATACAACTCCGGGTCGTCCTTTTACCGAGGGACACAGCTATTCGAATAGATTAACTTCCCTGCAGGGGTGCACCACATATCCCAGCACGCTCGATCCCATTTGGCCGGACACACTTTTCAGGGTCATGCCCGGCCTCGGAAGATCAACACGTCGCAGCCCTACCTAAGCACAACAGAGAGGTCAGGACGCCGGTCTAAGTCCTAGGCGTGCAGGGGTCCGGGCCCATCGCCCAACGCACACCTGCACGTTGCGTACGCGGCCGGTGAGCAGACCTAGCAACCTCCATTACTAAGGAAGTTACGTTACTCGGTCCAACCCGGCGTGCGCCGCTCAATCGCTGACATCAAGAAGGCTTCGACTGATACCACGACGTCGAGTGCCCATAACTATTCCCACGTAGCTGGTTAGTGCGTATAGGCCAATGACTAGACTCAGATGAAATATCCAAACCCGTTAAGCGTGTTATTATGAAATAACCGCGGACAACGACCAGGGCCAGGCCACCTCTCCACTGGGTGTCTCAACCCGCCCTGTCGCTCCGCCACAAAGATCCACTTGGGGGGCCGTCGGGAACTCAGGCCCATCACTACCTGGATGGAGCCACCTGTCCTTTCAGCCCCACATCGAATCACTTGCGGGTACTCAATGAGCCGACCCGACTTTAGTCACATCATGTATCATGTAAAGTATGTATATAGTATATACCCGTGATCACCACCCGAGGTGATCACGGCCCGATAGTATAGCATGGCAGACGGACAAGGATGTGGGGCCACTGATGGAATACTAGCATCCTATACTAAGCATTATGATAACATGTAAAGGTATCAACATTGGTAGCAACAATGACAGGCTATGCATCAGAATAGGAGTTATCGAATCAACAACAGTAGTAAACTAATGCAAGAGTAAGAGGGAGGAGAATAGGCGATATCTGGTGATCAAGGGGGGGGGGCTTGCCTGGAAGCTCTGCAGACGAAAGGAATCTTCGGAATCGTAGCCGTAGTCGAACACCGAAGCATCAATGGTCTCGAGGTCTATCACGGTATCGGAGCTTACCGAAAAGAAGCAACGAAGGGGAAACAAATAAATAATAGAGCAAACAATAGCATCACAAAATAAAACAAGGCAATACACGATGCTAGAGGTGACCTAACGCAGTGCTCCGTGATACAGGCGAAGAGGAATAACATCCGGGAAGTATTCCCGGTGTTAGGCATTTTCTGGCAGATGAAACGGAGGGGGAATGTTGCATGTTCGATATGACAGAGATGTGTGGCGGACGAACGGACCGCGTATTCGGATTCGTCTCGTCGTTCTGAGCAACTTTCATATATAAATTATTTTCATCCGAGTTACGGATTATTTTATATTAATTTTCAAAGTTTTAATCATTTTCTGGAATTACAGAATTAATTTAATTCAAAAATTATTTATGACATCATCAAGACGTCAGCGGTCAACTCTGGCCCTTGACCAGTCAAACTGACGGGTGGGTCCCACCTGTCATACACTGTTTAGGATTTAGCTAATCTAATTACTGTTTAATTAAACTAACTAGTTAATTAGATTAATTAAACTAGATTATTTAACTTAATTAATTCACTAACTAATTATGTTTTAATGATTTCCTTATTATATATATATATTCCTTTTTTTATTCTTTAAAAAAAACTTTCTGGTCCGTGGGACCATTTGGTCAGTGGCCCAGGGGGCCAATATGGGGCGGGTTACCGGGCGCTGGGCATAGCCCCCAACTGGGCATCTGCCCGTCGATTGGGAAGGATACGGGCGCAGGGGCGCCGGCGGCCGCGGCGAGCTGCGCCGGCCACGGGACAGCCGCGGGGG
>LR738715.1:300855961-300925523 GCA_902687465.1 Secale cereale | reverse complement strand
CGTAGGCCCCGACGGTGACGCGGCCAAGCAGGGGAGGCAGCCCGGCTACGAGCGACGGAGGACAGGGGCGGAGCGTGGTGGAGACACGGTCTGGTCGGCGAGCGACCAGGCGGGCGCGGGGCAGCGATGCGCGCGGGGAGGGGCCTCGGTGGCGCGGGTGGAGCGGGACGTCCGTGGGTGAGCTGCCGGCGACAGCAGTCGCAGCGTAGCTGCAGCAGCCGCAGCGGGGAGGAGGAGGTGCGGCTGGCGGGTGAGGCCACCGTGGTCGAGCGCGGCGACCGTGGTGCAGGGGCGCGGCCCGCGGTGGTGCGTGCGTGCGGCGCACGAACACGCGGCGCGAGCGAGGCGGTGTCCAGCAGAGGCAGCGGCGCACGGCGTCAGAGAGGGGAGAGGAGGCGCGGAGCACGGCGGGAGCGAGGCAGAGGAGAGGAGGGGGCTCACGAGGGTTGTAGGGTTCGGGGCAGCGGGGCGTGAGGAGGAAGACGGGGACGCAGCAGTCCGGCGAGCAGCGACGGCACGACAGCTCCAGCATGGGCGTCGGGATCGGGCCCTCTCGATCCAGATCCAGCGAGAGAGGGAGAAAAGTGGGGAAAGGGGGGGGGGTGTCGGTGATAGTGGGGCAAGGGAGACCGAGGCGCCGAAGGGGCGCCCTTATCCCCTCTCACGTCGTTGCCGGCGACGGGGTTCGGCGGGAGCACGCGCCCGCTCGGTCGGCTTCCCCTGTAGCGAGGTGGAAGGCGACCGAGGGGAAGCTGGGCCGGCTAGGCCGCTCGGGTGGGCTAAGGCCAGGGGGTAGTGTGCCTCTTTCCCTTGTTTTCTTTTCTTTTACCTTTTTTCGTTTTATTTACATTACTTTTTCTGTTTTAGTTTTGTTTCCTATTAATTTTAGTTTCAGTAAAATATACATGTAGCATCTAAATTAGTATTTCAACTTAGTCCATAGTCACAAAAGTCTAGTCCTCAAATAAATCATCTTGACATTTTATTATTTACAAAAGGTATTTAAATAATTGTTTTTACTGCTATTTTATAGATCTTATGGTATTTAAGTATTTTATAAAGGTTGTTTTCTCCGCCATAATTCCATATGCATTATCTGGCACCTCTAGAGCGTTTTAGTTTTAAAGTTTGAAAACTTTTGTTGTTTTCTTTTAATTCAATTTTTAATTTGGATTGGTTTCGAACTAACACGAGATTAGTAACAGTGATCGTGGTGATGTGGCATTATTAGTGCGGAATTACTGTAGCATAATTATCCGGGCGTCACAGTGGAATTGTTTCGCATGTTAATCTAAGGCTGCTAATAAATTGATGCACCGGTTTGCCACCATTATAGGCACTGATAAAATTAAATAATAATATAGTTCAGGTTGAGCTGCTGTGTTTGGTATCATATCATTTCCTATGAGGACAATGAGGATGCATCTCTTTGTTACTATACATTTTATCAGTTGCTCCCTTTGTTAATGTAATGGCTATTTGAAATATTTCCTTTCCTTTTTTGAGCAAACAGGGATGCTAGCATTTAGTTGTTCTGTTGTCTTTGCATAATAGGATCCTCCTCCTTTGAAGAAGAATATGGAGTACGTGAAGTGCCTAGTTTTGATTATGCCAGGATGAAGAAGCCTTGTCTATCTACTCATCAGGAGGAGTAGTTGAAGGATGGTTACATTACTCCCACAAGATCAAACTAACTTCAGCTCAGAAGGACTCGCATATTTCCATCTTTTTTGCTGTGATGGACAAGTACAATGTTGTTCTAAGATTCTTTCTGCTGACTTCTGTTTTATAAATGTGTGCTCTGCATGGACCATGTAGGTTCCTATGTAAACTGTAAATTCATAATACATTTTGCTTTACTAATCATTGTTTTTGTATTTATGCAAACAGGGGTGCTCAGATTGATTTCAATGTGAACTACACAAAATGTTCTAATGATTCGTGCCCATTATACTTCATCATGCACAATACATCAAATATTCCCAAATCATTCATTTCCACCTCCGGTCACAAAATTAGCTACAAGAAAGGCGGTGACGATATGTTCAAGGCGTTGCAACAAATAAATGCGAAATCATACAAGTTACACACGAATTTGGTTGATTTTGGTGGATCTGCACAAAAAGAACAACTGGTTTATTTAGCACGAGGTGCCATGTCAATGTCTGAACTGATCGCAAACCCCACCCATTCCACAATCGTAGGCATTTGTTATTTTGGAATTGGAAAACCTTGTCAAAGTTTGCTCATTGATGTACGCAAAAGACACGCATTTGATATTTAGGAATGGGTTAACCTTGTCAAATTTTGCTCATTGATGTTAGCAAGAAGACATGCGTTTGCTATTTTCGAATGGGACGCCCTTTGCTGTCAGCAGCATCGATCGATTTTTCTTTATTCTTTAGTTGTGAAGTAAATATTGCCTCTGACATGTGAAGCGCTGAGATGCATAATCATCGATTGTTTTGAATGTTCTCTATGAATTGGCAGGCCTGTGAGTTTGATAGCAATGTACAGCCATGCTAAAAAGCTGCTCAAACTTTGTACTCCCTCTGTTCCTTTTTACTTCGCATATTAGATTTCTTTCAAGTCAAAGTTTCCAAAATTTGAGCAAATATATATTAGAAAATGTCAGCATCTACAATAACAAATATACTATATAATATGAAAGTACATTTCATAATGAATCTTAAAATGTTGATTTTACGTTGTGAATGTTGATACTTTTATGTATAAGATTGGTCAAAGTAGCGATACTTTGATTTCAGACAGAACTTATATGCGGACTAAAAAGGACCGGAGGGAGTACGTGTGAAACTCCTACAAACGAGGTGATCACCGTGCGTCCTGGGAATAATGCTAGTACATATTGTTTTGCATGTTCATCCAAAGCAAGTGATACAAGAATTCGAACTAATCGAACTAAATTCGTTCATACACGTCCGAATTTCATATAAACATACCGGATTTCATTACATTTCATACATTCTTCAACTAAAAAGGGGTGTGCCAGAGGTATAATTAATTAACGTAATCTATGATCTCTGGTGCCCATTTCCCGTGTCCGACTGAGCCGAAGTGCCGAACTAAAGCTTCTTCTCCAACATGCTCTCCGACTCCACGCCGCCACCAAGAAGATAATCGGCCGTCAATGTTGAACCCATCAAGCTTGGCTTCAATTGGAGGGTAGCAGCGGCAGCCTTAGCAGCGGTGACCTACTGTGTTCTACTCTTGCTTATTTTCTGTGTGGCGCGGCCTTGTTGGCAGCAAGGAGGGGCCTCGACGGAGACGACAATGTCCTCTGCATCGTTGTTGGCGGGGCGGCGCCTCGGCGGAGGGGGGGGGGGGAAATCCTCCCCCTCGTTGCCGGCAAGGCGGGGCCTCAACAAAGCCGATGATGTCCTCTGCCTCGTTGTTGGTGGGGTGGAGCATCGGTGGAGCAGGGCCTCGCCAAAGCCGGCGAAGTCCTCCGCCTCGGTGCCGGTGGGGCGGGGCCTCGGCGGAGCCGGCGATGTCCTCTGTATCATTGTTGGCGGGGCGGGGCCTCGACGGAGCAGGGCCTCGCCGAAGCCGGCGAAGTCCTCAATCTTGGTGCTGGCGGGGTGGGGCCTCGGCGGAGCCGGCATTGTCCTTCGCCTCGTCATCGGTCTCGCCAAAAAGCGCCAGCTCGCCCGCTTCATCGCCCTCTTTGTAGACGGCCACACTTCCGCCACGCGCATGCGGTACCGCTAGCGCGCGAGGCGGCTCTCGTGTGCGGAGCGGTACGACTCGAGCAGTTCCTCCTGCTCTGCCCGCTCCGCAGCGATCTGCTCCTCCGCCTGCAGGTGCTCCTGGAGGACATGGTGGTTGTAGGCAGCGTCGGCCTGCGCCTCCCGGAACTGCTCCTCATGCTTCTGCCTCGCCATGTCCATGTATTGGGCACAGGCCTCGCTGATGGTCATGGTGCAATGCACCGACGAGGATGGCGTGGAGGAGGGGGTTGGCGCTGGATCGTCAACTACCACGTTATCCATTGGGACATCGTCGTCCTCCGACTGCCTGTCGGCCAGCTAGTCGGCATAAATGGCTGCCATCTCCTTCTGGTCCATCATCCACCCATCCCGAAGAGCGCTGGAGTGCGAGGAAGCCATGGTGGGAGTGGTGTGGATAGGATAAAGGTAACGAAGGCAGATGACTGCGACTATGGTCGATACAACAACTTATATAACAATGGTGGACGACAGAGGGATGGATGGGTGGCGCCGGAGTAGCCCCCTCGGCAACTGCATAACATTAATGTGGGCGGCAGACGGACGGACGGACGGATGACACTTGTGTCGTTTGAACGCAGAGCAATCGCCTGCACCGGGAAGCGGTGCGGGCGGCGCTGACCGTTTTGGACGGAAAGCACGCGTGGGCGAGGGAGGCGGTCTGGGTGGGCAGGGCAGTCAGACTCGTGCTTGGCAGTGGTCCAGTCCAGCAGCCGGACATGCTGGCTCGCCAGCGAGCTCGCCGAGCTAAGAGACGACAATCATACGGTGGACGTGGCTTCTGACCAGGAGCTAGCGCCACCACCCAAGCCGGTTCATGCCGTATTGACCATAGAGCAGGTGTGGCCGCACTTCGACGCCCTAATGGCGGAAGAGCTACCAGCACAGAAGGACCTGTGCTGCAACCTCCGTCTCCCCAACAAGCACCGGCTCACGGAAGGATGAATCGTCGGCGAACAAGCGAACGACAATGCCGTCGCGAACATGTGGCCCTATGATCGTGGCTTCCTGCATGAGCAGCAGGCGCTGAATCTGACCATTCGTACGGCCCGCGAGGCCCTCTCCGCCGTCCTTCGAGTTCTTGCGCTCGTCGTGGTGCCGCCGTCTCATGTTGTCAACATGGTCAACGAACATGAGGAATCAAGATATGACTTTAATTGGAGAGGATGACAGTGGGGACCCCTCAGGGCCATAGTCACACGTACGCAAGTGCCTCCTTATTATATACAACTATTTATTTTTGCTTCCTCCTGGTTTCCTGTTATCACGAACCCACACCATTGTCAAACTATATAGTAAATAAACGAGAGAACTGCACAAGGAGGTGCCGACAACTGGGATCCAGCAGCTCGAGCAGTATTTGTGTTTTTGAGGTGTGAGTAGAGTTTTTCTTGAGCGATGTTTTTGTTGTTGTTCAGATGAGCAGGGTATCAACTGGGCGGGCTGTGGCCCGTTTATCCCAGGCTATTATTTTATGTCGACCAAATATCCAACCTAAATATTATTTTTAAGCTGAAAATGGCTAGCCCAGCTATACTTTTTTTTGAGGAATTCCCAGCCCAGGTCAACTTGTTATTCTCTGCCCCACTGGGCTGCAAATCTTTCCTATGAGGGATGCATTAGGCTTAACAAGAAAATGGGCTTTAAGAAATAATAAATGGGATGCAATTTTAAAAAGTGGTTTGTAACTATAGAAAATGCACCAAACACGTAATTAGTTGAAAATATATATTATTTTTTGATTTTGAAAATTTTAGTTTCATTATTTGTTGCGCGCGCAATATTTCTTTGGATTTTTACGTAATACCATTTATTTTGAAATTATATTTAAGATGACTAGAAATTTCAGGATAAAAATATTTTGGATCCTTTCAAAATGTGGGAAATTTTATTAAATTCTGTTTTGAGCAGTTGATTGAAATTATTAATCGTTGTCCTAGCTAGCAAATGGGTTGTAATTTTAACAAACTATAAATGGGCTGTAGTAAATTCCATTAGAATTCAAAAATGGGATGTACATTCTTACAAATCGCAGATGGGCTATATGTTCTCTGCCACACACTTGTGGGCCTACTAAGTTGAGGCGTACGCAAGGCTTTGTCAACTTATAGTCAACACACGGTTCTAACAGAAGTGGGAGTTGGATGTACATCCAACGGATGTTGTGCTTCTTCTTAAATCTTGGATATTCTTGCTTCAACCACCCAAACCATCGCCATTGGTACCGCCTGCTACCGCCTCCCGTGGCTGGCTGTGCTGCTGCGCAGGACTCACCGGCCCACCCTACTCCCATCACCATCTAGGCCATTCCTCTACTCAGCAACACCTCGTGTTATTCTCTGTCAATGGCAGCCCCACATCGCAGCTGAACCAGTGAACCCTCGTACTCCCCTCCGCATGGGCATCCACCTGCCTCGTCTTTCCTGGCTCCGCATTGTTCCCTTCCTAGACCTCCCGTCGCACACCGCCTGGGTGTTGTCCACGTGGCATGGTCAACGTGGTTGCCACTTCTCGAGATTGCGTTGTATTCCCTCGAAGAGGAAAGGGTGATGCAGCACAGTAGCATAAGTATTTCCCTCAGTTTTTGAGAACCAAGGTATCAATCCAGTAGGAGACCACGCGCGAGTCCATCGCACCTGCACAAACAAATAAGAACTTTGCAGCCAACGCGATAAGGGGTTGTCAATCACTTTACGGTCACTTACGAAAGTGAGATCTGATAGATATGATAGTTTGATATTTTTGGTATTTTTGGATATAAGAACAGAAAGTAAAAACAGTAAAGTAAAGTAGATTGTAGATTGATATGTTGAGAATAGACCCGGGGGCCATAGGTTTCACTAGGGGCTTCTCTCATGATAGCAGAATTCTACGGTGGGTGAATGAATTACCATCGAGCAATTGATAGAAAAGCGAATAAATATGAGAATATCTAGGCATGATCATTATATATAGGCATCACGTCCGTGACAAGTAGACCGAAATGATTCTACATCTACTACCATTACTCCACACATCGACCGCTATCCGGCATGCATCTAGAGTATTAAGTTCATAAGAACAGAGTAACGCTTAAGCAAGATGACATGATGTAGAGGGATAAACTCAAGCAATATGATATAAGCCCCATCTTTTTATCCTCGATGGCAACAATACAATACGTGCCTTGCTGCCCCTACTGTCACTGGGAAAGGCACCGCAAGATTGAACCTAAAGCCAAGTACTTCTCCCATTGCAAGAACTATAGATCTAGTAGACGAAACCAAACGGATAATTTGAAGAGACTTGAATGGATATTATAATCATACATAAAAGAATTCAGAAAAGAACCAAATATTTCTCATAGATAATCTTGATCATAAACCCACAATTCATCGGATCTCGACAAACACACCGCAAAAAGAGATTACATCGAATAGATCTCCTTGAAGACCGAGGAGAACTTGGTATTGAGATCCAAAGAGAGAGAAGAAGCCATCTAGGTACTAACTATGGACCCGAAGGCCTGTGGTAAACTACTCACAACTCATGGTGAGGCGATGGTGTTGATGTACAAGCACTCCGTGGTAGATCCCCCCTCCCGTGGAGCTCCGGAACAGGCCCCATGATGGGATCTCACGGGAACAGAAGGTTGCGGTGGTGGAATTAGGGTTTTCTTTCCGTCTCTGATGTTTTTGGGGTACATGGGTATATATAGGAGGAAGGAGGGCATCGGGGGACCAACATGGGGCCCACGAGGCAGGGGGTGCGGCCTGTAGGGGGGGGCGTACCCCCTACCCTCATGGACACCACGTGTGCCCTATTGCGTGGTTCTCAAGTCTCCTGTGAAGATATCACTCCAAAAATATCTCTCCCGAAGGTTTCATTTCATTTGGACTCCGTTTGATATTCCTTTTTTGTAAAACCCTGAAATAGGCAAAAAACAACAATCTGGACTGGGCCTTTGGGTTAATAGGTTAGTCCCAAAAATAATATAAAACTGTATAACAAAGCCCATTAAACATCCAAAACATCATAAATAATAGCATGGAACAATCAAAAATTATAGATACGTTGGAGACGTATCAAGCATCCCCAAGCCTAATTCCTGCTTGTCCTCGAGTAGGTAAATGATAAAAACAGAATTTTTGATGTGGAATGCTAACCAACATAATTTTCAATGTAATTCTCTTTATTGTGGCATGAATGTTCAGATCTGAAAGATTCAAGACAAAAGTCTATATTGATGTAAGAAATAATAATACTTCAAGCATACTAACAAAGCAATCATGTCTTATCAAAATACCATGGCTAAAGAAAGTTATCCCTACAAAATCATATAGTCTGGCTATGCTCCCTCTTCATCACTCAAAATATTCATATCATGCACAACCCCGGTTTCAGCCAAGCACTTGTTTTCATACTCTATTCTTTCAAACCTTTCAATTTCGCGCAATACACGAGCGTGTGCCATGGATATAACACTATGGGTGGAATGGAATGGTGGTTGTGGAGAAGACAAAAAGGAGGGAAATAGTCTCACATCGACTAGGCGTATCAACGGGCTATGGAGATGCCCATCAATAGATATCAATGTGAGTACGTAGGGATTGCCATGCAACGGATGCACTAGAGCTACAAATGTATGAAAGCTCAACAAAAGAAACTAAGTCGGCGTGCATCCAACTTGCTTGCTTATAAAGACCTAGGGCATTTGAGGAAGCCCATCGTCGGAATATACAAGCCAAGTTCTATAATGAAAATTCCCACTAGTATATGAAAGTGACTAAACATGAGACTCTCTATCATGAAGAACATGGTGCTACTTTGAAGCACAAGTGTGGAAAAGGATAGTAGCATTGTCCATTCTCTCTTGTCTCTAATTTTTTTGGAGGGGCTTTCTCTTTTTTTAGCCCCTCTCTCTCTATATTTTTTTGGGCCATCCTTTTTTTTATTTGGCCTTTCCTCACATGGGACAATGCTCTAATAATGATGATCGTCACACTTTTATTGATTTACAACTCGATACTAGAACAAAGTATGACTCTATAAGAATGTCTCCGGCGGTGTACTGGGATGTGCAATGAATCAAGAGTGACATGTATGAAAAGTTGTGCATGGTGGCTTTGCCACAAATACAATGTCAACAACACGATCATGCATGGCAATATGACAGTATGAAACGTGTCATGTGAACGGAACGGTGGAAAGTTGCATGGCAATATATCTCGAAATGGCTATGGAAATGCCATGATAGGTAGGTATGGTGGCTGTTTTGAGGAAGGTATATGGTGGGTGTATGGTACCGGCGAAAGTTACGCGGTGCAAGAGAGGCTACCAATGGTGGAAGGGTGAGAGTGCGTATAATCCGTGGACTCAACATTAGTCATAAAGAACTCATATACTTATTAAAAAAATTATGAGTCATCAAAACAAAGCAATCAACGCATTCTCCTAGGGGGAGGCTGGTAGGAGTTAACCATCGCGCGCCCCCGACCTCCACACAAAGGATGATACTCTACAAGTACCTCATGCTCTAACTTCGTCACATAGCGGTTCACCATACGTGCATGCTACGGGAATCACAAACTTTAACACAGGTATTTCTCAATTTCATAATAAATCCACTAGCATGACTCTAATATCACTATCCTCATATCTCAAAACAATTATCAAGTATCAAACTTCTCATCATATTCAATGCACTTTGTATGAAAGTTTTTACAACATTCATCTTGGATGCCTATCATGTTAAGGCTAGTTTTATAGCCAAAGCACATTACCATGATGTTCTAATAGACACTCAAAAGGATATAAGTGAAGCATGAGAGATCAACAATTTCTTCAAAATAAAAGCACCACCTTGCTCTAAAAGATATGAGTGAAGCACTAGAGCAAAAACTATTTAGCTCAAAAGATATAAGTGAAGCACATAGAGTGTTCTAACCATTCCTAGGCCATATTTATCTCTCTCAAAAAGGTGTGTCCAGCAAGGATAATTGTGGCAAACTAACAAGCAAAGACTCAAATCATACATGACGCTCCAAGTAAAGCACATATCATGTGGTGAATAAAAATATAGTCCCCAGTATAGTTACCGATAGATGAAGACGAAAGAGGGGATGCCTTCCCGGGGCATCCCCAAGCTTAGGCTTCTGGTTGTCCTTGAATTTTACCTTGAGGTGCCTTGGGCATCCCCAATTTTAGGCTCTTGCCACTCTTTGTTCCATAGTCCATCAAAGCAATACTCAAAACTTGAAAACTTCACAACGCAAAACTTAGACAAAAATCTCGTGAGCTTCATTAGTATAAGAAAACAAACCACCACTCAAAGGTACTGTAATGAACTCATTCTTTGTATATATTGGTGTTAAACCTACTATATTCCAACTTCTCTATGATTCATATCCTCTAATACTACTCATAGATTCATCAAAATAAGCAAACAACACACAAAAACAGAATCTATCAAAAACAGAACAGTCTGTAGTAATCTGTAACTTTCGAATACTTCTGTAACTCCAAAAAAATTGAAATAAATTGGTAAATGTGAGGACTTTGTCTATTAATCATTTTCAAAAAGAATCAACTAAATAGCACTCTCCAATAAAATCTGGTTACTATTCTCGTGAGCGCTAACTTTTTTGGGTTTTTTTACAGCAAGCTCATATAAACTTCACACAAGTCTTCCCAAAGGTTCTACTTGGCACAAACACTAATTAAAACACAAAACCACATCTAAACAGAAGCTAGATGCAATATTTATTCCTAAACAGAAGCAAAAAAAAAGAAAAAAAAATTGGGTTGCCTCCCAACAAGCGCTATCGTTTAACGCCCCTAGCTAGGCACGATACAAGGATAGATCTAGGTATTGCCATAATGATAAGATATATCGCGAAAACTCATCTCATATTCCCTACGTTCAGCGGCAAGTTTTCTTTGTGGCAAGCAAAAGTAATCAAAAGGGCTAAATTTAATGGGACAAAAGTTCCCAACATCAAGCTCAGGAGGTATAGGTTCCTCTTTTGGCCCTTTATAATGTGCAACCAATTCATCATTATAGGCATTCTTTTGGCAGAAGGTCATAAGCCTTCGCTCGAGGGAAAAACCTAACCCATTGTTTTGAATAGAAAAATTATTATTCACCTCAGAAATTCTATCAACTAAGACATCGGTAGGAACCTTTTTTCTAAGGTTTTCATTAAAAGCAACATGATCAGGAGATCGCAAGCGCATTATGTCATCTTGATTAAATAAGATAGCCTCTATGGGAGGTTGACCAACATCTACCCCGTAATGGGCAAAGATTTCTTTGGCCTCTTTCATGATAAATCTGAATTCATGAGCCAAAAAGATAGTAGCGGCACGCTTAACAGAAGAATGCTCAATATTGGAAAATTCCAGAAAGATTCTCTGAATACAGGGATGCATATGGATAAATTGCCTTTCAATTTCAACTACAAGCATAGATATGGCATCTGCAAGGCTACTAGTTCTATGAAGAATAGAGCCACCCAAAGTAGGCAAAGCACTGACACAAGTAAAGAAGTCTTGAAGAACTCCTTTTCCAATGATATTACCACTGCCAACCCAGAACTTCTTAATATGTAAAGAGGTAGTTTCATCCGGAGGGTCGACATCGAAGTTGCCCTCAACATTATTACCCTTCTCGATAAAATCTTCCCCCATCTCAGACATGAGGGCAAGCAAATGGTAAACACACGACAAAAAGAAGGGCAAATAAAACGGCAAGGGTGAAGTGGGGGAGAGGAAAACGAGAGGCAAATAAATGTAATGCGAAGGATAAGGGTTTGTGATAGGTACTTGGTATATGATATTACTCTCTATCAAATGGATATCAAAAGTGCTTTCCTAAATGGTGAAATTGAAGAGGAAGTATTTGTGAAACAACCTCCCGGATTTGTGAATCCCAAAAAGCCTAATCATGTTTACAAGTTGCACAAAGCTCTTTATGGTCTTAAACAAGCTCCTAGAGCTTGGTACAAATGCTTGACTGGTTTTCTTCTTGAAAAAGGCTTTGAGATTGGAAAGATAGACTCAACGCTATTCACGAAAAGGGTTAATGGTGAACTATTTGTGTGCCAAATATATGTTGATGATATTATCTTTGGTTCAACTAACCCTCATTTTAGCAAGAAGTTTGGACAACTCATGTCGGAGAAGTATGAGATGTCCATGATGAGTGAACTCAAATTCTTCCTTGGGTTGCAAATCAAGCAATCTAAGGAGGGTACATTTGTCTCACAAACAAAGTACACCAAGGATCTCTTCAAGAAGTTCAACATGCAAGAAAGCAAAGGTATGAGTACCCCCATGCCTACTAGTGGACACAATGACTTGACAAAAGATGGAGAACCCGTTGATCAAAGGGTTTACCGATCTATGATTGGTTCTCTACTATATCTTTGTGCTTCTCACCCTGACATAATGTTGAGTGTATGCATGTGTGCGCGATATCAAGCAGCCCCTAAAGAATGTCATCTTAAAGCTGTTAAAAGGATAGTGAGATACTTGATACACACACCAAACTTTGGCATTTGGTATCCTAAGAGGGCCTCCTTCGACCTTGTTGGCTATTCCGACTCGGACTATGCCGGTGACAAGGTTGATAGAAAGTCAACTTCGGGTACGTGTCAATTCCTTGGTCGATCCCTTGTATCTTGGTCCTCCAAGAAACAAAATTCGGTATCATTATCCACCGCCGAAGCAGAATATATTGCTGCTGGTTCGTGTTGTGCTCAATTGCTATGGATGACACAAACGCTTAAGGATTATGGGATACATGTGAGACATGTTCCTTTGCTTTGTGACAATGAGAGTGCGATTAAAATTGGACACAATCCAGTGCAACACTCTCGAACAAAGCATATTGAAGTTCGTCACCATTTTATTCGTGATCATATTGCCAAGGGTGACATTAATCTTAAGCATGTTCGTACTGACAAACAACTCGCTGATATCTTTACAAAACCTCTTGATGAGAAGGTGTTTTGTCGCTTGAGGAGTGAGTTGAACATCATTGATGCTTCAAACTTGGAGTGAGAACTCCATTGATGCATGCAAGGCATGAGCCCACTTGACTAATCCTTGATATTTCTCTTATGATGATGATCATATGTCTTGGACACATTTGCCTCCTTGTATTGCATCTAACTCCTTGCATGTACTTGGATGATCTATATTCCACAAGATTACCACACACTCAAATTATGAGTAATCTTGTCATTGACCAAGTATCTAGCCCTTTGGGATGTTGAGTTCAAGGAACAAAATTCCACATATCCTTTTTGACATCTTATACATCTAGTATTTCGCTCTTGTCATCTTGGATATCCTCGAGTATTTCCTTGCTTGCCTAACCCATGTAGGAAGATGAACTATACAAGTAGAAATGGCGCTCCAACTTCACATTCAATGAGCACCTACATCAAGTCTACCTACATGAGTACAAGCAGCTTCATAAGATGTGATCACATCAAATGCTTAATCGAAAAATGGCAACCCCATTTTGAGCTTAAATGATGAGTATGACCTATGATCAAATGTCCTCATTTGACTCCTAAGTCAATATACTCAAACATAGGTGACCTTGTCGCCGATCTTTATCTAGATGAAGTACATATGTTTTTGGAGTCTTTCTATTTTCTCTTTTGTTCTCTCATTGAGTTTTCTTTACACAAAAAAAAAACTTCATCTAGGAATCTTTTTTATCTTTTTTCATTTCTATTCTTCTGTCTTTTTGTATATTTTTCTGGCTCTGATCATTTCCTTGAAAATCTTTCACAAATTCATTGCAAATCCTTTGAAACATTCCTCGCAAAGTGAGCTGAATTATTTCTGTATTTCCTTGGAATTAAACTTGGCGTCACCGATTTAAATTTTTCAGTCTAACCGAAAAGGATTCGGACCCACCGATCCATCTAATTCGGTGTCACCGATTTATCTTCCAGGACATCAACTTCTGCAGCTCCACTCAATGTTTCTCTATGCATGTTCCTATTTGCCCTGTTGTGATTCTTAAGGATCCCACTTCTTTCTTTCTTTCCATCTTTCCTGCCCTACCTAGTTTGCTGTCCTTTTCGGCACTTGATGTCAAAGGGGGAGAAGACTTAGGGGGAGTAGGGGGAGAAGAGAAGACTTAGGGGAAGAAGAAAAGCAATCTTATCTTAAGGGGGAGAGAATCACATCAAAGCTTTGCCGTGTTTTACATTTGGACATCATTCTCAATTGGCATCATTCTTTTGATTTTGCTCTTTCCATCAAACCCCTTGTTCTGAGAGAACTCAAAGGGAGAGGAATCTTCACAATTGATATCTTATGGAAAGCAAAATCCCTCAAAGTTCATTGAAAATCTTTTAGTTTCGGAGACATGTTTGCTGATTCAAGCCTGTGCTCAATATGAGACACTCTTTATACATGTCCTCCCTGGCTTGGTACTCTTGATGTTCTTGCAGTTGGTTGAAGGAATACTCTTGTGTTATCTAACCTTGTTTTCCCAAGTTTATCCCTTCAGGTACAATGCCAAGGAACCTCAAGGTAAGTATATGCACCTTGCAGAATGTGCATGATGGTGACTTGCTTGTAAATACTTGTTTGCAAGAAATCACCATGCACATATGCATTATCACTCACTTCCCTTTCATCTGCTCTGATGCATATAGCCAAGCTGCATGTAGCACATCTTGCTTATCTCTCTTGTGTGCTTGTGGTAGTCCAAAACCATAATCTATGAAAATCTTGCACACTTGTAGGGGGAGCCTGTGTACTACATGCCTGTCAAAGCTTTCGTGATAATTCTGTCTTTCTTTCAATAAGCTTTGATGTCTTGTTTAGAGTGATTTTAGTGTGTTGCCATCAATTACCAAAAAGGGGGAGATTGAAAGCACATTTGCTCCCTGGGTGGTTTTGGTAATTAATGACAACATACTTTGTGGTTGGACTAATGCTTTTATCAAGTATGTTTCAGGAAATTCAATCACATTGGCATGGCTAAAGGACTGAAGAAGTGGACCCCTCAAATGCTAAGGCAAGCATTGGCAAAAGCTCAAGACTCTATTTTTGGTTTAGTGATCTAAGATCACATTGAGTCCATAGGAAAAGCCAATACTATTAAAAGGGGATGAGGTTGTGTTGATGATCTGGTTGCTCAAGTGCTTAGTGATATATCTCCTTCAACTATCAGCAACTTTCACTACTACACACTCATATGTAATCTCGGACCAACCGATTTTCCAAACTCAGTCCCACCGAGATGAACCACCTCAGCCATAAGCCAAACCCTAGAAAAATCGGTCATTCCGAGTTTGAGATCGGTCTCACCGAAACACGGGCTGCCAAGCTTCTGTAACCGTTTGTCCTCAAATCGGAATAACCGAGTTGATGATTTCGGTCTCACCGAAACTGGCAAGTTCCTATCTTTACTCAAATCGGACAAACCGAGTTTTCTTTCTCGGTCCCACCGAAAACCCCAACGTTCATATTATTTACACTTTCGGTCTCACCGAGATGGTATTTTCGGTCCCACCGAAAACCCCAACGTTCACTATATTTGAACTTTCGGTCTGACCGAGTTTCCACTTCGGTCTCACCGAGTTTGCTCAATTATGTGTGTAACTGTTGGATTTTGTGTGGAGGCTATATATACCCCTCCACCCCCTCTTCATTCGTGGAGAGAGCCATCAGAAAGAACTACCACTCCTACCTTACACTTTCTGAGAAGAGAACTACCTACCCTTGTGTTGAGATCAAGTTGCTCCATTCCTACCATATGAAACTTGATTTCTAACCTTCCCAAGTTGCTTTCCACTCAATCCTTTCTTCCACCACAGCCATATCAGTGAGGAGAGTTGAGTGTTGGGGAGATTATCATTTGAAGCACAAGAGCAAGGAGTTCATCATCATCTACAACATCTATTACCTTTTGGAGGGTGGTGCCTCCTAGATTGGTTAGGTGTCGCTTGGGAGCCTCCGTCATCGAGATGTGGAGTTGAACCAAGAAGTTTGTAAGGGCAAGGAGATCGCCTACTTCGTGAAGATCTACCCCGAGTAAGGCTAGCCCTCCGTGGGCGTAGGCCATGATGGAATAGACAAGGTTGCTTCTTCGTGGACCCTTCGTGGGTGGATCCCTCCGTGGACTCGCGCAGCCGTTACCCTCCGTGGGTTGAAGTCTCCATCAACGTGGATGTACGATAGCACCACCTATCGGAACCACGGGAAAAATCATTGCGTCTCCAAATTGCGTTTGATCTTCTCCACCTCTCTTTACTACTTGTGCAATTTACTTTCCGCTGCTCATACTCTAGAATTGCATGTGTAGTGTGCTACTTGACTTGTGTGCTATGCAA
Source organism: Secale cereale (assembly GCA_902687465.1). Lineage (NCBI taxonomy): Eukaryota > Viridiplantae > Streptophyta > Magnoliopsida > Poales > Poaceae > Secale > Secale cereale. The sequence goes on along the minus strand of LR738715.1, from coordinate 300,909,430 downwards.
AAACTGTCAAAATCTGTCCTTGATAAAATACAGAATTTTTATCTTGTCGAGTAGTCTAATCACCCCCCCCCCCCTCTAGACACTCTCACCTTCTTCGATCCCTCAATAGATCTCCTCGAAGACCGAGGAGAACTTGGTATTGAGATCCAACGAGAGAGAAGAAGCCATCTAGGTACTAACTATGGACCCGAAGGTCTGTGGTAAACTACTCACAGCTCATGGTGAGGCGATGGTGTTGATGTAGAAGCACTCCATGGTAGATCCCCCCTCCGGCGGAGCTCCGGAACAGGCCCCAAGATGGGATCTCACGGGAACAGAAGGTTACGGCAGTGGAATTAGGGTTTTCTCTCCGTCTCTGATGTTTTCAGGGTACATGGGTATATATAGGAGGAAGGAGGGCATCGAGGAACCAACGTGGGGCCCACGAGGCAGGGGGCGCGCCCTGTAGGGGTGGGCGCCCCCACCCTCGTGGACGCCATGTGTGCCCTATTCCGTGGTTCTCAAGTCTCCCGTGAAGATATCGCTCCAAAAATATCTCTCCCGAAAGTTTCATTCCGTTTGGACTCCGTTTGATATTCATTTTCTGTAAATCCCTGAAATAGGCAAAAAACAGCAATCTGGACTGGGCCTTTGGGTTAATAGGTTAGTCCCAAAAATAATATAAAAGTGTATAACAAAGCCCATTAAACATTCGAAACATCATAAATAATAGCATGGAACAATAAAAAATTATAGATATGTTGGAGACGTATCAGTGGTCAACGAGCGACAGCCATGGGAAGAGGACTCTACGTAGTGAGGCTGACACGTGGACCCACCAGCTACATCTTCGCACGCGAGGAAAGTGCGTCCATATGACAGGCAAAAAATGATCCCCCCCCTGAAAGCTAGACCCACCTGTTATTTCTTCGCATGCAAGGAAGTGTATCCTTATCCTCCCTGACAGCTGGGACCCACCCGGTTGAAGCGTATGTAGCGTTTTCTATCTGGTCACGAATGTGTACATACATACTAGTCGATCGACCTCTCTGCAATGATGAATCGTGGTCGAGCAAGCAGCGATACATGTAGTAGTAGAGCCCCTGACGTAGCAGTTCAGGCAATCTAGTCTAAACCATGTACATGTACGTACAACCAAATGGCAAACAATATGGCCATGTACGTACATACGAGCAGGGTCTCGAATGCCAAGCTACTCGCGCATACATACGACGATGGCACATGTACATGGAGAGGCAATGGACGACAACAACGACATCCTGTTCATCGGCAGCCAACCGGCTGGGTCGGACCGGATAAACAACATCATGTTCATCAGGAGCGAAGCCATCGGGTGGGAACGCGTTGTGTTCAACGGGAGCCAACTGGCTTGGATGAAACAGCCGGAACGGGGTCTGGCATATGATGTCGCTTAGATGCGTCATTGTTTCCCCAAGGAATAAGGGAGGATACAGCACAACAATGGTAAGGTATTCCCTCAGTTATGAGACCAAGGTTATCGAACTAGTAGGAGAACCACACAACACTACGTAAACGGTACCTTCACACAAATAACAACCACTTGCAACCTGACGGGTTAAAGGGGTTGTCAATCCCTTTCGGGTAGCGATGCCAAAAAGTGACGTAAGGATATGATAAAATTGTAGTAGATTAATAGATGCAAATAAAAGCAAATAAAACGCTGCAAGGTATTTTTGGGTTTTTGATAATATAGATCTAAAAAAATAAAAAAATAAAAGGCAATTGACAAAATAGATCTGAAAGTATATGATAGGAAAATAGACCCGGGGGCCGTAGATTTCACTAGTGGCTTCTCTCGATAAAATAGCATGTGGTGGGTAGACAAATTACTATTGGGCAATTGATAGAAAAGCAAATAATTATGACAATATCCAAGTCAATGATCATGTATATAGGCATCACGTCCAAGATTAGTAGACTGACTTCTTCCTGCATCTACTACTATTACTCCACACATCGACCGCTATCCAACATGCATCTAGTGTATTAAGTTCATGGAAAAACGGAGTAATGCAATAAGAACGATGACATGATGTAGACAAGGTCTATTAATGTAGGAATAGATCCCATCTCTTTATCCTTAATAGCAACGATACATGCGTGCCTTGCTGCCCCTTCTGTCACTATGAAAGGACACCGCAAGATCGAGCCCATTACAAAGCACCTCTTCACATTGCAAGATAAATAGATCAAGTTGGCCAAACAAAACCCAAATATCAGAGAAGAAATACGAGGCTATAATAATCAGGATTGGATATAAAATCAAGGCAAATATGATCATAAACTCACAATTCATCGGATCCCAACAAACACACAGCAAAAAGTCATTACATCAAATAGATCTCTGAGGGACCGTTGTATTGAGATACAAAGAGAGAAGAAGCCATTTAGCTACTGCCAACAAACTCGTAGATCTGTGGTAAACTACTCACGCATCATCGGAGAGGCACCAATGATGATGGTGAACCCCTCCGTGATCGTGTTCCCCTCCGGTGGAGTGCCGGAAAAGGGCTATAGGTTGGATCTCGTGGTTTTGGAACTTGTGGCGGCTGGAACAAAATTATGTTGACTCCCCTAGGGTTTCTGGAGGCAGGAGGTATTTATAGAGCGAAGAGGCGGTGCGAGAGGCCACCGAGGTGGGCACAACCCACCTGGGCGCGCCTGGGGGCCCAAGCGGGCCCTGGTGGGTTGTGCCCCCCTCGGGGCACCCCCCCCCCCCAAGTGCTTCTCTGGCCCATATGGTGTCTTCTGGTCCAAAAAAATCCACAAAAAGTATCGCTCCATTCGGACTCTCTTTGATATTAATTTTTTGTGATGTTAAAAACAATCAAAAAACATGAACTGACACTTGGCACTATGTCAATAGGTTAGTCCCAAAAAATGATATAAAATGATTGTAAAACATCCAAGAATGATAATATAACAACATGGAATGATAAAAAAATTATAGATACGCTCGAGACGTATCAGCCTCCCCAAGCTTAATTCCTACTCGTCCTCAAGTAGGTAAATGAGAAAAACAGAATTTTTGATGTGGAATGCTGCCTATCATGTTCATCACATATTCTTTTCTTTAAAGCGTGGACAATTTGACTTTTATATGGTTCAAAGCTATAGTCTAGTTTTGACACGAGGACTTTAATACTCAAGCATATCAACAAACAACCATGTATTTGAAAATATCTATACTGAAGCAAGTTATCCCTAGACCATCATGCTCAATCATTGATCCATCCATGCAACACATCCAAATATTAGCTACATCCAATGCTCAAGTGCGATAATAGTGTTCTGTAGTTGGTGCTTTATAAGAGAAGACGAAGACTCAAAATAAATTTTTTTTTGCATAAAGTAAAAGATAGGCCCTTCACAGAGGGAAGTAGGGATTTGTAGAGGTGCCAAAGCTCAAAGTTTAAATTGAGAGATAAAATTATTTTGGGTGGCATGCTTTTCCTGTCAACGAGAACGACTTAGAGTTCCCAACACTTTCCATGTTATATCTATCATAGGCGATTCCCAAACATAAAATAAAGTTTATTCCTTTGTCACCAAACTTATACAAGCCATGGCTAGCCATATCCATGGTTGCCCTCCATACCAACACTTTCCAATGAATTTATTATTTGATAACATAAAGTAAATTTCCTTTTTTATTTCGGGACTGGGAATCCCTATTACCACGATACTCTCGTGCAATGACAAGTGAATAAACACTCATCTTGAGAATAACACATCTAGCATGTAAAATATTAGCCACTCCTTGCTGCTTCATGAGCAGTACATGCACACAACAGAGAAATTTATTTTGAAATTAGAGTTGACACATACAAATTTGCTTAGAACGGCATGGAAATACAACATATAGGTAGGTGGACTCATTTGGCATAACTTGGGTTTTAGGATTTGGATGCACAAGTAGTATTTCTACTTAGTACAAGGTGGATTCTAGCAAGAGGTTGATAAGCGACCAACCAAGGAACTAAAACCATCATAAGAGAACATTAAACATGACTAACACCAAATAATGCAACACAAGTAGGATGTAATTTCATTGCATGACTATTGACTTTCGTTCTTGCGTAGGGAATCACAAACCTTAACATTAACATTCTTACTAAAACATAATTACTCATTAACATGGCTCACATATCACTATCATCATATCTCAAAACTATTACAAATAATCAAGTTTATTTTGTCCAATGATCTTCATGAAAGTTTGTATTATATCCTCCGTGGATATTATCACTTTAGGACTAATTTTATATGTTGCTTTTGATAAGCTCAAACAAATATGAGTTAAGAACATGATCATCATATTTATTTCTCTCAAATTAATCTAAGTGAAGCAAGAGAGAATTTCTTCAAAGATAACAAAGCACACCATGCTCAAATAGATATAAGTGAAGCACTAGAGCAATTCCAAGGCTCTCAAAAAATTTAAGTGAAGCATACGAGCAAGCATAGCATAATTTGGCTCTCCCAAATAGGTGTGTACAGCAAGGATACTTATTGAAAATAGAAAAGAAAAACAAGCAAAGACTCATATCATACAAGACACTTCAAGAAAAACTCATAATATGTGACGAATAAATATATACTTTCAAGTAAAATACAGATGGTCGTTAGAAGAAAGAGGGGATTCCACTCGGGGGGCATCCCCAAGCTTAGTTACTTGATACTTCTTGAATATTATCGTGGGGTGCCTCGTTCATCCCCAAGCTTAGCCTTTTGATACTTCTTATTCCTTCATCCATGGCGATCTCACCCAAAACTTTAAAACTTCAATCACACAAAACTCAACAAAACTTCGTGAGATCCGTTAGTATAACAAAACCAATCTTTATTCTAAGTACCGTAGCAAACCAATTCTTATTTTGTAATTGTATTATATCTACTGTATTCTAACTTTTCTATGGCAAAATTCATCAAAAGAAACCATAGAATCATCAAAACAAGCACATAACACAACGAAAACAAAATAGGTAAAAAACAGAACAGTTTGTAAATATGCAAATTTTTACCATATGTAACTCTAACAATTCTGAAAAATTAGGATAACATGGAAAATTTGTATGTTGATAACGCCAAAAAAATTCAAGGGTTTATCACGCTCCAGTAACCGTATAAAATTCTAACTCTAGACGCAAAAGTTTCTGAATTTTCCAACGCGATCAAATCAACCATCAACCCAATCATCCCAAAGGCTTTGCTTGGCACAAACATTTATTCAAACCACAAAAACAAATCAAACCAGAGGTATTATTGGGTATTTTATTGAAAACAACAAGAAAACGAAAAGGCAAAAAGATACAAGTTGGGTTGCCTCCCAACGAGCGCTATCGTTTTATGCCCTTAGCTAGGCATTGAGGTTTCATTGATGCTCACATGAAAGATAATAATTGAAACACAAAGAGATCATCATAAAACATGTGAAAAACACATTTAAGTCTAACATATTTCCTATGCATAGGCTATTATAAGCAAAGAAATTATCAAGGAAGTGCAAAGAAACAATAACAATCTCAACATAATGAGAGGTAATTTAGTAACATAGAAAATTTCTACAACCATATTTTCCTCTCTCATAATAATTACTTGTAGGATCATACTCAAATTAAACAAAATAGCTATCACATAAAATATTCTTTTCATGATCCACATGCATGCAAAGTTGACACTTCCCAAATAGTGGGATTATTTTTACTTAAAGTTGACGCTCTTCCAAACCCACTTTCAGTATGATCGCAAACATATTGATCATGAGGCTTAAATAAATTTTAAAGATCCTAAGAAGAATCACCCCAATCATGATCATTGCAATAAGTAGAGGACATATCAAAATTAGCATCCCCAAGCTTGGGGTTTTGCATATTACTAGCATAATTGACATTAATAGAATTTATTATAACACCATTGCAATCATGCTTAGCTATCATGAATCACTTCATAGATTTATTTTTTTATCACTTCATCACAATTTTCAGAATCATGAATCTCAAGAAAAATTTCATAGAGATAATCAAGTGCACTCAACTCACTAGAAATTGGTTCAACATAATCGTGTCTTTTGAAAAGATTCGCAAGTGGATGAGGATCCATATCAGTAGATTTTTAGCAAGCAAAGATGGAAGAAAATAGAAGGCACATGGCAACGCAAGCAAAGATAGCAAACAAGACTGCAAGCAACAAGATAGATCTGATGAGAAAAAGGCGAAAGAAAAAGAAGGCAAATAAAACGGCAAATTTTTGTGTGAAGTGGGGGAGATGAAAATGAGAGGCAAAAGGCAAATAATGTAAATTGCAAGGAGATGAGATTTGTGAATTGGAACCTGATAGATGTTGGTGATGTCTCCCCGGCAACAGCGCCAGAAAGTTCTTTTGATGTCGCTTAGATGCGTTAGCGTTTCCCCATGAAATAAGGAAGGATGCAACACAATAACGATAAGGTATTTCCCTCAGTTATGAGACCAAGGTTATCGAACTAGTAGGAGAACCATGCAACACTATGTAAACGACACCTGCACACAAATAACAACCACTTGCAACCCGACACGTTAAAGGGGTTGTCAATCCCTTTCGGGTAGCGATGCCAAAAAGTGATGTAAGGATAGGATAAAATTGTAATAGATTGATAGATGCAAATAAAAGCAAATAAAACGCAACAAGTTATTTTGGGCTTTTTGATAATATAGATCTGGATATAAAAGAAGAAAATAAAAGAAAAGGCAATTGGCAAAATAGATCTGAAAGTATATGATAGGAAAATAGACCCCGGGGCTGTAGATTTCACTATTGGCTTCTCTCGAGAAAATAACATGCAGTGTGTAGACAAATTACTGTTGGGCAATTGATCGAAAAGAAAATAATTATGACGATATCCAAGACAATGATCATGTATATAGGCACAACGTCCAAGATTAGTAGATCGACTCCTGCCTGCATCTACTACTATTACTCCACGCATCACCCACTATCCACCAAGCATCTAGTGTATCAAGTTCATGAAAAAACGGAGTAATGCAATAAGAACGATGACATGATGTATACATGATCTATTCATGTAGGAATAGACCCCATCCTTTTATCCTTAATAGCAATGATACATGTGTGCCTTGCTGCCTTTGCTGTCACTGGGAAAGGACACCGCAAGATTGAACCCATTACAAAGCACCTCTTCACATTGCAAGATCAATAGATCAAGTTGGCAAATGAAACCCAAATATCGGAGAAGAAATATGAGGATATAATAATCAAGATTGGATATAAAATCAAGGCAAATCTGATCATAAACTCACAATTCATCGGATCCCAACAAACACACCACAAAAAGTCATTACATCAAATAGATCTCCGAGAGACCGTTGTATTGAAATACAAAGAGAGAAGAAGTCATCTAGCTACTGCCTACAGACCCGTAGGTGTGTGGTAAACTACTCGCGCATCATCGGAGAGGCACCAATGAGGATGATGTAGCCCTCCGTGATCATGTTCCCCTCTGTCGGAGTGCCAGAAAAGGGCTATAGATTGGATCTCGTGGTTCTGGAACTTGCGGCGGCTGGAACAAAATTTTGTCGACTCCCCTAGGGTTTCTAGAGATAGGAGGTATTTATAGAGCAAAGAGGCGGTGCAGGAGGTCACCGAGGTGGGCACAACCCACGTAGGCACGACCGGGGGGCCCAGGCGCGCCCTTGTGGGTTGTTTCCCCTCGGGGCACTCCCCAGGTGCTTCTCTAGCCCATCTGGTTTCTTTGGTCCAAAAAAATCCACAAAAAGTTTCGCTCCATTTGGACTCTGTCTGATATTGATGTTCTGCGATGTAAAAACAAGCAGAAAACAACAACTGTCACTTGGCACTATGTCAATAGGTTAGTCCCAAAAAATGATATAAAATGATTGTAAAACATCCCAGAATGATAATATAGCAGCATGGAACAATAAAAAAATGATACGTTGGAGACGTATTAGCGTACTACAAAACGGAGGGAAATGGCCTTATGTTCGATCGCGTACGGTCGAAATGGGGTCCTGCTCATCGGGAAGGGCCTGGCGTACCGCGGAATGGAGGAAACAAACTTGTGCTCAGCTCCTATGGTTGTAACGGGATCATGTTCATCGGGAGGGGTCTGACGTACTGCAAAACAGAGGAAACAGACTTGTGTTGGAGCGCCTACGGTCGAAACAGGGTCCTGTTCATCGGGAGGGGTGTCGCATACCGCAAAACGAGACTCCACGGGGTACTGTTCATCCACCGTCTACTGCCTTGCTCCAGCCTTCACATGCTACTGTTCATCCATCGTCGACTTCCTCCAGCCTCCACCTACTACTGTTCATCCACCGTCGACTTCCTCGAGCCTCCACCAGCTACCACTACAAAATAATACTTTCGTGATAATACGTGTTTGTCATAGTAGGTCACGTTTTCTGTCATGCATGTACATCCATGGCGATTTTATGATAGAATCAAGATGGTCATACATGTGCTGTCGTAGAAGTGTTCCATGACAATACCAAAATTATCATCACGGGAGTGTTCACTTCCATGATGATAAATTTCGCGTCATGGAAGTGCTTTAGTCAAGGGTAACCGACACATGGCATCCACCGTAACGGGTCGCCGTTAAGCTGTCGGTTGCGGTTTAGGATCCGATAACCCGCTAACAGCGAGGACCAGTGGGAGTTTTCCACGTGTAAAATTCTCATTGGTCGAACGAACCATGTGTCAGCTCCACGTGCGGACAGATGCCAACCAACCAATGGACAGGAGGTGCCAGTGATACATCGACACATGACACGACCCAACAGTGGCCCATTCAGGTCAAAAGGCCGGCCCGTTTGACTTAGTCAAAGGATAACGGAACAACCCATATAAAGCCTGCTAACGGCCCGCTCGCATATAGCCCATTTAGGCCGAATAACTCACGACCCATTATGGCCTTTCCGAATTCGGCCCACTAGCTTCATCTGGGTTGTCCAATATGATTCCAGCCCGTTGTAACTTCCGGCCCATGTACGGCCCATGACGTCTTTCGACCCATATGAGGCCCTTTATAACTCGTGGCCCATTAACGGCCCACACTGAAACTAGCCTAGGATGAACAATATATCGCTTCATACCCATTAACGGTCCATTACTCCATTGGGTCGTTCCCAGCTCGTGTTAACTTTCAGCCTTTTAAGGGCCCATTTATTCTTGGGCTGATTTGTAGCATTTGGTAGCTTACGACCCGTTAGTCGCCTTTTCCGCTGGTGGAACAAATTAAGCACGTGGTTATAGTCGGCTGTTTGTGGCCCATTAATCCGTTGGGCTGTTTTCATAGCGTCATCAAATACGGCCCATTAACGACCCGTTATGCATGTCGATAGAATTAAGCCAGTTATATTCGTTGGCCTCTTAAAGGCCCGTTATGCTCGGCCCATGAACGGACGGCTACCACTCTAGCCCGTTTACGTCCCATAATGCGGTCCATTATTGGCCCATGTTTGGCCAATCGATCATACGGCCCGTAGAAGGCCCGTTGATTCTATGGCCCATAGTTGGCCCATGGTCACTACAACAAGTAGCAGGACCATAGTCACAACGGTCCATTTGTTTCCCAGGGTTATTGTGGCCTAGTTTTAAATAATAGGTTATTGCGGCCACTAGCACACCGCGGAAAAAGAACTACACTAACTACAAGCAAACAAATAAGCAAGACAACAAGGAAATAAATAAGCAAACAACATATGCTAGGCTATTACGACTATTACACATATTACAACCACTGGTCATCAAAGTTCGCCACCAGTGAAAATATGGGGAACAAAGCAGCATATTACATACACTGGTTGTCAAAGTTGGTGACGAGTGCAAATAAACGCTGTAGTAAAACAAGTCCAGAACTGATACCACTTCACAAGAGCTCAAGAAACAATATCCTGGGTATCCACCATGCTGGCAAGACACTTAGCAACCTTATTAGCTTTCTCTTGTTTGGCGCTTAAATCCTCCAGCGCTTGCTGTTGCACCAGAAAGTATGCATCTGAATTCTCCAGGGACTCTCGCAGTCCTTCGGCTTCTTGTCGTAGCATAGCTGATCGATGTCTTTCAGCTTGTAGTTGAGACTTAAGAAACCAAACTGATTCGGATAGTGAGTTCGAGGAGCTTGTGCCAACGGTAATGGCCAGTAACTCGGACACTACACCAAGACAGAACTTTGGGGTTGTCTCACTGTCTTCAAGATAGTTTTCCTTAGCTGTTTTATTAGCTTTTATGGAGACCAACAAAGATGCATCACTATCCTGAACCTTATCTGCATTACTTCCTTTACCATTGCTTAATAAGGTACTCTTCCCCAATATTCTATCAGCATTCTAAAAGAAGAAACAAGCAGACACATAATAGGTTTAGCATATATGAAACTCATTCGGTGAACCAGTTTAGTAGTATGGTGGACATGATTAAACTACCAAGTCTTCTATTGCCAAGTAGTACATAATAAAAGCATCAAAAAAACATATATCTATGTCCTATGGTCACTGCATTGACTTGCCAAATCAAAATAGTTCAAATCACATCACTTCAAGACAAAGCAGCATTGAAAGAATACAAGTGTGGGAAACTAAACGACACAACAAGATTTCAGAAGGGTACCACGGGTGTACATGTATTCTTGGCTCTGTTGTGATGCTACTAATGTGGATGCTAGTAATGTGCATGATATGAGAATTCAACTGTATACACAATTGAAATTTAAATCAACAGAGCAATTTAGAAGAGCAAACATGCTTAAACATACCTGTTGTGCCATTGAGTTTCGATTGGATCCTTGAATTTTAAAATAAGTTTGTATGGGTAAATACAGTGATACAAGAGCAAGGCAGTATGCACCATAGCAATGGAATCTTAAATAAGAACAGTTCTTCTTCAGTATTAAGCAATTGCTCTACACGAACAGAGTAAAGTAAGACGGAGGATACAATACTTCAAAATAAAAAATGAGCTCATAGACCTTACCACATTCTTGGTTCAGGACCAGTACAGAACAAGGCGTTCCCAATCATTGTCCCGTAATTGTGTCTCAGGAGAACGTAAGGGAATTTGATGACTTTCATTGCCAGTGAAGTATGTTTTCTTCACGTAATTCCAATACTGCCACCAAGCATTCTTGAAGACAACAGAGGTATTACCACAGGTTATCTCATCCTGAGTTTCCAAATCGACCCTTCTCTATAGAGAAAAATGGGAACATTTGATGTATGTAAGGGCATATTTCTCCCTAAGTGGTTTTGGTGATTGATGACAATGCATTTGTAGACTAATCATGTGCATTGAGCATTTCAGATATCTCATATCTAGGCACAAGATGATTCGTTGCCCCTCGGAGCCTATCGAAGACGGCGTTTCTCTATGTTTCTTTTCGGTGGAATTGAGTCGTAGGGAAGCCATACTATTAAGAGGGGGTTGATACGTCCAAAACGTATCTATAATTTCTGCTTGCCCCATGCTTCTTTTGTCTGATATTGCTATGATATTGATGCACTTCCATACACTTTTGATCATATTTGGACTAACCTATTAACTCAGTGCACCACAGTGCCAGTTCTTGTTTTCTGCTGTTTTTCTATTTCAGGTTTCCCCCATATTAAAAGTGCTCCAAAAATTCCAGAAAAAATCAGCGTACAGGAAGCTTCGCGAAGAACCAAAGATGGGCCAGAGGGGAGCCAGGGGAGGCCCAGGCGGCCACCTGCCGCGGCCCCACCCCTGGCCGCGCCAGGGGGGCGCCTGGGGCCCCTGCTCCGCCTCTGGCTGCCCCCCTTCGCATATATATTCCTCTCGTCCCGAAACCCTCGAGGACAGAACCCTTTTTCACGATCTCGCCTCTGTTCCGCCGCCGCAGCGCTTCCAAGATCGAGAGCATCAGGAGAACTCTTCCCGGCACCCCGCCGGAGGGGAGAACCACCACCGGGAGCTTCTCCACCACCATGGACGCTTCCCGGATGAGTCGTGAGTAGTCCACCTTGGACCATGGGTCCATGATTAGTAGCTATGTGATGTTCTCCTCCCCTCTTTGCTCTTCATGGTTTAGACCTCGTGAGCTGCCCTACATGATCGAGGCACATATGTAATCTTTCTGCTGTTGCTTTGCTGAGTTTGCTGGGATCTGATGGATTATGAGACTATGTTCAGATTGTGTTTGAGTAATATATTTGATTCACCTCTTTTATATCTTTGTTCTTGAGTAATTCTTACATGTTCTCCGTTGTTGTTTATTGCTTTGGCCAAGTAGTAGGTAGTAACTCCAAGAGGGAGCGTTATGCTTGATTGTGGGTTCATGCCCCCTGATGACTAGCTTGAGTGACAGAAACATGAGTCTAGGGGATGTGCTGTTGCCACAAGGGAGAAAACAACGGTGCTTGTACTTGCGGGTGCAAGGATTGTTTACTTTACGCAAATTCTTTTAATGCAGTTGTCTGTTGCTTTGAGTTTACACTTTGGGTGGGATTCGCAACTTAATACCAGCAACATGTTCTGGATAGATATCTCAAGGTGGATGATTAGTAGTAGATGCAGATGGATTTTGGTCTACTTGCCTTGGCGTATCGCTGATGCTTTTGAGCCTCTACCTTTTTTTGCAGCATAGTTAGCATTGGTTTGCGCACATAATCCTGTCAATTGCCCAGCTGTAATTTGTTTACCTCGCTTTGCTGTTTTATCGTCTTTTGGGAGAGAGACATCACTAGTGAACATCATGGGAACCCGGTCCATATTACCACGGCTGATCACACCTTCTATTTACTTCCTATTTTTATTTCCTAGTTGCATTCATAGCTATCATTATTATCTCTTGTGTTTGATCCTTTGTAAACAACAAGGCCGGAGGGATTGACAACCTCTCTGTACTCGTTGGGAGCAAAGTTATCTGTATCTGTGTGCAGGTCCCATCAACTGCTAAGTTTCTGGCGCCGTTGACACCTACTTGTCGACCCTCGGAGTCTCACGGGATTTGATCCTTGGTATCTTTGCCAAGGGAAATTTGCCGCTACGCTACATCTCAACCTTCCACTTGGGGTAACCAACGAGGGGCGAGAAGCCATCAAGCAAGTTTCTGGCGCCGTTGCAGGGGACTCCACTCTTCAAGATAGGGGAGTTGCACGCTATCTTTTATCTTTGCTTTTTAGTCTTGTTAGTTTACCTTTCAGTTTTTGCTTTAGTATCCTTTATCAAAAATCACAAAAAAAATTATTTGCTTTTCTGTTAGTAGTCCTTTCTGTTTAGTCAAGCATGTTAGGACTTGGTGCTTTGAGGGAATCAGAAGTTCTAAATTTCCATCAAAGGTATGGAACACTTCCCTAGAAAGAAGATTAAGTTGCCTTTTGAGTCTGTTACACGGGCTAGCTATTCTCTTACTCTTGATAAAACTTGATCTTCTCTTTTTGCATCATGCCTAGCTTAAAGGCATAAAAGAAAGCGCTTTTGGGAGGCAGCCCACAACGAATTAGGTTTTATTTTGCTTTTGTTGTGTCTTGATGTTTGTTACTACAGTAGCATCATCATTGTATCTTTTCTTTTCAGCTTTGTGCCAAGTTTAGCCTCCGATTGCAAGAAAGTTCATAAGTTGTGACGTGCTGTCCAGAAAACAGATTCTGTCCTTGGACAGAAAAATTTGAATAAAATCACCAGATCATCTTTTTGATCTGAATTTTTTTGACAGCGTGCTCTATACAATTGGATTTCGAGCGTCTGTTCTGAGTTTTTTAATTTGAGTTGCATAAGTGCCCCGAAAAAATTATTTACTACCTGCTGGTCTGTTTTTCACAGATGCTGTCCTGTTTTGCCTTTTCTTCGTTTTGCAAACCTTGAGCTTGCTTTTTATTTGCAAAACCCTTTTGGAAATCTTGAGAAATAGTAGCTCTTCAAGATTATTTTTATTTCCAGTAGGGAAAAATTATTTTATTGTGGGTAATAACCTCGCTAATCAGATTATGATGAGTTATGTATGAAGGGAGTTTTCAAGTGTGCGAGGGAAGATGATAAAAGAAGATTCAGGAGGGTCAAACGCTCAAGCTTGGGGATGCCCCCGTGCACCCCCAAGAAATATTCAAGAAGACTCAAGCGTCTAAGCTTGGGGATGCCCCCATGCATCCCCTTCTCCATCAACAATTATCAGTTCGTCTTTCGTTCCACTATATTCTTATCACTTCATGCGTTATGTGCTATGCTTGGAGCGTCTTGCTCTCAGTTTCCTTTTTTAGTTTTCTTTAGCTTTGCTTGCTGTTCATAACAAGTTAGAACCCAGCTTTCTTTGTGTGGGAGAGAAACACGCTCCACTTCAACCTAGAACACAACATAGGATTTTCATGCTTATCTTTGCTGTGTGTGTTCTTTGTCCTTCCATAGCTGCTGTCATGTTTAGCTCTTAGTTTTCATGCTTTTCTTTTTAAAGAGATTTTGTTTAGTTGGTTGATGAACTCTCTTGAGTTTTCATGTTTATCTTGTTAAGAGAGTTTGCCTGTTGCACTGAGTTGTGTGTCTTAACTTAAAGTAGGTAATTGAGGTTGCTATTTAATTTTAGTAGTAACTTGCAATAGTTTTGAGGTATTGCCATGAGTAATGTCTGAACTTTTGGTGTCAAGAGCTTTAGCCTATTAGTGATAGATGTCGTATTTTGGGCAATCCGTGTTTATTTTCGAAAACCTACAAAATAGTTGAGAACTTTAGCTATTAGATGGATCACTAATCTTTGGAGGGATCGAATATTAGAGTACACTCACGTACCATGAGTCGAGGATGCGCAAGGATAACCAAACCCCCATACACTCCTCCTCGGGGTACTTGTCTCTTTGTGAACCTCCTAATTAGATTGAGAGTTACCGATAATAAGTGCATGAGTTCTTCGGACTAATGTGAGTATTCGAAAGTTGACACTTCCACCTAGCCATACTTTTCTAGCCTCTTCGGTACCGTGCATTGCCCTTTCTCACCTCGAGAGTTGGCGCATACTTCGCCGGTGCACCCAAATCCTTGGCACGATACGCTCTGTCATCATAAGCCTCATTATATCCTTCCTCAAAACAGCCACCATACCTACCTATCAAGGCATTTCCATAGCCTTTCCGAGATACATTGCCATGCAACATCCATCTTCTCATGACTTGATCTTCATGTCATACATGCTTTTTGCTTGATCGATGAGCCGCATGCTAGTTGGGCCTTGCCCTAATCATTGCTACATGACGCGCTAGTATCATTGCATATCCTGCTACACCGGCAGAGGCATACATTTGCATAAATCATGATAGTTTCATGTTCTTTATGTTGAGTACTTTTGTAAAGTGTGAAAGATCTTCTATACTTCTTGTAATATATAGAGTGTTGCCCCTAAAGTGAGGAAAAGATCCCAAAGAGGACAAAATCAAAAGATCCCAAAGAGGACAAATGAGAGTTAAATAGAAAGAGCCATTGAGGCCACAAAAAAATAAAAAAAAAATAGAAAAAAGAGAAAAAGAAATAAAAAGAGAGAAGGGGGCACACTACTATTCCTTTTGAGAGATCCACACTCGTACTCCATCTTATACCTTGTACTCCATAGAGATTATCATTCATGCATATAGCTATGTGGGGACCTTCACACTATAGAACTTGGCTTGTATATTCCAATGATGAGGCTCCTCAAAAGAGCTCTAGGTCTTCTTGAGCGAGCAAATTGGATGCGCCCCCACTAGTTCCATTGGAGAGCTTACCTTAGCTCATATGTGCATTCGTTGCATGGCAATCCCTACTCCTCACATCATATCTATCATTTGGCTTTCTCTCGCCTATGATTGTCCTCATTGATGTGAGCCTTTCACACCTTTTTTGTCTTCCCCCTTCATCATTTTTCTCTCTTTGCCATCCTATGTGTCAACTTTCTTGCTTACGCTCATCCATTGCATGAGTGCTCAAAATATCGAAAGGGAGTGGATCATTTTGACTTGTACCTGGCTAGTGGTCTGGGGATGAGTCAAGATAAGATTCCAAAGAAGACCAAGTGTGAAACTTTAGTAGATTAAGTTCTCAACAATACAAAAAACTATGTTTTACTCTCTCGTATATCCCTATCCCCTTTCTTGCACGCAAACACCATTTATAGACATTCGAGTCACGGACAGCGAGAGCTCTTGCACCTTTATGTTCTTATGTTGCTTGTTACAATGCTAATATACACTCTTGCTTGTTATGACTTGAATTGAATTACATGCCTTGATTGCTTTACTTAAAAAGTTCTTATATGGTTGGTAGCATGTCACCACAGAAATTATGCTTGTTATCATTTACCTACTCGAGGACGAGCAGGAATTAAGCTTGGGGATGTTGATACGTCCAAAACGTATCTATAATTTCTGCTTGCTCCATGCTTCTTTTGTCTGATATTGCTATGATATTGATGCACTTCCATACACTTTTGATCATATTTGGACTAACCTATTAACTCAGTGCACCACAGTGTCAGTTCCTGTTTTCTGCTGTTTTTCTATTTCAGGTTTCCCCCATATTAAAAGTGCTCCAAAAATTCCAGGAAAAATACAGGAAAAATCAGCGTACAGGAAGCTTCGCGAAGAACCAAAGATGGGCTAGAGGGGAGCCAGGGGAGGCCCAGGCGGCCACCTGACGCGGCCCCACCTCTGGCCGCGCCAGGGGGCGCCTGGGGCCCCTGCTCCGCCTCTGGCTGCCCCCCTTCGCATATATATCCCTCTCGTCCCGAAACCCTCGAGGACAGAACCCTTTTTCCCGATCTCGCCTCTGTTCCGCCGCCGCAGCGCTTCCAAGATCGGGAGCATCAAGAGAACTCTTCCAGGCACCCTGCCGGAGGGGAGAACCACTACCGGGAGCTTCTCCACCACCATGGACGCTTCCCGGATGAGTCGTGAGTAGTCCACCTTGGACCATGGGTCCATGATCAGTAGCTATGTGATGTTCTCCTCCCCTCTTTGCTCTTCATGGTTTAGATCTCGTGAGCTGCCCTACATGATCGAGGCACATATGTAATCTTTCTGTTGTTGCTTTGCTGAGTTTGCTGGGATCTGATCGATTATGAGACTATGTTCAGATTGTGTTTGAGTAATATATTTGATTCACCTCTTTTATATCTTTGTTCTTGAGTAATTCTTGCATGTTCTCCGTTGCTGTTTATTGCTTTGGCCAAGTAGTAGGTAGTAACTCTAAGAGGGAGCGTTATGCTTGATTGTGGGTTGATGCCACCTGATGACTAGCTTGAGTGACAGAAACATGAGTCTAGGGGATGTGCTGTTGCCACAAGGGAGAAAACAACGGTGCTTGTACTTGCGGGTGCAAGGATTGTTTACTTTACGCAAAGTTCTTTAATTGCAGTTGTCTGTTGCTCTGAGTTTACACTTTGGGTGGGATTCACAACTTAATACCAGCGAGATGTTCTGGATAGATATCTCAAGGTGGATAATTAGTAGTAGATGCAGATGGATTTCAGTCTACTTGCCTTGGCGTACCGCCCATGCTTTTGAGCCTCTACCTTTCTTTGCAGCATAGTTAGCATTGGTTTGCGCACATAATCCTGTCAATTGCCCAGCTGTAATTTGTTTACCTCGCTTTGCTGTTTTATCGTCTTTTGGGAGAGAGACATCACTAGTGAACATCATGGGACCCCGGTCCATATTACCACCGCTGATCACACCTTCTATTTACTTCCTGTTTTTATTTCCTAGTTGCAGTCATAGCTATCATTATTATCTCTTGTGTTTGATCCTTTGTAAACAACAAGGCCAGAGGGATTGACAACCTCTCTGTACTCGTTGGGAGCAAAGTTATCTGTATCTGTGTGCAGGTCCCGTCAACCGCTAAGTTTCTGGCGCCGTTGACACCTACTTGTCGACCCTCGGAGTCTCACGGGATTCGATCCTTGGTATCTTTGCCAAGGGAAATTTGCCGCTACGCTACATCTCAACCTTCCACTTGGGGTAACCAACGAGGGGCGAGAAGCCATCAGGGGTCCGCTTCGGAAAGGTTAGGGAGGAGTCAACATGTACACATATGTTCCTTTGCACCACCTTTCCTTCGCTTCATTGGAGCATCGATCGTTTCCCTTGTCATTGCAAAGATGATGGCTCCCAAGTAATATTGTTCTATGGCATGCGGTAGTACTGCTCAAGGGAGCAGTAGTACCACAGAGGTCCACGGTAGTACTGCCCGTGGCAGAGGTAGTACCGCTCCTCGCATGTGGTAGTACAGTGGCCTTTGGCCCAGAACGGTGGCTTGCGTGGTAGTAGGAGCGGAAGTAATTTTTTACTTCCGCATCCTACGCGGTAGTACCGCTCCCTGTGAGCGGTAGTACTGTGTCGGGTTTTTGCATCGACCGAAACTCAGCGGAAGTAGGCACAGATGTATTTTATTAGTTCGTGCCTTTCCCTGCCCAGATTGTGCCTTGCCTTACGGTAGTACCGCAAGGGCGCGCGGTAGTACCACTCCGGCGGTTCTACCGCTGGTTGCTATACGCAACAGGGCCTTGTTTGGCTTATGCCGATAGTACCGTAGGTGTGTGCAGAAGTACCGCATGTCACATGCTGAGTTGGTGGGTAACGGTTGGATCTTTCCTCTTACTATATAAGGGGGGTCTTCTTCCCCAAGTTGACTACCTCTTCCTTCCGTAAGCTCCATTGTTGCTCAAAGCTCCATTTTCGTCCGATCTCTGTCCCTAGCCAATCAAACTTGTTGATTTCCTAAGGATTGGTTGAGAAGGCCTCGATCTACACTTACACCAAGAGAAATTTGATTCCCCCACTAATCCCTTGCGGATCTTGTTACTCTTGGGTGTTTGAGCACCCTAGACGGTTGAGGTCACCTCGAAGCCATAGTCCATTGTGGTGAAGCTTCGTGTTGTCATTCGGAGCCTCCAATTCAGTTGTGGAGATAGCCCCAACCTTGTTTGTAAAGGTTCAGTCGCCGCCTTCAAGGGCACCACTAGTGGAATCACGGAATCTTGCATTGTGTGAGGGCGTGAGGAGAATACGGTGGCCTTAGTGGCATGTTGGGGAGCATTGTGCCTCCACACCGCTCTAACAGAGACGTACTTCCTCTCAAAGGGAAGGAACTTCGGTAACACATCCTCGTCTCCGCCGGCTCCACTCGTGGTTATCTCTTACCTTTACTTGTGCAAGCTTTTGTTGTGTTGTATCTCTTGCTTGCTTGTGTGCTTGTTATTGTTGCATCATATAGGTTGCCCACCTAGTTGCATATCTAGACAACCTCTCTTGATGCTAAGTTTAATTTGGTAAAGAAAAGCTAAAATATATAAGTTGCCTTTTCACCCCCCCTCTAGTCAACCATATAGATCCTTTCACTGTATTATAGCCAGCATGGAGGTAGAATGTATGGGACAAAGCAAAGTAATTGCCATGAATAACATTACTTACGCATAACTCTTGGACAAACACCTACAACTGGCGTTTTCCTTCATCTTCAGAATAATATTTCCATGATGGGAAGGGGTTGATGCCTAGTGGTGGGAAGGGGTTGATGCCTTCCCACCCACCCAGGTTCAAGGCACAATACTTGCAATTTGGGTTTGTTGCACCAATTATACTGTAAGGGGTTCCCTTATAGTCTTTCTTTAAAAAAAATATTTCCATGATGGGAAGATACACACATATGATTTAACAAATCAAATGCGATAGATGCTAAACTATGAATGGCTGGTTGTGCTTCGTCCACATGAATAGGTGTACTAACTGGTGGAGTTGGGGTTCGCCGTGGTAGTACTGGCGCTTTGGGCACTGGAGCTACCTTACCAACTGCCCTTGTTTCAGAGCTCTATGGTGGAGACGGTGTTGTGTCGACTGGAACTGGGTTACAATCTGCTGGGGTTGGGGTCGGATTGGGTGAAGCTGGTTCCCTGTCCATCCTAGTAGGGGTACAATCTGCGAGAGTCTGGGTTATGTGTGGTAGGGCTGGTTCTCGTGCATGTACAACCGGGGTGCTATCTCCACCAAGAGGTAACATTGTTTTATTTGAAGATCGTGTTTTTACTCCGCTAGATACCATCACCCGCTCTAGTTCAAATGGCTAATAAACAAGAAACGTAGTTGAATGTACGGACCTTGTATGAGAGACAGATGCGATAGATAGTGTGGAAAAAAGAGGGCATGAAATAGTTCACATGTATATTGTTTAACTAAAGATAGCATGACATAATTTCACATGTATAATGTGTATCTAAACTGGACAGCATAGCATGACATAATTCAAAGATATGATGACTAACTAAATAGGATGGCATGAGATAATTATATGATGTCTTTAGTAAACAGGTTCACATGACATAATTGACATACATGTTATCTAAGTAATCAGGATCGCATGATATAATTCACATATGTGATTTATATACTAAGTAGAGGGCATTCACATATACGATGTCTGAACTAAGAACATGGTGTTGAATATTGTGTATATGATATCTAAACTATGCAATGCAAGACACCATATGCATGATATGAGCAGTATAACCGTGCCAAGTTAGAGCATACACCTCGGTGGGGGAATATGACTGGTCATCTGTCCCTGAATCCATCTCTAAGGAGCTATCAGGACCCAGCAGGAGATCCGCTTCGACAGGTAGCACTGTCCGCTCAAGACCTTATTTTCACTCCAGATTTTTCCATCACCCACTCAAATGGCTGATTCACAGGAAGAGTAGTTGAATGTACAAACATTATCGACAAATGGAAATGTAATGAAGAAAAGGATTGGCAAGATATCATTTAAATATATGATGCATGGTTAAACAGGATGGCATTGCATATTTCACATATATTCTATCTGGCGAAAAGAGATGAGATTGCATAATTCACATATATGATATAGAAACTAAACATGTGGCGTTACAGAACATGTCTAAACTAAGCAGATGACATACATGATGTCGAAAGTAGGCACTACAAGGCAACATATGCATGATATGACCAACATCATCATGCCAAGTTAGAGCAAACACCTCGGGGGGTAAATAGGAGGGGTCAGCTCCGTTTGAATCAGCCTCAGAACATATATCTTCCTCTGGATTACAATCTAGAGGGGGAAGGGTTTTCCATTGCACCCACCATCGAGCGATGTCTGCATGACATTGTATTTTTGTGCAAAACTCTTCTCTTTTTCTCTACATGTTCAGCATGACTGTGTACAATATCTGACATGTATACAAAAAAATATAGTGAGATTATGTAAGGAGAGCATGCAGAATCTAGAGTGATGGTAACAACCAGTGGATAGATCCAAAAATAATGATAGCAGGTTCATGATAGCTTTAATTTAATAAAAAGACATATGATGATTGCTTTACTGTTTGTTTCCCACCTAAGATGAACAACATAAGCACACCCTAGGTGAACCAAATAATAGACAGAGATACTATTCATTGCTGCCTCGATATGTGCCCCACAAGCATTTTAAAACTCAAGTTTGAACATTAATTTGGACCTGACTTGGAGTCTAAGAGGTGAATAGGATGATAAAGTAGAAGGTAATATTAAGCAATGCATAACATAAGCAGAAACAAAAGAGTGTGACATCTCTTGCGGACCCGTGCACTCCTCAGGTTCATCTACCGAGTCGATGATGGTGATGCAGTTGCGGTGGGTGCCGATAGTAGGGAAGGAGATCTGAGGCGGCGAAAGACGGTTAGGAGTCGTGATGTCTGGTATGGTGGATGCTTCTGTCGATGGAGCAGCTCAGGTGAGGTGGACAGCGCAGCGGCAGGAGCAGGACAAACCACACAAAGTTTTCTTCGACACCTGTTTGTAAGTAATTCTGTAAGGGCTCCTTTGGCTTGGATGATTCTAAAAACGCAGGGATAGGAAAAACACCGGAATAGGCTGGGAATGCACGTGGGAAACAGAGCATTGGTAAACACATGATTTCTGTCAACTTGGGTGTTTGGTTCACAGGAATTGGAAGAGTAGAGGAATGCAAAGGAACATGGCCAAATTAAAGTGAAACCAAAAGAAAGTGTGTATAGTTAGAATGTTATTCTGCCAGTGATGCACTTAGTCTTGTTTTCGTGCATAGGATTTGGAAAAGTAGGTCCAGGTGGATGGTTTGCTCCATTCCTTTCAACGAAATGCATGAATAATTGAATAGTAGAGTGCAATACAAAATTTTCCTATTCTATGTTTTCCTTCACTTTTTCCTTTGAACCAAAATAGCCCTAATGGATAGACATGAATATAGAGTAATATGTGATGCGACAAGTGTACAACCTCTTTGGCATAGCCCTGTCGACCTCAGCATCATTGTGTTGGTTGCTGAAGAAGTTGCGGCAGAGGTGGATGTCGGAGGTGTGGAGGAAGATCTGAGGCGTTTGTAGACGGCGTCGAGGGTACTGCTCTATTGTGATGGATGGTTCCGTCGTTGGAGCAGCTCTGGCGAGCCGTAAGACGTCGAGGCTAAAGCAGTACAAGACAAACATTGGTCATCTCAAGTGGGATTATAATAGCATCTCCAATAGATGATGTAAAATACATTACCAAAAAGTGATAGATATAAAATTTACATCACCAAAAAAACACCTAACTACAACAGATAAGGTTAAAACTGTTGACTCTGAACTTAACTGTAAAAACTGAAATTTACTATGGTATTTGAATGTTATTGTCGAAAATGAACACACTGGTAGCAGAGAGGGACTTCACATGTAGTTTAGGCCGCTAGAGTGATACGTCTCCAACGTATCTATAATTTTTGATTGTTCCATGCTATTATATTAGCTGTTTTGGATGTTTAATGGGCTTTAATATGCACTTTTATATTATTTTTGGGACTAACCTACTAACCAAAGGCGCAGTGCAAATTGTTGTTTTTTTTGCCTATTTTAGTGTTTCCCAGAAAAGGAATATCAAACAGAATCCAAACGGAATGAAACCTTCACGAGGATCATTTTTGGAACAAACTCAATCCAGAAGACTTGGAGTACACGTTTGGGAAGCCACAAGGCGGCCACGAGGCAGGAGGATGCGCCCAGAGGGGTAGGCGCGCCCCCACCCTCGTGGGCCCCTCGTAGCTCCATCGACGTACCTCTTCCTCCTATATATATACTCATATACCTTGAAAACATCTGAGAGCACCACGAAACCCTATTTCCACCGCCGCGACCTTCTGTACCCGTGAGATCCCATCTTGGGGCCTTTTCCGGAGCTCCACCGGTGGGGGAATCGATCACGGATGGCTTCTACATCAACACCATAGCCTCTCCGATCATGTGTGAGTAGTCTACCACAGACCCTTCGGGTCCATAGTTATTAGCTAGATGGATTCTTCTCTCTCTTTGGATCTCAATACAAAGTCTCCTCGATCTTCTTGGAGATCTATTCGATGTAATACTTTTTGCGGTGTGTTTGTCGAGATCCGATGAATTGTGGGTTTATGATCAAGATTATCTATGAGCAATATTTGATTCTTCTCTGAATTCTTATATGCATGATTTAATATCTTTGCAAGTCTCTTCGAATTATCAATTTGGTTTGGCCTACTAGATTGATCTTTCTTGCAATGGGAGAAGTGCTTAGCTTTGGGTTCAATTTTGCAGTGTCCTTTCCCAGTGATAGTAGGGGCAGCAAGGCACGTATTGTATTGTTGCCATCGAGGATAAAAAGATGGGGTTTATGTCATATTGCATGAGTTTATCCATCTACATCATGTCTTCTTGCTTAAGGCGTTACACTGTTCTTATGAACTTAATACTCTAGATGCATGTCGGATAGCGGTCGATGTGTGGAGTAATAGTAGTAGATGCAAAATCGTTTCGGTCTACTTGTCGCGGACGTGATGTGATGGCCTGGCTTAATAGGGATGATAGACTACTCATATCAATAAGGAATTCCTTCTTTTCCGGGAGCCCATTCAGATAGAACTCCAAAGTTAAGCGTGCTCAGCTTGGAGTAGTTTCAGGATGGGTGACCGGCCGGGAAGTTGCTCCCGGGTGCGCACGAGTGAGGAAAAAGTGCGCAGAAAAGACTAGTATTGATATGTGGGGCCAGTCTAGATCCCGCCAGGAGTAACGACCACCGGCGGGTGTGTCCGGGGCATTACAAGTTGGTATCAGAGCCGACCCTCGCGGTTACACGGATGTTTGCGGACAGTTTGCAGTCATGTTGTGCATGACGTTTGTGACCCGTCGTGGCACCCGGCATGGCACATGTGCTATCCTGGAAGCACATACGGTTGTGCCAAGAGGGAACGTTCCTGTGGCCCGACGAGGACGTCAGTTCCTCTCAGTGAGGGTGTATGTGATGGCCTGGCTTAATAGGGATGATAGACTACTCATATCAATAAGGAATTCCTTCTTTTCCGGGAGCCCATTCAGATAGAACTCCAAAGTTAAGCGTGCTCAGCTTGGAGTAGTTTCAGGATGGGTGACCGACCGGGAAGTTGCTCCCGGGTGCGCATGAGTGAGGACAAAGTGCGCAGAAAAGACTAGTATTGATATGTGGGGCCAGTCTAGATCCCGCCAGGAGTAACGACCACTGGCGGGTGTGTCCGGGGCGTTACACATGATGCCTATATACATGATCATGCCTAGATATTCTCATAACTATGCGCTTTTCTATCAATTGCTCGACAGTAATTTGTTCACCCACCGTAGAATACGCTATCTTGAGAGAAGCCACTAGTGAAACCTATGGCCCCGGGTCTATTTTCCATCATATTAACCTTCCGTCAACTAGCTATCTTTATTGTTCTTTTATTTTGCAAGCTTTACTTTTCAATCTATACCACAGAAATACCAAAAGTATTTATCCTATTATCCCTATCAGATCTCACTTTTGCAAGTGGCTGTGGACGGATTGACAACCCCTTTATCGTGTTGGTTGCAAGGTTCTTAATTGTTTGTGCAGGTACGAGGAATTTGCGTGTAGTCTCCTACTAGATTCATACCTTGGTTCTCAAAAACTGAGGGAAATACTTACGCTGCTTTGCTGCAACACCCTTTCCTCTTCAAGGGAAAAAGAACGCATGCTCAAGAGGTAGTGTAAGTGCATCTAGTGCCACCCCTAGTTGGTTTTGGAGTATTGACGACAAATCTGGTTGAGGGACTAATGTGTTTGTGAGAATTGCAGGATAACACAGGTAGTAGTCCCTCATTGATTCGGTTTACCTACCGGAGATGACCCCTAAAAATGTATGAAGACATTGACATCAGTGGTGGTATATGAAGATAATCATATTGAAGACTATGACAAGAGAAGACATTGTGTGAAGACTATGGAGAACGAAGACTTAGATGTTTCGTTGTTTCCTTTTCTTCTTTGTTGAGTCATAGGAATCACCGCACTGTTAAGTGGGGTCCAAGTGATCTAAGTCAGAGTGACTGAAGTGATGCTCAACCAAATCCTATGTCTTCGAGCGAAGACTATCAGAGCAAATCTTATCCAGAGTCGGATGAGTCAGCCTTACTTGTAGCCTAAGTAAATTTGCCGTGTGAGTGTTTGAAATCTGACCGTTGGAACATGTGTCAGTTCCTTAGTGAACCAGGGTCACTTCGGACAAATCTGGTCGGGTTGCCCAGTGGCTATAAATAGCCCACCCCCTACACCTTAAATTGGTGGCTTCTCAGAGTTATTGCATGGCTTTTGTCGTTCGAGAGCAACCCACCTCCGAAGCGTTTGAGAGAGAAATCCTTGCGAGGACAAAGCCCAAACACCCAGAGCCAAAGAGTGTTAGGCATCAGTGAAGTCTTTTTGTTTGTGTGACCTGAAGACTTCTTACACTTGAGGACTGTGTTTCCTCCAGCCGGTTAGGCGTCGCGTTATGAGCATCCAAGAGTCATTGTGGATCGCCGGTGAACAAAGTCTGTGAAGGTTTGGAAGTCTACCTTGAAGACTTACCTGAGTGATTGGGCGAGGACTAGGTGTACTTAGCTCAAGGGGAACAAGGTGAAGACATGGTCTTCTGAGTTAAATCTCAGCCTCCCTAACCAGATGTACAGTTGTCACAGCAACTGGAACTGGTCTAACAAATCACTGTCCTCCCCGAGCTACTGGTTCTATCCTTTCCTTCCCTTTACTTACTCTCTTATGTTGTGAAGTCATTGCCTGCTTGCCATATCTGATTGACTTCACTGAGTATCTACTTGTTGTGATTGGCTTCATTCCTTCTTCCATATTGATCCCTACTGCCTAGCTGCTATTAGTCTTTGTGCTTTCACTTCATTGAATACATGACTATAGCTTGTCTAGTGTAGTCTACTTTCCGCTGCATACTAATAGGATTGAATCTATCTTTTGTCTTCAAAACTATCATGTTTTGAAGCATTTCATAAAAATCGCCTATTCACCCCCCTCTAGTCGATATACTGTACTTTCAATTGGTATCAGAGCAAGGTACTCCCTTGTTCTGTGTGATTCGGTTTAACCACCTGGAGTTTTAGCTATGTCGACTGCAGGGATAATCAAAGTCTCCACTGCGTGCCCCGTCTTCGATGGCACCGAATATCCCTACTGGAAGAACAAGATGCGCATGCACCTTGAAGCCATTGACGTGGACCTCTGGTTTGTCGTCAAGAACGGTGTTCCCAAGACTGGTGAAGGTATCACCCCTGCTGATGTCAAGAGGCTCGTTCAACTGGATTCAATGGCCAAGAACATCATCTGTGGTCATCTAACCAAAGGACAGTATGGTCGTGTAAGTGCTCTGGACACGTCAAAGGAAGTCTGGGACTGGCTCTCAAAGGTCAACGAAGGAGTCTCTACCCAGAGAGATCAAAGGATCAACGTTCTTCGCAATCTCTTCAATCGCTTCAAGAGAAATGACAATGAGAATGTCTAGCACACATTTGATCGTCTCACTGACATCACAAATGAGCTTCAAGCACTTGGCGCCACTGATATCACCAAGCATGAAATCGTCAAGACTCTTCTGAGATCACTCGATAGCTCATTTGATATCCTTGCCCTGATGATACAAGAACGCCCTGACTTCAAGACTCTCGATCCGTCTTATATACTTGAGAGGCTCAACACACATGAGTTCCAGCTATCTGAGAAACGTGACATCTATGGTCCCAACTATGGCCAATCTCGCGCCTTAAAGGCACAAGTTGTTTCTTCATGTGAAGAAGAATCTAACTGCAGTTCTGATGATCCTGAAGACATTAGAAAGGAGCATGCCATGCTTGTGAAGAAGTTCCAGAAATTCACTCGGAAGAAAGGCTTCAGAAAGTCTTTAAGATCCAGCTCAAGAAATGATGAAGCTTCTACCCATGACTACAAGAAGAGAACATGTCATAAGTGCAAGAAACCTGGTCACTACATCTCTGAGTGTCCTCAGTGGGACAATGAGAAGAAGAAGAAGAAGAAGAAGAGCAAGGAATATGATTCTGATGACAAGAAAAAGAAGAAATACTCAAAGTCTTCTTCTAAGCCTTCATCAAAGTATTCATCACACAAGAAGAATTCATCTGGCAAGGCTCGCGCGTTTGTTGGCAAGGAGATGGATTCTGAGGAACAGTCTGCTTCTGAAGAGGCGGAGGTGGAGTCGGAGGAGGAGTCTGATTCTGGTGTTGCGAGTCTGGCTCTAGCCACTGCCTATGTGGGCAAGTCCATCTTCAACACTGAATACAATGGCCCCGTCCCCAACATTGATGATGAGGACGACGACTCTGCTCCCACCTACTGCTTCATGGCACACGGTGCCAAGGTAAAATCACGCGATGCTTACTTTCAAACATCCAGTGAAGATGACTCTGATTGTGAATCAAAACCTAGCTACAAAACACTTGCTAAAATTGCCACTGAACAGCAGAAAGCCATGGAACATATTCAAAAACTGTTAGACAAAAGCAATGACCTGTTGGACGCGGAAATGACCCGTTCTCAGTCCTTGATTGAAGACATAAAAAATCTTCATGTTAAGTACAAGGAACTTGAAGGTCTTTATGAATCGCTCTAAAAAACTCATGAAAAGCTTTCCCACGATTACATTCAAAGGAAACGAGAACTTGATAAACTGAAAGTGGCTCATGAAGACCGTCAAAAATAAAATGAGTCACTCCGCGCACAATTGATCAGCTCCACTGACAAAGAGTGTGAACCACCATGTCTAAAATGCATTGAGCGTGATAACGCTACATCTGTTGCTGAATGTTCTACTGCTGCCACTGTTGCAATATCTTCAACTACTGATGTGGTAACTAACCCCTCTACTGAGGATACCACTACTATTGCTGATGAAAATGCTAGGTTGAAGACTTTGCTTGAAACAGGGATGTACAAAAGCCTCAAAGGGCATCAGACTCTATGTGATGTCCTCAAAAAGCAGATACTGAACCGAAACCCTAGGAAAGAGGGTATTGGGTTCGACAGGAAAATGAATGTTGATGGTTCATACTGGTAGCCTGAGCAGTATCCCAAAACCACATGGGTTGCTGCAAAGGAACCTTCAGTGGATCCATCTACCCTATCTGGCTTCACTTGTGCTAATCCTGTTATCATTGATGAATCCTTGGATGCAAACTATAAACTGTTTAAGAATCAAAATGGTGAAGTGTTTGCCAGGTATATTGGTACTAACTGCAGGAACGGGCCACCTATGAAGAAGATCTGGGTACCCAAAAGTTGTCTTGAGAAACTTCCAGCAAAAGTTATCATGACACCTCCTGGGAAGAAGACAAACCCCAGTCCAAAGGCTTCATATGGTCCTAAGGCTTCATACAGACAGAGGACTCATCCGAGTCACCCTAACGCGGATGTTTTGCAGGGAAACCATACTCAGACCCATGAATATGAGCGTGTTTCTCAAACCGCTATATTCATAAAACAAAGAATTTTTCTGCCTATTCTTATGAGTATTATTCTCCTCCTGCAAGATTATTTGCTAGGGCTCCAAAGCCAAAATTCTCAGATGCTGCTCTTAGACTCATTGCTTCTAAGCCACCCCTGAAAATGTGGGTGGTTAAGAAGAACTAAATTTCTCTTGCAGGGAAAGGTCTTCAGCCGAAAATCAAAAGCTTCTGATGCTATTACTGGGGACCTAAAACACTTGTTGGGCACAAGATCAAATGCACAAATGTCTTACTGCTCATACTGCTCATGAATCACTTGCTAAACATCTTATCAGTTCCAATCTTTGTCGGAGCTTTCATAATCCACTTATATATCAAATGTTTATGCTTCATAATGGCTTTTGCTGAAGCCTATCCTCCTAACAGCATTGTAGGGAGTGACACCAAAGTCTTCAGAATGGATTATGGATAGCGGATGCACAAATCATATGACTGGTGATCGAAATCTTCTCATGGACTCAACCTTACGTCCATCTAACAAGAGTCACATCACATTTGATGATACTGGTAAAAGCAAAGTGTTGGGTCTAGGTAGAGTTGTGATCTCAAGAGATCAGCACATGGATAAAGTCATGCTTGTTGAATCTCTGGGCTTCAACTTATTGTCTGTCTCAATGCTTTGTGACTTAAACATGATTGTGATCTTTGGAAAATTTCGTTGCCTTGTACTAATGGAATCTGACAAGTCTTTAGTACTTGAAGGATATAGAAAAGGTGATCTGTACATGGTAGATTTCTCAGCTGGACGACAGATGGCCGTATGTCTTCTAGCAAAAGCTTCAGAGTGCTGGCTCTGGCATCGGAGGCTAGGACATGCTGGCATGAGGAACTTGCACACTCTCGCAAAGAAGAAGCATGTCATAGGCATCGAGGAAGTCAAGTTTAAGAAAGATCATCTATGTGGTGCCTGTGAAGCTGGGAAGATGACTAGAGCCAAGCACCCCTCGAAGACAATCATGACCACTTCCAAACCCTTCGAGCTGCTTCACATGGACTTATTTGGCCCTACTCACTACTCCACATTCTCTACCACAGCCTATCTCTATGGCTTCGTCATTGTTTATGATTATTCAAGATACACATGGGTGCATATAATACTCTACAAGACTGAAGTGCAAGATGTATTCAGACGCTTCGCCAACCGTGCCATGAACAACTATGGCGTCAAGATCAAGCATATCAGAAGTGACAATGGCACTGAGTTCAAGAACACTGGCCTTGATCTTTATCTGGATGAAATGGGAATCACTCATGAATTCTCAGCCCCGTATACACCTCAGTAAAATGGGATCGTTGAGCGCAAGAACATAACTCTAATTGAGGTGGCTCGAACGATGCTCGATGAATACAAGACACCAAGAAGGTTCTGGCCCGAAGCTATTGATACTGCATGCCATATCATCAACCGTGTTTATCTTCACAAGCTTCTGAGAAAAATATCCTATGAACTCCTCACTGGAAAGAAGCCTAACGTAAGTTAGTTCAGAGTATTTGGAGCTAAGTGCTGGATCAAGGATCCTCATCACAAGTAAAAAATTGCACCGAAAGCACATGAAGGCTTCATGCTCGGATATGGAAAGGACTCACACTCCTACAGAGTCTTCAACATCTTTCTCTATAAAACTGTTGAAACTGTGGATGTGTCGTTTGATGAGACAAATGGTTCACAATGAGAGTTCGTACCAACTGTGCTAGATGAGGCTTCACCAAATGAATCTTTCAAGCTAATGGGAACCGGTGAGATCATGCCCTCTGAAGCACAACCTGACGGGGAACTCATCATTTCTGCTCCAAATCAACCCGACGACAATGCTCAGCCTGAAGACAACACTCCTGACGATGACAATGTACAGCAAGAGCAAAATCTTCATCCAGCTCATCCTCGTGTTGCAAATGAAGTACAAGTTGAAAAGATAATTGACAGCATAAATGCTCCTGGTCCACTTACTCGCTCCAGAGCAACACGGCTTGCAAATTTCTGTGGGCACTTTGCATTTGTATCAATATCTGAACCCAAGAAAGTGGCTGAAGCTTTTATGGAACCTGAATGGATTCAAGCAATGCAAGAAGAGCTTCAACAGTTTGAGTTGAACAATGTGTGGGAACTTGTCAAGCGTCCCGACCCTCGCAAGCACAACATAATAGGCACAAAATGGATCTATCGCAACAAGCAAGATGAGCATGGTCAAGTGGTCAGAAACAAAGCTCGTCTCGTTGCTCAAGGATACACACAAGTCGAAGGGATTGACTTCGATGAAACATTTGCTCCTATGGCTAGACTTGAAGCTATTCATATACTGCTAGCCTATGCAAATCATCACAACATACTTCTATATCAAATGGATGTAAAGAGTGCCTTTCTCAATGGAAGAATTGAAGAAGAAGTGTACGTTGCACAACCACCTGGCTTTGAAGATCCAAAACGTCCTGACATGGTATACAAACTCAACAAGGCACTATATGGCCTCAAACAAGCGCCTCGTGCTTGGTATGACACACTCAAAGACTTCCTGAAGAGTAAAGGCTTCAAACCTGGATCCCTATATCCCACACTCTCCATGAAGACATATGATGATGAACTATTTGTCTGCCAAATCTATGTGGACGACATTATCTTCGGCTGCACGGACAAAAAATACAGTGATGAGTTTGGTCACATGATGCAAGAGCAATATCAAATGTCCATGATGGGTGAGCTGAAGTTCTTCCCTGGTCTTCAAATTCGTCAGCAAAGCAACGTCATCTTCATATCTCAAGAGAAGTACCTTAAAGATTGCCTAAAAAAGTTTGGAATGCAAGACTGCAAAGGGTACTCGACGCCAATGCCTGCTAAACACCATCTGGGTCCCGACGCCAATGGTAAAGAGTTTGATCAATAGGTATACCGCTCCATGATTGGTTCTTTACTTTATTTATGTGCATCTAGGCCAGATATTATGCTTAGTGTTTGCATGTGTGCTCGATATCAAGCGGCACCAAAGGAGTCGCATCACTTAGCTGTGAAGCGAATATCGCGATATTTGGCTTACACCCCAACACTAGGATTATGGTATCCAAAGGGCTCAGAGTTTGATCTAGTTGGATTCTCAGATGCTGAATATGCTGGTGACAAAGTTGATCGCAAGTCTACATCAGGCACATGTCACTTTCTAGGACGATCTCTTGTCTGTTGGTCTTCAAAGAAGCAGAACTGTGTATCACTCTCCACTGCTGAATCTGAATACATTGCTGCTGGATCTTGTTGCGCTCAGCTTCTCTGGATGAAGCAAACGCTCAAGGACTATGGCGTCCATCTGAAGCATGTGCCACTCTACTGTGATAATGAAAGTGCTATCAAGATTGCCAACAACCCAGTTCAGCACTCGAAGACAAAGCACATTGAAATCCGTCATCACTTTCTCAGAGATCATGTCATGAAGGAAAATATTGATATCATACACGTCAACACTGAAGAGCAACTGGCAGATATCTTCACAAAGCCCTTGGATGAGAAAAGGTTTTGCAACTTGCGGTGTGAGCTAAATATCTTAGAATCCTCAAATGTCCTGTAATCAGGCACACATCCTAACACTTATGCATATTGATGACTTAGATGTGCAACACACGAAGTAAAGTATATCTTCAATCAATGAAGACTTACATTCTAAGTGTGAATACATTAACATGGAATTTGACTTCGGAGCACCACGATAATTGTGCACCGTGTCTGGGTCTAATACTTCCTATACGGTGGGTAACGCCACCACCAAATTCTTGTTTGAAGTGTTTCTCGTGGCGTTACATTTGCAAAGTCTTCGCACTTGGTTTATCTTCATATAGGATATATATATATATATATATATATATATATATATATATATATATATATATATATATATATATAGAGTTGTGTTCTATCCTCAACAGCATTCACTTATAGCTATGTCTTCGTATTTGAATCCCTTGAACTAAGTGAATGTGATCGGACCCTAACCTCTCTATGCTTTCTCATCTCACACTCTGTCTGTCCAAATCATATGAATTCTGTTGAATCTGTCGAATATCTTCTCTGCATCCTTGTCAGCAGAAGATACGGAGACAAACTTTAAATCTGATTTTAATGCTCCATCCTTTATGCCTGAAATCCGGAGAAGCCGGAACGACCACTCCGACAGTCATGGTGTACGTGGGATCGTGGGACAACTCCCAATGCGTTACATGACCGCCACGTGTCCCTCGTATGTGAACCGACAGGGGCACCTGCGTAATTGCGCTGCGCCGTCTCCCATGCTTATAAATGCACGTCCCATCACGGTCAAAAATTTCTTCTACCACCTCTCCACCTCAACCAACCCTAGCGCCTCCACTAGCTCCCGACGACGCCGGCGACGAAGCGCTTCGCTGCCACAACCTCATCGACGCCGTCCTCACGCCGGCCGCGGACATCTTCTACTCCGCCGTCACCATAGCTGTCATCCGTCGCCAAGTTAGGGCACGAAAGATCGAACTGCTGGGCATCCAACTCCTCTCCGTCTAAGCAGTCCATCGTGTGGTAAATAAAACTTGCCTTTTACCATCTTCTTGATCCATAAAGATTCATCTCTTTCACCACAAGAGGTTTCTGCCTACACAAATATATAGATCTATCTGCATCTCATATCTTGCCTAGTACATTCACATATGCTTCAAACATAGTTAGATTCCTCACTTGTACCTATTCGTGGATTCGTACAAATCTGGAACCAACTCTCATCATATGAGTGAATGTCTTCGCGCTATGAGGTCAAAGTCTTCAAAACTGTTTTATCTTCAAAAACTTCTGAGAATGCATATGACCTCTTCCCCTCCCCTCGCATCTCTAATGCTGTCACACATACATGTCCGTGGGAGAATCCCTTGGTTCTCATAGTCTGCATTCATTTGCAGAATTTTTGCAGCATCACATTCACTCCCCTGAAGACAGTTCCTATCTGACCAGCAGACCGAAGCACTTGCCAGTTTTGAAGCCATTCAGTTTGAAGCCCTTCAGATTGAAGCCAATGGCAACTGACAAGACAGTTAGAAAGGGTGGCAGACAGCGCCGTGGCAACACCTCCATAGATTTGCCTCCTGATCTCATTGAGATGTACAAGACTGATCCAGAGGAGGATTATAATCAGAGGAAGACACGAATCCAATGGATTCGAAGATATTGGGCTGAACAGTGGTTCAAGTACAGGTTCGTGACCCAAGAGTACGCTGAAAAGAACGCCATCAAGCATCCATGGGGAGATATCACTTATAAAAATCTCCCCCAAGACTCGTGCTGAAGCCATTGCTCAAGGCTTCTATCCTTGCACGGTCAGAGGGCCTCAACCTACTGATGCTGATCCAAGTTCTCTGCTTTGGTGTCGCGACGACAATTTGTTCAAGCGCAATCTTCAATATGCCAAAAACTCAGCCAAAGAGAACAAGAAGAATTGGGGGTTGGACTTCAATCCTGGCCCCTCTACGCCCCGCGCTGATGGCTCGCGTGAAGCTGAACCAAACCTGGTCGGGCCCTTCTACAACTTAGAAGGCCTCATCAGTCACATCAGGGTTCAAGGGGCAGATGTGGATCAACCTGCAGATGAAGCTGATTCTGAAGAAGCGCCTGCAACCCCGAAGCCCAAGAAGAAGAAATCCAAGGCTTCGAAGATAACTCCACCAATTGCTTCTAGAGTGAAGCCTTTGGCCACTACTCCACCAGCACCAAGTGTGCAACCTGAGGAACACTCTCGCATCTCCAAGAGCAGACAGCTGAGGAGGAAGCCATCACGCAACCCCAGTCCAGCTCTCACTCCTGACGCTGTTCTGAAGACTGCCAATGAAGCCCTGGATCTCTCGAGCGATGAGGATCTTGGTGACGATGCTCTGGAGCAACTGATCAAGAGCAAGCAAGATGCTGAAATCTTCAATGATTTGCTGCTCTTTGACGTGGAAGTGCTCAATAATTTCATTGATGAATGGTTTGACACCCCAACCTCAGCTTTGACGATCTTCAACTTCCAGTTGGCCTCAGTGTCTCCTTCCATGGCGCCATTGCTTCTGAGCTAGCTCTGGCTTAGAGAATTGTTGAGCTGAAGCAAAAGATCAATTATGAAAAGGCTCAGTTCAAGAAGCATATGGACAAGCTCAGCATTCAAGAGATTCAAAACTTCAAAGTTATGATGCATGAGCTCAAGGAAGCCTTTTGCCAGAGGCGTGATGAAGCTAAATGTTCTCGTGAGCGAATCAAGGACTTGGCTGCCAAATGTGTTTAAGCTTTCAATGAAGCTGAAAAGCGCAAGGCCCTTGGGCGTCCTGGCATTGACCCAAGGATGGCTGCCAAGAAGTAGAAGAAGCAACCTGTGCCCGAAGCTGAAGAATCAAGGCAGGAAATGCCTAGCATAGTCTTCCCTGCCAGTATGACCGGCACAAAGCCTAAGGCCACTCCAACTGCTTTGGAACTTAAGAAGACAAAGGTGGCTGAAGCAAAAGCTCGCAAGCGCAAGAAAACTACTAATGAAGCTCCACCCACCAAGAAGCACAATACCTAGAAGGATAAGGCTGCTTCCAAAGAGCCTATCTTTGTCGAGCCCACCTCAGTTGCTCGCCCTGCATCTGCCCACATAGAACATCACATGACAGTCCATGAGCCTGCTCCCACAGAGGCTGAAGACATTCCAGCTGCTGACCCAACCGTAGCTGAAGACATTCCAGCTGCTGACCCAACCGCAGCTGAAGACATTGGTCCTCATGACAATGTTGAAGATGATGAAGTCCTTCCTCAGATCGAGTACAACGTCGAATCTTAACCTGTTCTTACGAACAGCGAACGCATCAGCATTGGCCGTCCTTTGACGCCAATTGCACAGGATGACACGTGGGCTGATCACCCACAGGATACACTAGTCGCACCTCAGCCAACTCAAGACACCAGTTCGGTGCTTGAAGATGAAGACTTTGAGGCCCAACAACCTCCATCCCCTCAGGCGTCAGCAGCTTTTCGCAGGCTTCGCAAAGGACCAAGGCCTCAAGTCATCGCCCCAAGTGTTCCAGAAGGAGTAGAGCAACCATCTGTACCTGATACTGCTCCTACTATGAACCCCTCAGAATCTGAAGCCAAAGCGGCTGAAGATATTCCGGCTGCATCAACCAAAGAAGAACCACCCCAAGCGGAAGATGAACATACTGCCGCACCCCCTGTTCTCGAGGAGAACGTGTCCGACCCTCCAGCTCCTGAAGTGGAGGTTACAAACACAGAGGATGCCACCACCAACACTGAAGCCAATGACGTGGTCATGGCTGAAGCCTATGTGGCACCTGAAGACACAATGGTGCCTGAAGTGATGGCACCGGAATACAGTGCTGCACCTGAAGCAAATCTGCAGCCTGAAGCTAATGCATCTGCTCCTGTTCCGCCTCCTAGGCCCCATACAATTGAGCAAGCATACAACCAGGATGATTAGCTCATTACTGTCCGGTGGCCCATTCTGACTCCACCACCCACTACTGGACCGCATGCTGCTGGTCCTCAGTTTGATCATCATGTTGAGCACAGGCCTCAAGTTCAGAAGTAAGCCAAGACTGCCAAGGTTTCCAGGTATTGCAACATCTCAAGGGTCATTCAATGCCAATAGCTTCACTGCACACAACACATTCTTTGACAGTGCCAAGAACCCATATTCCAAGCCAAGAATATCATCAGATAGGTTCTGGAGCCATCAGCAGCGCAGTTATTACTCAAGAGTACTCTATGATCAAGGGCGCATTTTCCCTCATATGCGTCTTGATACTGAAGCTATTGCTGGTCTGCCCTGTCTGGAGGAAGCTCTTGATTGTTTCTGTGATGCTGGCCTGCTAAATTTTGTAACTGACAAGGAGCATTGGAATGAAGATCTGCTTCTGCAATTCTATGCAACCCTCCACATTCGAGGCTACAGCAGGGATCCGAAGACATGGGTCCTTGAGTGGATGACAGGCAATGTCCATCATGAAGCCAAAGCCTTTGATCTCATTGAGCTTACTGGCCTGCCCACTCCAGGAGATCTGTATGAACCTGGCTGTCAATTGCACAATGAAGCCTTGGAGAGCATCTTTCAGAAGCGCAAGCCCAACATGAGCCAAATGCTCAGCATGATGAAGCCTCTGCCAAGTGATGCTGAATATCCTAAGGAATTCTTTGTTGAACACCTAGAGTACCTGCCCCGCACCATCTATCATATCATCAGGCGTACTCTATGGCCTGTCAAAGGACATTCTTCATCAGCCAAGCTTGAAGGCACCATGAAAACTTTGGTCTTCTATATATTCAATGGCATCAGCTTCAATGCTCAAGATTTCTTCATCAGGCAATTGGCTATGTCTGGATCTGATCTGTTTGGTCTGAAATTCTATGCCCCATGGATTATGCGCCTCATCAAGCTGCATTCAGCTATCACCTATCAGCCCTCTGCTCGCAACCATCATATCTTCTTGCCTGAGGTTCATATGTCAGCTGAAGCTATATACCAAGAGCCTGCCAAAGAGCCTGTTAGTCTTCACAACGCTGATCACCAGAGCTTCACTCAGCAGATTGAAGGAGTTGCAGCAGTATCACACATTTATCCTCTGGCTGGCCGTACTCGTCTACCTCGACACACTGAAATCGAAGGTACTGAGAGCACCATCGCCCAAAGGCCTCAGAAGCGATCTCGTGTTCTCAATAACCGAGAGCTTCTGGTTTCCCTCCATCAGAAACAGGATAAGCATCACTACTGGCTCAAGCGTCAGATGCAAAGCCTCTTGGTGGATGTAAATCGCATTCACAATCTTGCCACTAAGAATGCCTTTGTTACTCATGAAACCTGTCGGAGGTCTTGGAAGAGTTTGACCTTGCTGAGTGCTGAAGCGGATCTTCAAGACGATGGCTTCACAGAGAGATTCAAGTTTGACAACACTCCTCCAAGGAATGTTGTTATGCGTCGAACTCCATCTCTTGAAGATTCTGAATACTCCTTCTCCGCTGCAACAATTGATGCCAGGGTGATCGATGATCAAGATGATGCTACTTCACCGCCTCCTACATCAGCGCGCATCGACACTGCATCAACTACCTCTGCACCGCCAAACACCAACGTCGACCCTGCATCCTCTCCTGCTCCAACTGGGAACGAGTAGAGGCTCTATGTCTTCAAACCTTTTTGGTCCTTACTGAAAAAAGGGGGAGAAGCATATGAGTTGATAGTCTTCAAGCGGGTCCATATGGGCGGGTGCTTTATATTTTGCCTAGTGTTTACAACTCTCGTTTTTGCTACATTTGGTTCTTTGAGTTGTAACACTTAAACTGATGGTCGTCTGCTACGTTTTTATGCTACTCTGTAATGTGATGATAAATTCCACATCTGCTACCTTATATTCCGCACTTAGTCATTACTGCAGACGTCCATTTTTCATTATGCATATCATTATATTCGACATATCAATTGTGCATGATGAATTGTCTTCATAAGTTGAAGAGGATCTCCACAAGTACAACCTGCCATGTGCATTTGCATTCAAAGGCAAATCAACTATATGCACATCTTCAGGGGGGAGCCTTTTGCTACTTACGAAGACAATACCTTTATCATTTACAATTTCACATATCTTTATCTCCGTTGAAAACTTCAACCAGTTTGTCATCAATCACCAAAAAGGGGGAGATTGTAAGTGCATCTAGTGCCACCCCTAGTTGGTTTTGGAGTATTGACGACAAACCTGGTTGAGGGACTAATGTGTTTGTGAGAATTGCAGGATAACACAGGTAGTAGTCCCTCATTGATTCGGTTTACCTACCGGGGATGACCCCTAAAAATGTATGAAGACATTGACATCAGTGGTGGTATATGAAGATAATCATATTGACGACTATGACAAGAGAAGACATTGTGTGAAGACTATGGAGAACGAAGACTTAGATGTTTTGTTGTTTCCTTTTCTTCTTTGTTGAGTCATAGGAACCACCGCACTGTTAAGTGGGGTCCAAGTGATCTAAGTCAGAGTGACTGAAGTGATGCTCAACCAAATCCTATGTCTTCGAGCGAAGTCTATGAGAGCAAATCTTATCCAGAGTCGGATGAGTCAGCCTTACTTGTAGCCCAAGTAAAGTTGCCATGTGAGTGTTTGAAATCTGACCGTTGGAACACGTGTTAGTTCCTTAGTGACCCAGGGTCACTTCAGACAAATCAGGTCGGGTTGCCCAGTGGCTATAAATAGCCCACCCCCTACACCATAAATTGGTGGCTTCTCAGAGTTATTGCACGGCTTTTGTCGTTTGAGGGCAACCCACCTCCGAAGCGTTTGAGAGAGAAATCCTTGCGAGGACAAAGCCCAAACACCCAGAGCCAAAGAGTGTTAGGCATCAGTGAAGTCTTTTTGTTTGTGTGACCTGAAGACTTATTACACTTGAGGACTGTGTTTCCTCCAGCCGGTTAGGCGTTGCGTTCTGAGCATCCAAGAGTCATTGTGGATCGCTGGTGAACGAAGTCTGTGAAGGTTTGGAAGTCTACCTTGAAGACTTACCAGAGTGATTGGGCGAGGACTAGGTGTCCTTAGCTCAAGGGGAACAAGGTGAAGACACGGTCTTCTGAGTTAAATCTCAGCCTCTCTAACCAGATGTACAGTTGTCACAGCAACTGGAACTGGTCTAACAAATCACTGTCCTCCCCGAGCTACTGGTTCTATCCTTTCCTTCCCTTTACTTACTGTCTTATGTTGTGAAGTCATTGCCTGCTTGCCTTATCTGATTGACTTCACTGAGTATCTACTTGTTGTGATTGGCTTCATTCCTTCTTCCATATTGATCCCTACTGCCTAGCTACTATTAGTCTTCGTGCTTTCACTTCATTGAATACATGACTATGGCTTGTCTAGTGTTTTCTACTTTCCGCTGCATACTAATAGGATTGAATCTATCTTTTGTCTTCAAAACTATCATGTTTTGAAGCATTTCATAAAAATCGCCTATTCACCCCCTCTAGTCGATATACTGCACTTTCAGGTAGCAAGAAGAATTTCTGGTGCCGTTGCCGGGGAGATCTATGCCAAGTCAAGTCAAGATTTGTCTCCCGTCAACTTGCCAATTTCTAGCGCCGTTGCCGGGGAGATCTACGCACAAGTCACATACCAAGTACCCATCAGAAACTCTTATCCCTTGCATTACATTATTTGCCATTCGCCTCTCGTTTTCCTCTCCCCCACTTCACCTTTGCCGTTTTATTCACCCTTTTTCCGTTCGTCTCTTTTCGCTTGCTTTTTGTTTGCTTGTGTTGGCATGTGCTCTCTATTAGCTTGCATCTTCGCTTGCTAAAATATGGATCCGCATCCTCTTGCTAATATTTTTAAAAGATCCAATTGTGATGAACCAATTGCTAGTGAGTTGTGTGCACTAGATTATCTTTATGGGGTTTTGCTTGAAATTCATGAATCTGAAAATTGTGAGGAATTGTTAAAAGAAAAAGTGATTCACGATAGCTCCTTAAATAAAAAGCATGATTGCAATGATGTTATTATAAATTATATTAATGTCAATTATGCTAATGATATGCAAAACCCAAAGCTTGGGGATGCTAGTTTTGCTATCTCCACTACTTGTTGCAATGATCATGATTGGGGTGATGCTTCTTACGATCTTGAAAACTTATTTAAGCCCCATGATATATATGTGATTGATAATAGTGTTTGCAATTGTATTGAAAGTGGGTTTGGAAGAGTGTCAACTTTCGATCCCACATATTTGGAGAATGTTCATTCTTATGATATTTTTGATAAAAGTGGGTTTGGAGAGGTCATGACTTTAGTTAATGTTGATCCCACTATTTTGGAAGAGTTTCAACTTTGTATGCATGTGGATCGTGTTGAGAATATGTTTTGTGATAGCTATATTGTTGAATTTGCTTATGATCCTACATGAAATTATTATGAGAGAGTAAAATATAGTTGTAGAAATCTTCATGTTACTAAATTACCTCCCATCATGTTGAGGTTGGTCTTGTTTTCTTTTTCTTCCTTACAAATGCTAGATATTGCTTATCTTGATTTGTTTTCCTATAAAATGCCTATGCATAGGAAGTATGTTAGACTTAGATGTAATTTTCACATGCTATATGATGCTCTTTTTTGTGCTTCAAGTCTTTTGTTTCATGTGAGCGTCATTAAAATTATTTATGCCTAGCTAGGGGCGTGAAACGATAGCGCTTGTTGGGAGGCAACCCAATTTTATTTTCTTTGCTCTTACTTCTGTTCAGTAATAAATAATTCATCTAGCCTCTTGTTAGATAGGGTTTTGTGTTTTAATTAGTGTTCGTGCCAAGTAGAACCTTTGGGAAGACTTGAGTGAAGTCTTTGCGATCTTGCTGTAAAAAATAGAAACTTTTGCGCTCACGAGATTAGCTGCCATTTTTTTATTGGAGAGTGAATTTAGGTTGATTCTTCTTGCAGATGATTAATAGACAAATTCCTCACGTCCACCAATTTAATTCAGAATATTTAGAGTTACAGAAGTATGCGAAAGTTACAGAATGCTACAGACTGTTCTATTTTTGACAAATTTTGTTTTTCGTGTGTTATTTGCTTATTTTGATGAATCTATGAGTAGTATGGTGGGGTATGAACCATAGAGAAGTTGGAATATAGTAGGTTTAACACCAATATAAATAAAGAATGAGTTCAATACAATACCTTAAAGTGGTGGTTTGTTTTCATATACTAACAGAGCTCACGAGATTTTCTGTTAAGTTTTGTGTTGTGAAGTTTTCAAGTTTTTGGGTAAGGATTTGATGGACTATGGAATAAAGAGTGGCAAGAGCCTAAGCTTGGGGATTCCCAAGGAACCCCAAGGTAAAATTCAAGGACAACCAAAAGCCTAAGCCTGGGGATGGCTCGGGAAGGCATCCCCTCTTTCGTCTTCGTCTATCGGTAACTTTAGTTGAGACTATATTTTTATTCACCACATGATATGTGTTTTGCTTGGACCGTCTTGTATGATTTGAGTCTTTGCTTTTTAGTTTGCCACAATCATCCTTGTTGAACACAAATTTTGGTAGAGACACACATGAATCGGAATTTATTAGAATACTCTATGTGCTTCACTTATATCTTTTGAGCTAGATAATTTTGCTCTAGTGCTTCACTTATATCTTTTTAGAGCACGGTGGTGGTTTTATTTTATAGAAATTATTGATCTCTCATGATTCACTTATATTATTTTGAGAGTCCTTTAGAACAACATGGTAATTTGCTTTGGCTATAAAATTAGTCCTAATATAATAGGCATCCAAGATGGGTCTAATAAAAACTTTCATATAAAGTGCATTGAAAGCTATGAGAAGTTTGATGCTTGATGATTGTTTTGA
Organism: Secale cereale; assembly: GCA_902687465.1. NCBI lineage: Eukaryota > Viridiplantae > Streptophyta > Magnoliopsida > Poales > Poaceae > Secale > Secale cereale. Next base: position 300,867,235 of record LR738715.1, on the reverse strand, counting down.
GATATGAGGATGCTGATATTAGATTCATGCTAGTAGAGTAGCTGTGAATTTGAGAAATACTTATGTTGAGGTTTGCAAGTCCCGTAGCATGCACGTATGGTAACCGTTGTGTGACAAATTTGAAGCATGAGGTATTTCTTTGATTGTCATCCTTTGTTTGGAGGTCGAGATCGCGCGATGGTTAACACCTACCAACCCTTCCCCTAGGTGCATGCGTGAAGTACTTTGTTTTGATGACTTGTGGATTTTTGCAATAAGTATGTGAGTTCTTTATGACTAATGTTGAGTCCATGGATTATACGCACTCTCACCCTTCCGCCATTGCCAGCCTCTCTTGTACCGCGCAATTTTCACCGGTACAACACACCCACCATATATCTTCCTCATAACAGCCACCATACCTACCTATTATGGCATTTCCACAGACATTCCGAGATATATTGCCATGCAACTTTCCACCGTTCCGTTTATTATGACACGCTTCATCATTGTCATATTGCCTTGCATGATCATGTAGTCGACATCATATTTCTGGCAAGGCCACCATGCATAATGTTTTCATACATGTCACTCTTGATTCATTGCACATCCCGGTACACCGCTGGAGGCATCCATATAGAGTCATATTTTGTTCTAGTATCGAGTTGTAATCCTTGAGTTGTAAATAAATGGAAGTGTGATGATCTTCATTATTAGAGCATTATCTCAAAAAAAAGGCCAAATAAAAAAAAGGGAAGGTCCAAAAAAAAGAGAAAGAAAAAGGGACAATGCTACTATCTTTTTTTTCCACACTTGTGCTTCAAAGTAGCACCATGATCTTCATGATAGAGAGTCTCTTGTTTAGTCACTTTCATATACTAGTGGGAATTTTCATTATAGAACTTGGCATGTATATTCCAACGATGGGCTTCCTCAAATGCCCTAGGTCTTCATGAGCAAGCAAGTTGGATGCACACCCACTTAGTTTCTTTTGTTGAGCTTTCATACATTTATAGCTGTAGTGCAACCGTTGCATGGCAATCTCTACTCACTCACATCGATATCTGTTGATGGGCATCTCCATAGCCCATTGATACGCCTAGTTGATGTGAGACCATATTCCTCTTTTTGTCTTTTCCACAACCACCACTCTATTCCACCTATACTGCTATATCCATGGCTCATGCTCATGTATTGCGTGAAAGTTGAAAAAGTTTAAAAAACTTGAAGTATGAAACAATTTCTTGGTTGAAACCGGGGTTGTGCATGATTTGGGTATTTTGTGTGACGAAGATGGAGCATAGCCAAACTATATGATTTTGTAGGGATGAACTTTCTTTGGCCTTGTTATTTTGAGAAGACATAATTGCTTTGTTAGTATGCTTGAAGTATTATTATTCTTTTGTCAATATTAAACTTTTGTCTTGAATCTTTCGGATCTAAACATTCATGCCACAATAAAAATAATTACATTGAAATTTATGTTAGGTAGCATTCCACATCAAAAATTATATTTTTATCATTTACCTACTCGAGGATGAGCGGGAATTAAGCTTGGGGATGCTTGATACGTCTCCAATGTATCTATAATTTTTTATTGTTCCATACTATTATATTATCTGTTTTGGATGTTTAATGGGCTTTAATATGCACTTTTATATTATTTTTGGGACTAACCTACTAACCAAAGGCCAGTGCAAATTGCTGTTTTTTTTGCCTATTTCAGTGTTTCGCAGAAAAGGAATATCAAACGGAATCCAAAGTGAATGAAACCTTCGCGAGGATCGTTTTTGGAACAAACTCAATCCAAAAGACTTGGAGTACACGTCTGGGAAGCCACGAGGCGGCCACGAGGCAGGAGGGCGCGCACAGGGGGGTGAGGCGCGCCCCCACCCTCGTGGGCCCCTCGTAGCTCCACCGACGTACCTCTTCCGGCTATATATACGCATATACCCTAAAAACATCCGAGAGCACCACAAAACCCTATTTCCATTGCCGCAACCTTCTGTACCCGTGAGATCCCATCTTGGGGCCTTTTTCGGAGCTCCACCGGAGGGGGAATCGATCACGGAGAGCTTCTACATCAACATCATAGCCTCTCCAATGATGTGTGAGTAGTCTACCACAGACCTTCGGGTCCATAGTTATTAGCTAGATGGCTTCTCTCTCTTTGGATCTCAATACAAAGTTCTCCTCGATCTTCTTGGAGATCTATTCAATGTAATACTTTTTGCGGTGTGTTTGTCGAGATCCAATGAATTGTGGGTTTATGACCAAGATTATCTATGAACAATATATGATTCTTCTCTGAATTCTTATATGCATGATTTTATATATTTGCAAGTCTCTTCGAATTATCAGTTTGGTTTGGCCTACTAGATTGATCTTTCTTGTAATGGGAGAAGCGCTTAGCTTTGGGTTCAATCTTGCGGTGTCCTTTCCCAGTGACAGCAGGGGTAGCAAGGCACGTATTGTATTGTTGCCATCGAGGATAAAAAGATGGGGTTTATGTCATATTGCATGAGTTTATCCCTCTACATCATGTCTTCTTGCTTAAGGCGTTACTCTGTTCTTATGAACTTAATACTCTAGATGCATACTGGATAGCGGTCGATGTGTGGAGTAATAGTAGTAGATGCAGAATCGTTTCGGTCTACTTGTCACGGACGTGATGCCTATATAAATGATCATGCCTAGATATTCTCTTAACTATGCGCTTTTCTATCAATTGCTCGACAGTAATTTGTTCTCCCACCGTAGAATATGCTATCTTGAGAGAAGCCACTAGTGAAACCTATGGCCCCCGGGTCTATTTTCCATCATATTAATCTTCCATCAATTAGCTATCTTTATTGTTCTTTTATTTCACAATCTTTACTTTTCAATCTATACCACAAAAATACCAAAAATATTTATCTTATTATCTCTATCAGATCTCACTTTTGCGAGTGGCCGTGAAGGGATTGACAACCCCTTTGTCGCATTGGTTGCAAGGTTCTTAATTGTTTGTGCAGGTACGAGGGATTTGCGTGTAGTCTCCTATTGGATTGATACCTTGGTTCTCAAAAACTAAGGGAAATACTTACGCTACTTCGCTGCATCACCCTTTCCTCTTCAAGGGAAAAACAACGCATGCTCAAGAGGTAGCTTAGATCACAAGTAGTAGAGAAACAGTGATCCAAATCAGCAGGCGGTCGACAGAGAACACAGTAGCAGATAGCTGCCGGAGCAGCAGCGCCTGGAGGAGCAGCGCTAACTACAGCCAAAGAAGCAACTCGTGTAGCAATATCAACCCATGTACCAGCATCCGAAGCGCGAGCGAAAGCAAGAGCTGAGCAACAGCATGAGCGAGGGGAAGAGCAGAGCAGCAGAACAACAGCAGCAGCAATGCGAGCGAGCGGGAGCCGGAGCATCAGCAACCGCGAGCGAGAGTCGGAGCAGCAGCAGATTCGGTTGGTATGGATGCCACTGCCGAGGGAGCCTCGCACTCGGGGAGAGCCGCCGTGGAGATGTCACCGGTGGCGCCATCTTCGAGGTAGCCGCGCCATGGGGGTGCCGGATCGAGCTCCGTCGGTGCCGAGAGGCCGAGTTAAGGAGAAGGTGCGATGCGATGAGTGTACAACCTCTTTGGTGGCGCCGAGTAGGCCTCAGCTTCCTCCGAGGAGTCGGTGAGGATGTTGCGGTTCCGGTGGAGAAGGTTAAGGTGGCGCTGTGGGGATGTATCAGTCACCATAGACGAGGTGATAGTCGGAGCAACTCCTTGGAGAAGGAGGATGGGGCGGCTGAACCGGTGGGACGATGGATCCTCATCCGGGGAGGTGGATGAGGGACGTCCAATTGTTGCGGTGGACGACGTCGTCGGGGAAGAGGCACCGGCTGGGCGGCGGTGGGGTCGCGGACGATGGATGGTGGGGTTTCGCGGCTGGAGCAGAGAGGTTATGGCGGCCTGGGTTTTGGAATGGCGAAAAGGAGGTGACGGGAGGCGGGAAGCATGACTAAGGGATGCACTTGTCCGAAATGTAGGGTGTATTACAAAAGTACCCCGACTGATTTGAACTAGTAGTCCTTTTGGCTCAGGGTTAGAACAGGGATTTCGCATGTCGGGATTTGGCAGTAGGAGGGAGTTTTCGCGCGCGTTGTAATTTCGGGATAGCAAAGTGCGGGGAGCGAGTTTTTGGAGAGTACCAAATCCAATCGCACTTCCCTCAACGAGAAAAACAAAAAACAAATAATTTGCACCACACAAAGAGAGAGTCTTGTCACGCTTTATACGGATTGTTACAAATGCTATTCAAAACTATGAATCCAGTTATGTCCAAATAATTTATTTTGCTGGCTATATAATGCATGTAACCTACTCATACGGATATTTTAGTGCATTCCAAATGTCTATACTACTACTGCAATTCGAACTAAATTTGAATTCGTTTTTCTATTTGAATAAGAATCTACAATCATGATTGTTGCCAAGTTAAACAACATTCGTATATTATCTTAACAACACACCACATGATTGCTATAGAGATAGATTTGAACTATGTGCACTATATGAACTCGAATTCAAATATTTGAATACACTTTATGTCGATTCCAAATAATAGTACATTTGATGTACTAACTAGATCTTCGTAATCTAAACCATGTTTCATACATACACGGTATTTATCACACAAAGTATAGTGCCCCGCCCCCTACATTATGACAAATATTTAGCCCTGAGCTGCAAAAGCCACGCATTATCACAAATTAAAAAAAAAATGTTTATGTAGTATAACATTCTCATAACCACACCATGCGTATCACCATTATATTCATGCATGCGTGGGTTAAAAACACTATGATCTCTTATTCAAATATTTGAATCCTCCCTCAGCATCCTCTCTGTTGTGCACGTACGTTATTTTCTTAGGTCGTTCTCCCATGGTATCTGCAGGTCTCCCCATCCCCTTCTTTTCAGCACACACACCGATCGTTATACCTCTCTAGCAAGGTATGGGTATCGCAAACACATGTTTTCCCTCTTCTCTTCTTAGCGTCCATGCCTCCATGTGTCTAATATGGTCCCACAGAAATGCACACTCTCACCCCTCTTTTCATCGATCTCGCACTCGCACACTCCTTTCCCTCTCGACATAGTAGGTCTCTCACACCGGCCATATTCTAGCTGCATACCTCTCTCGGTGTCCATCTCTCAGGGCCTTATTTGCCACTAACACATGCATGTATACCGATTGATCTCCCTACATATAGCTAGGTCTACTATAACTCTTTTCCCCCACGCACCGTCCGATGTACCTCACTCCTCACTAGTTATGTCTCTCACTTTCTCCGACACACATCAATTGATTTACTTATCTAGCTAGGTCTGCTTACCAAACACATATCGTCCACCCTCGTCATCCATGCATGCCTCCTGACCCATCTCTCACACGCACGTGTAGACACAGAGACACATCCCCTCTATTATTGTTAGTGCATTCGTCCCCTCGGTTTGTCTAGTAGGCCTCTCCCACCCTCTTCGAGAAGCGACTCCACCACCAACTCTCCGGCACTAGCTCAATCTCTTTCCCAACCCTGTTCCTCTCCTACATATATGCATGGATGTCGATTGATCTCCCTCAATACATAGCTGGGTCTCTCTCCTTCTAGGCACATATACCAGTCGATCTACCGCTATATAGTCAGGTCTCCGCCCCCACCCTTCTCTCTCTCTCACACACACACCGACTGTCAATCGTTGTAGGTAGGTATCCATGCTACACAGAAAAACTGTAGCTCTCCCCTCTAACATTCCAGTAGGCCAGCCGTCCTATATCTTTGACGTGGGCACACACAATCTCGCTGGCTTTCTTTATCGTTCATGCACCCATACACATCATCCCTCTCTTCGATTCTATCGACATCTCACGGCGGTGATCCCTCCACTCTCTTCTGGTGGATCGCGACCTCTAGATATGATATATCGATGCCTCTGTTTCACACACATTGCACATGTTACATTTTTTGTTTGACATATCATCGACGCATATTCCGTGTCTATCTCTCATGCACGAACCCACACACACACCCACGTAGGCGGGGTACATACATGAAGAGGAGAGGTGCACGCACGATGCACATACTCATGTCTCGTTCCCAGCAACACCCGCACGGGTACACACGGTGGAGCTCATTTCTATAGGAAAAGGCAGCCCATGTGCTAATTTGACTCGTTTAGCGTTTGTTTACTTGAAGGAGGGTCATCTACCACGCGTGCATGAAACAAAGTTCGACTTGACGCATTGGTGCATTATTTTTCAATAAAGTTACATTGCTCAGTGGCACGTACATAATATAGAGTGATTGTTATGAAGAAAAAGGTAATCCGCTCCACGATATATAATGGAGCTTGCCTACTAGGGTTGGTCTGTCTTCACACTCTCTCACACAAGACGGCGATGGCCTCTCTCTCTCACCGATGGTCACAGAATCCAGCCCGATCCCGTCCACCAGCGGAAAGGGAGGACGTGCATCGTTGCTCCGCTTGACGGCGTCGAGGCAGCACGTCCCGATCTGGGTACCAGCCGTTCTCTCTGACCAAGCTCCGGCGTGGTAGGGTAGATCCTGCCCACCGGCGCCCTCCTAGTTACATCCAGACAGGTACATTTTCCACCCTCCATCCTTGCTCCACAGCCCATCTTGGCATCTTCCCACGTCGCTGCATGTGGAAAATCCTGCATGTGGATCTTCCCTAGTTCTTTTCCCGAAACGTATATCGGCCGACCTACTTTCCCTGTTGCAATCTCGTCCTCACACCCTTTTTAGATAAACAACCATGCTGCTATCTTCCGTTAGGACAAGGAATATGCTTCTATTTTGTCGGCATATGTGTCTTCAACTATTATTGGCCAGTAATTTTTTCCTTTCAACCTCTTTTGCAAACAGGGCTATCCATTTCACCTCATTGCTATTGCGATCATTTGGTGAACTGCACAAATCACTTTTTTCTTAAGAGTGTTTTGTGCAGTTTTGCTGAAATGTTACACGGGTAACGTTTCTATATTTCAGTGGGACTGCACAAAGGGAGATTAGTTTTGCTCTATCCTCCTCATCCAACTCTGAGGCTAATCTTCTCCAACTATTTGCTTAATCTTCTCCAACTAGTTAGTCTTAAGAGAGACTGCAAAGGTGACCGCCTTCTATTTGTGTGTTTATTGTTTCATCAACAATCCTATATTATTGTAGTCACACTTACTCAATATATTTGAAACAGGGACGGTCAGCTCTATTTTAGTGGATTTGTACAAAAGGATCGGAATGTTCCATGCTCCTGACGGCTACTTTTTTCCCGACATGTCTTGTTGATTTAGACAGAGTTGCGAGAAAGTTGCTGCCAATGAAAGCAGGGATCAATTTTTTTCTTTATAACACCTTCTCACAACTTTGTCTTCAGTTGTGATGTAAATATTAGCTCTGATCCGCTAATCATTGAGATGCATTAGCAATGAAGTTAGTTTTTTCTGCAAAAGAGCTTGGATGTTAGTTTCCGTATTTGATTGATGTTGTAATGAGACAACCTCTTGCAAGACTCATGAAACAAAAGCTGAAAGCTTGAAAGCATTGTACAATTTCATGTTGCTGGAAAATTATGTGTGCGTCAATTATGTAAAAAAATGCTGGAAGCTTCATAACATTCAGCATTCGGGTCCATGTGCCATGCACCAAATAGTGCACAACCACATATGGGAGACTCAGCCCAGTCGTCGCGCCGCACCAATAGTCAGAAGTAGTAATGAGCAGTTAAATCATAAGCCCCACCTTTCCCATAGTAAGTTGCTTGGACGAAGCAACCGTCAATACACTCTTCTTTGAATCTGCTCCTACTAACCAAGTGCGCGTACGACATGTCGATAACGCGCTTCCTCTTAGCATATCACTGACATGTGGGACCGTAGTGTGAGCAAACCGATCCCAATTGACGGCAAAATGGCCAACTCACTGCTCCTTGAGAGACACCAGGAGCGAGAATACAGACGGGCTAGGTGTCGCATGGAGGCCAATAAATATTAGAGCATGGTTGATCGATGTCATCATTACATGTTCAAAGTTTTTTGAATAATTCTACCACTTGATTGGGCTGCAGTTTTCCACACTTCTCCGGAATAAATGTGTACTTTATCGCAGATTAAAATGAAATAAGAGTGCAGACGCTCCAACATGGGGTTCCTTCTACTACTCATACTACTAAAATCTTGCGCTTGGCTCTTTGCCTCTTTGGGAAGTCGAACAATGATGGTTCTATAGTGTATGCTTCTGGCAGTCTGACACTGAATGAACTGCTGCACGTCCACCGCCTAGGCGAGGGAAGGTTGCATTAGTCAAAAGCTTCTCCTCGTCCTGTGAGCCATCGCGCTTGTGGTAGACAGAGAGGGCGTAGTACTGTATAATAAGCAAGGTTCACCTCATCTCGCAAGCTTCTCCTCCTGTGAGTTGATGGGACATGACAAAGTAGTGCTAGTCCATGATATGGCTTATTTTTTTGGCGGGTAAACGAGAGAGCTTTATTCATATAAAAGCATTCTTAGGACAATCATTCAAGAGACTGGTCACTAGGAAGCTAGGTGTTTCATCAAGCCAGCTCTCGGTCACATTCAAAGTGCATGCACGCTTCGCACAAAGATGCGCCGGAAGGTTTGCTGACCTTTTTACAACTTTACATGCTAAATAACAAAATAAGAGAAATTATTACTGATCAACTCTCGTATTTCCAACATGATAGGAGCCAGAATTAAGCGAGTATTGTGGTGACTGTTCCAGAGTGTCACCAACTCCATGCGATCAACTTCCATTATCACATGCGAGAACCCTCTCGAAGAGAAGCAAATGTGTTGAAGATTGCTTGATCACAAATTAAAATATAATAAGAGTGCACACGCTCCACCATGTGGTTCTTTGTAGTAGTACATGTTGTAAACCTTGCGCTTGGCTCTTCGCGTCTTCGGGAAGTCGAACAATGATGGTACTACAGTGTATTATTCTGGCAATTTGACACCGAATTAACTGTTGCGCGTCCACCACCTGAGCGAGGGAGAGCTTGCATGAGTCAAAAGCTTCTCCTTGCCCCACAAGCTTCTCCTCGTCCTGCAAGCTTCTCCTTGTCCCGCAAGCTTCTCCTTGTCCTGCAAGCTTCTCCTCGTCCTGCAAGCTTCTCCTCGTTCTGCGAGTTGAAGGGACAAAACAAAGTAATGCTAGTCCATACTGCCTCCTTTTTTGGTTAATATGGCTTAATTTCAAACGAGATAAATACAGTTGCGGTCACGGTATATTTGTAAAATTACGGTCAGTGGACTTCATAATATGCTCATTGCGGTCAATATAATATGTTTTCCTGTGTTTATACGGTCACTAGCTCACCTGGCTGAGCACGTGTGTGCATGCATGTGTAGGTTGAGCACTTAACCGTGAGCGTGTGTGTTCCTTCGTGTGCTCGGGCATGCATGCATTAGGGCGCCGTGCGCGTTTTTGTGTGCATGTGTACGTGTGACTGTTGCATGCGTGCACGAGGTTGTAGTCCCTCACATTCACAAGTTCATATTTCAAAGCTTTGTCAAAACGTTTCATGCAAGATATGCTCTTTCGTTATTCACGCATGCATTATTGCCGATATTAATACTCTGCAATGCTATCATGTCATGAGGGATATCCAGCATCCGGGTCCACGTGTCATACAAGAAAATAGAGATAAGTACAAGTGAGACTCGGGAACGGCCATACACCTAGGGGGAGTACGTGCAGGGGGCGCGGTAATATGACTAAATGAGCTGTCAAATCACATAGTAAGTTGCTTGGATGAAGCAACCATCATTTCACTCTTTGATTCAATGACACGTAAGCAATATAAAAAGGATTTATATGGAGAGAAAAGGAAAACCGGTCCTCTGTTTATACACTAGTAGAAGCCTAAGCTACAAGCCTGCTTGCTTGGGTTGCTCTCTTCACACTCTCTCGCATAGAACGATGGTGGCCACACCGCTGGTCACATAACCGGCCTGATCCCGTCGCCGGGGGAAGGGGAGGATGTTCTGCTAAGACGTGGTCAACAGCGGCAAGGGAGAAAACCCATTGTCGATGCGTCCCGGTCGGGGGTCCCCGCGGTATGGGCTGATGCCGCCTTCTTGCTACAACCCGACGTCCCAGGTAGTACAACTTCCTTTTGGAGCCGGCTTGCTTGCTCCACTGCCGCAGCTCCCCACGTAGCTCCATCTCCATGTGGATCTTTCTCTACTTTTTTGCGGGGGAGATCTTTCTCTACTTATACCAGCTTCTATTTGTAATGAGTTTATGTCTCATGAACTAGTGCCATTACTATTATTCTAATCACACTTCTGCAATATCTTTGCCAACTGGGATGCTCAGCTCGATTTTAGTGGAATTGCACAATAGAATCCTATGATCCAAGGGTGCCGGGCTTCTTTCATTCGACAGGTTCTACCTAGCCAGGAAATTAAATTATGTTTAGGGTTTAGGGTTTAAGGACCAAGGACTCCATCAGTAAAAAAATGTACACACCCTCGCAAATTTTGTCTTTAGTTGTGAAGTAAATATTGGCTATGATCTTGAATCATTGAGATGCATCAGCTTGTGTGTTAGTTTTCCTTTGTATTTGATGGAATGTTGTAACGAACAACCTTGGAGTCAGGATACATATGCATGAAACAAAATCTAAAAGCTTCGTACTCCCTTCGGTCCTTTTTTGTATGTGTATAGTGGGGAGTAGTCTCATAGACTAGTATCATGCATATGATACTAGTGTATGATAGTACCTCCATAGTGCATAGTATCATAGAGTATGTAGTATCATGGATGATCCTATTTATTGACATGCATGATACTACAAAGTACCATAACATTTAACACGATATGGTATCTACATATGTCACTCCCTCTCTTTCTTCTTTAATTCTCTGCCACATCAGTGCGTTTGCTATTCCCAAATTAACGACCTAGGTACATGTGCATGACTTGTAAATTGAGATGGACGGAGTACTTTCTTGTAGCCCATTACTATACATGTTGACTATTACATTGACGACTAGTAGTACTGTACAAAAAGTACATTTTGCATGTACATATACGCAAGGCCACTAATAGCAATCGAGGCAATAGTACTTTCTTGTAGCCTATACATGTTGACTATTACATCGGCTATAGATGACACGGCAACATGTTAGCCATCAACCGGCTATATTATTAACCATGCTTAAGGCATGCTTGCACACACACACACACACACACACACACACACACACAGAGAGA
>LR738715.1:300845416-300855933 GCA_902687465.1 Secale cereale | reverse complement strand
GAGAGAGAGAGAGTCGCGTCGCATGCATGCAAAACCGGAGAGAGACAGACAGACACACACACACACACACACACACACACACAGAGTGAGAGTTGCATGCAGTACAATATTCTTTTGGACAGAAGAAGCAAACCATCACTCTTTGTTGAATCCGCTTCTCCCTCATGCAGTACAATATTCTTTTGGAAACCAACGTTTTGTTTCGTTGGATCACGCCATCGAGCAAAATCAACGTTTAAAACACGTCTGTTGCATTCGTGTCTCACCCTCCTTCACCCACACGCTCCGCCGCTCGGCATGCCCATCACCGCAAACTGAGTATAGTCAAACTTCTCCGCCTGCTTGTCGATGGATCACGCCATGGAGTAGTAGCACTACTGGAAGAGATAGACGAGGAGGGGGTGGACATCTAGTTGTAGCACAGACTCCCAAGAACTTTTTTACTCCATTGTATATTGTGGCCACCCATGTCGACGCTCGAACGCCGAGCAGTTGCGTGCACCGGGAAGCGGTGCGGGCGGTGCACCGCTTCAATGCGGCGCCAGTGAGAGGTCACGTCCGCTCTGACCGGACATGAATGCGGCACTGACCGTTTCGGGCGGGAAGTGCGTGTGGGTGATGATGAGGGTTCGGGTTGGCCAGGGCGGTCAGGACCGGGCGTGGCAGCAGTCCGGACTGCCGCAAACAATGGAGATTAACATACACTAGTAACACACACATATCCCTAGATTATGTTACTACCTTCATAGTGGATAGTAACATAAGTGTGGTATCATGCAAAGCTTCATTTGTTAGGTTATAGACTCATATTGCATTATGACATGTGATATTACAGTAACTAGCTAAGTTACTCAAACAACCTCTGTCCTCAATAACTCATCGACACATAAGTGCTACTTCTCGAGCTTGCGTTGTATTCCCTCGAAGAGGAAAGGGTGATGCAGCACAATAGCGTAAGTATTTCCCTCAGTTTTTGAGAACCAAGGTATCAATCCAGTAGGAGACCACGCGCGAGTCCTTCGCACCTGCACAAACAAATAAGAACTTCGCAACCAACATGATAAGGGGTTGTCAATCCCTTTACGGTCACTTACGAAAGTGAGATGTGATAGAGATGATAGTTTGATATTTTTGGTATTTTTGGATATAAGAATAGAAAGTAAAAGCGAAAAAGTAAAGTAGATTGTAGATTGATATGTTGAGAATAGACCCGGGGCCCATAGTTTTCTCTAGTGGCATCTCTCATGATAGCGATATTCTACGGTGGGTAAACAAATTACTGTCGAGCAATTGATAGAAAAGCGAATAATTATGAGACTTCCTAGGCATGATGTAACGCCCCGGACACACCCGCCGGTGGTCGTTACCCCTAGCGGGACCTAGACTGGCCTCATATATCAATACTACTCTTTTCTGCGCACTTTGTCCTCACTCGTGCGCACCCGGGAGAAACTTCCCGGTCGGTCACCCATCCTAAAACTACTCCAAGCTGAGCACGCTTAACTTTCGAGTTCTATCCGAATGGGCTCCCGGAAAAGAAGGAATTCCTTATTGATATGAGTAGTCTATCATCCTTAATAAGCCAGGACATCACATACACCCTCACTCAGAGGAACCGACGTCCTCGTCGGGCCACATGAACGTTCCCTCTTGGCACAACCGTATGTGCTTCCAGGACAGCACATGTGCCATGCCGTGTGCCAGGACGGGTCACAAACGTCATGCACAACATGACTGCAAACTGTCCGCAAACATCCGTGTAACCGCGAGGGTCGGCTCTGATACCAACTTGTAACGCCCCGGACACACCCGCCGGTGGTCGTTACCCCTGGCGGGATCTAGACTGGCCTCACATATCAATACTAGTCTTTTCTGCGCACTTTGTCCTCACTCGTGCGCACCCGGGAGCAACTTCCCGGTCGGTCACCCATCCTGAAACTACTCCAAGCTGAGCACGCTTATCTTTCGAGTTCTATCCGAATGGGCTCCCGGAAAAGAAGGAATTCCTTATTGATATGAGTAGTCTATCATCCTTAATAAGCCAGGCCATCACACATGATCATTATATATAGGCATCACGTCCGAGACAAGTAGACCGAAACGGTTATGCATCTACTACTATTACTCCACACATAGACTGCTATCCAGCATGCATCTAGAGTATTAAGTTCATAAGAACAGAGTAACGCCTTAAGCAAGATGACATGGTGTAGAGGGATAAACTCAAATAACATGATATAAACCCCATCTTTTTATCCTCGATGGCAACAATACAATACGAGCCTTACTGCCCCTACTGTCACTGGGAAAGGACACCACAAGATTGAACCCAAAGCCAAGCACTTCTCCCATTGCAAGAACTATAGATCTATTAGGCCAGACCAAACCAATAATTCGAAGAGACTTGCAAGGATATTATAATCATACATAAAAGAGTTCAGAAAAGAACCAAATATTTCTAATAGATAATCTTGATCATAAACCCACAATTCATCGGATATTGACAAACACACCGCAAAAAGAGATTACATCGAATAGATCTCCTCGAAGACCGAGGAGAACTTGGTATTGAGATCCAAAGAGAGAGAAGAAGCCATCTAGATACTTGCTATGGACCCGAAGGTCTATGGTAAACTACTCACAACTCATGGTGAGGCGATGATGATGATGTAGAAGCACTCCGTGGTAGATCCCCCCTCCGATGGAGCTCCGGAACAGGCCCCAAGATGGGATCTCACGGGTACAGAAGGTTGCGGCGGTGGAACTAGGGTTTTCTCTCTTGTCCTGATGTTTTCGAGGTACGTAGGTATATATAGGAGGAAGGAGGGCATCGGGGGCCAGACGTGGGGCCCACGAGGCAGGGGTGCGCCCTGTATGGGGGGGGGGGCGCCCCCACCCTCGTGGACGCCACGTTAGCCCTACTCCGTGGTTCTCAAGTACCCCGTGCGTATTTTTCTCCAAAATATCTCTCGCGAAGTTTCATTTCGTTTGGACTCCGTTTGATATTCCTTTTCTGTAAAACCCTGAAATAGGCAAAAAAACGGCAATCTGGACTGGGCCTTTGGGTTAATAGGTTAGTCCCAAAAATAATATAAAAGTGAATAACAAATCCCATTAAACATCTAAAACATCATAAATAATAACATGGAACAATAAAAAATTATAGATACGTTGGAGACGTACCAAGCATCCCTAAGCTTAATTCCTTCTCGTCCTCGAGTAGGTAAATGATAAAAACAGAATTTTTGATGTGGAATGCTAACCAACATAATTTTCAAGGTAGTTCTCTTAATTGTGGCATGAATGTTCAGATCTGAAAGATTCAAGACAAAAGTCTATATTGACATAAGAAATAATAATACTTCAAGCATACTAACAAAGCAATCATGTCTTCTCAAAATACTATGGCTAAAGAAAGTTATCCCTACAAAATCATATAGTCTGGCTATGCTCCCTCTTCATCACACGAAATATTCATATCATGCACAACCCCGGTTTCAGCCAAGCACTTGTTTTCATACTCTATTCTTTCAAACCATTCAACTTTCACGCAATACATGAGCGTGAGCCATGGATATAGCACCATGGGTGGAATAGAATGGTGGTTGTGGAGAAGACAAAAAGGAGGGAGATAGTCTCACATCAACTAGGCGTATCAACGGGCTATGGAGATGCCCATCAATAGATATCAATGTGAGTGAGTAGGGATTGCCATGCAACGGATGCACTAGAGCTAAATATGTATGAAAACTCAACAAAAGAAACTAAGTGGGTGTGCATCCAACTTGCTTGCTCATGAAGACCTAGGTCATTTGAGGAAGCCCATCGTTGGAATATACAAGCCAAGTTCTATAATGAAAATTCCCACTGGTATATGAAAGTGACTAAACATGGGACTCTCTATCATGAAGAACAGGGTGCTACTTTGAAGCACAAGTGTGGAAAAAAGATAGTAGCAATTGTCCCTTTTCTTTTCCCTTTTTTTTGGAGGGGCCTTCTCTTTTTTTGGCCTTTCCTCACATGGGAGAATGCTCTATAATGATGATCCTCACACTTTTATTGGTTTACAACTCGATATTACAACTCGATACTAGAACAAAGTATGACTCTATATGAATGCCTCCGGCGGTGTACCAGGATGTGCAATGAATCAATAGTGACATGTATGAAAAATTATGCATGGTGGCTTTGCCACAAATACGATGTCTATTACATGATCATGCATGGCAATATGACAATATGAAGCGTGTCATATGAACGGAACGATGGAAAGTTGCATGGCAATATATCTCAGAATGGCTATGGAAATGCCATGATAGTTAGGTATGGTGGCTGTTTTGAGGAAGGTATATGGTGGCTGTTTTGAGGAAGGTATATAGTGGGTGTATGGTACCGACGAAAGTTGCGCAGTACAAGAGAGGCTAGCAATGGTGGAGGGGTGAGAGTGCATAATATCCATGGACTCAACATTAGTCATAAAGAACTCATATACTTATTGAAAAAAATTACGAGTGTCGGGGGAAACTGTCCACCACGAACACCTATGGGACCGGAGCCCCTTCTACGTTGCGGTAAGGGAGCGGAGGGAGCACGAAGAGCAGATCGAGGAGCGCACGCGGGCAGTTTACCCAGGTTCGGGCCACGCGGACGCGTAAAACCCTACTCCTGCTTGGATTGTATTGAGTTCTTGAGCTCGGGAGCTTGAAAAGCTAGCTACACCGAGCAAGGGAGCTGTCTAGGTTCCGAACCCTTTCTACGTTGTGCATGGGCCTCCTTTTATAGCTCAAGGGGTCACCGACAGGTGTCAACGTAGAGGAGGGTAAAAATGTAACTATGGTGGTAGTTGTAACAGTGCGGGAATAGTGCGTGAACAGTGGATGAACAGTGGTCATCACCTAACTTTGACAGTGGGGGACAAGGGCATTAAATGCCCGTCACCGTCGACCCCAAAAGTGTCCGTCCATGCTTCTCCATTCGACACGGCGGTAGCCTCGTCACCGTGGATTGCCACCGTGTCCCCCAGGCTGCACAGCCATCCGCCACGCGTCCCTGGAAGGGCCCCAGGGCGACGCGTGGGCAGATGAGCTGGAGCGCGGGCACACAGCGTGAGTTCCCCCCGGCAAGCACCTTGTCGGGGCCTTGACCTTGCCGGGCCCGAAAGCTTGTCGCTCCCCGGGTCCTGTCGGGGCGCAGGGTGCGCCGAGGCATGTCTTCTGAGATGCAGTCTTCTGGTCTTCCTGGCAAGCTCCTCTTGCCAGGGTCTTGTGTTAATGTGATAATCTTGAGCCTGGGACGGCCTTCCCGGCAAGCTCCACTTGCCGGGGCCTTGATCTTCTGACTTGTATACTTTGTTCTTGAATGGATTAATAAGGACCGGAAAGGTTTCCGGAAAGCACGTGGTAAACCCCGCCGCGGGAAATTGCTACTGCCCGTGCACAAGTTGGGGTACTAAGGTACCCCTACCTTAGTACACCGACAGGAGCCCCCGGGCCTGGGCCATACACGGTGCCGAGCGCTGTTGGGCCAGGCCCAACACAGTGCACGGGCACGCGCGCGGCCCACGGCAAGCCGTAAATCCCCTTCCGCATCCGCCGCGCCCCTCCCTAACGGCACGTGTCGATTGCGGCGTCGTGGGAGAGATCGTGGCCTCGTTCTTTAATGGGAAATGCGGAGCGTCCCCCACTTCCCCCTTAAAAGCAGAGGAAGCAGGGGCAGTTTCCCTCCTTCGCCTTCATTGCATCTTCAACCTCCAGAAATCCTCCGCTGCTCTCTGCCTCCACCCCTCCTCCGCCGTCTTCCGCACCCGCGGCGCCGTCGAGCTCCTCGCCTCTTCCCTCGCCGCCTCCGCCATGGCTCCGAAGAGCGAGAAGGCGAAAGCAGACAAGGCCAAGAAGGAGAAATCCGAGCAGGCGGCGAAGCTGGCCGCCATGCGGAAGAGGAATGTGGTCTTGGCGCCGAGGCTCAGCGCGAGGGAGCTGCGGAACAAGTACTACCTCTTCTGGTCCGGGGAGACCAAAGCTCACCCCCGTACCAGAGCCTTCCCCGCCGTCGCCAAAGATCTGGTTCCCGGGGGGTATTTCTTCTTTGCTGTTTTCTTCCACTGCGGATTATGCCCTCCGTACTCGGAGTTTTTTTGTGACATCATGAACACATACAACCTCCACCTCCAAGACTTTACCCCCAACGCCATCCTTACGATGGCGGTTTTCGCACATCTGTGCGAAAACTATGTGGGGATCCATCCAAACGTAGCACTCTTTCGCCATTTCTTTATGCCTAGAGTAGAGGCTGGCGCTCCCCTCTCCGGCGGCATCTCCTAGATCTTCCGGTTGAACAAGAAAGATTCATACCTGAAGGGAGAACTCCGCGGCAAGTGGGAAGAATGGCGTGCTGATTGGTGTTGGGTGGTGGAGGACAAGCCGGAGCCCTTCACCGCGCCGCGCACAACTGCCATAGTGCGCGGGAGAGACTGGAGTGAACTGGCCCCGGAGGACAACAGACTCAGTATTGCCCTTGTCAGGATTATCCGTCTCCGGGTAGCCAATCTGACCATCGGAGAGGTTGGCGCAGATTTCCTCCGCCGCCGCATTGCCCCTTTACAAGAGAGAAAAAGGCCCGCCTGGGAATTTGGCAATGCGGCGGATATCATGAGGCTGCGCTGCGGATTGAACTTCAATTTCAACGCTTTGGAGCTGAAAGGAATGGTGCGAGAACTCTTCAAGCATGACCCGGCGCATCCAGAGTGGTTCAGACCCGCCAAGGGAGTGGTGCCGCTGTGCAACAGCACCGCCCGTGACTCCTTGCGCGCGATGATGCCGGAGTGCGACTCCCATGGCATCGTCCCCACTTGGATCCAGCCTCCGTCGGATGCCATTCTGAGCTTCTTTGATAACTTGGTTGAGACGCCCAAGAACTCCGAGGAGAACAGGGGCCTTACCCGGGCCACTACGGCCCGGGACATAGCTTATATTGCTTCCCGGATGGAAGAGGCCGCCGCAGCTGCAGCGGCAGGAGATTTCGGATTCACCGTCGACGAGGCGCAAGCCGCAGACGAGGCGTGCCAAGCAGAGGAGGCAGAGATCCGCAGACTGCTCAAGCTTCCGCCCGAGGAGTTCAGCGGGGTGCCTTCCCTGAGGCTTTCCGGAATACCTGGTGTTGTGAGCGAGGTCGTCGCTGGGGGCGAGGTTGCCGGAGGGAGCAGGACCGCCGGAGGGAGCGGGGCCGCCGGAGGAAGCGGGGCCGCCGGAGGGAGCGAGGCTGCCGGGCATGGTGCTGGGCCCAGCGAGCCTGCCGGGGAGGAGGAAGAGGACGTCGAGGCCGATGAAGATACCGGTGGATCTCTGGGGCTCGACGAGGACGCCTCCTCGTCCTTAGAGAATTCCCCGCCTCCGGCAAGTCCCACGCAAGCACCGAGGAAACGCCTCCGCAAGGCGGCTACAGCGACGAGGACGCAGGCGCCCCGACAGCAGCCTGCTCGCCGGGCGACGCGAGCCACCAGGGCGAGCCAAGCCGCGACGGAGGCGCCCCGCGCACCAGCCGCGACGGAGGCGCCCCGCGCACCAGCGCCAAGCGGAGGGGGATCCTCCCGGAGCGAAGCGGCCGCTCCGCCTGCTCCTCGGGCCTCGGCGTCCACGGAGGTGGGGTCTTCGCAGCTCCCAGCCCCGGAGACCGCCAAACGCCCGAGGGAGCCTTCTCCTCCCGCCCCTCGCGCGGGAGCACCTCAGGTGGAGTTTGATTTCTCCGCCCTCAGCTCCGACGACGACGAGGAAGAGGAGTAAGCACTTGTAATTTGTAACTTCTTCGATTCTGTCTTGATCTTTCTTGATGATTCTGATCTTGTTTTTTGTTTTGCTTTCAGGTCCCTGGCCCAGCGGATGGCGAAGCGGGCCAAGATCCCTGTGGTCGAGGTTGAAGACGACTCGCCCGTCGCGGCGACAGGAGACGCGCCGGCGACGAACTTGCTGGATCAACCCGCTGCTCCGAGGAGCAGCCCCCAGCGCAGCCCCCAGCGTAAGTCTGGTCTTGAGCTTTCTGCTCGTCGGGCGCGCTTGAGGTTTTTGCTTGTACTAATGTCTTGTTGCCTTGTTTGTCTTGTGCAGAAGTGGGGCTGCAGCCGCAGGAGCGCCCGGAGACTGCCTCCGACGAGCTACAGATTCCACCCTCCCCACCAAGGGCGAACTCCCAGGCGAGGGAGAATGCTCCGACAAGGACGGGCACCCCGCCGAGGGCGGGCACCCCGCCAGGGTTGAGCAGCCCGACAAGGGTGGCCACCCCGCCAAGGGAGGGCACGGGCGGCCCTCCGCCAGCAGGGACCACTGCTCCACCGCCAAGGGAGGACTCCCCGGCGAGGGAGCCTGTCGTCGACGAAGTTCGCGAAGGTGAGTCTTGCAGCTTTATCTTCTTGAACTTGTCTTTTTGGACATTTGCTTGATCTTTTCTTTTCTTTTCTTCTTCTTCTGCTAGATCCTCCTGCGCCGGAGCAGATGGAGACTGAGGCCACCGGCGAGGAGGGCACGCAAGGCGACGGCGGCAACACCACTGCCGCTGAGGGCATGGCAGGAGCCGACGAGCCTGCCGCTGAGGAGACTGCCCCGACCGCAGATGCCGCGGCTGGGGAGGGGGAAGGCGACCACATTGCCGGCCCGGAGGCAGCAGGAGCGTCAAGCGCTGCACCGGCCGCCGACCCCTCCGCCGCCAAGGAGCAGCCGGGCATCTACCTTGAGGCCCCCAATGGCGTCTTCATACAAGTCCCTTGGGGGTCCTTGTCGCGAGCCCCCGTGGAGGGAGAGACCTACGACGGATAGGTCCTCGCCTCCGCGGGTTTGAAGATTGTTGAGGTGCCTGGCGGGAGCGACGAGCCCGAAGAGGAGAAGCTGCTTCGCCGGCTCCTGGCCCTTTACCGGGCCAGGCAGGCGAAGCTGGACTCCCGGGAAGCTCTTGCCGCCAAGGCTGGAGTGGACTTGGAGAAACAGGCCGCGGAGCTTCGCGCCGCCAACCAGGCCGCCCTCCGCAACTTGGCGGAGGAGCGGGAAGCACTCACCGAAGAGCAGCAAGCCTTCCTCCTGGAGAAGGCGGAAGCAGAAGAGCGACAGCGGCTGGCCGCCGAGGAACTGTCTCGTCGGGAGGGGGCGCTCAACCAGCGGAAGGTTGAGCTAGACGCCCATGACGACGAGCTCATTGCCCGGGAGCAGGCCATGAAGGAGGCGAAGGAAGCCGCAGCCGCCGCGGAAACCACCAAGAGGGACCTGGAGCTCAAAGTTGATCAATTGGAGCGGTACCTGAAGGCGAGTGAGGATAGGGTCACCGCGCTCAACGTAGAGCGCGAGAAGGACGCCCACACCAACTCCGACCTTCAGGTACGCCTCTCCAAGAAGGGCGACGAGCTTACTGCCGCCAAAGATTCAATCGCTGACTTGGAGTTGAAGGTCTCCACTTTAACTGGTTCGCTTGACGCTGCCCGGGATCGTGAAACGAAGCTGAAGGACGAGCTCTACAAGGAACGAGGCCTAGTGGAGAGCGCCGCCACTTCAGCGAACAACTTCAGCCGGCCTGTGGAGCAGTGGACCGACGAGCTGGTCGCTTCTGCTGCTAATATTGACAAGGAGCTGATGGCGCTGAGGGTGGATCACCTTGTGTATTCTCCGGACCCGAATCTCCCCCACAGCGCCAAGTTAAGTCTCTTCTTCAGGGGAATCGCGCCGGCGCTTGCACGGCTGCAGGAGAAACTCCCCGCGCAGCTGGCCAAGGAGTCGCGTCAGCTCTGCGCGGGCACTTTGGAGCGCGTCTTGACGAAGATCGTCTACCGCAACACTGGCATCAATCTCGTCAACGTCCTCCGCAGCTTGCCGGCCGACGCAGATCTGGAGGCGCTGAAGGCGCAGGTCGCCCACATCATCGCCAAGGTGAACAAGATCTCCAGGCGTGAGGGCGACCGCGTAGATTAGGCCTCTTTCTTTCTATTTCTTTTGCTGCTGCAAAGCGTGCCATGAACATGAATCTATTAGTCATTGCGACAAGTTATCTCTGTAATATACTATCTTATTTTCGAGCAATCAGCGCATTGTTATCTCCCTCGCTTTCGGTCCTCCACTTTGTATGCTTTCAACCCTACGCTTCTAGGGGACTTGCCGGCAAGGGGCCCTTGCCGCGAGCGCTGAGTGCTGGACTCTTAGCAGCCTGCTGGCAAAGGACCTTACCGGCAAGTAACCTTGCCGCAGCTAGGCGCAGCGCACTTATCTTGCTGAGCGAACTCGAAAACGAAATAAGGGCACGACACTCGTCGCAGCTCACTTAAGTCATTGAGCGTGCTCGGAAACAAGGTAAGGGTGCGGCTAGCCATGGGTAGGTTCCTCCGCGCACAGGTTTTCCATACAAAGTGTGGTTGTTCAAGGAAGATAACCAAAATTTTAAAAATTTGAACTGCTCAAATTCTGGTAACTTAGCTTTCATATATCGCTCGTTCCCCGACAAGGCTCCTCTTTCTTGAACAGCACTTGGTTCATCCTCCATCTCCTCTC
>LR738715.1:300777918-300845344 GCA_902687465.1 Secale cereale | reverse complement strand
CCCCCCCCCGACAAACTTGTGCGCGAGGAATGTTCCTTCTGCTTAAGAGGGAAAGAAAAAGAGGAGGGAAAACAAGTATATAGCCTCACAGCTTGCTAGTGCTTACCGGGATGTGTGTTGCACAAGATGCCACACAATGCATGCAAATAACCAAAGAAAAGCATGGAAATGGCAAATAGTGCGAAGCACAAAAACTTTACTGATGCACGGGATCTGCGCCCGGCTTTGTACAAAGGTTTACATGCAACAACGGCAAGACTCGTACAAAAGGTGGTTGCCGGAGCGGATCACGGCAACCGCGCCTTATGGGTGAAACTTGCGAAGATGCTCTATGTTCCAGGAGTTGCTCACTGGTAAGCCTTCTTCGGTCTCAAGGCGGACAGCGCCGGGCCTTGTGACTTGTCTCACCCGATAAGGGCCTTCCCACTTCGGCGTCAACTTGTTGGAATTCTTGGCGGACTGAACACGCTGAAGAACAAGGTCGCCTTCCTCGAGACTCCTGGCCTTGACCTTGCGGCTATGATAGCGACGCAAGACTTGCTGGTATCGAGCAGCTCGTACAGCAGCCTGGAGACGTTCCTCCTCGAGGAGTAACGCATCATCTTGCCGCAGTTGCTCTTGCTCGAGCTCATCATAAGCGAGCACTCGAGGAGATCCGTATACGAGTTCCGTGGGGAGAACTGCCTCTGCTCCATAGACAAGAGCAAAGGGTGTCTGTCCGGTGGCTCGACTTGGTGTCGTTCTGATTAACCAAAGAGCCGCCGATAACTCCTCTATCCAGTTTCTTCCGCACTTGCGCAGCCTATCAAAGGTTCTTGTCTTGAGTCCGCGCAGCACTTCAGCATTGGCCCTCTCCGCTTGACCATTGCTCCTCGGGTGAGCAACAGAAGCGAAGCAGACCTTGGTGCCAAGGTCTTGGACGTACTGCATGAAGGTGCGACTAGTAAATTGTGTACCGTTGTCGGTTATAATCCTGTTAGGGATTCCGAAACGACAAACAATTGACCTGAAGAACCTGACCGCTGACTGTGCTGTCACCTTTCTCACCGGTTCCACTTCTGGCCACTTTGTGAACTTGTCGATTGCAACATACAAGTACTCAAAGCCCCCGACAGCACGGGGGAAGGGGCCGAGGATATAGAGCCTCCAGACCAAGAAGGGCCAGGACAAAGGGATCGTCTGGAGAGCTTGAGATGGCTGGTGAATTTGCTTGGCATGGAACTGGCACGCTTCACACTTGGTTACTTGTGCAGTTGCATCCTGGAGGGCTTCTGGCCAGAAGAACCCTTGCCGGAACGCCTTCCCGGCAAGTGCCCTTGCGCCAATGTGGTGGCCACATATGCCTCCGTGTATTTCTGCCAACAGCTTCTGTCCATCTTCTCTGGAAATGCACTTCAACCTGACGCCATTGAGTCTTCTTCTGTACAGTTCATTGTCAACGAACTGGTACATACTTGACGGCCTGGTTATTTTCTCTATCTCTTCTGGGTCGTCGGGAAGTTCTCCAGTTTGCAGAAAACGGACGATCTGCTGTGCCCACGCCGGAGCTCGAGGCTCAACGGCAAGGACTAAAGGCATAAGGGCTGCTGCGGGAACCTCAGCTTCTACGGCAAGAACCTGCGGTTCCGCCGGAGCTGATGGCCCCCCGGCAAGCCTGCCGGGGCAAGGCTTGTCGGGAACGCTTGCTTCAACTGTACAGATCCTAGGATCTGCAGGAGCAAACTGTTCCTCAGCATTCTGTTTGTTGATCTTGGGGCCCTTGGTGGCGGCTTCTGGAAGATCCGCCGGCAAGTAGTCGCCGGAGACCAACTTTCTCTTCTTACTTTGCCCAACTGATGGTGTAACAGATTGTTGAGTTAGCTTGAGCAGGAAGGTCCCTGGTTCCACAGGTAACTTCATCGCAGCACACTTTGAAAGACCATCTGCAATATCATTCTGAGCTCTTGGAACGTGCTCCATTTGCAGACCTTCAAAGTGTTCTTCAAGCTTTCTCACTTCATCAACATAGGCTTCCATCAAAGGGCTCTGGTAGCTCTTGTTAACTTGTCGGACCACCAACTGAGAATCTCCCCGTACAATCAATTTCTTGATCCCAAGTTCAGCTGTAATCCTGAGGCCGGCAAGCAAACCTTCATACTTAGCAGTGTTGTTTGTTGCTTGTTCCTTGGGAAAGTGCATCTGGACAACATACTTGAGGTGCTCTCCGGTGGGCGCTATGAGTACGACGCCGGCACCGGCGCCTTGCAGCGAGAAGGCACCGTCAAAGTACATTACCCACTCACTACTTGCTTCTTGGACGGGGACGCTTGTCTCTGGAGCTTCTTCGTCGGGCGTTGGGGTCCATTCAGCTATGAATTCTGCCAAAGCTCGGCTCTGTATAGTTGAAGTACTCTCAAACTTGAGACCAAAGCTTGACAGCTCTAGTGCCCACTCGACGATCCTGCCTGTTGCTTCTGGATTCTGCAATATCCTCTTCAACGGAAAGCGAGTGACCACTGTTATCTCGTGTGCTTGGAAGTAATGGCGCAGCTTTCTCGAGGCCATGAGGAGGCCGAAAAGCAACTTCTGCACCCCAGAGTATCTTGACCTAGCCCCCTGAAGAAGGGAACTCACAAAATACACTGGGCGCTGCACCATCTTCCTTCGCACTTCTCCTTGTTCCTGCGCAGACTTGTCCTTGTCGGAGCCAGAGCTTGTCGGGGAAGCCCCCTGCTTGTCGCTGGATTCACTTGCCGGTGGTGCAGACTCCTCATCCGCCTCCCTCTCCGCTACTAACGCAGCACTAACCACTTGACTGGTTGCTGCTAGGTATAGCAGCAACTTCTCTTGTGGCTTAGGTGCGACAAGTATTGGAGTGGAGGATAGGTATCCTTTCAAGTCTTGCAGCGCTGCCTCCGCTTCCGGAGTCCATTTCATAGGACCTGCCTTTTTCAAGATTTTGAAGAAAGGTAGGGCGCGTTCCGCAGACTTTGAAATGAACCTACTGAGGGAAGCTACACAACCTGCAAGTCTCCTTACGTCCTTGACGCGCTTCGGGGCTTCGATCTGCTCGATGGCTTTTATCTTGTCGGGATTGGCTTCAATCCCCCTCTGGGACACAAAGAACCCGAGAAGCTTGCCGGAGGGGACTCCAAAGACGCACTTCTCGGGATTCAACTTGAGCTGGATCTTGCACAGATTCTCAAACGTTTCTTCCAGATCTTGTATCAGGGTATCTTTGCTCTTGCTCTTGACCACTATGTCATCCATGTAGGCTTCTACGTTTCTGTGAATCTGTGGCTCAAAAGCAGTGTGCACCACCCTTGCAAATGTCGAGCCTGCATTCTTCAATCCAAAGGGCATGCGTATGAAGCAATATGTGCCGCATGGAGTGATAAATGCAGTCTTCTCTTCATCTTCCTTGGCCATGGAAATCTGGTGGTAACCTGAGTATGCATCAAGGAAGGAAAGCAGCTCACATCCGGCGGTGGAGTCAACAATCTGGTCAATACGCGGCAAGGGAAATGGATCCTTGGGACATGCTTTATTCACATCAGTGAAGTCTATACAAAGCCTCCACTTCCCATTAGCCTTGCGTACGACAACTGGATTGGCCAACCACGTGGGATGGATCACGCCTCTAACCAGGCCTGCTGCTTCTAGCTTCTTTATCTCTTCGGCAATGAATTCTTGGCGCTCCACGGCTTGCTTCCTGACCTTCTGCTTGACGGGCCGCGCATGAGGGAAAACAGCAAGCTTGTGCTCAATTACCTTCCTGGGAACGCCGGGGATGTCGGATGGTTGCCATGCAAACACATCGACATTCGCCCGCAGGAAGGAAACGAGCGCGCTTTCCTATTTGTTGTCAAGTGTAGCACTAATGGTGAAGGTACCACCAGTGCCATCCTCCTTGGCGGACACCTTCTTGGTTGCCGGTGGAGCGGCCATCCCCTTCTTACACTTGCCGGTGGAGCTCGATGGAGCGTCCTCGACGGCAGCGCAGCACTCCGAAGAGGTGCGTTTGCCGGAGTGGGCCCCAGAGCACTTGCCGGACTTGTTCTTGGTCTTCTTCCCCCCGGGAGCTTCAGCGGCAAGTGTGTTGCTCTCCGCTGGGGCTGCTGCATCCCGGTATATCTTGTCGGCGCAGATAAGCACGTCCTTCTTGTCGCCAGGGACAGAGATGACGCTTATAGGCCCCGGCATCTTGAGTACGTTGTAGGCATAGTGGGAAGCTGCCATGAACTTCGCGAGGACAGGACGTCCAAGTATCCCATTGTATGGCAATGGGATATCGGCCACGTCGAAGGTTATCCTCTCCGTCCTGAAGTTAAGTTCCCCGCCAAAGGTCACTGGCAGAGTGATCTTCCCCTTGGGCTTGCTCCTTCCCGGGTTTATTCCTTGGAACGACCCGGTTTCTTCGAGCTCGCCGTCTGGGATCTGGAGTTTCTTGATCACAGCTGAGGAGATCAAGTTCAGGCCGGCCCCGCCGTCAACCAACATTTTGGTGACCTTGAGGTTGCGGATAGTTGGTGAGACCAACATCGGCAAGCACCCGACCGCCGTGGTGCGGTCAGGGTGATCCTCAAGATCAAAAATGATGGGCGTGCTGGACCACTTCAGGAGCCTGCGCGACTCAACGGGCGGCTCAGCTGCATTTACTTCCCGCACCCACTGCTTGAGTTGGTGGTGGGAAGTATGCAGAGAGGCGCCTCCGTCGACACACAGAACTTTTGTGGCCTTCTGGAACTCCTGCTCGCTGTAATCACCTTCCTCCATGTCGTCGTCGCCTTCTTCCTCATCCTTGTCGCGGCCCCGGGGAGGTCGATCTCCTTGCCGCTGCTTGGCCTTGCCGCGGCGTCCTCCCCGGCCATTGAATGGCCACTTCTTGCTTGGCTCTCCCCCGCCGCCTTGGGCCTTCTCCTTGTCGCAATGCTCGTACTCAGCCTTCTGCTGTTCTACGAGGTACTCGACTCGCTTGTAGTTTGAAAGGTCATGACCCTTGGTGCGGTGGATCTTGCAGTATTGCTTGTCGGAGCCGTCCTGCTTGTCGGCTGCCGCTACAGGGGCAGGCTCCTTGCCGGAGCCGCCAGCCTGTGTCTTCTTGGCGGGAGCCTCCTTGCCGGACTGCTCGACGACCAGCACTTCCTTGCTCTTCTTTCTTCTGTTGTTCCGCCGCCGGCTCTTCTTTGCCGGGGCGGCATCCTCACTGTCGCTTCCCCCTGCGCCAGTATCTTCCCCGGGGAGTCTCCTCCCCTCTTCGGCGCGCGCGCACTTGTCAGTCAGAGCGTAGAGCTCGCTGACGTCCCGGATCTTGGTCATGGCCATCTCTTCTCGCATGCGGCGGTTACACACGTTCTGGTGGAACGCGCTGATAACCGTAGCAGGGTGGACGTCGGGAATGTTGTGCTGCACGCGGCTGAACCGTTGAATGTACTTGCGCAGGGGTTCTCCTTCCTTCTGGGCCAAGATGTGGAGATCACTCTCCTGGCTGTGGGGTTTGTGGCCGCCCGTGAAGGCGCCAACAAATTGGTGGCACAGATCTGCCCACGAAGAAATGGAGCCTTCCGGCAAGTGCATAAGCCAAGAACGGACGTTCGGCTTAAGCACTTGCGGGAAGTAATTAGCCACTATCTTCTCGTCGCGTCCCCCGGCAGCCTGCACCGCGATGGTGTAGATGCTGAGAAACTCCGAGGGGTGCGTCTTGCCGTCGTACTTCTCGGGTATGTCGGGCTTGAAATTTTTCATGCTGGGCCACTGGACGCGCCGCAGGTCACGGGTGAACACAGGGCAACCTGCTGCGTACGGCAAGTCGCCTGGTTCACCGGGCGCGTGCGTGTCGACAGCGGTCCCAGCGCGCTGATCCGATTGTCGCCGGGCTTCTCGTCGGCGCTCGATTGTCGTTCGAGCATCTTCTTGCCGCCGATCGTCGAGGAATTGGCGTTGGTCCCGACGAGCCCGCGGATCCGACGACGCCGTGGAGTCGTCGTCGACGTTAATCCGGCGGGGTGGCGTCTTCTGCTTCCGCGGCGGAGAGTGCACGGTGGTTGCACCCCCGGCGGTCTTGTCGCCGTCGGCCTTCGTCTGCTCGACTTGCCGTGGCCGTGACGTCGCCGGCTGCTGCGGCGTGTCGTTGTTGGCGAAGGCGATGAGGCTTTGGATCGTCGCCCTCCAGTCTTCGGCCTTGTCTGCCGCTGGGGGGAAATCGAGGAGCAGTTGCGCTCTTGCGAGAGCTTCTGCTGGAGAGGAGGGGAGCGGGGGCGAGCGGTGCGAGGAGCGGGATATGCTCGGACTCCTAACAGGGTTAGAAGGAGCAGTTTCCCGCCCCGGCGACCGCGCCTTGCTCGTGCCAGGACGATGGCCTTGAGCGTCCCGCGATCCTCCGGCTTGTCCTTGGCCCAGCAAGCGGATGGTACCTCCTGTACCACGGCGCTGCTGGGTTGTCGTCTGCTGAGATGGACGTGGTGCGTCTACGGACACCGAGGCTCTGTCGTCCGTCTTGTCCTTGGATTTGGTGGCGCCGCGAGTTTCCTCGCCAGCAACCACCCTTCCGCCGGCGTCTCCTCCACCCACCGTTGGTTCTGGTGGCGGTGGAACAGACGCAGACGGGCCTCCGACCTCCGAAGCCTTCTTCTTCGGGGCCATGCTGTTGCTGATGAAGTTGATGTGGCTGGAGAGGTTGATGAAGAATGCGCCCGCGTGAGCGCCGGATCAGGTTCGCACAACCTCGACGCCCCCTATCTGGCGCGCCAAAGATGTCGGGGCAAACTGTCCACCACGAACACCTATGGGACCGGAGCCCCTTCTACGTTGCGGTAAGGGAGCGGAGGGAGCACGAAGAGCAGATCGAGGAGCGCACGCGGGCAGTTTACCCAGGTTCGGGCCGCGCGGACGCGTAAAACCCTACTCCTGCTTGGATTGTATTGAGTTCTTGAGCTCGGGAGCTTGAAAAGCTAGCTACACCGAGTAAGGGAGCTGTCTAGGTTCCGAACCCTTTCTACGTTGTGCATGGGCCTCCTTTTATAGCTCAAGGGGTCACCGACAGGTGTCAACGTAGAGGAGGGTAAAAATGTAACTATGGTGGTAGTTGTAACAGTGCGGGAATAGTGCGTGAACAGTGGATGAACAGTGGTCATCACCTAACTTTGATAGTGGGGGACAAGGGCATTAAATGCCCGTCACCGTCGACCCCAAAAGTGTCCGTCCATGCTTCTCCATTTGACACGGCGGTAGCCTCGTCACCGTGGATTGCCACCGTGTCCCCCAGGCTGCACAGCCATCCGCCACGCGTCCCTGGAAGGGCCCCAGGGCGACGCGTGGGCAGATGAGCTGGAGCGCGGGCACACAGCGTGAGTTCCCCCCGGCAAGCACCTTGCCGGGGCCTTGACCTTGCCGGGCCCGAAAGCTTGTCGCTCCCCGGGTCCTGCCGGGGCGCAGGGTGCGCCGAGGCATGTCTTCTGAGATGCAGTCTTCTGGTCTTCCTGGCAAGCTCCTCTTGCCAGGGTATTGTGTTAATGTGATAATCTTGAGCCTGGGACGGCCTTCCCGGCAAGCTCCACTTGCCGGGGCCTTGATCTTCTGACTTGTATACTTTGTTCTTGAATGGCTTAATAAGGACCGGAAAGGTTTCCGGCAAGCACGTGGTAAACCCCGCCGCGGGAAGCTGCTACTGCCCGTGCACAAGTTGGGGTACTAAGGTACCCCTACCTTAGTACACCGACAACGAGTCATCAACACAAAGCAATCAACGCATGCTCCTAGGGGGTAGGTTGGTGGGATTTAACCATCGCGTGCCCCGACCTCCACACAAAGGATGACATTCTACAAATACCTGATGCTCTAACTTCGTCACATAGCGGTTCACCATACATGCATGTTACGGGAATCACTAACTTTAACACAAGTATTTATCAATTTCATAATAACTCCACTAGCATGACTCTAATATCACTATCCTCATATCTCAAAACAATTATCAAGCATCCAACTTCTCATCATATTCAATGCACTTAGTATGAAAGTTTTTACTACATTCATCTCTGATGCCTATCATGTTAAAGCTAGTTTTATAGCCATAGCACATTACCATGCTGTTCTAATAGACTCTCAAAAAGATATAAGCGAAGCATGAGAGATCAACAATTTATTCAAAATAAAGTTACCACCGTGCTCTAAAAGATATAAGTGAAGCACTAGAGCTAAAACTATTCAACTCAGAAGATATAAGTGAAGCACATAGAGTGTTCTAACAATTCCTAGGCCATATTTATCTCTCTCAAAACGGTGTGCCCAGCAATGATGATTGTGGCAAACTAACAAGCAAATACTCAAATAATACATGATGCTCCAAGTAAAACACATATCATGTGGTGAATAAAAATATAGTCCCGAGTATAGTTACCGATAGATGAAGACGAAAGAGGGGATGCCTTCCCGGGGCACCCCCAAGCTTAGGCTTTTGGTTGTCCTTGAATTTTACCTTGGGGTGCCTTGGGCATACCCAAGCTTAGACTCTTGCCACTCTTTGTTTCATAGTCCATCAAAGCAATACTCAAAACTTAAAAACTTCACAACACAAAACTTAGACAAAAATCTCGTGAGCTCCGTTAGTATAAGAAAACAAACCACCACTCAAAGGTACTTTAATGAACTCATTCTTTGTTTATATTGGTGTTAAACCTACTGTATTCCAACTTCTCTATGATTCACACTCCCCAATACTACTCATAGATTCTTCAAAATAAGCAAACAACACACGAAAAACAGAATCTGTCAAAAACAGAACAGTATGTAGTAATCTGTAACTTTCGAATACTTTTGTAACTCCAAAAAATTTAAATAAATTGGTAAACGTGAGGAATTTGTCTATTAATCATATGCAAAAAGAATCAACTAAATAGCACGCTCCAGTAAAATCTGGTGACTATTCTAGCGAGTGCTAACGATTCTGTTTTTCACAGCAAGATCATATAAACTTCACACAAGTCTTCCTAAAGGTTCTACTTGGCACAAACACTAATTAAAACACAAAGACACATCTAAGTAGAAGCTAGATGCAATATTTATTCCTAAACAGAAGCAAAAACAAAAAATAAAAAATTGGGTTGCCTCCCAACAAGCGCTATCGTTTAGCGCCCCTAGCTAGGCATGATACAAGGATAGATCTACGTATTGCCATCTTTGATCTTTACCCTTTTAATGGTATCAAGTTCGAATCCGGGAGGTTCTTTACATTTCCCTTCATATTCAGAAATCTTTAGCTCTAACGAATCCAACTGCTTATTGCAAAGGGTAATCAACATATTCTTGCGGTGGAGATTTCCACTAACATTCTTAAGAGGTTCAAGAGACTTTTGTAATATTTTTGTTACTTCGCTAATTTTCTCAAAAACTTGAGTCTCTTCCGGGATAGAGGGTTGCCCGAACAATTCTATCAAGGTATTATAGGAATCAAGAGTATGACTCCCCAAGAAATTTCCTCCGGTAATGGTATCAAGAACAAGTCTATTCCAAGGAGTAATGCCAATATAAAAATTGCGAAGAAGCACAGAAGTGGAAAACTTCCTAGTAGATCTATTTTGAGCATTGCAAATTCTATACCAGACATCTTTTAAGTTTTCTTCCTCCCTTTGTTTAAAATTAAGAACCTCACTCTCGGGAGTATTGATAATGATAGGTGTGCTAGACATGGTGACAAGCAAGCGATCCAACACACAAGCAAACAAGAAGCAAGCGAACGGTAAACACACGGCAAAAAGAAGGGCAAATAAAACGGCATGGGTGAAGTGGTGGAGAGGAAAACGAGAGGCAAATAAATGTAATGCGAAGGATAAGGGTTTGTGATAGGTACTTGGTATATGAATTTTGCGTAAGCCTCCCCGGCAACGGCGCCCGAAATTCTTCTTGCTACTTCTCGAGCTTGCATTGTATTCCCTCGAAGAGGAAAGGGTGATGCAGCATAGTAGCGTAAGTATTTCCCTCAGTTTTTGAGAACCAAGGTATCAATCTAGTAGGAGACCACGCGCGAGTCCATCGCACCTGCACAAACAAATAAGAACTTCGCAGCCAACGCGATAAGGGGTTGTCAATCCCTTTACGGTCACTTACGAAAGTGAGATCTGATAGAGATGATAGTTTGATATTTTTGGTATTTTTGGATATAAGAACAGAAAGTAAAAACGGAAAAGTAAAGTAGATTGTAGATTTATATGTTGAGTATAGACCCGGGGGCCATAGGTTTCTCTAGTGGCTTCTCTCATGATAGCATAATTCTACGGTGGGTGAATGAATTACTGTCGAGCAATTGATAGAAAAGCGAATAATTATGAGACTATCTAGGCATGATCATTATATATAGGCATCACGTCCGAGACAAGTAGACCGAAATGATTCTGCATCTACTACTATTACTCCACACATCGACCGCTATCCAGCATGCATCTAGAGTATAAAGTTCATAAGAACAGAGTAACGCCTTAAGCAAGATGACATGATGTAGAGGGATAAACTCAAATAACATGATATAAACCCCATCTTTTTATCCCCGGTGGCAACAATACAATACGTGCCTTGCTGCGCCTACTATCACTGGGAAAGGACACCGCAAGATTGACCCCCAAAGCCAAGCACTTCTCCCATTGCAAGAACTATAGATCTAGTAGGTCAAACCAAACCAATAATTCGAAGAGACTTGCAAGGATATTATAATCATACATAAAAGAGTTCAGAAAAGAACCAAATATTTCTCATAGATAATCTTGATCATAAACCCACAAATCATCGGATCTTGACAAACACACCGCAAAAAGAGATTACATCGAATAGATCTCCTCGAAGACCGAGGAGAACTAGGTATTGAGATCCAAAGAGAGAGAAGAAGCCATCTAGATACTAGCTATGGACCCGAAGGTCTGTGGTAAACTACTCACAACTCATGGTGAGGTGATGATGATGATGTAGAAGCACTCCGTGGTAGATTCCCGCTACGACGGAGCTCCGGAACAGGCCCCGAGATGGGATCTCAGGGGTACAGAAGGTTGCGGCGGTGGAACTAGGGTTTTCTCTCTTGTTCTGATGTTTTCGGGGTACGTAGGTATATATAGGAGGAAGGAGGGCACCGTGGGCCAGACGTGGGGCCCACGAGGCAGGGGGCGCGCCCTGTAGGGGGGCGCCCCCCACCCTCGTGGATGCCACGTTAACCCTACTCCGTGGTTCTCAAGTCTCCCGTGCGTATTTTGCTCCAAAAATATCTCTCCCGAAGTTTCATTCCGTTCGGACTCCGTTTGATATTCCTTTTCTTTAAAACCCTAAAATAGGAAAAAACAGCAATCTGGACTGGGCCTTTGGGTTAATAGGTTAGTCCCAAAAATAATATAAAAGTGTATAACAAAGCCCATCAAACATCCAAAACATCATAAATAATAGCATGGAACAATAAAAAATTATAGATACGTTGGAGACGTATCAATAAGCAAATTTGCTGAGTTGGACTCGATGTTACTGCTGAAGTTACTCCCACTGTGGCTAGTCTACGTAATTATTAATAACGTAAATAATTTGCCAGTTGGACAAATATGATTGGAGATGGAGATGGAGATGGAGATGGAGATGGAGATGGAAGTAGTACTAAGAATTTTACATAAACACGGATATGCATGTCTATGTGTGTGTGCACACGCACACACACACACATAGTGACGACGCTCGGGACTACTCGTACACATTATCGATGTCTCGTTCTCCCTACACACACACACTTAGTTTGTTCCTAGGATAGGAATATCATAGGAGTGGGAAACAATATGAAGTGAGACAAATGGAGTAGTACGTACAAGAAAAAAATCTATACGCACTCACTTTGCCTCCAGCATACCCGCGAGTACATGATGAAGCGCATGTGTACATGAAGAGGCATTACATACGTAATAATTTGACCCTTTAATTTGTTCACTTAATAATGGAAGGTCGAGGACCACACGGGAGCGATACAAACTGTGACCTGGAAGCGGGGTGTGTTATTAATCGAGTTTTCTTTCTTTTTTTTGAAGAAAAAATCGAGTTTTCTTTCTTGGTACGTTAAAAAAAGATTTGTCCACCAGTTTTCGTTTCTTTTTCCCGAGAACGTGCGTATTCTATTTAAAACCACTGTTATAGAGAGACGTTTTTACTCCATTGTATATATAGCCTCCTCTTTAATAAGGTTTCTTGCGTATCGCTCTCTCTATCCTCTCTATCTCCTCACCAATGGTCACAGATCCAGCCGGTCCCGCCCGCTGCGGGAGGTGAGGAGGTCCAGCATTGACGTTGTCGCCGTCGGCGATGGAGGAAGCCGATGCGCACCGTACTCTCGAAGCCGATGCCGACGCACACGGAAGTCCTCCACGCCTTTGTTCGCTGCCGTCGTGCGGGCAGATCCCACCGACCTACCCGCCTAAGCCACGTCTCGTCCACCTGAGGTATAACTTCTTTTGGATTTCATGTTTCATTGTACTGGTCCAGCTCCCCAGGTCACTCCATGCATGTTTTCTTCTATACCACTACTCCCCAGCTCCCCAAGTCCTGGGTTATGCCTTAGTGTTGGTATAAATGTTTTTTACAATAGTACATTGTGGTTGTGTGGTCATTGTCCATATGCTCCTATTGCTTCTGCTAATATATAAAACTATCACTGGTAAAATGAAGCAATGCCCATGTTAAAGTGACGTCCCTTTGAAGTAATGTTGCTGCCTATCTAGAGGCGTCGATAAATGCTTCTATCCTTCTTTAGTTTATTTTTTCTGCTTTAGTTCACATCAGGATAATCATGATGCTTCTATTTTTGTGTGTACATTTCATTAATTCTTATTGACAATTAAGACACCACTGTTAATCTTATTCCATTGCCAAAACAAAGTAACGACACTAAGTAAATATGCTTTTTTATATATATTTTTGCAAACAGCGATGCATATCTCCATACCCAGGCGTGTCTTCCTTAATTTTAGTGGAAGTGCACAAAATTGGATGTCCACTATTGTTTCTCCTCACTATCTTCTGCCAAGTGGTTCTTCCTTTCTCGATTTTGATTATCGAGAAGAAACAAACCACAATGAGGATTATCAAACTTCATTGGTGCCTGACCCAAACTAGATGCCAACATCGATGATGCATCACCACAATGACCTATCAATGCTCAGGGTTGCGTCTCATGGTTGCATGCGCTTGTAACATCCCAAAATTCTAAATTTTGGAATGTTATTCTAAATAGATAGTTTTGATTGCTTGTGTGATGTGCTGTGTGAAAATTGAGTGAAATTTGAAACTTTTGAAAGTTAAATGAGAGGGAATGAAATGACTTTCCCAAACTTTCACTTTGCATTTACAATCTCCTTGAATTCAAATTCATTTCAACACAAAATCCTAGAGTGAAGATGACATGACTTCTTCCATTTAATAAATGAAAAGGGTTTTTGAAAAGATTTGAATCCCATTTCAAAATATTTCAAATTCAGAGACTTTATGCAACTCAATGATTTTCCCGAGAGAAGATAAAATGATTTCTTCAAATTTTAAGAAATACAAGTTGGAAGTACTTTTGAAATATTCTGAAACTTGTTTTCTAAATTTGAGTTTTTGGTTTTATTCAAATTCTTTTTCTCCAAAAATAAAATATATGGAAAACAGGGTAAAATGATTTCCTACAGAAGAAAATTGGAGAGAAATAATTTTGAAATCATTTTTGCATTTTTAAAATGATTTTATTGGATTTTATTGCAACAATAGCATTATTTGATTTATTTAAATTTTTGAGGATTTTATTTTGACTATAGAAAAATGTTCACGTTGTAGGAAATATGTTTCTGAAAATTTTGATATAATATACCTATATTATATTTCATTATATTTGGTTTTATTTATTTTAATGTCTGTGTAAAAAAACTCCCGCGGACCGAACTGGGCCGAAGGCCCAACCGGCCCACGCCGCCGCCGCCTTCAAGCTCGGGACGGAGTCCCGAGCGCTCACGCCCGCGCCGCTGTGGCCACCCCGGCCACCTCGCCGTGGCCCCTTCCCCACGCCTCGCCACCGCCTCCCTCTTCCTATAAATTCCGCCGGACCCCGCCGCCTCTCTCCTCCCTCTAGCTTCCCTCGCCTCGCCCCGCCGCCTCGCACCCGCCGCCGCCGCCGCCGGATTCGCGCCGCCGCCGCCGCTGTTCTACACCACTGCCGCCGCCGCACACCACCACGAAGCCACCACCGCCTCCGCCCTCGCCCAGCTCGCGGAATGCCGTCGCCGCCCCGACGCTTGCGCCAGAAGCCGCCGCCGGCCGGATCCACCCCGGTCCGCCCGAACCCTACCCGATTCACAGCTGACCCGGTTCTCTTGATTTCTCTGCCCATTTTTTCCTAGATCGGTTTTATTCGGTGTCTCGGAAAACCCTAGATCCAGTTTTTTTATTAGAGTACGTTCGTTGGTTAAGACTTCACAGCGAATGAATTCTTTATTTTAGTTTCTCTAGCGAACATTCATTCGGTAGAGTTTCTCTTTTTCTTTTTCTTTTTAATTTCAGCCAGGGACCCATCTGTGAATATTTTATTTACATATTAGTCCTTGATCTTTAAACCCTCACAACTTTTTACTAGTTAGTCCAAATCCAACGAAACCAACGCCCACATCTTCGTTATGATCCCCTCTATCTAGTAAAACAACTTAAACAAGTTTTTGTAAGTTTTAAAATTTGAATTCAACCAGATTTGAATTGGAACTTCGTTTGATCATAACTTGAGTTTCGTAACTCCTTTTGAGTTGATTCTTTTTGCAAATCAAAGCTCTTGACCTAAACCTTCTGATAAGGCCAAATTCACTTAATTTTGGTACTGTTAGAAATAGTTTTCTGTTGCAAGAGTTATTTGTTCGGTTTTGAAGTTTTCTGAAGTGTTTTCTTCGTTCTCTCTGATCTTCTGAGTGATTGCTTATGTGCGGTTACTATTGTTTGCTTACGATAGATTGAACGGAGTGTGAATAGTAGATCTATCACGAGTTATGAGTGCGAAGAATCTACATCAATAGTACAAGGCAAGTTCATACTTTCCAATACCTAGTTTTTATTGCATTAGTTCAATCCTCAAACACTTGCATGAGTAGGACTGGTTACATAATATGATGCTTTGTAGTTCATGAGGTAGGTACCCAATTACTTGAGATCAACCCAAGGGAATTTACGTTTTGGTACTTATTGCTTAGCCATGCTTGTAGACGTGGATTGGTATGAGTGATTTCATGAAAGTTGTGAGTGTAATTACAACTAAGGGTTTCTTTAAGGTGGAAATTTAATACACATCTGGGTGGATTGGTTGTGGCACCCTGGGATGGACCAGTGGTTGTCAGGGCATCTAGGGATATACCAGTGTTGTCCACGGAATGCCACTCAGGCTCAAAGGGATCATATATCATTCATGCGTAGCAACTTCCGTGCGCAGCCACAATGCCAATATGGGCTCTGGCATAGTTGAGTATGTTGTGTGACCTCTTTCCGTGGTAGACTAGCAGATGTAGCGGATGTAGGTGGTACGGTCTACCCAGGGTTAAGAGTTAATGCTTCTGAAAGACTGTGTCTCGGTCATCCCTTTCTCAAACACCATGCAGTGCGAGAAATGAAACGGAGGAGATCGAGTCTTGTGGGGAAAAGTGCACAAACCTTTGCAGAGTGTACAAACTATTCATGAGTAGCCATGTCCCCGGTTATGGACATCTTTGAGTATCTAGAAGTGGATTATTTATTGATCTCAACACTATGTTTAATTAAACTTGTTGGGTTATTAATGACTTTGGTAACTTGGGGATTTGAGATGGAGGAACCATTCTCAATGCTGCTTAATTTAAAACTGAGTAGTAAATAAAATTTATTCCTTTGTGGTAGGGAAAAATCAGCTTTATGCAAAAACAACCTTACAGCCTCCACTAGCCAGATATGCATATAGAAATAGACTTTGTTCATCATTACTGCTACAGTGTGAATTTGCCCGTACATTCAATGTATTGACCTACATGTCTACAATGTCTCATGTTGCAGGAATTATTCGACGAGTAAGTGTTACATTAGGGTTGCGCTGTCTGCACTCAACTTTGTCGTTGGTGTTGATGGGAATCCACAACTTTGCTGTGACTTCCGCTATTTGGATTGAGGTAATAGTATTTACGTTACTTTATACATGTGTGTGTGTGTGTCAGCATACCGATCCAGGGATGACACTTAAGCATAGAGACTTGACCCATTCGGGTCGGGTCACTACAAGATGGTATCAGAGCACATGTTGATTGTAGGACGTGACCCTAGAAACTGCCAAGCCCATAGGAAAGGATTTCTCTAAAATTTATTTTCAAAAAGATTATTTACCTCTCTTCTTTTCCGAGCTTTGTCAAATTTTCCCTTATACCTTAAATGGTTAGACAATACCCTTTTCCATTTTGACCACTTCGGAGTAAAGAGGAGTTCACAATGCATTAGAAGTGTTGAAGCTACAACAATGGATATTCCGAAGATTTGAAGAGTTGATGACTTTGAAGAGATATTGACCTTTAGAAGACCAAACCCTGTTATGTACTTATGTTAGATGCGATGATTGTGAGCCGTCATTTGTTTGATGTTTTTCCGACGGCCACAACAATAAAACCCGTCTCTTCAAAACTATTGTTTGTATTGAGTGTATCTATCTCCATCTTCCGAATCTCATCCCAAAACCCTTGGAC
The DNA here is from genome assembly GCA_902687465.1 of Secale cereale. NCBI lineage: Eukaryota > Viridiplantae > Streptophyta > Magnoliopsida > Poales > Poaceae > Secale > Secale cereale. The sequence continues at coordinate 300,828,641 of LR738715.1, read as the reverse complement.
CCAATAGAGGATGTATGAAGATAGACTTGAAATCTCTGTACCGATGACCCAGCCGGAGGCAGAGCTATGGATACAAAACATTGAGGATCGCTTCAGGAAAAAAATTGATTGCAAGGAAGAATGAAGTTCAATATGCTCTGCAGTACCTTACAAAAAGTGCTGCAACATGGTGGAAAATGCATCAAGCCATACAAGGGTGTAATGGAGCAAAAAGTTGGGAGGAATTCAAGAAGGTTCTGTTAAGATCTCGTCTCATCCAAAAGTGTGGTGACAACCCGAAGAAGAAACCTTGTGCGTGCAGGATTTGTGGAGAAATAGGACACACCCAGGAGGAGCACAGGGATGAATGCCCTCATTGTGAAGAAAGTCACCCAACTGAAGAATGCCCAACTAGGAACATTACTTATTTCTTGTGTGAAGGGACTACCCACTACCCTGCTCAGTGTCACATTTACCCCATGGTACAACAAACTATCCAGCAGAAGAAAGAAGTAATGAAAGAAGTCCTCGAGGAAATTTTAAAGGAATCTGTGATGGAGGAAGGTATTGACGACCCTGATGGAGAAGGCCTAAACAGATTTTTCTCCCATGCTTGCTATTCATGTGGGGAAGAAGGACATTTTTCACAGTATTGCACAAAGGAAAGCCAAGAGTACCTGGGAGACTTGTCGACAGAAGAAGTGGAGTTTGATCCACAAAAGATAGAAGAATTGATAGGAACAAAGAAGTTAAGGAAGAGAAAGAGCATGTGTCCCCAGAACAACCCAATTTCTACAGAAAAGGACCTGAGTCACATCACATGTTACAGGTGCAAGGATTTAGGTCATTATGCTAGCAACTGCCCAACAAGGAAGCCAAGAACCCAGTGAACCAAGATAGTCACCAGGAAGTCCCTAGATTTTTTTGTCTAAAGTCATTTGTTTACAAAGTAAGGCATTTTGCCAGAGAAGGTTCAGACCAGAGGAAAGATTGAGCAGAGTAGTTGAGATCTGGATATTAGAATGAAGCATGTAGCTAAATGTGGAATACACTTTTACTACGATGTTGAGTTGAGTTATGGAAAGAACACTGTAATATTTCGTGAAGCAATAGAGGTTGATATTTTTGGAATCTAGGAAGGAAATGTTACGAGATGTTGGTCGAGTGGGAGTGCCTCCCTTGTTATCTCACCCAGACCAAAAGCTAGAACCCATGGACAAGCTGACCCCAAACCTTTCTCACATTTCACACAAGGAAATAAATACACTATCATGAGTACGCCTTCTGTCTTATACCTACAGATGACATATCTTTACGAGTCTTTTCTCAAGGGCCCGAAAACGATCATGACCCTGACTAGCGATTAGGATTACCCAAAGATCCTGAAGGACATGATGAAGCATATTCACCTTAAAGGAGATGCAGTTTACAAGGGTTATCCCTTCATGGAGAATGGAGTTGAACTTTGGTACGTGGAGGTACACCTCCACCGTGTGAAAGGAGTTTTCCCAAAAACTATGGGTCAATACTTTTTCATCTCTCGAGTACCACGACCAACCTACTTCGACTCTGTTCGTGAAGCTGCTATGGAGGCCATGTTGGGGAACGTAGTATTTTAAAATTTTCCTACGATCACGCAAGATCTATCTACCAGATGCATAGCAACGAGAGGGGAGAGTGTGTCTACGTACCCTCGTAGACCGGGAGCGGAAGCGTCAAGTGACGCGGTTGATGTTGTCGAACTTCTTCACGATCCAACCGATCAAGCACCGAACGTACGACACCTCCGCGTTCAGCACACGCTCAGCTTGATGACGTCCCACGAGCTCTTGATCCAGTTGAGCTTCACGGGAGAGTTTCATCAGCACGACGGCGTGGTGACGGATATGATGTGTTCACCGGCGCAGGGCTTCGCCTAAGCTCCGCGACGGTATGACCGAGGTGTGATTCTGTGGAGGGGGGCACCGCACACGGCTAAAACAATTCAACTTGTGTGTCTTTGGGTGCCCCCCTGCCCCCGTATATAAAGGAGCAAGGGAGGGAGGCCGGCCGGCCCTTCCTGGTGCGGCTAGGGAAGGAGTCCTACTAGGAATAGGATTGCAATCCTATTCCTAGTAGGATTCACCAAAAGGAAGAAGGGGGAAAGGAATAGGAGAGGTGGCGCCCCCCCCAATCCTAGTCCAACTAGGAACCCTAGGTGGGGGCGCCGGCCAGCCCTATGGGCTGCCTCTCTCTTTCCCTTTAGGCCCACTATGGACCATCCCCTCTCGTAGGGGGTTCCGGTAACCCCCTCCGGCAATCCCGATAAATCCGAAACTTTTCCGGAACACTTCCGGTGTCCGAATATAGTCGTCCAATATATCAATCTTTATGTCTCGGACATTCCGAGACTCCTCGTCATGTCCGTGATCTCATCCGGGACTCCGAACTACCTTCGGTACATCAATACCCATAAACTCATAATACCGATCGTCATCAAACGTTAAGCGTGCGGACCCTACGGGTTCGAGAACTATGTAGACATGACCGAGACTCATCTCCGGTCAATAACCAATAGCGGAACCTGGATGTTCATATTGGCTCCTACATATTCTACGAAGATCTTTTATCGGTCAAACCGCATAACAACATACGTTGTTCCTTTTGTCAACGGTATGTTACTTGCCCGAGATTCGATCGTCGGTATCTCTATACCTAGTTCAATCTCGTTACCGGCAAGTCTCTTTACTCGTTCCGTAACACATCATCTCGTGACTAACTCATTAGTCTTTTGCTTGCAAGGCTTATTGTGATGTGTGTTACCGAGAGGGCCCAGAGATACCTCTCCGACACTCGGAGTGACAAATCCTAATCTTGATCTATGCCAACACCACTAATACTTTCGGAGACACCTGTAGAGCATCTTTATGATCACCCAGTTACGTTGTGACGTTTGATAGCACACAAGGTGTTCCTACGGTATTCGGGAGTTGCATAATCTCATAGTCATAGGAACATGTATAAGTCATGAAGAAAGCAATAGCAGTTAAACTAAACGATCATAGTGCTATGCTAACGGATGGGTCTTGTCCATCACATCATTCTCCTAATGATGTGATCCCGTTGATCAAATGACAATTCATGTCTATGGCTAGGAAACATAACCATCTTTGATCAATGAGCTAGTCTAGTAGAGGCATACTAGGGACATACTGTTTTGTCTATGTATTCACACATGTACTAAGTTTCCGGTTAATACAATTCTAGCATGAATAAAAGACATTTATCATGATATAAGGAAATACAAATAACATCTTTATTATTGCCTCTAGGGCATATTTCCTTCAGTCTCCCACTTGAACTAGAGTCAATAATCTAGATTACAAAGTGATGATCCTCACACCCATGGAGTCCTGGTGCTGATCATGTTTTGCCCGTGGAAGAGGCTTAGTCAACGGGTCTGCAACATTCAGATCCGTATGTATTTTGCAAATCTCTATATCTCCCTCCTTGACTAGATCGCGGATGGAATTGAAGCGTCTTTTGATGTGCTTTGTTCTCTTGTGAAACCTGGATTCCTTTGCCAAGGCTATGGCTCCAGTGTTGTCACAAAAGATTTTCATTGGACCCGATGCATTAGGTATTACACCTAGATCGGATATGAACTCCTTCATCCAGACTCCTTCATTTGCTGCTTCCGAAGCAGCTATGTATTCCGCTTCACACGTAGATCCCGCCACGACGCTCTGCTTGGAACTGCACCAACTGACAGCTCCACCGTTCAAAAAATACATATCCGGTTTGTGACTTTGAGTCATCCGGATCAGTGTCAAAGCTAGAATCGACGTAACCGTTTACGACGAGCTCTTTGCCACCTCCATACACGAGAAACATATCCTTTGTTCTTTTCAGATACTTTAGGATGTTTTTGACCGCTGTCCAGTGATCCACTCCTGGATTACTTTGGTACCTCCCTGCTAGACATATAGCAAGGCACACATCAGGTCTGGTACACAGCATTGCATACATGATAGATCCTATGGCTGAGGCATAGGGAATGACTTTCATTTTCTCTCTATCTTCTGCAGTGGTCGGGCATCGAGTCTTACTCAACTTCATACCTTGTAAAACAGGCAAGAACCCTTTCTTTGACTGATCCATTTTGAACTTCTTCAAAATCTTATCAAGGTATGTGCTTTGTGAAAGTCCAATTAAGCGTCTTTGATCTATCTCTATAGATTTTGATGCCTAATATGTAAGCAGCTTCTCCGAGGTCTTTCATCGAAAAACTTTTATTCAAGTATCCTTTTATGCTATCCAGAAATTCTATAACATTTCCAATCAACAATATGTCATCTACATATAATATTAGAAATGCTACAGAGCTCCCACTCACTTTCTTGTAAATACAGTCTTCTCCAAAAGTCTGTATAAAACCATATGCTTTGATCACCTCATCAAAGCGTATATTCCAACTCCGAGATGCTTGCACCAGTCCATAGATGGATCGCTGGAGTTTGCATACTTTGTTAGCACTTTTTGGATCGACAAAACCTTCTGGTTGCATCATATACAACTCTTCTTTGAGATATCCATTTAGGAATGCAGTTTTGACATCCATTTGCCAGATTTCATAATCATAAAATGCGGCAATTGCTAACATGATTCGGACAGACTTAAGCATCGCTACAGGTGAGAAAGTCTCATCGTAGTCAACTCCTTGAACTTGTCGAAAACCTTTCGCAACAAGCCGAGCTTTGTAAACAGTAATATTACCGTCTGCGTCGGTCTTCCTCTTGAAGATCCATTTATTTTCGATGGCTTGCCGATCATCGGGCAAGTCAACCAAAGTCCACACTTTGTTCTCATACATGGATCCCATCTCAGATTTCATGGCTTCAAGCCATTTTGCGGAATCTGGGCTCATCATCGCTTCCTCATAGTTCGTAGGTTCATCATGGTCTAGTAACATGATTTCCAGAACTGGGTTGCCGTACCACTCTGGTGCGGAACATACTCTGGTTGATCTACGACGTTCAGCAGAAACTTGATCCGAAGTTTCATGATCATTATCATTAACTTCCTCACTAATTGGTGTAGGAATCACTGGAACAATTTCCTGTGATGTACTACTTTCCAATTCGGGAGAAGGTACAATTACCTCATCAAGTTCTACTTTCCTCCCACTCACTTCTTTCGAGAGAAACTCTTTTTCTAGAAAGGATCCGTTTTTAGCAACGAATATTTTGCCTTCGGATCTGTGATAGAAGGTGTACCCAACAGTCTCTTTTGGGTATCCTATGAAGACACATTTTTCCGACTTGGGTTCGAGCTTATCAGGTTGAAGTGTTTTCACATAAGCATCGCAGCACCAAATTTTAAGAAACGACAACTTTGGTTTCTTGCCAAACCATAGTTCATAAGATGTCGTATCAACGAATTTAGATGGTGCCCTATTTAACGTGAATGCAGTTGTCTCTAAAGCATAACCCCAAAACGATAGTGGTAAATCCGTAAGAGACATCATAGATCGCACCATATCTAATAAAGTGCGGTTACGACGTTCGGACACACCATTACGCTGTGGTGTTCCAGGTGGCGTGAGTTGTGAAACTATTCCACATTGTTTCAAATGAAGACCAAACTCGTAACTCAAATATTCTCCTCCACGATCACATCGTAGGAACTTTATTTTCTTGTTACGATGATTCTCTACTTCACTCTGAAATTCTTTGAACTTTTCAAATGTTTCAGACTTGTGTTTCATTAAGTAGATATACCCATATCTGCTCAAATCATCAGTGAAGGTCAGAAAATAACGATACCCGCCGCGAGCATCAACACTCATTGGTCCACATACATCAGTATGTATGATTTCCAACAAATCTGTTGCTCGTTCCATAGTTCCGGAGAACGGAGTTTTAGTCATCTTGCCCATGAGGCATGGTTCGCAAGCACCAAGTGATTCATAATCAAGTGATTCCAAAAGTCCATCATTATGGAGTTTCTTCATGCGTTTTACACCAATATGACCTAAACGGCAGTGCCACAAATAAGTTGCACTATCATTATTAACCTTGCATCTTTTGGTTTCAATATTATGAATATGTGTATCACTACAATCGAGATCCAATAAGAATAGACCACTCTTTAAGGGTGCATGACCATAAAAGATATTATTCATTAAAATAGAGCAACCATTATTCTCTGATTTAAATGAATAACCGTCTCGCAATAAACAAGATCCAGATATAATGTTCATGCTCAACGCTGGCACCAAATAACAATTATTTAGGTCTAAAACTCCCGAAGGTAGATGTAGAGGTAGTGTGCCGACGGCGATCACATAGACTTTGGAACCGTTTCCCACGCGCATCGTCACCTCGTCCTTAGCTAATCTTCGTTTAATCCGTAGTCCCTGTTTCGAGTTACAAATATTAGCAACCGAACCGGTATCAAATACCCAGGTACTACTACGAGAATTAGTAAGGTACACATCAATAACATGTATATCACATATACCTTTGTTCACCTTGCCATCCTTCTTATCCGCCAAATACTTGGGGCAGTTCCGCTTCCAGTGTCCAGTCCCCTTGCAGTAGAAGCACTCAGTTTCAGGCTTGGCTCCAGATTTGGGCTTCTTCGTGGAAGTAGCAACTGACTTGCTATTCTTTTTGAAGTTCCCTTTCTTTCCCTTGCCCTTTTTCTTGAAACTAGTGGTCTTGCTAACCATCAACACTTGATGCTCCTTTTTGATTTCTACCTCCGCGGCTTTGAGCATAGCGAAGAGCTCGGGGATTGTCTTTTGCATCCCTTGCATGTTATAGTTCATCACGAAGCCTTTATAGCTTGGTGGCAGTGATTGAAGAACTCTATCAATAACACTATCCTCGTCAACTTTGCAACCAAGTTGAGTCATATGATTGTAGTACCCAGACATTCTGAGCAAGTGTTCACTGATAGAACTATTCTCCTCCATCTTGCAGCTGTAGAACTTATTGGAAATCTCATATTTCTCAATTCGGGCATTTGCTTGAAATATTAACTTCAACTCCTGGAACATCTCATATGGTCCATGACGTTCAAAACGTCGTTGAAGTCCCGGTTCTAAGCCGTAAAGCATGGCACACTGAACTATCGTGTAGTCATCAGACCGCGATTGCCAGACGTTCAAAGCGTCTACATCAGCGGAAGGGGGCTTATCACCTAGCGGTGCTTCAAGGACATAATTCTTCTGTGCAGCAATGAGGATAATCCTCAGGTTACGGACCCAGTCCGTGTAATTGCTACCATCATCTTTCAACTTAGCTTTCTCTAGGAATGCATTAAAATTCAAAGGAACGGTAGCACGGGCCATTGATCTACAACGACATAGATATGCAAAACTATCAGGACTAAGTTCATGATAAATTAAAGTTCAATTTAATCATATTAATTTAAAGAACTCCCACTTAGATAGACATCCCTCTGGTCATCTAAATGATCACGTGATCCAAATCAACTAAACCATGTCCGATCATCACGTGAGATGGAGTAGTTTCAATGGTGAACATCTTATGTTGATCATATCTACTATATGATTCACGCTTGACCTTTCGGTCTCTAGTGTTCCGAGGCCATATCTGCATATGCAAGGCTCGTCAAGTTTAACTCGATTATTCTGCGTGTGCAAAACTGGCTTACACCCGTTGTATTTGAACGTAGAGCTTATCACACCCGATCATCACGTGGTGTCTCGGCACGACGAACTTTCGCAACGGTGCATACTCAGGGAGAACACTTATACCTTGAAATTTAGTAAGGGATCATCTTATAATGCTACCGTCGTTCTAAGCAAAATAAGAAGCATAATAAGATAAACATCACATGCAATCAAAATATGTGACATGATATGGCCATCATCATCTTGTGCTTTTGATCTCCATCTTCAAAGCACCGTCATGATCACCTTCGTCACCGGCTTGACACCTTGATCTTCATCGTAGCATCGTTGTCGTCTCGCCAACTATTGCTTCTACGACTATCGCTACCGCTTAGTGATAAAGTAAAGCAATTACATGGCGATTGTATTTCATACAATAAAGCGACAACCATATGGCTCCTGCCAGTTGCCGATAACTTTACAAAACATGATCATCTCATACAAAACCGTATAACTCATCATGTCTTGACCATATCACATCACAACATGCCCTGCAAAAACAAGTTAGACGTCCTCTACTTTGTTGTTGCAAGTTTTACGTGGCTGCTACGGGCTTAGCAAGAACCGTTCTTACCTACGCATATAAAACCACAACGATGTTTCGTCAAGTATGTGCTGTTTAACCTTCATAAGGACCGGGTGTAGCCACACTTGATTCAGCTAAAGTGAGAGAGACAGACACCCGCCAGTCACCTTTAAGCAACGAGTGCTCGTAACGGTGAAACCAGTCTCGCGTAAGCGTACGCGTAATGTCGGTCCGGGCCGCTTCATCTCACAATACCGCCGAAGCAAAGTATGACATGCTGGTAAGCAGTATGACTAGTATCGCCCACAACTCATTGTGTTCTACTCGTGCATATCATCTACACATAGACCTGGCTCATGATGCCACTGTTGGGGAACGTAGTATTTTGAAATTTTCCTACGATCACGCAAGATCTATCTACCAGATGCATAGCAACGAGAGGGGAGAGTGTGTCTACGTACCCTCGTAGACCGGGAGCGGAAGCGTCAAGTGACGCGGTTGATGTTGTCGAACTTCTTCACGATCCAACCGATCAAGCACCGAACGTACGGCACCTCCGTGTTCAGCACACGTTCAGCTTGATGATGTCCCACGAGCTCTTGATCCAGTTGAGCTTCACGGGAGAGTTTCGTCAGCACGACGGCGTGGTGACGGATATGATGTGTTCACCGGCGCAGGGCTTCGCCTAAGCTCCGCGACGGTATGACCGAGGTGTGATTCTATGGAGGGGGGCACCGCACACGGCTAAAACAATTCAACTTGTGTGTCTTTGGGTGCCCCCCTACCCCCGTATATAAAGGATCAAGGGAGGGAGGCCGGCCGGCCCTTCCTGGTGCGGCTAGGGAAGGAGTCCTACTAGGAATAGGATTGCAATCCTATTCCTAGTAGGATTCACCAAAAGGAAGAAGGGGGAAAGGAATAGGAGAGGTGGCGCCCCCCCCCCCAATCCTAGTCCAACTAGGAACCCTAGGTGGGGGCGCCGGCCAGCCCTATGGGCTGCCTCTCTCTTTCCCTTTAGGCCCACTATGGACCATCCCCTCTCGTAGGGGGTTCCGGTAACCCCCTCCGGCAATCCCGATAAATCCGAAACTTTTCCGGAACACTTCCGGTGTCCGAATATAGTCGTCCAATATATCAATCTTTATGTCTCGGACATTCCGAGACTCCTCGTCATGTCCGTGATCTCATCCAGGACTCCGAACTACCTTCGGTACATCAATACTCATAAACTCATAATACCGATCGTCATCAAACGTTAAGCGTGCGGACCCTACGGGTTCGAGAACTATGTAGACATGACCGAGACTCATCTCTGGTCAATAACCAATAGCGGAACCTGGATGTTCATATTGGCTCCTACATATTCTACGAAGATCTTTTATCGGTCAGAACCGCATAACAACATACGTTGTTCCTTTTGTCAAACGGTATGTTACTTGCCCGAGATTCGATCATCGGTATCTTTATACCTAGTTCAATCTCGTTACCGGCAAGTCTCTTTACTCGTTCCGTAACACATCATCTCGTGACTAACTCATTAGTCTTTTGCTTGCAAGGCTTATTATGATGTGTGTTACCGAGAGGGCCCAGAGATACCTCTCCGACGCTCGGAGTGACAAATCCTAATCTTGATCTATGCCAACACCACGAATACTTTCGGAGACACCTGTAGAGCATCTTTATGATCACCCAGTTACGTTGTGATGTTTGATAGCACACAGGGTGTTCCTACGGTATTCGGGAGTTGCATAATCTCATAGTCATAGGAACATGTATAAGTCATGAAGAAAGCAATAGCAGTTAAACTAAACGATCATAGTGCTATGCTAACGGATGGGTCTTGTCCATCACATCATTCTCCTAATGATGTGATCTCGTTGATCAAATGACAACACATGTCTATGGCTAGGAAACATAACCATCTTTGATCAATGAGCTAGTCTAGTAGAGGCATACTAGGGACATACTGTTTTGTCTATGTATTCACACATGTACTAAGTTTCAGGTTAATACAATTCTAGCATGAATAAAAGACATTTATCATGATATAAGGAAATACAAATAACATCTTTATTATTGCCTCTAGGGCATATTTCCTTCAGGCCATATGTCAGATCGGAGAAATACTGGAAGCAAGACTTCGTCACACTCAGGAACGCCTGAGTGGGGTGCATGCAGAGATGATGGAGATGAAGCACATGGCCACTATGATGAAGTAAAAGATCGATGATTTCAAGTATCACATTGCACAATTCCAGTGGGACTTAAGCATCCTTAGCAAGGACAAATGAATAAAGACGGAGGGAATGCTTGGCCATACCAAACCATGTGGATAACAACATTCGTAGTGAAGCACTTTTGGAAATTGAGTGTTGAATATTGGTTCAGGATGTAATAAAAGATTTGATATGAGGAGAATATGAATTACGGATGAACCAATGCATTTTTGTTTAGTGGTACCTTATTGTGTGAACCCTGGACCCATAGAAAGGAAAATGTTGCCCCAAACACTGGAGTTTGCAAAAAATAAGTTGGAGTTTATTCTTGATGCGATGCTTACCCCAAGAGTATGAAGGAAATAAGTACAAATGGATTTAAAGAGGGTGTAATGCTGGAGTATGGAGCAATGGTGATTCCAAGGATGAGTTAAGGATATACAAGTCAGAAGTGGACTCATAAGCCGCGGACCTAAGGAGGCTACGTAATCATAAGGGAACCACGAGACTTGTCAGGAGTAGTACGTTTCTGCTGTAGTGAAGCAGTGCACTTTGTTAGAGATTGTCCCAAGGAGAATGAGAGTTGTGTTAAGTAGTTGAGTTGAATCATGCGAGGGGAATGTAGTAGAACGTAGTAAGTTGAGAATCAATACAGTTGGCATCAGGGTATTGATTTTGGATTTTATAAGTTGTTACTATATTGGCAATGAATGAAATCATGACTCAAGGAATAAGATTTTGAAGAGAACTATTGTTTTTCATTTTAAGGGTGGTAGAACCCAACACCGTTACCCGAATACAAGAGCCTGTTACATCAGACCTTGGAATGGATCATACAAGTATGAGTCTGAGTAATTATATCCTGGTTTGTACCAACAGGAGAAAGGGTACCATATAATTGGATGTATTTAAGAATGGTAAGGGGATTGGATGTCGAAAGAATGACCAGTTGGAACCCGATGATGAGATCAAGTGTTTCTAGTGATGAGATGAGCCATAACCCGCAGGTTCCAGGACCTATCAAGAAAGCAAGCACACTCTTGCTGAAGGAAAACCCCTGGTATAAGTTACGACTTTGTCAATAGACGATCTAATTGGTGTTTACGCAAAACCCGAGAGTTGTGAAGAACGATAGTTGTTTTGGTTCAGCTTGTAGAATTAATGGATTTATTTGAACTTAGTTCCTCGACAAGAGAAATTCTGCAATTCTTGTGAGGATGACCGAGTGTTAGAATGCAAGATTCACTAAACCATATACAAGGTAATGATTTGGGTGCGGAATGCATTGGCCACCATACCGACTTACTCCTATTATTCGCCTCTGTTATACGGGATGGTAAATCTGAGTGACTTACTCATAGTAGAGAGACGACGATATCAAAACCTTGTTTAAACCCTAGAATGGAATGACAAATTTTTCCCTGTACAAGGCAGTTGTTGCCAACCATAGGATATACGGTGAAAATGAAGCACATAACCATTTTCTGCAGGGACCCAGTTAATTTGTTTAATTACCCCCATGAGATATCGATATTTGTTTAGTATTGGCCCCAGACCTGTCAGCTAAGAAGAACCGGTTTCGAAAGAACCTTACCAAGATGAAGGACACAAGAACTGAGGACAAAGGTTATGCCACTACCGGAAGAGCCCAAAGAAGGAGTTATCCTAAAAATCTGAGAAGACCGACACTGCCAAAGGATGTAGTACCTGAGTTTTGATGAAACCATATCCATGTTTTTAAGCGCGGTAGCACACTAGACCATACCGATCAATGGATTTGTTAGGAGACCCCCAAACCCCAACCTATTTCTTGCTAGCCTCTCTGAATCTCGAGGATGAGATTCATTTTAAGTGTGGTATGTTTGTAACATCCAAAAATTCTAAATTTGGAATGTTATACTAAATAGATAGTTTTCATTGCTTGTGTGATGTGCTGTGTGAAAATGGAGTGAAATTTGAAACTTCTGGAAGTTAAATGAGAGGGAATGAAATGACTTTCCCAAACTTTCACTTTGCATTTACAATCTCCTTGAATTCAAATTCATTTCAACACAAAACCCTAGAGTGAAGATGACATGACTTCTTCCATTTAATAAATGAAAAGGGTTTTTGAACAGATTTGAATTCCATTTGAAAATATTTCAAATTCAGAAACTTTATGCAACTCAATGATTTTCCCAAGAGAAGATAAAATGATTTCTTCAAATTTTAAGAAATACGAGTTGGAAGTACTTTTGAAATATTCTGAAACTCGTTTTCAAAATTTGAGTTATTTGGTTTTATTAAAATCATTTTCTCCAAATATATAATATATGGAAAATAGGGTAAAATGATTCTCTACAGTAGAAAATTGGAGAGAAATAAATTTGAAATCATTTTGGCATTTTTAAAATGATTTTATTGGATTTTATTGCAACAGTAACATTATTTGATTTATTTAAATTTTTGAGGATTTTACTTGACTGTAGAAAAATGTTCACGTTGTAGGAAATATTTTTCTGAAAATTTTGATATAATATGCCTATATTATATTTCATTATTTTTGGTTTTATTTATTTTAATGTTTGTGTAAAAAATAACTCCCGCGGACCGAACTGGGCCGAAGGCCTAGCCGACCCAGGCCGCCGTCGCCTCTGAGCTTGGGACGGAGTCCCGGGCGCTCACGCCGCGCCACCGTGGCCGCCACGGCCACCTCGCCGTGTCCCCTTCCCCACGCCTCGCCACCATCTCCCTCCTCCTATAAATGTAGCCGGACCCCGCCGCCTCTCTCCTCCCTCTCGCTTCCCTCGCCTCGACCCGTCGCCTCGCACTCGCCGTCGCCGCCGCCAGATTCGCGCCGCCGCCGCCGCTGTTCTGCACCACCGCCGCCGCTGCACACCGCCGCCAAGCCACCACCGCCTCCGCTCGAAACCGACCCAATCTGCCGCCGACCCGGTTCGCCCGATTTCTCTGCCCGTTTTTTTCCTAGATCGGTTTTATTCAGTTTTTCGGAAAACCCTAGATCTAGTTTTTTTATTAGAGCACGTTCGTTGGATAAGACTTCACAGCAAACGAATTCTTTATTTTAGTTTCTGTAGCGAACATTCGTTCGGTAGAGTTTTCCTTTTTCTTTTTAATATCGGCCAGGGACCCATCCGTGAATATTTTATTTACAAATTAGTCCCTAATCTTTAAACCCTCACAACTTTCTACTAGTTAGTCCAAATCCAACGAAACCAACACCCACATCTTCGTTATGATCCCCTCTATCTAGTAAAACAACTTGAACATGCTTTTAAAAGTTTTAAAATTTGAATTCAACCAGATTTGAATTTGAACTTCGTTTGATCATAACTTGAGTTTCGTAACTCCGCTTGAGTTGATTCTGTTTGCAAATCGAAGCTCTTGACCTAAACCTTCTGATAAGGCCAAATTCACTTAATTTTGGTACTATTAGGAAGTTTTTTCTATTGCAAGAGTTATTTGTTCGGTTTTGAAGTTTTCCGAGGTGTTTTCTTCGTTCTCTCTGATCTTCTGAGTGATTTCTTATGTGTGGTTACCATTGTTTGCTTACGATAGATTGAACGGAGTGTGACGAGTAGATCTATCATGAGTTATGAGTGCGAAGAATCTACATCAACGGTATAAGTCAAGTTCATACTTTGATCATACTTTCCAATACCCAGTTTTTATTGCATTAGTTCAATCCTCAAACACTTGCATGAGTAGGACTGGTTACATAATATGATGTTTTGTAGTTCATGAGATAGGAACCCAATGACTTGAGATCAACCCAAGGGAATTTACGCTTTGTTACTTATTGCTTAGCCATGCTTGTAGACGTGGATTGGTATGAGTGATTTCATGAAAGTTGTGAGTGTAATTACAACTAAGGGTTTCTTTAAGGTGGAAATTCAATACACATCTGGGTGGGTTGGTTGTGGCACCTTGGGGATGGACCAGTGGTTGTCAGGGCACCTAGGGATATACCAGTGTTGTCCACGGAATGACACCCAGGCTCAAAGGGATCATATATCATTCATGCCTAGAAACTTCCGTGTGCAGCCACAATGCCATTATGGGCCCTGGCATAGTTGAGTATGTTGTGTGACCTCTTTTCGTGGGAGACTAGCGGATGTAGCGGATGTAGGAGGTACGGTCTACCCAGGGTTAAGAGTTAATGCTTCTGAAAGATTGTGTCTCGGTCATCCGTTTCTCAAACACCATGCAGTGTGAAAAATCAAATGGAGGAGAACGAGTCTTGTGGGGAAAAGTACACAAACCTCTGCAGAGTGTACAAACTATTCATGACTAGCCGTGTCCCCTGTTATGGACATCTTTGAGTATCTAGAAGTGGATTATTTGTTGATCTCAACACTCTATTTAATTAAACTTGTTGGGTTTTTAATGACTTTGGTAACTTGGGAATTTGAGATGGAGGAACCATTCTCAATGCTGCTTAATTTAAAACTGAGTAGTAAATAAAATTTATTCCTTTGTGGTAGGGAAAATCAGCTTTATGCAAAAAAAAAACTTACAGCCTCCACCAGCCAGATATGCATATAGAAATAGACTTTGTTCATCATTACTGCTACAGTGTGAATTTACCAGTACATTCAATGTACTGACCTACATGGCTGCAACGTCACATGTTGCAGGAATTATTTGACGAGTAAGTGTTACGTTAGGGTTGCGCTGTGTGCACTCAACTTTGCTATTGGTGTTGATGGGAATCCACAGCTTTGTTGTGACTTCAGCTATTTGGATTGAGGTAATAGTATTTACGTTACTTTATACATGTGATTTACCTCTGTTATAAATCCTTGAGTTCTGTGTGTGTCAGCATACCGATCCAGGGATGACACTTAAGCACAGAGACTTGACCCATTCAGGTCGGGTCGCTACATCGCTAGTGAAGCTGATCGAAGTTCAATGAAGAAAGTGTTATCTTCCATCAGTGCTCTTTGCGTCTTACCACAAAGACGATATCCTTCATCAGTTCATCTTGAAGTAGTTGTTTACGTTGATGCAATTTTATCACACAACTGGATATGAACCAAATTTTTCCTCGAAGAAGCGTCGACGTTGGTACTAAGAGCAAAAGTTTTGTATTGATTTCTAAGCCTTCGCACAACTTTTTCTTCAGCTCCCCTGTAATTTCATTTGTCTAGATTTTAACTAAATATGTTGTCAGGATTTGATTAAAAATATGGTGTGGACTAAAACCCCGGATGGAGGTAGTACCCCTCCATTTTTGTTTACTCTGCATACTCCCTCCATTTTTGTATACAAGGCCACAAAGCAATATTACAGCAGGTACCAAGGTAAAAGTAAATGTGTGCTTAAGCCAATATTGCAAGCCACATTGTCTCCTTGTTTGTCGTGTTAATTAATGCATATTTCTCTGTTCCACCTTCTACAACAAGTCAATGCTCTCACTTCTTTTGGTTAATTAATTAGGGGCATGCAAGCCAACTTCTCTCACACACCTGCATGCAAGGGATAATTAATGCATTCCCTTATACAAGGCCACAAACTCATATTACAGGTACCAAGGAAAAATTTAATGACTTCTTTGCTAGTCAATTTTTCTTCTCGTTAAGTGGGATCATTAATGCGTTTGCATGCATGCAAGGAAGAAATGAGCAGGAAGTAGTACATTATCATTATGACTACATTCATGCAAGTATTAAACGAGTTGGTAGCACAAGGAAACATCATTAATTTATGTCTCGATTACTGTGAATGGCCTTGTATAGATGTAAAATCTATTTTTCATAGTGGCCTTGTATATGGGAATGGAGGGAGTATGAGGCAAATACCATCATCTTTGTATCGATTGGTGTTTGCGGCCTTGTACCGTTGCAAATTGTAATTTGGTTTGTGGCCTTGTGTATAAAAATGGAGGGAGCATTAGATTTGACTGAAGTTAAACTTTTCAAACTTTGACCAAGTTTAGGCCGAACACAACAAACCATAATTATTGAGAGAGGGCAAATTGTATATACAAACTAATTGAAATTAAATTTCTTTACTAGTACACACTCGCACACCTTTCCGAATATTTTGCGCGTGTGTGGTTGTTCACTTAACAGAGGGTAGTGTAGCGCACGTGAACGACATGAAGTGCGACTAGGACACGTGGATCGTTAGTTGTTCAAAGTTTTCTTCACGGGTACGTTAAATAAAGAGTTTCGTTTCGTACATAATTTAAAGCAATTGTTATGGAGAGAGAAAAACCACTCCACTTGATTAGTACAATATAAGATGGAGCCTCAGCGCTTGTTCGCTAGGGTTTGCACTCTTCACACTCTCGCTGCACTACATATATATACATGTCGGAGGCTTAGCGTTCCTTTGCTAGGGTTTGATCTATTCACAATCTCTCACCCTCTTCATAAGATCTAAACAAGACTGCGTTGGCCTCTCTCTCCCCCCTCACAGCTGGTGAAGGAGCCGTTCGGATCCCGTTGCACCGGGAAGGGGAGGAGGTGCAGTGTTCACTCTGTCGCCTTTGGCGAGGGAGGAAATCCACTACCGGCTGCGATGTTCTCTTTCATCCAGCGCATGTGCGGGAGGGCCTCCGACCCTTCTTCCTTGCTATCATACATAGTGTCGGTAGATCCGGCCTTTCGCCGCACGCCTAGCCACATCCCGACGACCCTAAGGTATAACTTTCTTTGAAACCATCATTGCTCTAGCTGCATGCAGATCTTTTTCGAGTGTGTTCCGTCGAATCTAGGTCTTGGTTCAAAGAGGAAAGAAGCACGGGGTGGGGTGGAGCATGAATCTAGGACGTGGTTCAATGAGGAAAGGAGGGAGGGAAAGTAGTATAGACTGGCTATCCAACCGCTTTGTTGGTCGAAAAGGGGAAAATGGGATAACCCAATACTCACATGTGTAAAGAAACTACAGATCGGTTTGTGGAAAGGAACCGGTCTTTGTTGAAAAAGGAAAGAAACTAGGGGGTCGGGTAGTTTGTGCAGGACTTGATTTGTTGCCCTCACATAGGAAAAAGGTTCAAAGAGAACAAATATGGGACCGACGCGGATATGCTGCTTGGCAACATACTCTGCATCACCCATTTATG
This sequence comes from Secale cereale, assembly GCA_902687465.1. Taxonomy (NCBI): domain Eukaryota; kingdom Viridiplantae; phylum Streptophyta; class Magnoliopsida; order Poales; family Poaceae; genus Secale; species Secale cereale. The sequence goes on along the minus strand of LR738715.1, from coordinate 300,811,170 downwards.
CGTGTGGACGCACATGGTGCTGGCATCTCCCATGTCCCATGTCCGATACAACTATTTTGTTGTTGTTAATCGAAGAATGCCGCTGGAAAATGGAAGCAATGCCACTGTTAAAAGTAAATTACATCTTTAACAAATGTTGGTTTAAGAGAATGTCTTTGTTAATATGAATCAATGCAACCGTTCTATAAGTGCTATTGTCCTACTTTGTTTTCCATCAAGATAAGGTAGATGCTTCTTTTTGTCTATGTATGTTTCATCCTTGTTTATTAGGCAGTAATTGTTTCCTTTTTTGCCTGTGTTAAAACATGTATATCTAATCAACGTGTTGCTATTGTGAACTTAAATGTCACACCGACGACTTTGCTTGATTTATTTGAACTACACAAAACAAGATTGGATTTCCTATTCGTGTTGGCAGATTTGTAGGTGATCTTGACTGCGTCATGAAAGGTCGGTACCGGCCTTCATCCACATGATCATGCAGTGTGCTTTGAGATGTTGTGCTACTTGTATTGGTACTATTTTAAATAAATGCTGAATTGAAGCTATTGAATTGTTGTCTTTTCCCATTAAGTGAACAAAAATGGGACCAACCCAGACATGATGCTTGTTGCTTTGTTACAACAAACTCTCCCTCACCCCCTTCATAAGTAGATGGAAGCACATGGTGCTGTTGCGCCCACTCTCCCCTGGAACTGTTTATGCTTTTTGTTAATCTAATGCCACCTATAAAATTAAGCAATGCCACTCTCTGAATTAACTAGTGAATCTTTGTTCAAAACCGCAACACTTGTTAGGGATCGGCAGGAGTACCATTTCTGTTAGGGATCAGCCGGAGTACATGTTTAAGAAATGTATTGTTGAGATAATGTCTCTATTAATACATATCAGTTACAGTGTTTTACAAATGGTACTATACTGCTTTGTAGTTCTTTCTACATGTTTAACCAAGGTATTGTTAAGATAATATCTCTATTAATATGAATCCGTTGCATTGTTTTAGGAATGGTACTTTTTTGCTTTGTCGTTCTTTATACATGTTGAAACAAGGTATTGTTAACATAATGTCTCAGTTAATCTGAATGAATCACACTGTTTGAGAATTGCTATTCTCCTACTTTGTTTCCCATTAAAATAAGGTAGATATTTTTTCTTCTGGGAGTATAAGTCATCAACCGTTATTTCTCAGTAATTGTTTCCTTTATACCTATTGTTGTATACAGGGATATCAAAACTTCTGCTTGGTTCTATTTCGACTTTGATTTTAGTTGAACTGAACAAAAGGAGCCAATGTGTTAGGCAAATTGTTGCATTATTGGGCCCAGTTCGTCTTTCCACTTTGCAAAAAGAAGCAGTCACTGTTTGCACCACATTACACAAGGAATGATCGAGAAGCTTTACAGAGTATTAGTAGACGCTGGTGACATGACTAGTCCGCAGAGAGCATGAGAAACTCAACAACACATGGAGTGCAAAATTCACTCCACAAGGAAAGGTTTGACCAAGTCAGCTGCCGACGCAGCTGTAACAAACGAGGTCAGTATCAACCTTCATCCATGATTGTGCTTTGTTATGTTGTGCTAATTATATTGTTGTATTGTTTTGAATAAATGTTTAATTGAAGCTATTGTATTGCTATCTTTTCATGTTAAGATAATGAAGATGATTATAGTTGTAAGTGTATGTTTAATCAACTAGTACCACTATTATATTCATCATGCTTTTTCTGTATTTATGCAGACATGGATGCTCAACTTGATTTCAGTGGAACTGCACAAAATGTTCAGATAGTTCGTGTCCTCCATAATACTTCCATCATGCACAATACATGAAAGGTTCTCTAATATTTCGTCGTCTCCTTGATCCACCTAACTATCTACTTGAATGGAGCAGCCAACGTGTTCAACACCTTGCAACATATAAATACGAAATCCACCATGCTACACAAGACATTGTTTAATTTCTGTGGAACTGCACAAAAAGATACGCTGGTTAATCCGGCTCCATGTTCCATTTCAATGTGCAAACTAATGACAAACCCTACCCGTTCCACAATCATAGGAATTACATATTTTGAATGGGAAAAGCTTGTCAAAGTTTAATCATTGATGTTAGCAAGAAGACATTAGTTTAATATATTGGAATCAGAAAACCTTGTTAAATTTTGATCATTGATGTTAGCCAGAAGACATGCATTTGATATTTTGGAGTGGGACGCCCTTTGCTATGAGCAGCGTCGATCATTTTTTCCTATTCCTGTGTTCAGTTCAGAAGTAAATATTTACTCCGCCGAGATGCATATTCACATGCATGTTGACTTATGTAATGTATTTTAAGAGTTTGTTCTGAATGTGTAGGATCGAAAGTAGGTCTAGAGGGGGGGTGATTAGACTACTTGACAATATAAAAAATCTGCCTTTGGATCATGCAATGTTTTTGGCAGTTTCACAATTAAGATCAATTCAAGTAACACCCTACACATGCAATTCTAGAGTATATGCAGCGGAAAGTAAATTGCACATGTAAAAGAGAGGTGGAGAAGATCAAACGCAGTTTGGTGACACGGATATTTTTGTCGTGGTTCCGATAGGTGGTGCTATCGTACATCCACGTTGATGGAGACTTCAACCCACGGAGGGTAACGGCTGCGCGAGTCCACGGAGGGCTCCACCCACGAAGGGTCCACGAAGAAGCAACCTTGTCTATTCCATCACGGCCTACGCCCACGGAGGACTAGCCTTACTCGGGGTAGATCTTCACGAAGTAGGCGATCTCCTTGCCCTTACAAACTTCTTGGTTCAACTCCACATCTCAACGACGGAGGCTCCCAAGCGACACCTAACCAATCTAGGAGGCACCACCCCCCAAAAGGTAATAGACGGTGTTGATGGTGATGAACTCCTTGCTCTTGTGCTTCAAGTGATAATCTCCCCAACACTCAACTCTCCTCACTGATATGGCTGTGGTGGAAGAAAGATTTGAGTGGAAAGCAACTTGGGAAGGCTAGAAATCAAGTTTCATATGGTAGGAATGGAATGGCTTGATCTCAACACAAGGGTAGGTGGTTCACTTCTCAGAAAGTGTATGGTAGAAGTGGTGGTACTTTCTGATGGCTCTCCTCACGAATGAGGAGGGGGTGGAGGGGTATATATAGCCTCCACACAAAATCCAACCGTTACACACACATTTGACCAATCTCGGTGAGACCGAAGTTAAAACTCGGTCAGACCGAAAGTTCAAATATAGTGAACGTTGGGATTTTCGGTGGGACCGAAAATACCATCTCGGTGGGACCGAAAGTGCATCTGATATGAACGTTGGAGTTTTCGGTGAGACCGAGAAAGAAAACTCGGTTGGACCGATTTGAGAAAGAGTAGGAACATGCCAGAATCGGTTTGACCGAAAATGAATTATCGGTGCAACCGATTTGAGTCAAGACAGAACCTTGCCCATTTCGGTGAGACCGATAATGCAAACTCGGATATTCCGAAATGATGTGAAATGGTTACAGAAGGTTGGCAGTTCAGTTTCGGTGTGACCGATCTCAAACTCGGTAAGACCGATTTTTCTAGGGTTTGGGATATGGCAGAAGTGGTTCATCTCGGTGGGACTGAGTTGGAAGAATCGGTTTGTCCGAGATTACTTATGGGTGTGTTTGGTAGTGAAAGGTGCTGATAGTTGAAGGAGCTAAATCACTAAGCACTTGAGCAACCAGATCATCAACACAACCTCATCCCCTTTTAATAGTATTGGCTTTCCTATGGACTCAATGTGATCTTTGATCACTAAACCAGAAATGGAGTCTTGAGCTTTTGCCAATGCTTGCCTTAGCACTTGAGGGGTCCACTTCTTCAATCATCTTGCCATACCAATGTGATTGAATTTCCTGAAACATACTTGATAAAAGTATTAGTCCAACCACAAAGTATGTTGTCATTAATTACCAAAACCACCCAGGGAGCAAATGTGCTTTCAATCTCCCCCTTTTTGGTAATTGATGGCAACACACTGAAATTATACTAAACAAGACATCAAAGCTTATTGAAAGAAAGACAGAATTATCATGAAAGCTTTGACAAGCATGTAGTACACAGGCTCCCCCTACAAGTGTGCAAGATTTTCATAGATTATGGTTTTGGACTACCACAAGCACACAAGAGAGATAAGCAAGATGTGCTACATGCAGCTTGGCTATATGCATCAGAGCAGAAGAAAAGGAATTGAGTGATAATGCATATGTGCATGGTGATTTCTTGCAAACAAGTATTTACAAGCAAGTCACCATCATGCACATTCTGCAAGATGCATATACTTACCTTGAGGTTCCTTGACATTGTACCTGAAGGGATAAACTTGAGAAAACAAGGTTAGATAACACAAGAGTATTCCTTCAACCAACTGCAAGAACATCAAGAGTACCAAGCCAGGGAGGACATGTATAAAGAGTGTCTCATATTTGAGCACAGGCTTGAATCAGCAAACATGTCTCCGAAGCTAAAAGATTTTCAATGAACTCTGAGAGATTTTGCTTTTCATAGGATATCAATTGTGAAGATTCCTCTAAGTCTTCTCCCCTTAAGCTAAAAGATTCCATGAGATACTGTAGGATCGAAAGTAGGTCTAGAGGGGGGGTGATTAGACTACTTGACAATATAAAAAATCTGCCTTTATATCATGCAAAGTTTTTGGCAGTTTCACAAACAAGATCAGTTCAAGTAACACCCTACACATGCAATTCTAGAGTTTATGCAGCGGAAAGTAAATTGCACATGTAAAAGAGAGGTGGAGAAGATCAAACGCAGTTTGGTGACACGGAGATTTTTGTCGTGGTTCCGATAGGTGGTGCTATCGTACATCCACGTTGATGGAGACTTCAACCCACGGAGGGTAACGGCTGCGCGAGTCCACGGAGGGCTCCACCCACGAAGGGTCCACGAAGAAGCAACCTTGTCTATTCCATCACGGCCTACGCCCACGGAGGACTAGCCTTACTCGGGGTAGATCTTCACGAAGTAGGCGATCTCCTTGCCCTTACAAACTTCTTGGTTCAACTCCACATCTCAACGACGGAGGCTCCCAAGCGACACCTAACCAATCTAGGAGGCACCACCCCCCAAAAGGTAATAGACGGTGTTGATGGTGATGAACTCCTTGCTCTTGTGCTTCAAGTGATAATCTCCCCAACACTCAACTCTCCTCACTGATATGGCTGTGGTGGAAGAAAGATTTGAGTGGAAAGCAACTTGGGAAGGCTAGAGATCAAGTTTCATATGGTAGGAGTGGAATGGCTTGATCTCAACACAAGGGTAGGTGGTTCACTTCTCAGAAAGTGTATGGTAGAAGTGGTGGTACTTTCTGATGGCTCTCCTCACGAATGAGGAGGGGGTGGAGGGGTATATATAGCCTCCACACAAAATCCAACCGTTACACACACATTTGACCAATCTCGGTGAGACCGAAGTTAAAACTCGGTCAGACCGAAAGTTCAAATATAGTGAACGTTGGGATTTTCGGTGGGACCGAAAATACCATCTCGGTTTGTCCGAAGTGAGTCAAAGGTTAGGGTTTGCCTATCTCGGTGTGACCGAAAACAACAACTCGGATATTCCGAAATGCTGTCATTTGGTTACAGAAGGTTGGCAGAACATTTTCGGTGAGACCGAGACTCAGAATCGGTTGGACCGAGAAGTTAGGGTTTAGGGAATAACTGAAGTGGTTCATCTCGGTGGGACTGAGTTTGCATAATCGGTTTGTCCGAGATTACTTATGAGTGTGTTGTAAAATGAAGAGTGCTGATAGTTGAGGGAGCTAAATCACTAAGCACTTGAGCAACCAGATCATCAACACAACCTCATCCCCTTTTAATAGTATTGGCTTTTCCTATGGACTCAATGTGATCTTTGATCACTAAACCAAAAATGGAGTCTTGAGCTTTTGCCAATGCTTGTCTTAGCATTTTGAGGGGTCCACTTCTTCAGACATTTCCATACCCATGTCATCGAACTTTTCTGAAATGATTCTCAAGAGAATATTAGTTCAATGATATATATGTTGTTATTAATTACCAAAACCACCCGGGGATTAGTTGCACTTTCAGAATGTTGTCTATGAAATGCCAGGTCTTGTGAGTTTGATTGCAAAGTTGAGCTTGAAATGCTCTGGCATGCGGCATCATGAGCTGTTCATCGTGCCTCCTGAGAATAATGCTTCATATTGTTTTGCATGTTGATCTAATGCCAGTGATTTGCATGTTAAGAAGATCATCCTCTTCTGTTGTTTCTGTGCTTAAGAAGTTCATCGTCTTATGTTTCATTCATAGCCTATACGACAACTCGGGTAGGTTAGAGGTGAAACCATATGATCTTCTGACCTACTCATCATCTTAGGCCATGATTGGATCGTAAATGAAAGCAGATGATCTTGGGCGAAGCACTTGGGTTGGTCGATTTTGACTAGTAAAATTTACACTCGTCTCTCAAATTACATGCGTAACTCACCGGTTTTCGTTACACACCTCGGGTCGTCGGTTTCATTACGCCTGTATTTTACGCGTTGTTTCCGGTGACGAGTAAATTACACTTGTATCTTAATACATGTGTGAAACAACCCAGAGCTCCCAAGCGCGGCCTTACCGGTTCATGCTGGCTCGGTCTCTCAAAGGTGCTCATAGGAGTCCGATGATCCTGGCTTCCTGAATGAGCAGCGGGCGCTGTATCAGACCATCCGAGGGTTGATAACCCACAAGTATAGGGGATCGCAACATTTTTCGAGGGTAGAGTATTCAACCCAAATTTATAGATTCGACACAAGGGGGGCCAAAGAATATTTGAAAGTATTAACAGCTGAGTTGTCAATTCAACCACACCTAGAGATTAATTATCTGTAGCAAGTGATCAGTAGCACAATAATATGATAGTTTTGATAGTAGTGACATCAGCAACAGTAACGGTAACAGTGATAGCGGTAATTTTGTAGCAAGTGTAATAGTAGCAACAACAGTAACTTAGCAAGATCAATATGTAAAGAATCGTAGGCATTGGATCGGTGATCTGTTGGATGATATTCATCATATGATAGTTATAACCTAGGGCGATACGACACTAGCTCTAGTTCATCGATATAATGTAGGCATGTATTCCGTAAATAGTCATACGTGCTTTATTAAAAGAACTTGCATGACATCTTTTGTCCTACCCTCCCGTGGCAGCGGGGTCCATATTTGAAACTAAGGGATATTAAGGCCTCCATTTAATAGAGAACCAGAACAAAGCATTAACACATAGTGAATACATGAACTCCTCAAACTACGGTCATCACCGGGAGTGGTTCCGGTTATTGTCACTCCGAGGTTGCCGGATCATAGCACGTAGTAGGTGACTCTAACTTGCAAGATCGGATCTAAAACATGGATATAATGATGAATTCATAAATGGTCCAGATCTGAGTTTATGGCACCCGGGCCCAAAGTGACAAGCATTAAGCATAGCAAAGTCATAGCAACATCAATCTAAGAACATAGTGGATACTAGGGATCGGGCCCTAACAAAACTAACTCGATTACATGATGAATCTCATCCAACTCCTCACCGACCAGCGAGCCTACTAAGGAATTACTTACTCTCGGTGGGGAGCATCATGGAATTGGCGATGGAGAAGGGTTGGTGATGACGAGGAACAAAGATCCCCCTCTCCGGGGCCCCAAACGGACTCCAGATCCGGCGTCCCGAGAAAGAACAAGAGGTGACGGCAGCTCCGTCTCGTGGATCGCGATAATTCTTTCTCCCTGATTTTTTCTCCAAAAATAGGAATTTGTAGGGTCCGGGTCTTCGTCCGCGGGGCCACCAGGTGGGTACAACCCACCTGGGCGCGCCAGGAGAGGGGGCGCGCCCTGGTGGGTTGTGCCCACCCAGGGGCCCCTCTCTGGTGCGTCTTGGCTCCAATATTTTTCTTTTATTCCATAAAAAATTCCCACAAAGTTTCGTTTCATTCCGAGAACTTTTATTTCTGCACAAAAACAACACCATGGTAGTTTTGCTGAAAACAGCGCCAGTCCGGGGTTGGTTTCATTCAAATCATGCAAATTAGAGTCCAAAACAAGAGGAAAAGCGTGAGAAAAAGTAGGAACATTGGAGACGTATCAACTCCCCCAAGCTTAAACCTTTGCTTATCCTCAAGCAATTCAGTTGATAAACTGAAAGTGAGAAAGAAAAACTTTTACGAACTCTTTTACTCTTGTTTGCATAAATAAGCTTAAACAACACCTAGGTTTTCAGCCAACATTATAACTAACCATGTCAACAATTACATTTACAGATTATATTAACTCATATCAATGACATAATCAGCTAGCGAGTGATAATAATAGATCTCAAACAGCAACATGTTGTCAAAACAACCATGATATAATATGACAATAGTGGTATCTCGTTAGCCCTTTCTGAGACCACAAAACATAAATGCAGAGCATCTCCAAAGTTCAAACAGTGACTAAACATTGTAATTCATGGTAGAAAAGATCCAGTCATGCTAACACCCAACATTCACTACACACAATGCATAGGCATGACAACAGTGCTCTCAGATCCGGCGCTTATTAGAGAAGATGATGACACAACATAAAAGTAAATAGAAAGTCCCTTCACAGAGGGAAGCAGTGGTTTGCACAGGTGCCGAACCTCGAAATTTTAAAATAGAGGTAAATGAAATTTTGAGAGGTGCACCCTTCTCATTCACTTCACGACAATCAGCTCTCGATATCTCCCATGCTAAATGAGCTAGTAGCGGTTCCCAAGCAGAAAAGTAAATGTTTGAAATCCACTGGGAGTTTTTGTTTATTTATTTGTAAGCCTTTTGTTTTTGCAATTTGGGACTAGGAATCCCTATTACCGCCATTTTCTCGTGCAGTGGCGAGTGAATAAACACTCGACCTGAGAATAACCAGCTTAGCATGGAAAATACCGATCACCTCCTGTCGTTCCATGAATGATCCAGGAACGCAAAAGGGATATTTATTTGAAGTTTTTAGAGGTGGAACATGCAAATATACTTGGAACGGCAGGGTAATACCGCATATAGGTAGGTATGGTGGATTCATCTAGAATAACTTTGAGTTTAAGAATTTGATGCACAAGCAGTATTCCCTCTTAGTACAGGTGAAGTCTAGAAAATAGGTTGGGAAGCGACCAGCTAGAGAGCAACAATGGTCATGAACATGCATCATGCATAATAAACATTGGACACCCGCATGAGTAGGATATGGACACCATGAACATAAATATCATAGAGGCTGTGTTGGTTTTGATTCAACTACATGCATAAACATGTGCCAAGTCAAGCCACTTGAACATTCAGAGGAGGATACCATATCATCAGACTACATCGCAATTATTTTAACGCTATGTTGATATCCAAGATAAATCATTATAATTTCCTAGCTACTTATGCATGGCATGAGAAACTATAATCTCTAATTGTCATGGCAAACATGTTTAATCATAATGAGCTGAATCATGGGTACTAGGTTAAACATATTTACACAAATAGAACAAGTCGAGTTCAAACTAGTTTCTCCTTACCACGGCCAATTCATCGTATATCGTCGTTATTGCCTTTCACTTGCACGACCGAATGATACAAAAATAATAATAGTGCAAGAGTGTCGTGGACTAAGCTAGAATCTGCAAAACATTTTATTCAACAAGAGAAGTCCAGGTAAAATGTGCTCTTCATTAGTTCAACAATTATTCATATGAGAGCCACTCAACAATTTCGTCGTCGTCTTCTCCTCGGTAAAACTCGTATAAAAGGGAAAAAAAATCATAGAAACAAGCTGGAATATTTTTGGACTTTTTGGTTTTCTTGAATACACGAATGCAAGGAAAAAGCAAAAACTAGAGAAACTATTTACACGGGAAAGCTCCCAACAAGCAGAAGAAGAACAAGGAAATAGTTTATGATTTTCTTTTTAGTGCTACCACTGAGCAGACATAGAAAGTAAATTACTACAACTGGTTTTTTTTGTTTTTTCTAAAAAAATAAACACACAAGAAGAGAGCAATAAAATGAATCTAAGCATGGATGGTATAATGAAAAAGTGTGAGCACCGACAACTAAAATGATATGTAAACATAAATTTAATGTCGGTGAGATACACGTACTCCCCCAAGCTTAGGCTTTTGGCCTAGCTTGGTAGTTGATTAGTAGCCTGGAGGGTAGTTGGGATCCCGAGGAGTAGGCATCCACTCATCCCACTGTTGAGGCTCCTCCGCAGCTTCTGCAGCAGCGTTCCAGTAGGTGATGATGTCTGCAGAAATAATCCGGTATTCGCCCTGGCAACTGGATCAAACAAAGAAGGCGCAGGTAATGTAATAACATCGCGGGTGTCAATGCTATAGACCAGGTTGTAAGGAATGGCAATATCAGGACGATCATGTGCAAGAAAGTGATGGTGATCCATGGCTGCACGGTCTAGGTAAACCTTACCCAGAGGGTAATCATGGGGAGCCTCACAACCCCGAAATGATTTGCCAAACGAGTGGCAAAAATCCCACCATGTATTTTACCCTAGGATTTATTAAGATGCAGGCGACGAGCCACAATAGCTCCCAAGCTATGCGTGTTGTCTCCCTCCAATGCACGACGCAAAACAACGAGGTCTGGGAACTAAGTGCACCCACCTTCTCCCTAGCAAGCAAGCATTTAGTAATAAAAAGGGCAAAATAGCGAACATCAGGAAAGTGTAAGCCAGCGGCAGTGATGGCGGACACCCCTCTCTCGTCACCCACTGGTAAAGTGCGACAAAAGGCATCAAACTCGACCGGCCTAGGCTCAGCCAAGCTCCCATCAGACAGGATCATGCATATGTTACAAAACTTAGTAAGTGGTATCTGATGGTTTTCAGCATATAAATCAAAGCTCACTTGAGGAGGATTATTTCTAGGCAGGAAAGTAAAACTTTGAACAAAGTCATTTGTGAGGATTTGGTGTTGGTCACACTCATCTGCAATGAAGTCATTGAGGCCGACATTAGCAATATATTGCATGAACTCCTCAAAAATTCCAGCCTCGTGCAGGAACGGGATGTGCGGCCATTCACACGGCCGTACTTCCGTCAACCTCCGAGGGTGGAGATCATTGTCAGAATATTCCCCAATAACACCCTTGGAATTCTTATTTGAGCCAAACTTCGTGAAAATATTCATGTTCGCGTACAATTTTTCCTATGAACAAAAATCAGAAATTTTAGTTCACGAACTTTTCTCAACAAAACTTTATGAGATTGGTAACAACTACTCATAGGGATACATAGAAGCCATATCAAGCATTCAAACTACTTAGAACACTAAGAATTCAACATGCAAGCCCATCTACAGCAGCACCAAGAGTAGCCAATTATTCAAAGTTTAAACCACTAAAACAATTACTAATTGGAGAAATGGTGGAGTCAAATACAAAGCAACAATCCCCCGAAATAGTTTCGAAAATGGAGCTTCGAGCAAAGAGATTGAAATCTGCGGGTTTGAGCTCAAGAACACGGAAGAGAGAGCAATGGAGATTTTTTCTGGAGGTAAGTGATAAAGTGGGCTAAAGAGATAAGTGAGAGGGCTCACGGGGGGACCACAACCCACCAGGGCGCGCCTGGGGGTCCTGGCGCACCCACGTGGGTTGTGCCCACATGGTGCACCTCCCTCCGGTATTATTTGCACCAAAAGTTCTTAAATATTAAGAAAAAATCGTATAAAATTTCCAGGGCATTCTAAGAACTTTTATTTTGGGGTCATTTTTTATTGCACAGGAAATTTAGAAAACGGGCTAAACATGGCATTTTATTTTATTTAACTAGTAATTGTTTTATTTAACTGGTAAGGACAAAAGGTAGTGCTTACTAAATTCATCGACTTCATACCGCTCAAAAAGTGATTCATTAATAAGGTTGATCAAGTCTTATTAACAACCACTTTCGGTTGGCATGAAACCGAAGAACTTCGTAAATCACTAAGTTACTGATACGTCTCCAACGTATCTATAAATTTTGATTGTTCCATGCTATTATATATTCTCTTTTGGATGTTTAATGGGCTTTATTATACACTTTTATATTATTTTAGGGACTAACCTACTAACCCAAGGCCGAGTGCAGATTGCTGTTTTTTGCCTATTTCAGAGTTTCACACAAAAATAATATCAAACGGAGTCCAAACGGAATGAAACCTTCGGGAGAGTTATTTTTGGAACCGTATCTACCCAAAAGACTTGGAGTACACGCGAGGGAACGAATTAGGTGGCCACGAGGGTCCAGGGCACGCCCCCTCCCCTGGGCGCGCCCCCACCCTCGTGGCCCCCCTCTGGCTCCCCCGATGCCCTCCTTCCTCCTATATATATCCATGTACCCTGAAAACATCGAGGAAACAAAGAAAACCCTAATTCCACCACCGCAACCTTCTGTTCCCGTGAGATCCCATCTTGGGGCCTGTTCCAGAGCTCCGCCGGAGGGGGGATCTACCACGGAGTGCTACTACATCAACGCCATAGCCTCACCAATGAGTTGTGAGTAGTTTACCACAGACCTTCGGGTCCATAGTTATTAGCTAGATGGCTTCTTCTCTCTTTTTGGATCTCAATACAAAGTTCTCCTCGATCTTCGAGGAGATCTATTCGAAGTAATCTTTTTGCGGTGTGTTTGTTGAAATCCGATGAATTGTGGGTTTATGATCAAGATTATCTATGAACAATATTTGATTCATTTATGAATCTTTTATCTATGATTATAATATCCTTGCAAGTCTCTTTTTGTATTATTGGTTTGGTTTGGCCTACTAGATCTATAGTTCTTGCAATGGGAGAAGTGCTTGGCTTTGAGTTCAATCTTGCGGTGTCCTTTCCCAATGACAGCAGGGGCAGCAAGGCACGTATTGTATTGTTGCCATCGAGGATAAAAAGATGGGGTTTATATCATATTTCTTGAGTTTATCGCTCTACATCATGTCATCTTGCTTAAAGCATTACTCTATTCTTATGAACTTAATACTCTAGATGCATGTTGGATAGCGGTCGATGTGTGGAGTAATAGTAGTAGATGCAGAATCGTTTCGGTCTACTTGTCACGGACGTGATGCCTATATATAATGATCATGCCTAGATATTCTCATAACTATGCGCTTTTCTATCAATTGCTCGACAGTAATTTGTTTACCCACCGTAGAATTCTGCTATCATGAGAGAAGCCACTAGTGAAACCTATGGCCCTCGGGTCTATCTTTATCATATTACTTTACTTCAATTTCTGCTGCCGTTGCTTGTTTGCTTTATTTACTTTCTGTTCTTATATAAAAAATACCAAAAATATTATACTATCCTATCTATCAGATCTCACTTTCGTAAGTGATACGTCTCCAGCGTATCTATAATTTTTTATTGTTCCATGCTGTTATTTATGATGTTTTGGATGTTTAATGGGCTTTGTTATACACTTTCATAATATTTTCGGGACTAACCTATTAACCTAAAGGCCCAGTCCAGATTGTTGTTTTTTGCCTATTTCAAGGCTTTGCAGAAAAGGAATATCAAACGGAGTCCAAACGGAATGAAACCTTCGGGAGAGATATTTTTGGAGCAAAATACGCATGGGAGACTTGAGAACCACGGAGTAGGGCTGACATGGCATCCACGAGGGTCGGGGGCGCACCCCCTGCCTCGTGGGCACCCCGTCTGGCCCCCGGTGCCCTCCTTCCTCCAATATATACCTACGTACCTCGAAACCATCATAACAACAGATAAAACCCTAGTTCCACCGCCGTAACCTTCTGTTCCCGTGAGATCCCATCTTGGGGCCTGTTCCGGAGCTCCGCCGGAGGGGGGATCTTCCACGGAGTGCTTCTACATCATCATCATCATCTCATCACCATGAGTTGTGAGTAGTTTACCATAGACCTTTGGGTCCATAGCTAGTATCTAGATGGCTTGTTCTCTGTCTTTGGATCTCAATACCAAGTTCTGCTTGGTCTTCGAGGAGATCTATTAGATGTAATCTCTTTCTGTGGTGTGTTTGTCGAGATCCGATGAATTGTGGGTTTATGATCAAGATTATCTATGAGAAATATTTGCTTCTTTCCTGAACTCTTTATGTATGATTATAATATCCTTGCAAGTCTCTCCGAATTATTGGTTTGGTTTGGCCTACTAGATCTATAGTTCTTGCAATGGGAGAAGTCCTTGGCTTTAGGTTCAATCTTGCGGTGTCCTTTCCCAGTGACAGTAGGGGCAGCAAGGCACATATTGTATTTTTGCCATCGAGGATAAAAAGATGGGGTTTATATCACTATGTTCGAGTTTATCCCTCTACATCTGTTCTTATGAACTTAATACTCTAGATGCATGCTGGATAGCGGTCGATGTGTGGAGTAATAGTAGTAGATGCAGAATCGTTTCGGTCTACTTGTCTCAGACGTGATGCCTATATATAATGATCATGCCTAGGTAGTCTCATAATTATTCGCTTTTCTATCAATTGCTCGACAGTAATTTGTTTACCCGCCGTAGAATATCGCTATCATGAGAGATGCCACTAGAGAAAACTATGGCCCCCGGGTCTATTCTCAACATATCAATCTACAATCTACTTTACTTTTCCGCTTTTACTTTCTGTTCTTATATCCTAAAATACCAAAAATATCATACTATCATCTCTATCACATCTCACTTTCGTAAGTGACCTTAAAGGGATTAAAAAACCCTTATCGCGTTGGCTGCGAAGTTCTTATTTGTTTGTGCAGGTGCGAAGGACTCACGCGTGGTCTCCTACTGGATTGATACCTTGGTTCTAAAAAACTGAGGGAAATACTTACGCTATTGTGCTGCATCACCCTTTCCTCTTCGAGGGAATACAACGCAAGCTCGAGAAGTAGTAGTAAGTGACCATAAAGGGATTGACAACCCCTTATCGCGTTGGCTGCGAAGTTCTTATTTGTTTGTGCAGGTGTTAGGGACTTGCGTGTGGTCTCCTACTGGATTGATACCTTGGTTCTCAAAAACCGAGGGAAATACTTATGCTACTATGCTGCATCACATTTTCCTCTTTGAGAGAATACAACGCAAGCTTGAGAAGTAGCAAGAAGAATTTCTGGCGCCGTTGCCGGGGAGGCTTATGCAAAAGTCATAAATCAAGTACCTATCACAAACCCTTATCCTTCACATTACATTATTTGCCTCTCGTTTTCCTCTCCCCCACTTCACCCTTGCCGTTTTATTTGCCCTTCTTTTTGCCGTGTGTTTACCGTTCGCTTGCTTCTTGTTTGCTTGTGTGTTGGATTGCTTGCTTGTCACTATGGCTCAAAACAATACCAAACTTTGTGACTTTTCCAATACCATCAATAATGATTTTATTAGCACTCCTATTGCTCCTATTACGGATGCTGAATCTTGTGAGATCAATGTTGCCCTGTTGAATCTTGTCATGAAAGATCAATTTTCTGGCCTTTCTAGTGAAGATGCCGCTACCCATGTGAACAACTTTGTTGATTTGTGTGATATGCAAAAGAAGAGGGATATGGATAATGATATTGTTAAATTGAAGCTATTTCCGTTTTCACTTAGAGATCGTGCTAAAGCTTGGTTTTCCTCTTTGCCTAGAAATAGTATTGATTCATGGAATAAGTGCAAAGATGCTTTTATCTCTAAGTATTTTCCTCCCGCTAAGATTATCTCTCTTAGAAACGATATTATGAATTTTAAGCAACTAGATCATGAGCATGTTGTGCAAGCTTGGGAGAGAATGGAATCAATGATACGTAATTGTCCTACACATGGTTTGAACTTATGGAAGATTATACAATTTTTTATGCTGGCTTGAATTTTGCTTCTAGAAATCTTGTAGATTCGGGCGCGGGGGCACTTTCATGGAAACTACCTTAGGAGAAGCTACCAAACGCCTAGATAATATTATGGTTAACTATTCGCAATGGCACACCGAAAGATCTACTAGTAAAAAAGTGCATGCTATTGAAGAGATTAGTGTTTTGAGTGGACAGATGGATGAACTTATGAAATTATTTGCTACTAAGATTGCTTCTTCTGATCCTAATGATATGCCTTTATCCACGTTGATTGAAAATAATAATGAATCTTTGGATGTGAATTTTGTTGGTAGAAATAATTTTGGTAACAATGCTTATAGAGGAAACTTTTTTCGTAGTAATTCCTCTAATAATTATGGTAATTCCTACAATAACTCTTATGGAAATTTTGGTAAGATGCCCTCTGAATTCGAAACTAGTGTTAAGGAGTTTATGGATTCGCAAAAGAATTTCAATGCTTTGCTTGAAGAAAAATTGCTTAAGATTGATGAGTTGGCTAGAAACATGGATATAATTACTCTTGATGTTGATTCTTTTAAACTTAGATCTATTCCACCCAAGCATAATATCAATGAGTCTCTCAAAGCCATGAGAATTTCCATTGATGAATGCAAAGAAAGAACCGCTAGGATGCGTGCTAAAAAGGATTGCTTTATGAAAGCGTGTTCTTCTAGTTCTCATGAAAATAAAGATGAAGATATGAAAGTTATTGATGTGTCTCCTATTAGATCCTTGTTTTCTAGTATGAATCTTGATAAAGATGGGACTGGAGATGACTCTACTTTAGTTAAAAGGCATCCCAATGATTCGGAGTTTTTAGATCTTGATGCTAAATTTTTTAAAAGTGGGATTGAAGAGATTAAAACTTTGCATAGAGATGAACCCACTATCCCGGATTTCAAGGGATTCAATTATGATAATTGCTCTTTAATAGATTGTATTTCCTTGTTGCAATACGTACTAAATTCTCTGCATACTTATAGTCAAAATAAGGGTTTTACCAAACACACAGTTGATGCTTTGATGCAATATTATGAATCAAAACTTGAATTAGAAGTTTCTATCCCTATAAAGCTTTATGATGAGTGGGAACCTACTATTAAAATTAAAATTAAAGATCATGAATGCTTTGCTTTGTGTGATTTGGGTGCAAGTGTTTCGACAATCACAAAAACTTTGTGTGATTTGTTAGGTTTCCATGAGCTTGATGATTGTTCTTTAAATTTGCATCTTGCGGATTCTACCATTAAGAAACCTATGGGAAGGATTAATGATGTTCTTATTGTTGCCAATAGGAATTATGTGCCCGTAGATTTCATTGTTCTTGATATAGATTACAATCTTTCATGTCCTATTATTCTTGGTAGACCTTTCCTTAGAACGATTAGTGCAATTAATGATATGAAGGAAAGGAAATATTAGATTCCAATTTCCGTTAAGGGAAGGCATGGAACACTTTCCTAGAAAGAAAATCTAATTACCTTATGAATCTATTATGAGATCCACTTATGGATTGCCTACCAAAGATGGCAATACCTAGATCTATTCTTGTATCGTGCCTAGCTAGGGGCGTTAAACGATAGCGCTTGTTGGGAGGCAACCCAATTTTATTTTCTTTATTTTTGCTTCTTTTTAGTAATTAATCATCTAGCTTCTCTTTAGATGTGGTTTTGTGTTTTAATTAGTGTTTGTGCCAAGTAGAGCCTTTGGGAAGACTTGTGTGAAGTTTATATGATCATGTTGTAAAAAACAGAAACTTTAGCGCTCATGATATTAGCTACCATATTTAACTGGAGAGTGCTATTTAGTTGATTCTTTTTGCATATGATTAATAGAAAAATTCCTCACATTTACCAATTTATTTCAATTTTTCAGAGTTACAGAAGTATTCGAAAGTTACAGATTACTACAGACTGTTCTGTTTTTGACAGATTCTATTTTTCGTGTGTTGTTTGCTTATTTTGATAAATATATGAGTAGTATTGGGGAGTATGAATCATAGATAAGTTGGAATACAGTAAGTTTAACACCAATATAAACAAATAATTAGTTTATTACAGTACCTTTGAGTAGTGGTTTGTTTTCTTATACTAACGGAGCTCACGGGATTTTTGGCTAAGTTTTGTGTTGTGAAGTTTTCAAGTTTTGAGTATGGTTTTGATGGACTATGGAACAAAGAGTGGAAAGAGCCTAAGATTGGGGATGACCAAGGCACCCCAAGGTAAAATTCAAAGACAACCAAAAGTCTAAGCTTGGGGATGCCCCGGGAAGGCATCCCCTCTTTCGTCTTCATCTCCGGTAACTATACTTGAGACTATATTTTTATTCACCAAATGATATGTGTTTTGCTTGGAGCATCATGTATGATTTGAGTCTTTGCTTTTTAGTTTGCCATAATCATCCTTGCTGAACACACATTTTGAGAGAGATAAATATGGTTTAGAATTTATTAGAATACTCTATGTGCTTCACTTATATATTTTGAGCTAGATAGTTTTGCTCTAGTGCTTCACTTATATCTTTTAGAGCACGGTGGTCGTTTTATTTTGTAGAAATTGTTGATCTCTCATGCGTCACTTATATCCTTGTGAGAGTATTTTAGAACAACATGGTAATGTGCTTTGGTTATAAAACTAGTCCTAATATGATAGGCATCCAAGATGAGTATAGTAAAAACTTTCATATAAAGTGCATTGAATACTATGAGAGTTTGATACTTGATGATTGTTTTGAGATATGAGGATGGTGATATTAGAGTCATTCTAGTAGAGCAGTTGTGAATTTGAGAAATACTTGTGTTGAGGTTTGCAAGTCCCGTAGCATGCACGTATGGTAACCGTTGTGTGACAAATTTGAAGCATGAGGTATTTAATTGAGTGTCATCCTTTGTGTGGAGCTCGGGGGCGCGCGATGGTTAACTCCTACCAACCTCCTGATGAGGTTACAGACCTAGGGTAGGGTCACAGGCCTGACCAAGGTACCCCACCCAAGGTCACTACCCCAGAAGATCAAAAGACAAAACCGATGATGGTAAGGACAGTCGACTGAGACAGCCCAAGAGGACATCCCACTCGACTTAAACACCACATACCAGACGACTCAACTTCACTCGACCCATCCAAGGCACTCGACCCTCGAAGGTCAAAGGTCCCTTCGCACAGCAACCGTCTGGAATTTACTCGCTGCAGTGAATGCCTTTATTACTCTTTACTGCGGACGTTATCAGTAACGTTCGCCTTTATGTACATTGAACCCTTAGTAACATGGAGCATGGTTGGGGTCCTGGCGCAGTATATAAGCCACCCCCTCCTCCAGTACAAGGGTTCGCACCCCCTGTAACACACACCTATACATACTTCAGTCGACCGCCTCCGGGCACCGAGACGTAGGGCTGTTACTTCCTCCGAGAAGGGCCTGAACTCGTAAAACACATGGTGTACAACCTCACCATAGCTAGGGCCTTGCCTCCTCATACGTACCTGCTAGGCTTCTCGCCCCTCGTTGGTTACCCCAAGTGGAAGGTGTGAGATGTAGTGTTGCGGAACTTTTTCCCTTGCCAAAGATACCAAGGATCGAATCCCCAGAGACTCCTAGGTTCAACAAGAAGGTGTCAACTGCTACGGCGCGAGATATTAGCAATCAACGTGGACCTGCACACAGATACAAATAACTTTGCTCCCAACGAGTACAGAGAGGTTGTCAATCCCTCCGGCCTTGTAGTTCACAAAGGATTAAACGCAAGTGATAGTAGTGATGGATATAATTGCAATAGTAAATAAAAGCGAAAAGTAAATAGCGGATGTGATCAATGATGGTAATATGGACCGGAGTCTCATGATGTTCACTACTGACGTCTCTCTCCCAAAAGACGATAAAACAGCTATGTGAGCTAAACGAATTACAGCTGGGCAATTGACAAGACCATGTGCGCAAACCAATGCTGACTACATTGCAAGAAAGGTTGAGGTTCAAAGCATGGGCGGTACGCCAAAGTAAGTAGACCGAAATCCATCAATATCTACTACTAATCATCCACCTTGAGATATCTATCCAGAACATCTCGCTGGTATTAAGTTGCGAGTCCCACCCGTAGTGTAAACTCAATGCAACAGACAACTGCATTAAAAGAACTTTGCGTAAAGTAAACAATCCTTGCACCCGCGGGCACAAGCACCGTTGTTTTCCCCCTTGTGGCAACAGCACATCCCCTAGACTCATGTTTCTGTCACTCAAACTAGTCATCGAGGGGCATGAACCCACAATCAAGCATAACGTTCCCTCTTTGAGTCACTACCTATTACTTGGCCAAAGCAATAAATAACAACGGAGAACATGCAAGAATTACTTACGAACATAAATATAAAAGAGGTAGATCAAATATATTACTCAAGCACAATCTGAACATAATCTCATAATCCATCGGATCCCAGCAAACTCATCATAGCAACAGCATAAGGATTACATATGTGCCTCGATCATGTAGGGCAGCTCACGAGGACTAATTAGTGAAGCACAAGAACGGGAGGAGAACATCACATAGCTTCTGGTCATGGACTCATGGTCCAAGGGAGACTACTCACAACTCATCCGGGAGGCGTCCATGGTGGTGGAGAGGCTCCCGGTGGTGATCCTCCCCTCCGGCAGGGTGCCGGGAAGAGTTCTCCTGGTGCTCCCGATCTTGGAAGCGGCGGCGGCGGCGGAACAGAGATGAGATCGCGAAAAAGGGTTCCTCCCTCGAGGGTTTCGGGAGACGCTTTAAATATATGCCAAAGGGGGACATCAGAGGAGCCTCGGGGGGCCCAGGCGCCCCCCTGGCGCGGCCCAGGGGGGCGCGCCGCCACGGCGCCTGGAGCCCTGGTGGCACCCCCCCCCCCGGCTGTCCTTCGGGCGCACGGTAGTTTCTGGAACGCTGATTTTTTATATAATTTTTCTGGATTTTTCCTGGCAGTTATCGTAATGTGAAAACCTGAAATACAAAAACAGCCGAAAACAGAAACTGGCACTGGGGTGCACTGAGTTAATAGGTTAGTCCAAATATGATCAAAAGTGTATGGAAGTGTATAAATATTATAGCAATATCACCCAAAAGAGGCATGGAGCAAGCAGAAATTATAGATACGTATTGGACGTATCAACATCCCCAAGCTTAATTCCTTCTCGTCCTCGAGTAGGTAAATGATAACAAGAATAATTTCTGTGGTTACATGCTATTAACCATGTAGGACTTTTTCATAGTCATATGACAAAAGCATACTGAGACAATGAATCTATAGTAATTAACTTGCCTCATGAGAAAATCACAAAGGACTGAAAGTTTTACAATATGATACTGAAACATCAAATAGATTTGCAATGAACATGATGTGCAAATATGATAAAGTGATATCTAGCTTGCCCCCTTTAGTGAAGCAAAACATAAATGCAGGGGCACCTCCAAGGTTTAAGTGATGACTAGATACAATGATTTCGGAATAAACGATATCACAATCATGCAAAAGACAATGCTACTTTGGGACAATGCACATTACACTCAGAATGACAATCATGCTCTCAGTAGTTGGTGCTTTTAAAAGAAGGTGGAGACTCTCGAACCGTGGCTTTTGTTGGCAAGGTTGAAAACCCGTAGTCGGAAACAAAGACAAAACATGTATCAGAGCTCTTGGCTTTAAAACAGAGGTAATAATTTATTTTAGATCATGCATGTTTCGTTAACGAATGCTAGCAGACAACTCAATCACTTTTCGAGATGGACAAGTTTCGAGGAACGGCTCCCGAATGAGGACGATCACATCATCTTAATCTCCTTTGTTTATCACTGCCAAAGTTTTCTGATTTCTCATGAACAAAGCGTGAAGGAGGGTTTGTTTGTTATATTATCTTTTTGAGCCGGGCGCACTCAATGCCAGTTCCTTCTCGTATTATGGGTTTGCACATTATACATGCAATCCCGGGGTGAAGCTTGTCCAACTTAAAAAGATTATGAATTAACTACTACTTCCTCATGGACTTACAACAGAGGCACAAAATAAGAATGCTTTTTCTTTGAATAATTTCGAGATGGCACATGCAAGTCTCCGTTAGGAATGGCAGGTAAATACCATGTAGGAAGGTATGGTGGACTCATATGGCATAACTGGATTAAAGGATGTGGATGCACAAGCAGTCAGTCCGCTTAGTACAGGCGAAGGTTAGCAAGACTGGGAGCGACCAACTAAGAGAGCAATGACGGTCATAATCATGCAGAGCGACAAAGCAACATTGAATCAGGCATGGTTGTTATATCGCTACTCAGAAACAAAAGATCATCAAGGCTTGACAGACTTTCTTTACAGTCTTAAATATGCGTGAGCATACGCCAAGTCAATCAAAATAAATTCTCGAAGGAAGATATTACTAAACCATACCACATCATAGGCAAACAAATCATGTTGGTATTCCAATAACACATTGGGAACCCTCCAGTTATTTGAGACTAACCATAAGAAAACATGAACTACTAAGCGCCATCATGCACGTAGCATCTTTATCATAGACATATCAACCAATGCAACAGAAGCAAACTTCTCTTAATAAGGTGAGCATGGTAATTAAAGAGAGTTCAAGCAACCAACTAAACAAAAGCTCTTTGAAAAGATAAGCATGAAAGCTAAGAGCTGAACATGATAGTAGCTATTAAAAGACAAAGAACACACACAGCAAGGATAGACATGAAAATTCTATGTTATGTTCTAGGTAGAAGTGGAGCGTGTTTCTCTCCCACATAAAGAAAGCTGAGTTCCGACTCGTTATGAAAAACTAAAGAAAACTAAAAGCAAGACGCTCCAAGCATAGCACATAACACATGAAGTGATTAAAATATAGTGGAACGAAAGACGAACAGATAATGTTGATGGAGAAGGGGATGCACGGGGGCATCCCCAAGCTTAGATGCTTGGGTCTCCTTGAATATTTCTTGGGGGTGCATGGGGGCATCCCCAAGCTTGAGCGCTTGACACTCCTGAATCTTTTTATCATCTTCCCTCGCACACTTGAAAACTCCCTTCATACATAACTCATCATAATCTGATTAGCGAGGTTAGTACCCATAATAAAATAATTGTACCTTGCTGGAAATAAAGATATTCTTGAAGGTCTACTGTTTCTCAAGATTGCCAAAAGGTTTTTGCAAAGAAAAAGCAAGCTCTTGGTTTGCAAAATAAAGGAAAAGCAAAACAGGACAGAATCTGTGAAAAACAGAACAGCAGGTAGTAATTGATTTGTTCGGTGCACTTCTGCAACTCTAATAAAAAAACTCAGAACATACGCACGAAAGACAATTATATAGAGCACGCTTTCAAAAAAATTCAGACCAAAAAGATGATCTGGTGATTTTATACGAATTTTTCAATCCAAGGACAGAATCTGTTTCCTGGACAGCACCTCACAACTTTTGAACTTTCTAGCAATCAGAGGCTACACTTGGCACAAAATTGAAAAGTAAAGATACAATGATGATGCTACAGTAGTAACAACATCAAGACACAACAAAAGCAAAATAATTTTTTATTCATGTGGGCTGCCTCCCAAAAGCGCTTTCTTTTATGCCTTTAAGCTAGGCATAATGCATAGAGGAATCAATAACCATCGTAATAATCGGAGCTATAAATTGCTTCAAATGGTTCCTCAACAAGTTCATTCTTGTTCCTTCTAGGAAAGGGGTACACACCTTTTGCCTTTCCGCGCAAGCGGATTTGTCCCTTACCTATATCAATGAAGCCTTTAACTGCTCGGAGGAAGTCCCTTCCAAGCACTATATTTCCTTGGTTTGGCTCCATGATGAAGAAATAAATCATTGCAATCCCTTTAAAGAATTTAACTGGCACGTCTTTTATTCTTCTCTGGATTTCAGAAATATCTCCATTAGTGTGTTCATGATAAGATGGTAATCTATCCATGTTAAATTTTAAAGAATCATGAACAATTTTTGGCATAGTAGAAACCATAGATCCAATATCACAATAAGCAAGGAAGTCTTGATTAGAGATGCTAATCCTAACGAAAGGCTCCCAATCATTGTCTATTTCCAAAATGTCTTTCTTATTGGGTTTAGGTTTCTCTACCTTCATCAAGTCTAGAGCATCCATTCTCTTTTCAATAGTAGCAAGTCTATCTATGATAGTATCAAAGTTATGATCATAAACAAAGTAACTAGATAGACCATGTATAATTTCAAGAGCTCTAGCTTCATCACACTCTAGGAAATCTCCCTCGGCTATAATATCAAGAGAGTGTTTACACCATTTAAAAAGACCATGCTAAAAATTTCTAAGCACAATTTTTATAGGTATCCAAGGCATAATTCTCCTATGTGCATCAGAAATTCTGTCCCATGCTTTCTTCATATTTTCTCCATCCCTTTGATGGAAATCTAGAACTTCTGATTCCCTCAAAGCACCAAATCTTAACATGTTTAGCTAAACAGAAAAGACTACTAACCGGAAAGCAAAATAATTTTTTTTTTCGTAATTTTTGATAAAGGATACTAAAGCAGAAACTGAAAGGTAAACTAACAAGACTAAAAGCAAAGGTAAAAGATAGCATGCAACTCCCCTATCTTGAAGAGTGGAGTCCCCGGCAATGGCGCCATAAAAACTCTTGCTAGGCTTCTCGCCCCTCGTTGGTTACCCCAAGTGGAAGGTGTGAGATGTAGTGTTGCGGAAGTTTTTCCCTTGGCAAAGATACCAAGGATCGAATCCCCAGAGACTCCTAGGTTCAACAAGAAGGTGTCAACTGCTACGGTGCCAGATATTAGAAATAAACATGGACCTGCACACAGATACAAATAACTTTGATCCCAACGAGTACAGAGAGGTTGTCAATCCCTCCGGCCTTGTAGTTCACAAAGGATTAAACACAAGTGATAGTAGTGATAGATATAATTGCAATAGTAAATAAAAGCGAAAAGTAAATAGCGGATGTGATCAATGATGGTAATATGGACCGGAGTCTCATGATGTTCACTAGTGATGTCTATCTCCCAAAAGACGATAAAACAGCTACGTGAGGTAAACGAATTACAGCTGGGCAATTGACAGGACCATGTGCGCAAACCAATGCTGACTACATTGCAAGAAAGGTTGAGGTTCAAAGCATGGGCGGTACGCCAAAGTAAGTAGACCGAAATCCATCAATATCTACTACTAATCATCCACCTTGAGATATCTATCCAGAACATCTCGCTGGTATTAAGTTGCGAGTCCCACCCATAGTGTAAACTCAATGCAACAGACAACTGCATTAAAAGAACTTTGCGTAAAATAAACAATCCTTGCACCCGCGGGCACAAGCACCGTTGTTTTCCCCCTTGTGGCAACAACACATCCCCTAGACTCATGTTTCTGTCACTCAAACTAGTCATCGAGGGGCATGAACCCACAATCAAGCATAACGTTCCCTCTTGGAGTCACTACCTATTACTTGGACAAAGCAATAAATAACAACGGAGAACATGCAAGAATTACTTACGAACATAAATATAAAAGAGGTAGATCAAATATATTACTCAAGCACAATCTGAACATAATCTCATAATCCATCGGATCCCAGCAAACTCATCATAGCAACAGCATAAGGATTACATATGTGCCTCGATCATGTAGGGCAGCTCACGAGGACTAATTAGTGAAGCACAAGAACGGGAGGAAAACATCACATAGCTACTGCTCATGGACTTATGGTCCAAGGGAGACTACTCACAACTCATCCGGGAGGCGTCCATGGTGGTGGAGAGGCTCCCGGTGGTGATCCTCCCCTCCGGCAGGGTGCCGGGAAGAGTTCTCCTGGTGCTCCCGATCTTGGAAGCGGAGGCGGCGGCGGAACAGAGATGAGATCGCGAAAAAGGGTTCCTGCCTCGAGGGTTTCGGGAGACGCTTTAAATATATGCCAAAGGGGGGCATCGGAGGAGCCTCGGGGGGCCCAGGCGCCCCCCCGGCGCGGCCTAGGGGGGGCGCCGCCAGGGCGCCTGGAGCCCTGGTGGCCCCCCTCGGCTGTCCTTCGGGCGCACGGTAGTTTCTGGAACGCTGATTTTTTATATAATTTTTCTGGATTTTTCCTGGCAGTTCTCGTAATGTGAAAACCTGAAATACAAAAACAGCCGAAAACGGAAACTGGCACTGGGGTGCACTGAGTTAATAGGTTAGTCCAAATATGATCATAAGTGTATGGAAGTGTATAAATATTATAGCAATATCACCCAAAAGAGGCATGGAGCAAGCAGAAATTATAGATATGTTTTGGACGTATCAGTGCCCCCTACTCATACTGTCAGACTTAGAACCACGACAGTTGGCGCCCACCGTGGGGCAAGGCGTCTTAGCGACTTCTGGTAAGGTTGCAAAATTTTCTCCGACCTCCTTCGTCATGGTTTCCTGCTGTGGTCTGGCGTTGGGCCGCGAGATCCGACTCGGCGCGCTCGTCTTCATCGCTCACGACTCCGCTTGGCTCCAGCAGGCTCCTCTTGACGTTGAGGCACTGCCCGTCCGCGGGGCTATGCACTTCCGTGCCAGCGCCTGCGGCGTCCTCTTTTGGCAGCCGTCGACTCAGTACCTACCGATTCCTACATCGTCCTCCATCCCCGCCGGACATCGTCGCAAGCAATCCGGTCGCTCACGGCTCCAGCGGTGGGTGAAACACGCAGTGGCCCACCAAGCGGCCACCCCTCAGGTCGCGGCCATCGAGCCCGACGGTTACCTCTAGGGGCCGGTCGATCCGTCGGTCGAGCTCGTGGATTCAGTTTCCGAGTGCGGGAGCAGCGATCCCGCAGCAGAAGTCCTGATGATCGAGTCACGCCGCAGCCCGCCAGGTTTTCCTCGCGGTGGCGACGGCGGCAGCGGTGGCGGTCATTCATACGACAACGACGGATACATTCCTCAACCCCTCACTGTTGAGCAGAGGGACGAGCTCTGCCGCCGCAATGAGGACGCGCTCTTCACCCCTATCGTGGGGGATACTCCGGAGGCTCTGGCCCTGGAGGCCACGCGCTTGGAGAATATCCAGCGCGCACTCGACGAACGGGCCCGCCGATTGGTCCTCGAGTCTAGTCGACGACTGCGGCAATCGCACCTGCGCGAGACTCAGGTGTTCCGTACACCAGTCAGGAACCTCGAAGAAGCGGCTCGCATCGTGGAGTCTATTCAACCATCTCAGTCGGAGGCTGGGAGGGGCCTTCAGCAGATCCGAGAGTTGCTCCGAACGGCTGAGGAGAAAAACGCGGCTGTCTCTCAGTCGCGCAACAAGATTCACAGTAGATCGGTGGCTGCGGACACCGTTTAGTCAGCCCACAGTCCAAGATCGCCCCCAAGGCGTGAGGATCGTGGCCCATGGCAAGATCGACATCTGGGCCGGAATGACGAGCAATATGACCGTCGACCCGGTCATCACGACCGCCGTCGAGTGCCTACGCCTCCTCCGAGAAGCGGATCGTTCTCGCCCAGGCGGCACGAAGGCAGGCACTTACGCGACGACGAGCGGAGGATTCCCCCAGATCCCCGGAGGCCCGGCTTCGATGCAAGGTCTATCCTTGTGCAGGGGCTGGTCGACCGGAACAGGGCGTTTAGAGAAGAGCAAGGCAAAGATCGTCCGAGTGGAAGCCGAGCATCCGTCTCTGGGCCCGAGTGTTTTAGCAGTGCCTTCAGGGTCGCTGAGATCCCCCCGAACTTCAGGTTGGCGGCGGGGGTAAACAAGTTCACCGGCGAGTCAAAACCAGACACCTGGCTTGAGGACTACCGAGTGGCTGTGCAGATTGGAGGCGGCAATGATGACGTAGGCATGAAATACCTTCCTCTGATGCTGGGCGGTTCGGCTCGGACGTGGCTTAATCAGTTGGCCCCTCGGAGCATTTACAGTTGGGAAGAGCTGGCCCGAGTGTTTATTCGGATCTTCGAAGGAACCTGAAAACGACCCGCAGGCATCGCGGAGCTTTAACATTGCATGCAGAAGCCGAATGAAACCTTGAGGGATTACATACAGCGGTGGACCACCTTGCATCACATGGTGGAAAATGTGTCTGAGCACCAAGCAGTTTGCGCCTTCAAGGAGGGCGTACGATACCGAGAGCTGAATTTGAAGTTTGGTCGAACGGGCGACATGTCCCTATCCCGGATGATGGAGATTGTCAGTCGGTATGCTAACGGCGAAGAGGCCGATCGACTCCGCAGTGGCAAGAAACCAGTCGGACAAGATGATCAGAACTCCAATCGGAATCCCAAGCGCAAGGCCGAGCCAGCCGCTCAGGGCGAAGCTGCATTGGTAAACCAAGGGAAAGGCAAAGGAAAGCCCAAAGGGCCCTGGGTCCCCAAGAAATTAAAGGATCAAGCTGGGAATGATGTACTTGACCAGCCGTGTCCTATTCACACGAAGGAAGATGAAGATGGAAACTTGGTATATCCCAAGCACACCACTCGACAGTGCCGGATCCTGATCCAGAACTTCTAGAAAGATCAGTCGACTGAGAATGAAAAGGAATCAGAGGAGACCAAAGACAAGGAAGGGGATGGAGGATACCCCCAGATCAACTCCACTTTGGTGATCTTTGCAGACGTCGAAAGCAAAAGTCGACTAAAATTCATCAACAGAGAAGTCAACATGGTAGCCCCGGCAACAACCACATTTCTGAAATGGTCTAAGACCCCCATCACATTCGACCAGTCTAATCACCCCGCGCACATTGCTACCCCTGGGTGGCAAGCGCTGGTGGTCGACCCAGTGGTCGAGGGCACGCGTCTGACCAGGGTCCTGATGGATGGAGGCAGTGGTTTGAATATTCTGTATGCAGCAACCCTCCGGGATATGGGCATCCCGATGTCCAAGCTGAGTGAAAGCAACATGAGGTTCCACGGGGTCATCCCCGGGAAGAAGGCCGACTCACTTGGCCAAATCACACTCGACGTAGTCTTTGGCGACTCGAAGAATTTTCGCAAAGCGAAGCTGACATTTGAAGTGGTGGACTTCAATAGCGCTTATCATGCCATTCTGGGTAGGCCCGCCTACGTCAGGTTCATGGCTCAACCGTGTTATGTATACCTCAAGCTGAAGATGCCGGGACCCAACGGCGTTATAACCGTCACGGGGAACCGTCAGAAAGCGGAAGAGTGCTTCCAGAAAGGCTCGAAGATCGCTGACGAGCAGATGGCAGCAGTAGAGATGGAGGAGTACCAGAAAAGTGTGGATTCGAGTGACTTGCTACGGGCCAAGAAGCTTCCAAGTCAGCTTTCCAGTCGGCTGGAGAGACGAAGCCCGTACACATGCACCCCACCGACCCCAACACAGTACCGACCCATAATTTCACTACACTCGACAGCAAATAGGAAGAAGTGCTCATCCAGTTCCTCCGTGAGAACTGGGACATCTTCGCATGGAAACCATCAGACATGCCAGGTGTACCCAGGAGACTGGCTGAGCACCATTTGCGAGTCGACCCAAAAGTGAAGCCTGTGAAGGAACATCTCCGTTGGTCCGCTGCGGAGAAGAGAAAGGCAATTGGCGAGGAAGTGACTCGGCTTCTAGCAGCTGAGTTCATCTGCGAGATCTACCACTCCGAGTGGCTCGCCATTGTCGTCATGGTCCCCAAGAAGGACAAGTCTCTCCCATGTGCATCGATTTCAAGCATATCAACCGGGCCTGCCCGAAGGATCATTTTCCTCTCCCCCGCATCAATCAGATAGTCGACTCGACTGCGGGATGCGAGCGTTTGTCCTTTTTGGACGCGTATTCCGGGTACCATCAGATCCGACTGTTTGGACCCGATGAAATCAAGACAACTTTCATCACCCCTTTCGGGTGTTTCTGTTATGTCACCATGCCTTTCGGTCTCAAGAATGCCGGCGCTACCTTCATGCGCATGATCCAAAAGTGCCTGCTGAAGCAAATTAGTCGGAACGTCGAAGCATACATGGATGACATCGTGGTCAAGTCGCAGAAAGGTCCCGACCTGTTGACTGACCTCGCCGAGACATTCGCAAATCTAAGAAGCTATGATATCAAGATCAATCCATCGAAGTGTACGTTTGGAGTACCGGGCGGCAAGTTGCTCGGTTTTCTCGTTTCCGAACAAGGAATCGACGCCAACCCAGAAAAGGTCGGCACCATCCTCCGAATGAAACGCCCCGAGTGTGTACACGACGTCCAGAAGCTTACTGGTTGCTTGGCCGCATTGAGTCGATTCATTTCTCATCTCGTTGAGAAGGCATTACCCTTCTATTGACTGATGAAGAAATCAGAAAAGTTCGAGTGGAATTCCGAAGCCGAAGCAGCGTTTGAAGAGCTCAAAGCCCTGCTGTCCACCCAGTCGGTGCTCGCTGCCCCAGTCAGCAAACAGCCTCTCTTACTATACATTGCACCCATCGGACAAGTTGTCAGCACTGTACTCACGATCGAGCGGGAAGAAGAAGGAAAGGCCTACAAAGTCCAGCGCCCAATCTATTACATATCCGAAGTTTTGACTCCCTCCAAGCAAAGGTACCCACATTACCAGAAGCTTGTGTACGGGATTTACTTGACAGCAAAGAAGGTTGCCCACTACTTCTCAGATTATACAATCTCAGTCGTCAGCGACGCCCCACTATCAGAAATTCTGAACAACCGAGACGCAACCGGTCGAGTGGCAAAATGGGCGATTGAACTTCTTCCGTTAGATATCAAGTTTGAAGCGAAGAAAGCCATCAAGTCTCGGGCAATAGCAGATTTTGTGGCCGAGTGGATAGAACAAGAGCTGCCGACTCAGGTTCAGTCGGATCACTGGACTATGTTCTTTGATGGATTCAAGATGTTGAACGGATCCGGCGCAGGTGTGGTCCTGGTATCTCCCAGGGGCGACAAGCTCAGTTACGTCCTTCAAATCCACTTTGACTCATCGAACAACGAAGCTGAGTACGAAGCACTTTTGTACGGGTTGCGCATGGCCATCTCACTCGGCGTCCGTCGCCTGATGGTCTACGGCGACTCAGACCTAGTGGTGAACCAAGTGATGAAGGAATGGGATGTCAGGAGCCCGGCAATGACCAATTATTGCAGTGCAGTACGGAAGCTTGAAAAGAAGTTCGAAGGTTAAGAGCTCCATCACGTGCCCAGAGCCAAGAATCGGCTTGCCGATGACCTCGCGAAAATTGGGTCCACTCGGAAGCCTATACCCAAGAATGTATTTCTGGAACATATGCACACCCCCTCAGTCAAAGAAGACCCCTTCACGGAGGAACCCCCATAGCCAGTCAGTGCGTCAGATCCGACTGAAGTCGAAGTGCCTGCAGTGGTCGACCTGATCATGGAGGTTTTAGTGATTACGCCCGTCTGGACTGCGCCATACATAGCATATCTGCTCAGGCAAGAACTCCCAGAAGATAAAGAAGAAGCACGCCAGATCGTCCGTCGATCCAAGGCTTTCACCGTCATTCAGGGTCAGCTCTACAGAGAGAGTGTCACCGGGGTCGATCAGCGTCGCGTCACCCTAGAGAAGGGTCGACTTATTCTGAATGAGATTCTCTCGGGGACTTGTGGCCACCATGCTTCCTCTCGGACTATAGTGGCCAAGGCGTACCGAGCCTGGTTTTATTGGCCCCGAGCCAACGAGATGGCTAAAGACATCATGGATAAGTGCGAAGGCTGCTAGTTCTAGTCCAACATGTCCCACAAGCCAGCGTCTGCTCTGAAGACCATTCCACTAGTTTGGCCCTTTGCCGTTTGGGGCTTAGACATGGTTGGGCCCTTCAAAACTGGTAGAAGCGGATTCACTCACCTGCTCGTGGCAGTCGACAAGTTCACCAAATGGATTGAGGCCAAGCCCATCAAGAACCTCGAGTCGAGCACCGCCATCAGCTTCATCAGGGAATTGATATTCAGATATGGAGTCCCCCACAGCATCATCACGGACAACGGCTCCAACTTTCACTCGGATAAATTCAGAGCTTTCTGTTCCTCTCAAGGAACACGAGTCGACTATGCCTCCGTAGCACATCCGCAGTCGAATGGACAGGCAGAAAGAGCAAACGCTTTGATTCTCCAAGGCCTGAAGCCACGGCTCATGCGTGACCTTAAGCATGCCGCCGGAGCTTGGGTAACTGAACTACTGTCTGTCTTCTGGGGACTGAGGACAACTCCAAACCGTTCGACTGGTCGTACCCCTTTCTTCATGGTCTATGGAGCTGAAGCCGTGCTGCCAAGTGATTTGTTACATAACGCCCCCCGGGTGGAACTTTTCTCTGAAGCCGAAGCAGAGCAAGCTCGTCGGGATGCTGTCGACCTCTTGGAGGAGGAACGTGAGATGGCCTTGATCCGCTCGACCATCTATCAACAAGACCTGCGTTGATTCCATGCTCGCGACGTCCAAAGCCGAGCATTTCAGGAAGGAGACCTGGTTCTTCGAGTGCATCAGAAACGGCCACACAAGCTCGCCCCAGCCTGGGAAGGCCCCTTCATCATCACCAAGGTGCTGCACAATGGAGCGTATCACCTCTACAACGTTGCTAAGAAGAAAGATGAACCTCGTTCGTGGAACGCGGACTTGCTCCGTCGCTTCTACACTTGAAACACTCGAACAGTCGAGTTGTAATAAAGATTTTCCGGTTTATTTCAAAGACAAGTTTACAATGATCCCTTAATGATTGTTGGTTTCTATGATGCTGGCCTTCAAAATCCCCCAGTGGGTGCTTAGCCACGAACCCGATTCGCCTAAGTTACAAAAACTACTCCTAGTGAAGAGCAACCCTCTCACTCGGGGGCTTAGCCGCGAACCCAATTCGCCTAAGTTGCAAAAACTACTCCGAGTGGAGAGCAACCCTCTCACTCGGAGGCTTAGCTGCGACCCTGTAATCGCCTAAGTAACGAAAACTACTCCGAGTGAACAGCAACCCTCTCACTCAGGGGCTTAGCTGCGGTCCTCCGAGCTGCGTCATAAGTACAACGTGGCTATGTCCTCCGAGCTCTGCCACAAGTACAACGTAGCTTGGTATCGCCTAAGTTACGAAAACCACTTCGAGTAAAGAACAACCCTCTCACTCGAGGGCTTAGCTACGGTCCTCCGAGCTGCGTCATAAGTACAACGTGGCTATGTCCTCCGAGCTCTGCCACAAGTACAATGTAGCTTGGAATGGCCTAAGTTACGAAAACCACTCTGAGTGAAAAACAACCCTCTCACTCGGGGGCTTAGCAGCGGTCCTCCGAGCTGCATCATAAGTACAACGTGGCTCTGTCCTCCGAGCTCCGCCACAAGTACAATGTAGCTTGGAATCGCCTAAGTTACAGAAACTACTCCGAGTGAAGAGCAACCCTCTCACTCGGAGGCTTAGCTGCGACCCTGTAATCGCCTAAGTTACGAAAACCACTCCAAGTGAAGATCAACCCTCTCACTCGGGGGCTTAGCTGCGGTCCTCCG
>LR738715.1:300757715-300777526 GCA_902687465.1 Secale cereale | reverse complement strand
CACAAGTACAACGTAGCTTGGAATCGCCTAAGTTACAAAAACTACTCCGAGTGAAGAGCAACCCTCTCACTCGAAGGCTTAGTTGTGACCCTGTAATCGCCTAAGTTACAAAAACCACTCCGGGTGAAGAGCAACCTTCTCACTCGGGGGCTTAGTTGCGGTCCTCCGAGTTGCGTCATAAGTACATCATGGCTCTGTCCTCCGAGCTCCGCCACAAGTACAACGTAGCTTGGAATCGCCTAAGTTGCGTGAACCACTCCGAGTGAAGAGCAACCCTCTCAATCGGGGGCTTGGCTGCGGTCCTCCAAGCTTCGCCGCAAGCACAACGTTGCCATCAAGACGTCGACTCAAAATCCAAACGACCAAAAAGAGTCGGAAGCAAAACGAGCGAATGCAAAAGGAATCAAATCCAGATAAAAGCCCCGCAAGATTCGGGCAAGAGTACCTGGGCCACGAGCCCACAAGAGTTTAACGGTTACAGGATCACTCGGCATTCCGAGGCAAATTGAATCAAAGTATCAAATTCATTCACTCCTCAGGAGGAGGCGGACTTGCAGGTGCAACAAACTGGTCCAGGTCGATCCCATCGGTGATACAGGTGGCTGCTTCCAAGAAAGTCTCCATGAACGACTAGAACTGGAGCTCCTTCGTGTTGGCGACCTTGAGCGCCGCAAGCCTCCTCTCCTTCTCGTCCTTGCAGTGCACACGGACCAAGGATAGCGCCACGTCAGCTCCACAGCGGGCGAATGACTTCTTCCACTCTTGCACTCGACTAGGGATCTCATTGAGTCGAGTCATCAAGGACTCGAGGTCGTTCTCCTGCACGACTCCCCTCCAGAGTGCGGGGTCGATCCGAGCCATCACTGCTTTCAGCCGACCCAGGTAGCCCGTGGCAGCGGTAAGGCGGGACTCCAAACTCAAGATATTCATGGCAGCTTCGTCCTTGACAATGGAATTGACTAGGTCCAGGCCGGGCTCGATCCGTCCAGTCACTTCTTCAAAGTTGCGACATAATTCTACACAACAAGGAACGCGTCGAGTCAGAAAGCAAATTACGGGTCTACCAATCCGACTAAGTCTGAGCAAAAGAGATATACCTTCAAGCACAAGATACCACCTCTTGGTGAGGTCGCTGAGATAAGCCTCCAGGTCGTTCTTCTTCTGGAAGAGGCCCTCGTATTTCTCGTTCAGGGCGTTCTTAGCACCCTTCAGTCGAGTCACTTCTTGGTTGGCCGCGTCGAGAGAACTCTTCAACCTGATAATCTCCGCCTTGAGCGTGCCAACTGAAGCCAGCTTCTGCTCCGCCAGTTCAGTTTTCTCCTAAGCCCTCTGCTGCGCCTCCGCCAAGTCGAGGTCCTTCTGCTCCAGGGCCGCCTTTAGTTTGCCTACAAGAGACGTCACTAGACAGATGAACATGAGGAAACACAGGGCATACTTATCAAAGGTCAGTCGACGAGCCGTTCGTGTTATTTACCAGCTGCTTAGTCCCGAGTCTTCTTCAAGTGGTCCCGAGCCAGCTGCAAGTCGAGATTGAGCTGGACCTGCTTCTTCTCAAGGTCCGCAAATTTGGCTCCGAACTCACAAGATCTCTGCATCAACACAACAAATCAGAATTCTAAGACTACAGTCGAGTCAAACACTCAACCGCAGTCTCGGGCACTACACCCAATGGGTGCACTAAGCGTGCCCCCACTGGTTCTCGCCTGGCCAAGATCAGTCTGGCCGAGCTAAAAAAACAACACAAGGAGGAAAAGTTCTATTATCAGACCATGGCCGACTACCAGCAGTCGACCACTGTCTTGGCGGCTACACCCAATAGATCTACTGAGCGTGCCCCACTGGTTCTCACTCGACCAAGATCAGTCTGGCCCGAGCTCAAGAGAAGTACAAAAGCAAACAAGAAATTCTAAAGACCACGGTCGACTGACCTTAGTCGACCATGGCCTCAGGGACTACACCCACTGTGCGCATTGAGCATGCCCCTAGTGGTACTATCGGACGACCTTTAAACGCTAAAAGCTACAAGACAAGGCACCCAGTGGGTGTGGCATCATCTTACAAACAAGGCAGTAGATTTCTCAAACTGAAGACTACACCAATACAGCAAATCAGTCGGAAGAGACAAACCTGGACGTTGGTCCGAAGGGCTGAGCTAGCGTCGTAAGCAGCCATGCTAGCCTCGTACGCCTCCTTCGTCCTCTCCATCATCAGCCCCACCTAACAAACGGCTTCTTGAGCCGCGCCCACGGGATCCTCCGGGATGCGATGGGTGGAGAAGAGAACAGACGATGGAGTAGGCGCTGGGTCGACGGTCGGAGCAGGCGTTGGGTCGACGGCCCCTCCAGTCGACGAAGAAGGGCGCACGGTCAACACGGGGTCGGCGAAGGAGACCGTGGTCCGGGCCACGTCTTCCTGTTGCTGGGCCTCAGAGCCAGAAGGCCCCTTCCGCCCCTTCCTTCCCGTGCGTCGTCGAGCCACTCCCAAGCGCTCCTCATCGTCATAATCATCATCGTCTGGGAGCTCTATAACATGGCGTGCCACTTCAAAAAAGACAATTATGAAGTTCAGTCGACCGTCAGCTTGAACCGACGAAAAGTTAAGCACGATCTACAACTCGCACCTGCGTGGGACGTAGCAGCATCCGCGGTCTCCTCATCATCCCGACCCTTGTCGATATCCATCGAGGTCGCGGAAGCAGCAGCACTGAAAATTTCATTGAAAATGAGTCGACGAAGACAGAGCCGACCTTTGAAAGGCAGAAAGAAATAAAGCAGAACAGCACTTACGTGGAGGCGATTGGGACATCCACCTTGATGTTGGGCAGGACCTTCCGGGGCTTGGCGGTGGTGACCTTGGGCTGCTTGGGCGCCTTTTCGGATGGGTCGGGAGTGGCCGTACGAGCCCGCTTTTGCACCTGGGAACTGGAGGGGCCTGCTCGAGAGCGCACAACCCCTGGGTCGTGTTTTTCCTTGGAGCGCTTCTCGCCACGGGGAGGTGACTCGACCTCCTCCCCGCTGCTGGAGTCCTCGCTCTCCTCTCCGGTTTCTTCGCCGTACTTCCACTCGGAGACGTCGCCCGCACCCTCTTCGCCCTCCTGGACCTGATCCCCGTTGGGCACCGAGTACATTTTGGTGTAGATCTGCAGAAAAGAAGGATTAGCCAAATGTCAGTCGGACTCATCAAGACAACTGCAAGCAAAGGACAAGAACATCAGTCGGAAGTCAAGGCCAGACCTTGTCAGGAAGATGGTCGGCGTCGAATGGGAGAACCCTTCCGGACCCCCTGGGGTTGTCTTTGTTCCCCGTAATGCACTTCAGGCCACCGACTTCACGTCCGCTGCCTCTGGGTGGACTCGTGACGAGTCGTCGACGCCGGAGTTCAGCTACATCGGGTGGTCTCGAGTTTGGAGAGGCTCGATCCTCTGCATGAGGTACACCACAAGCAGGTCCAGCCCTGTGACCCCGTCGCGGACCAACTGGACGACCCGTTCCACCAGCATGTCCACTTCCGCCCTCTCGGCCCGACTCACAACCAATGACGGAGGCTGGCTGGCTCGACCAAGAGAAAAGGGAGGAAGCCCGGTCGACTGACCAGGAGTCGGACTGTCCTTATAATAGAACCAAGTCGAGTACCAGCCCCGAACCGGCTCTGGAAAAATCATAGCAGGAAAAGCGCTCCTATTCCTAAGTTGGATGCCTAGCCCGCCGCACACTTGGATGACGTGCGTCTTCTCGTCACTCGGATTCGCCTTCTTGACGGTTTGCGAGCGACAAGTGAAAATATGTTTGAACAAACCCCAGTGCGGCCGACAGCCGAGGAAGTTCTCACACATCGAGATAAGCGCAGCCACGAAGGCAATTGAGTTGGGCGTGAAGTAGTGCAGCTGGGCACCGTAAAAAATCAGGAAGGCGCGAAAGAAAGGGTGCGGGGGCATGGAGAATCCTCGGTCGACGTGAGTCGCGAGGAGGACGCACTCGCCCTCCCGCGGCTGGGGCTCGAGCTCTCCGGCACCTGCCAGGAGCCGCGGGCGACCAGCCCCTCTTCCTCCAGCTCCTCCATGTCCTCCACCGTGATGGTGGACCTGATCCAGTCCCCCTGGATCCAACCATGAGGGAGCTCGGACCTCGACGACGACCCGCCGCGGCCGGACTGCTTCCCCTTCCCGTCGCCGCCTTCTTCGAGCGCTCTAGCGCCGCGGTCTTGTCTTTTCCCATGGCACGTGAGCCGGCGTTGGCTGTGGAGAAAGGAAGAAGGAGCAGAGGCACAACGGAGAGACGGAGGCCAGGAAACAGAGAATGGGCGCATAGTGCCCTCGCCTCGGACTCGGCGCACATTTATAGCACCACGGTCGAGTGACATACTGGTGGCCCCGAGCGATCCTATCAAATCCCGCAACACGCGCGGACGCGGTATGTGGCGAAAAAGGCGGCGCGAGGATCGAGGCGTCCCGAGCATATCCGATCCGATTGCCGCGGCACGACCCGTCCCGCACGCTTCCCAAATTTCGAAATCCCACAAAATCCGGCGACCAGAGAACAACCAATCCCACCGAAAACTGCGCACGCCAACGGCGCTCGGCGCCTCGCGCAAAGTTCAGTCGACGGGTAACACAACAAACACACTCATCAGTTCCAGAATCGATCAAGGCGACCAAGACGAGATTGAAAGAACAGCATGGTCCACAAGCTCAGAGAAGACTACCCCAAGGGCGTCGAATCCGGACCAAGGCTCTCTTCAGCACTCTCTCCTGCTCAAGCCTCAATCCATTCGGGGGCTACTGATGAGGTTATAGACCTAGGGTAGGGTCACAGGCCTGACCAAGGTACCCCACCCAAGGTCACTACCCCAGAAGATCAAAAGACAAAACCGATGATGGTAAGGACAGTCGACTGAGATGGCCCAAGAGGACATCCCACTTGACTGAACACCACATACCAGACGACTCAACTTCACTCGACCCATCCAAGGCACTCGACCCCCGAAGGTTAAAGGTCCCTTAGGACAGCAACGGTCTGGAATTTACTCGCTGCAGTGACTGCCCTTATTACTCTTTACTGCGGACGTTATCAGTAACGTCCGCCTTTATGTACATTGAACCATTAGTAACGTGGAGCATGGCTGGGGTCCCGACGCACTATATAAGCCACCCCCCCTCCTCCAGTACAAGGGTTCGCACCCGCTGTAACACACACCTATACATACTTCAGTCGACCGCCTTCGGGCACCGAGACGTAGGGTTGTTACTTCCTCCGAGTAGGGCCTGAACTCGTAAAACACCTTGTGTACAACCTCACCATAGCTAGGGACTTGCCTCCTCATACGTACCCCCTACTCGTACTGTCAGACTTAGAACCATGACACCTCCCCCCTAGGAGCATGCCTGTAGTACTTTGTTTTGATGACTTGTAGATTTTTGCAATAAGTATGTGAGTTCTTTATGACTAATGTTGAGTCCATGGATTATACGCACTCTCACCCTTCCACCATTGCTAGCCTCTCTTGTATCGTGCAACTTTCGTCGATACCATACACCCACCATATACCTTCCTCAAAATAGCCACCATACCTACCTATCATAGCATTTCCATAGCCATTCCGAGATATATTGCAATGCAACTTTCCATAGCCATTCAGATCTGAACATTCATGCCACAATTAAGAGAATTACATTGAAAAACTATATTGGTTAGCATTCACATCAAAAATTCTTTCTTTATCATTTACCTACTCGAGGACGAGCAGGAATTAAGCTTGGGGATGCTTGATACGTCTCCAACGTATCTATAATTTTTGATTGTTCCATGCTATTATTTATGAAGTCTTGGATGTTTAATGGGCTTTATCATTCACTTTTATATCATTTTTGGGACTAACCTACTAAAGCAAAGGCCCAGTCCAGATTGCTGTTTTTTTTTTGCCAATTTCAGGGTTTTGCAGAAAAGGAATATCAAACGGAGTCCAAACGGAATGAAACCTTCGCGAGAGATATTTTTGGAGGAAATCACGCTCGGGAGTCTTCGGGGCCAAGTTAGGGGACGTGGGACCAGCCCTCGAGGGTGGGGG
The DNA here is from genome assembly GCA_902687465.1 of Secale cereale. Lineage (NCBI taxonomy): Eukaryota > Viridiplantae > Streptophyta > Magnoliopsida > Poales > Poaceae > Secale > Secale cereale. The sequence continues at coordinate 300,771,463 of LR738715.1, read as the reverse complement.
CGCGCCCTCCTGCCTCGAGGCTGGCCCACACGGCCCCCGGTGCCCTCCTTCTTCCTATATATACCTACGTACCCAAAAAATCCATACGCAGAGAGAAAACCCTAGTTCCACCGCCGTAGCTGCTGTTCCCGTGGAGATCTCATCTTGGAGCCTGTTCCGGGAGGGGGATCCATCACGGAGGCTTTCATCATCTTCATCATCACCCTCACCATGAGTTGTGAGTAGTTTACCACAGACCTTCGGGTCCATAGCTAGTATCTAGATGGCTTCTTCTCTCTCTCTGGATCTCAATACAAAGTTTTCCTCGATCTTCGAGGAGATCTATTCGATGTAATCTCTTTTTGCGGTGTGTTTGTCGAGATCCGATGAATTGTGAGTTTATGATTAAGGTTATCTATGAAAGATATTTGGTTCTTCTCTGAACTTTTTATGTGTGCTTATAATATCCTTGCAAGTCTCTTCAAATTATTGGTTTGGTTTGGCCTACTAGATCTATAGTTCTTGCAATGGGAGAAGTGCTTGGCTTTGGGTTCAATCTTGCGGTGTCCTTTCCCAGTGACAGTAGGGGCAGCAAGGCACGTATTGTATTGTTGCCATCGAGGATAAAAAGATGGGGTTTTCATCATATTGCTTGAGTTTATCCCTCTACATCATGTCATCTTGCTTAAGGCGTTACTCTGTTCGTATGAACTCAATACACTAGATGCATGCTGGATAGCGGTCGATGTGTGGAGTCATAGTAGTAGATGCAGAATCATTTCGGTCTACTTGTCTCGGAGGTGATGCCTATGTACAATGATCATGCCTAGATAGTCTCATAATTATTCTCTTTTCTATCAATTGCTCGACAGTAATTTGTTTACCCGCCGTAGAATATCGCTATCATGAGAGAAGCCACTAGAGGAAACTATGGCCCCCGGGTATATCTTTATCATATTACTTTCCTGTCAACTAGCCTATTTCTGTAGCCATTATTTAGTTGCTTTCTTTACTTTTTGTTTCTATACCAAAAATACCAAAAATATAATTATCATCTCTATGAGATCTCACTATCGTAAGTGACCGTAAAGGGATTGACAACCCCTTATCGCGTTGGCTGCGAAGTTCTTATTTGTTTGTGCAGGTGTGAGGGACTGGCGCGTGGTCTCCTACTGGATTGATACCTTGGTTCTCAAAAACTGACGGAAATACTTACGCTACTGTGCTGCATCTCCCGTTCCTATTCGAGGGAATACAACGCAAGCTCAAGAGGTAGGAAGAAGAATTTCTGGCGCCGTTGCCGGGGAGGCTTACGCAAAAGTCATATACAAAGTACCTATCACAAACCCTTATCCTTAGCATTACATTTATTTGCCTCTCGTTTTCCTCTCCCCCACTTCACCTTTGCCGTTTTATTCGCCCTTCTTCCGCCGTGTGTTTATCGTTCGCTTGCTTCTTATTTGCTTGTGTGCTATGTGCCCTCAACTAGCTTGCATCTTCGTTTTCTAAAGTATGGATCCTCATCCACTTGCTAATCTCTTTAAGAGATCCCATTATGTTGAACCTATTGCTAGTGAGCTGCGTGCACTAGATTATCTCTATGGGGTTTTGCTTGAAATTTATGAATCTGAAAATTGTGAGGAATTGTTAAAAGAAAAAGTGATTCATGTTAGCTCCTTAAATGAAAAGCATGATTGCAATGATGTTATTATAAATTCTATTAATGTTAATTGTGCTGATAATATGCAAAACCCTGAGCTTGGGGATGCTAGTTTTGCTATGTCTACTACTTGTTACAATGATCATGATTGGGGTGATTCTTCTTATGATCTTGAAAATTTATTTAATCCCCATGATGAATATGAGATTGATAATAATGTTTTCCATAATATTGAAAGTGGGTTTGGAAGAGTGTCAACTTTAGATCCCACATACTTGGAGAATGTTCAATCTTATGAAACTTTTGATAAAAGTGGGTTTGGAGAGGTCAGGACTTTGGTTAATGTTAATCCCACTATTTTGGAAGGGTGTCAACTTTGCATGCATGTGGATCGTGTTGTGAATATGTTATGTGATAGCTATTTTGTTGAATTTAATCATGATCCTACATACAATTATTATGAGAGAGGAAAATATGGTTGTAGAAATCTTCATGTTACTAAATTACCTCTCGTTATATTGAGATTGCTATTGTTTCTTTCTTCTTCCTTGCATACGCTAGATCTTGCTTGCTATGATAATTTGTTTGCTTATAAAATGCCTATGCATAGGAAATATGTTAGACTTAGACATGTTTTTTTCACGTGCCTGGTGATGCTCTCTTCGTGTTTCAATTCTTATCTTTCATGTGAGCATCATTGAAATCTCAAGCAGATCTTAATGGCTATAAAGCAAGAGCTTGTTGGGAGGCAACCCAACTCTATATTTTTTGTTTTTGTTGGTGTTAGGGAATAAATATTGCATATAGCCTCTGATTAGATGTGGTTTCATGTTCTGTTTAGTGTTTGTGCCAAGTAGAACCTTTGGTAAGACTTGTGTGAAGTTTATATGATCTTACTGTGAAAAACAGAATCGTTAGCGCTTGCTAAAGTAGTCTTCAGATTTTACTGGAGCGTGATTTTTAGTTGATTATTTTTTCTTCTGATTGGTAGACAAATTGCGCAAATTTACCAATTTAGTTTGAATTTGTTGGAGTTACAGAAGTAGGCGAACCCTGCAGATTACTACAGACTGTTCTGTTTTTGACAGATTCTGCTTTTCGTGTGTTGTTTGCTTATTCCGATGCATCTATGAGTAATATTAAAGGATATGAATCACAGAGAACTTGGAGTACAGTAGTTTTAACACCAATATAAACAAATAATGAATTCCTTGCTGTACCTTTGAGTGGTGGTTTTCTTTCTCTTACTAACGGAGCTCACGAGAATTTTTGTCTAAGTTTTGTGTTGTGAAGTTTTCAAGTTTTGAGTATTGCTTTGATGGACTATGGAACAAGGAGTAGCAAAGGCCTAAGCTTGGGGATGCCCATGGCACCCCAAGTAAATACAAGATAATCAAAAGCCTAAGCTTGGGGATGCCCCGGGAAGGCATCCCCTCTTTCGTCTTCATCCATTGGTAACTATACTTGGAGCTATATTTTTATTCGCAACATGTTATGTGTTTTGCTTGGAGCGTCTTGTATAATTTGAGTCTTTGCTTGTTAGTTTGCCACAATCACCCTTGCTGGACACACCTATTTGAGAGATTTAAAAATGGCCTAGAAATTGTTAGAACACTCTATGTGCTTCACTTATATCTTTTGAGTTGAATAGTTTTTGCTGTAGTGTTTCACTTATATCTTTTAGAGCATGGTGGTGGTAATATTTTGTAGAAATTGTTGAACTCTCATGCTTCGCTTAGATCTATTTGAGAGTCTATTAAAACAGCATGGTAAAGTGTTTAGGCTAAAGAAACTAGTCTTCACATGATAAACATCTGATGTCAATGTAGTAAAAAAATTCACATCAAATGCATTGAATAGAAAGAGATGTTGGATGCTTGATAATTGTTTTGAGACATGAGGATAGTGATATTAGAGTCATGCTAGTGGAGTTATTATGAAATTGAGAAATATTTGTGTTAAGGTTAGTGATTCCCGTAGCATGCACGTATGGTGAACCGTTATGTGACTAAGTTAAAGCATGAGGTATTTGTATAGTGTCAACCTTTGTGTGGAGGTCGGGGGCGTGCGATGGTTAACTCCTACCAACCTCCCCCCTAGGATCATGCATTAATTGCTTTATTTTGATGACTCATAGATTTATGCAATAAGTATATGAGTTCTTATGACTAATGTTGAGTCCATGGATTATACGCACTCTCACCCTTCCACCATTGCTAGCCTCTCTTGTACTGCGCAACTTTCGCCGGTGCCATAAACCCACTATATATCCTTCCTCAAAATAGCCACAATATTATTCCTCAAAACAGCCACCATACCTACCTATCATGGCATTTCCATAGCCATTCCGAGATATATTGCCATGCAACTTTCCACCGTTCCGTTTATATATGACACGCATCATATTGTCATATTGCCATGCATGATCATGTAGTTGACATCGTATTTGTGGCAAGGCCACCATGCATAATCTTTTCATACATGTCACTCTTGTTTCATTGCACATATCGGTACACCGCCGGAGGCATTCATATAGAGTCATACTTTGTTGTTGTAGTATCGAGTTGTAATATTGTGTTGTAATGAAAGTGTGATGATCATCATTTTTAGAGCATTGTCCCATGGGAGGAAAGGCTGAATCTATAAAGCCCCTCCGCAAAAAAAAGAAAGGCCGAAGAAAAAAAAGAAAGGCCCAAAAAAATAAAAATAAAAGAAAAAAAGAGAAAAGAAAAGAAAAGAAAAAGGGACAATTGCCACTATCTTTTTCCACACTTGTGCTTCAAAGTAGCACCATGTTCTTCATTGTAGAGAGTCTCATGTTTAGTTACTTTCATATACTAGTAGGAATTTTCATTATAGAACTTGGCTTGTATATTCCAATGATGGGCTTCCTCAAATGCCCTAGGTCTTCGTGAGTAAGCAAGTTGGATGCACACCCACTAGTTTCTTTTGTTGAGCTTTCATTCATATTTATCTCTAGTGCATCCGTTGCATGGCAATCCCTACTAACTCACATTGATATCTATTGATGGTCATCTCCATAGCCCGTTGATACGTCTAGTCGATGTGAGACTATCTCCCTCTTTTGTCTTCTCCACAACCACCTCTATTCCACCCATAGTGCTATATCCATGGCTCACGCTCATGTATTGCGTGAAAGTTGAAAGGTTTGAAAAGATAGAGCATGAAAACAAATGCTTGGCTGAAATCGGGGTTGTGCATGATATGAATATTTAGTGTGATAATAAGGGAGCATAGCCAACACTATATGATTTTGTAGGGATAACTTTCTTTAGCCATAGTATTTTGAGAAGACACGATTGCTTTGTTAGTATTGCTTGAAGTATTGTTATTTCCTATGTCAATATAGAATTTTGTCTAGAATCTTTCAGATCTGAACATTCATGCCACAATTAAGAGAATTACTTTGAAAAACTATATTGGTTAGCATTCACATCAAAAATTCTTTCTTTATCATTTACCTACTCGAGGAAGAGCTGGAATTAAGCTTGGGGATGCTTGATACGTCTCCAACGTATCTATAATTTTTTATTGTTCCATGCTATTATTTATGAAGTCTTGGATGTTTAATGGGCTTTATCATTCACTTTTATATCATTTTTGGGACGAACCTACTAACCCAAAGGCCTAGTCCAGATTTCTGTTTTGCCTATTTCAGGGTTTTACAGAAAAGGAATATCAAACGGAGTCCAAACAGAATGAAACCTTCACGAGAGATATTTTTGGAGTAAACAACGATCGGGAGTCTTCGAGGCCAAGTCAGGGGACGTCGGACTAGCCCTTGAGGGTGGGGGGGCGCCCCCCTTCTCAGGGCATGCCCCTGCCTCGAGGCTGGCCCACACGGCCCCCGGTTCCCTCCTTCTTCCTATATATACCTACGTACCCCAGAAACTCCATACGCAGAGAGAAAACCCTAATTCCACCGCCATAGCTGATGTTCCCGTGGAGATCCCATCTTGGAGCCTATTCCGAGAGGGGGATCCATCGCGGAGGCCTTCATCATCTTCATCATCGCCCTCACCATGAGTTGTGAGTAGTTTACCACAGACCTTCGGGTCCATAGCTAGTATCTAGATGGCTTCTTCTCTCTCTGGATCTCAATACAAAGTTCTCCTCGGTCTTCGAGGAGATCTATTTGATGTAATCTCTTTTTGCGGTGTGTTTGTTGAGATCCGATGAATTGTGAGTTTATGATCAAGGTTACCTATGAAAGATATTTGGTTCTTCTCTGAACATTTTATGTGTGCTCATAATATCTTTGCAAGTCTCTTCGAATTATTGGTTTGGTTTGGCCTACTAGATCTATAGTTCTTGTAATGGGAGAAGTGCTTGGCTTTGGGTTCAATCTTGCGGTGTCCTTTCCCAGTGACAGTAGGGGCAGCAAGGCACGTATTGTATTGTTTCCATCGAGGATAAAAAGATGGGGTTTTCATCATATTGCTTGAGTTTATCCCTCTACATCATGTCATCTTGCTTAAGGCATTACTGTGTTCGTACGAACTCAATACACTAGATGCATGCTGGATAGCGGTCGATGTGTGGAGTAATAATAGTAGATGCAGAATTGTTTTGGTCTACTTGTCTCGGACGTGATGCCTATATACAATGATCATGCCTAGATAGTCTCATAATTATTTGCTTTTCTATCAATTGCTCGACAGTAATTTTTTTACCCGCCGTAGAATATCGCTATCATGAGAGAAGCCACTAGAGAAAACTATGGCCCCCAGGTCTATCTTTATCATATTACTTTCCCGTCAATGTGGGGACCCCGACTCATAAGTCATGATCACCGAATGCACGTGTATAGTAATCCCAGAGATCAATGCTCACTGAACACACAGAAGTTGAATAACAAGAGTCTTACATCCATATATATCGTATTACACAAATAGGACCATTATGGTCAAGTCTTGAGTATAACATCGCAACGGAAATATTCAATAATAACTTGGACCCATGCCATCTGCCTTAACCCTACAAGCATTCTGACTGGGATGGCGTCCTATTTCGCATGTTTGTCTCCATAGAATTCTTCTTCATGTTCCTGCTCCTCCATGCCTGGCCAATTAAATAACTAGTGGCAAGCCAATGAGTACTTTGAATGTACTCGCAAGCAACCCATGATTTGGTTCAAGGTAACAATGCAATTGTACAACAATGAGCAATCTAGCCACAAGCTAGAATAAATATTCTACCTTCAAGTATATGCATCAATAAATTTAGGTAACCTCGAAGACAGGTTACCGATATCAACATGAATAGGATTCAACTCAACGAGTCAAGTCACCACCTTGACTCAACACATACACATACTTTCACCGATATAGTACAATTCTGGACATAGTTTAAGTAGCACCACCCAACTGTCCATGACCGTGGACACGGCTATTCGAATAGTTTTACACTCTGCAGAGGTTGCGCACTTTACCCACAAGATCCGGGAAGCTTTCGTGTCACCCACGATCCTGCAGTACCTCAAGTACTCGGGGTAAGCACCCAGTCATTATCTTTCCCTAGACGACACTAACATAGGGTCCACTCGTTGGTGCACAGCCCTCGAGTACAAACAATAGATCATGGGACTTGCCGTATTTTCAATGTCACGCGTACACGAAGGGACCAACGGTGTGTCCGGTGCCCTGTGAAAACAGTCATGATCGCCTATCCGAGCACGACCCCGTCCCGGGAAAGACCTCAAGTCTTCCCATCACTAGTAATGTGGGCACCATGCTAGTATCGGCCTAAGTAATCAACAACGCCCCGTCCCATAAGGGGTAGAGTGGTTGCACATGTTTGGTTGGGACGGTAGTCACACATAAATCTAATCCATCATTTCACCCATGCACAAGATCTTTATCGCCACATCACTTCTTCCTCAAGTGATGACCTAACTCAACATCACCCTCGGGCATTAGGGGCACCCGATGTTTTTTTTGAAAAGAATGCAACCACGAAGGTTTCATGGCACAGGTGCATCACTAAGCATCACTACTAACCATTTGCATTGCATCTAGCACATAGCAAGATCATGAGTAAAGCATGCATCATGTGGTGGTTCTCATCTAGGTCACCACCGTCACTCTTATCATCATGCATTCGGAAATAAATGGGTTCCGAAGAACACAAGGGTATCATGGTCAAAGGGCTGCTTGCCTTATCCTTCCGAGTCTTCAAACCTTCTAGTCCTTCTCCGAGTACTCCGTTTATTTCGTCAACCTTATACAGCGCGCTGGGCGGGAGATAGTTGTGGGCCGGCCCAGCGGCTCGGGTGGGCGGGCAACAGGGGCGACGTCGAAGGTGCCCTCGCGTACTGCGCCTTCACTGTGGGGACGCGGAACCAGGCGAACCCACCTCCACTTGCCATCGTGGCCTGGTGGCTGGGTCACTTACGAGCGGGGCCCGCCTGCAGGGCCTCCGTCTTCTTCTTCCTCCCGCGCGCTTGCCCGGCCGAGGGAGCAGAGGACCCCGACGGCGACTGCCGGCACTACGGAGCACCTCCGGCGATGCTCTGGCTATGGATGGGCTCGGCGAAGAACCCCGCATCCATTCATGTATGCCACGACTACGAGGGATGGTCGAGTCGACGGCGGCTTGGACGCCGACGGACGGTGGTGTCGATGAGATTGGGCATGGCGCTATGGTGCGCCCTTGGATGAGAGGAAGAGCATGGGAGGTCCGCCTTGCTCAGGGGAGTCTGTCGGAGGAGAGAGGAGAGGGAGAAGAGCTCAGGCTTGGCCAAATTTAAGCGGAGGCCGGCGGCGAGACTCCGGCCAGGGAGGTGGCTGTAGGGCACAAGGGGGAAAATGGGCTGGTCCAGGAGGTGCACGAGAGAAAGAGAGAGCCAAGGGGCTCCAGAGGAAGGCCTAGGGCGGCCCTATATAGTGAGGCCATGGCTCACCGTGGACGCGGCCTACGGGCGCCCGCGGAAATGGCCGGGGTGGCCATGGGAGGAGGCTCGGGGATGTCTGCGGTGTGTGTGGGCATGGTCCAAGCCGAGGGGAGGGGAGAGAAGGAGCGGGGAGCGTCAGGGTAGCGCGCGTGTGAGGCTGCCCACTGGAGCGCTCGGGCGGCCATGGCGCGCGTCCGAGCAGGGGCCGGAGAGAGAGAGGAAGAAGGGGGCCAACCAGCTGCCGTGTCCCGGACGTCGAGGTGGCCTGGGGGGACATGCTGGGGAGGCCCGAGGCTGTCGGGTGCTCCTGATTGGAGGTGGCTACAGTGCGCCAGGGCACTATAGCGCGCTCCAGAGCGCGAGCTCTGCATGCCATGGCATAGAAAAGTGTCATATGCGTGTCCCCTTATGTCCAGCAGTGCTAGGGGTTAGTAAACAATGCACAGACGGCCTGGGATGCCCTGGAGGGCCACTGGAGTGAGGAGGGAGGTGAGAATGGAGGAGAATGCTGCTGTCCAGAAGAGTAAAATGGGGTTTTCACCACTCAATCATTGAGCTCTGGCCATGGGGAAGTTACTGGATGTAGAAGATGATCAGGTTTACCTGTGGTAAGAATTTTAGGTAAAGGGGAATAGTGAAAGGGGTCAAAACAATGGTTTTGGAAGAATGGCAGAAGGTGTTTGATGTAGTTTTGGGCAAGCAAATGACTTCCAATTGACATGAGACTTAACAGGATGAAATGGCACATAGGTTTAGGCCCTTCCACCAAATTTGAGCTCATTTGGGCAAAGTTGCCAATGCAACTTTGGTGAACCCTAGAAATCAACATAAATGGATTTCTCAAGATTAGGTTAAGCAAATCATCTCCCCTTGATGCACCACTTGGTGTAGTGTCATAATTTGGGGTTGTGAACATGTCCACAAAATTTGAGGCCCCAAGTAAAAAGTTGGCAATGTAGAGTTGTTCAAATTTGGATCTGGTCAGAAAGGGATTTGGGGCACTTAGATCAAGTTATGCTTCTCCAATACTTGTGCCATTTGGCATAGATGCATAATTACATCATTTAGCATGTGCAACAAGTTTGAGAGCATTTCGACAAGTTTGGCAATGTAAAGTTGCTCAAACTTCAAAATGGACAGAAATGGTTTTGAGGGGATTAGATGATGTTTCCTTGATCTTCAAGGCATGAGGCCTTGTAAGATCATCACATATGTCATATTTGACATGATGGAATTTCCCTGGAATTTTTGGAGAATATTTCCTTTGTAAATATTTCAAAAGTTTGAAATATCCAGAAAGGGTTTTGGAAGGATTTGTCCAATATTTTGAACATGACCATGTGTTGAAACTCTTATATATGGACAATATATGTCCTATGAGTTTCCTGAATTTTGGAAAATATTTTTGAAATAATTAAATAATTTTTCCCTATTAAAGACCTTTTCTGGCCTGAAGAAAAAGCTTTTAAATAAAATATAAAAATAACTTTTAAAATTATAATTTTGTGGTTTCTGGAAGTCCTATACCTAATAGGATTCAAATATACCTTTTTAAAGATTTTTCACACCCTAAATAAGGTACTTGTAGTGCAAACCTCAATTCAGGGATTTTTGGAAAACTAATTTTAGAAAATACTATTCGGCCAAAATATTTTTATAAGAAAATTCTATACTGTTCTATACACATGGTATGATCATTTAGAAAAGGTTTTGGATCAAGGAGATGAAGTGTAAGAGTTGGAGGATTTATTTGATTTTTAGAGCACTAGCAAACAGCAGACAGAAAATCATTCAAGCAAAGTCAAAAACACTCAAAAGTTTTTGTCAATCCACATTTTTAGCATGATTATTAGCTTAGGCAATGTGGCATGAAAATCAGGGTGTGACAGACCTACCCCCCTTACAAGAATCTCGTCCCCGAGATTCCCAGACTAGGCATGGAAAGGAATACGAAGTCTTGGATACGGGGTAGTCTTCACTTCTTCTCGTTGGTTCTGGTTCTGAGTGGTGCTCCATGGAATCTTGAAGTACTTGGTGGTGTGGATTCTTGCTTGTTGCCCTCTTTGATGCAGGTTGCTGAGGGGTCTCTTGCATAGGTTAGGTTGAGCTAGATGTCAAAGGCTCGGTGATTGATGTCCTTGCGGGGACCGGGCTAGTTAGGAAGCAAGAAGTACTTCCAGAGTGGTGTCCCGTGGAATATTTGGTGCACGGTGGGTATCTCAGGTGGTAAATCTAGCTGGTAGCCGTCTACTATTTGACTGGCAGTAAACTTGAAGAAAGTCAATAAATCTTGGTGTGAGCGTCCCTTCGACACGGAAATGCTCGGTCCTTCGAGAGGAGTGGTTTGCAGATACGCCCGGTCTTGGACGCAGGAGTTTACTTCTTGATGACGGTGGTCGGTGTAGTTCTTCCTTCTTGACATGTCGGTCTTCAATCGTCTTCTAACCAGCTGTACAGCTCTTCCCTCGTCTTCGGGTAGTCAAGAATGTTGCCAAATAAGGATGACAACTAACTTGTCCAAGTACTCCATGAAGTCTATGGGGTACGCAAGGTTGGCTGTGGTATTGGTGGTGGTCTCCGTTGAGTATTCGCAAAGGCCTTCCTGACTTAGAGCCAAGGCCCGCGGTCGTGATCTGACCGGGTTGTGGCTTGGGGGGGCTTAAGGGTTTCAAGGATTCTAGTGAGTGAGTGAACGTTTATTATCTTATCCTTAAGCATGGTTTCTGAGATGCCAATAGATCTATCTAGTACTCCGAACGAAAAAGCATCTTCTCGCATAGACCAACTTTAATCACCACGCATGCCATACATATCCTCATGCCATACACGAATAACAAATACTTGCAACCCGACATGTAAGAGGGGTTGTCAATCCCTCCCGCGTAATTGATTGGTAAAATGATAGATGAATAATAGCAAATGGAACAATGGCAAATATAACTCAGCGAGTTATTTTTGGGTTTTCCATAATATAGATCTGGAAATAAAAGTTGCAAATAAAGGAAAAAGCAAGTGCCAGTATAGATCTGAAAGTATATGATAGGAAAATAGACCCGGGGGTGATGTCTACTATGCAACCCTCTTCTTGTAGACGTTGTTGGGCCTCGAAGTGCATAGGTTTGTAGGATAGTAGCAAATTTCCCACAAGTGGATGACCTAAGGTTTATCAATCCGTGGGAGGCATAGGATGAAGATGGTCTCTCTCAAACAACCCTGCAACCAAATAACAAAGAGTCTCTTATGTCCCCAACACACCCAATACAATTGTAAATTGTATAGGTGCACTAGTTCGGCGAAGTGATGGTGATACAAGTGTAATATGGATGGTAGATATAGGTTTTTGTAATCTGAAAATATAAAAATAGCAAGGTAACTAATGATAAAAGTGAGCACAAACGGCATTGCAATGCTTTGAAACAAGGCCTAGGGTTCATACTTTCACTAGTGCAAGTTCTCTCAACAATAATAACATAAATGGATCATATAACTATCCCTCAACATGCAACAAAGAGTCACTCCAAAGTCACTAATAGCGGAGAAGAAACGAAGAGATTATTGTAGGGTATGAAACCACCTCAAAGTTATTCTTTCTGATTGATCTATTCAAGAGTCCGTAGTAAAATAACACGAAGCTATTCTTTCCGTTCGATCTATCCTAGAGCTCGTACTAGAATAACACCTTAAGACACAAATCAACCAAAACCCTAATGTCACCTAGATACTCCATTGTCACCTCAAGTATCCGTGGGCATGATTATACGATATGCATCAGACAATCTCAGATTCATCTATTCAACCAACACAAAGAACTTCAAAGAGTGCCCCAAAGTTTCTATCGGAGAGTCAAGACGAAAACGTGTGCCAACCCCTATGCATAAATTCCCAAGGTCACGGAACCCGCAAGTTTATCACCAAAACATAATTCAAATGAATCAATAGAATACCCCATTGTCACCATGGGTATCCCATGCAAGACATACATCAAGTGTTCTCAAATCCTTAAAGACTCAATCCGATAAGATAACTTCAAAGGGAAAACTCAATCCATTACAAGAAAGTAGAGGGGGAGAAACATTATAAGATCCAACTATAGTAGAAAAGCTCGGGATACTTCAAGATCGTGCCATCTCAAGAACACGATAGAGAGAGAGAGAGATAAAACACATAGCTACTGGTACATACCCTCACCCCCAAGGGTGAACTACTCCCCCTCGTCATGGAGAGCGCCGGGATGACGAAGATGGCCATCAGAGAGGGATTCCCCCCCTCGGCAGGGTGCCAGTACGGGTCAAGATTGGTTTTCGGTGGGTACATAGGCTTGCGGCGGTGAAACTCCCGATCTAGGTTTCTTTTCGGGGGTTTCTGTATTTATAGGAATTTTTTGGCTTCGGTCTCACGTCAGGGGGGTCTCCGAGTCGTCCATGAGATAGGGGGGCGAGCCCGGGGGGTAGGGCGCGCCCTCCACCCTCGTGGATGGCTCGGGACTCTTCTGGCCCAACTCTTTTACTCCGGGGGCTTCTTTTGGTCCATAAAAAATCATCAAAAATTGGCACGTCAATTGGAGTATTCCTTTTGTAACATCCCAAATTTCCAATTTGGAATGTTATACATTAGATCATCATGCATATCATATTTTCTTGCTTTTGGTGGATCCAAGAAAATCCTAAGCAACTCAAAAACCCTCGGAGAGAGTTGGTTATTTCAATATTTTCATATTTGAGGTTTCTCAAATATTGAAAGTAGGATCATTTGATTTTATTATTTTATCTTCAAGTATTTCTATCATGAAAATATGAGAGAGGGAGTAAAATGACTCTCCCAAAAATAAAGAAATACTGAGGATTTAATAAAAAAATCAAATAAGTTTTCTTTGGAGTTTTATTTGAATTAGGAAAAATTGCATCTTTTCAAAAATGCATTTTAGTGCCAAGAAAATGTTCATCTTGTTCTAAATATTCTATTTAGACGGTGAAAATTTGTTTTGGCAATTTTAGATTTTTATTTTATTTTCTAGATTTTCTTTTTGGTAGCGCCGGCGAAAAAAAAATAGGGGGGACCCGACCCGACTGGGCCGAAGCCCAGCCGAGCCAGGCCCAGCCGCCGCGACCGCCTTCCCCCGCGCGCTCGCCGTGCCCGCGTCTGACTCCTCCGCCGCCGCCGCCGTTCCTTGCCCCCTACCCCAAGTTTCTAGCCCCC
>LR738715.1:300697350-300757625 GCA_902687465.1 Secale cereale | reverse complement strand
CCCCCCCCTATACAAGCCGCCGCCCCCCTGCCCCTTGCCGCACACCGCCCCGCCGCCGCCTAGCCGTCGTCGCCGCCGCCGTCGCCGCAGCGCAGCGCACCACCGTCGCCGCCGCTGCACCACCACCACCGCAGCCCCGCCGCCCGCCGGCCGAAACGACGAGGTAGCCGCCCACCGCCGGTTTTCGGTAGAAAACCATCGATCTTTATTTAGAACCCCTAGTTCGAGTTTTTTTAACTAGATCGGTTCTTTTTCTTTTTCCGGTTTAGTTAATTAGTGAGCGTTAACCCGTTTGTTCGTTTTAACGAACGAGTTCGTCGTTTAGTCTTAGCTGACGAACGTCCGTTCGTTAAGCTGTTTTAGTTTCTTTTCGTAGTTTATTTTCTGATCGTGATTTCTGATCCGATCTTCGTTCTAGTTTATCTTTTTGCTCGTTTATCGGAATCAGGCGATTCAAGTGCCTGGAGTTTCTCTCGAAACTCTCTTTCCGTTTAACCTAGTCACCCAAGCGTTTGCCTCTGCTAATTTGTACTTAGGTTCAGATTGGTTCGGTAGTTGTTTTCTCTTTCGCTGTTTGTCTTTCGTTGCTTTCTTTTGGTTGTTTGTTTTGCTAACCGAAGTTCTTAAGTTGAACTATCTGGTTGGGTCTCTTATTTGAGTCTTACCCGTGCATTAGTTAAGTACTTATTGTGTGTTTTTTTATTTGCGATAGAGTACCCGGAGTGCGACGCTTGCTACTTTGAATCTCTAGGTTTTGCGGATCATTAGCAAGGCAAGTAACACTTTGATCATACTTTCCAATTACCCAGTTTTCATTGCATTAGTCAAACCCTTGCATGAGTAGGAGCTATAACTTGTGGGACTAGGAAGTAGCTTGAGGTAGAACCTATTACCTGCATTACATTCAAACCCTTGGGAGCTACTTCTACGTTTGCTGTTAGGTTATGTTAAGCTCGTAGACGTGGATTGGGTGAGTGTATCCATGACAGATGTGAGATTGTTAAATTAATGTTTCAACTTAAGGTGGCAACTTTAACACACATCTGGGTGGATTGAGGCACCTGGGTATTCCAGCGATTCCCTGTTTTCTTTATGGACCGCCACCCAGGCTCAAAGGGATCATGAGATTATTCATACTAGAAACTTCCGTGTGCAGCCACAAGCTATTATGGGCTCTAGCATAGTTGACTAAGTTGTGCGAACTCTTACAGTGGTGGACTAGCAGATGTAGGGGATGTAGGTTGGTACGGTCCACCCGGACGTAAGGTGCTAGTGCTTCTGAAAGACTGTGTCTCGGTCATCCGTTTCTCAAACAACTTGTAGTGCGAGAATTCCAACGGAGGCGATCGAGTCTTGTGGGGAAAAGTGCACAAACCTCTGCAGAGTGTACAAACTGATCATGATTAGCCGTGTCCCCGGTTACGGACGTCTTGAGTATCTAGTACTTGGATTATCATGTGAATCTCATCATGTTACTTTAATTAATATTGTTGGGTTTTAATGATGATTATTAATTGGGGTTGAGAGGATGTCTATCTTCTCAACGATGTTTCAACTACCATTATAGTTAACTAAAATCTATTCCTTTGTAGTAGGGAAAAATTGGCTTTACGCAAAACTGTAACCATAGAGCTTTCCACCAGCCATATTGCATATAGTATATCTTTACTTTTGTTACTCTCTATGCGTTACTTTGCCAGCATATTCCATGTGCTGACCCGTTTTCGGGCTGCAACGTTCATGTTGCAGACTTTTCAGATGACGAGTAAGGTGCCTCTTAGGTCGTGGTTCTATACTCAGTGATGCCGTTGGAGTTGATGGACTCACTTATCTTCCAAGCCTTCTGCTGTTATCGTGTTAGATGGCCTTAAGCCGTTTTTATCGTAATAAGTTCATCGTTGGATCTATCGATGTAATAAGTGTGTGATTGCCACTCTGTTATAATTCCTTCAAGTACTGTGCGTGTCAGCATTACTGATCCAGGGATGACACTGATGCACAGAGATCAGACTGTTTGAGGTCTGGTCGCTACAAGATGGTATCAGAGCACATGCTGACTGTAGGACACGACCACTAAGCTAAACCCCTAGAGCACTATTCACTCTTCTCATTTCTGACTCCTCATCTTTTCTACTCTTTTAGGATGGTGGATGCAAGGAACAAGTTCACGCAACCTGATGAAGATACACCATTTGGATGACACCTGAAGGAAGTCACCAGATATCTAAACATCGGACTACCAAGCTTCACCGGAACCTACAACGCCACTTTACCAGAAGAGGAACGCTGGTTGATTCAAGCTCAAGTTCCTGGAAGGACGTTCAAGCCCGTCACCGCACCCATATAGTTTTCCTTTAATGCGCCTACGTGGAGCCTAGGCAGGAGCATGGCAGCCCACATCGCTATGGGAAGGATTGGAGAAATCTACAAGCATCAGCTAAAGGACACCATCTACCAGATTTGTGGACGTAGAGATGAGCGGTGGGACATGGTCAACACCCGGAAGGACAGGTCTATTGCCTCGTTCATTCAAGAGTTAAACCAGCACATTCGTCGCCAGGAGCACCAGATGTGTGCAGGGATGATAGATTTGAAGAAAGCACTAACCAGAAACTTGGAGTTAGAGGAAGAACTCAAGTCGACACGCGACGGATATGAGGAGGAGATGTTAATACTTGTGGAGAAGAATGATGATTTGACACAAAAAAGTTAGGAGTATTCATGGGAGAAGAGGAAGAAGAACCCAAGGAGATTCCACCTGAAGACTACATCATCATTTATGACACGGACTCAGACCCCGATGATAGTGATGATGAGGACTATGAAGATGAATCTGGAGCTGACATCATGGAATCCTCTGCCGATCAAAATTTCTAGAAGACCTTCCTATGACTAGTAGTTTTTCCCATTCAGTAGACTTAGAGCACTTTTTGTAACAATTAGATCCGTGTAAGCCCTTGTTTGAAATTGATATTGGTGTGATAATGTTTGTGTTTGCCTCATGTGCATTTGGGTAGTGATTTTCCCTTAGACCTCTTTTCTATTCTAATCTCTTCCCTCTACACCCATCAGATGCCTCCAAGACGTTTGCCCGGATTTGAGTTTCCCCCTGAGCTCACTCAGTTGATCCAACAGCAGAACACATTGATGCAACTTCTTGTCCAGAACACTCAGAATAACCAGAACAACAACAACAACCCTCCACCACCACCACTCGTGGATAACCTGACCCGTTTCTTAAGGTTACAACCACCGGTGTTTGCTAGTAGCATTGAACCAATAGTCGCTGATGACTGGCTGCGCAAGATTGGAAGGGATTTGACCACTGCTAACTGCTCAGATGCTGAGAAGGTGCGTTTTGCCGCACACCAGTTGTCTGGACCAGCCGCAGCGTGGTGGGAGAATTACACATCCACTTTTCCCATAGCCAATGTTACTTGGGAACAGTTTCAGCAAGCTTTTCGTACCGCCCATGTCTCAACTGGAGCTATGAGCATGAAGAAGCGGGAGTTTCGCAATTTGCGCCAAGGCAATCGTACTGTGGCTCAGTACGTGGATGAGTTTAGTACCCTCTCTCGTTATGCCCCAGATGATGTGGCCACAGATGCCTCTAAGCAGGAGAGATTTATGGAAGGGCTGAATGATGAGATGAGCGTACAGTTGATGGTGGCAACTTTCAACAACTACCAGGAACTGGTTGATCGAGCTCTAATGATTGAAGGAAAGCACCAACAGATTGAAAGTCGCAAGAGGAAGTATGGACAAGGAAAGTACAATTCTGGAGCTCAATAGAAGCCACGTTTTACCCCTAAAACGGTAGGACAATTTCAACATACCCATGGAGGAGGTATCTCGCACAATCATAGTGGCCCCAAGAATGGGAATGGGAATGGAGGAAGCAACGGACAGAACCGCACCAACCCAATAACTCCAGCCAAGCGGGACCTGAGTCAAGTCACTTGCTTTAAGTGCCACAAGACGGGACATTACGCCAATGAATGTCCAGAAGCCCAGAATGGAAATGGCAATGCAAGCTCTGGAAAGAAGCCGGACCCTTTTAATAGGGGACAAGTGAACCACGTTAGCGTGGAGGAGGTTGAAGCTCAGCCAGATGCAGTAATAGGTAAGTTTTTAGTTAAGTCCATTACTGCACTCGTTCTTTTCGATACTGGTGCAACGCATTCATACATTTCAAGGGGATTTGTGGATAAGTATAAGCTGCCAACCCAAGCCCTTAGGTCACCCATGTTAGTAACCTCACCAGGAGCAGAGTATATGGCTAAGTTATGGTGTGATCAGTTGCCATTAAGGATTGGTAACTACACATTCCCTTCGGACCTAATAGTATTGGAATCTCAAGGATTGGATGTGATATTAGGCATGGATTTGTTATCTAAGTATGAAGGGAATATTGAATGCGCCAGTAAGTCCATTTTGCTTATGACGCCAGAAGGAAGAAGAATCAAGTATGTATCCCGGCATGCGCCGAAAAGGAACAGAGTAAATTCTTTGTCAGGAGTTGTTCAGGAGGAAGTACCCGTAGTGAAAGATTTCCCTGACGTATTTCCAGAGGAACTGCCTGGCATGCCACCAGATAGAGATATTGAGTTTTTGATTGAGCTTTTGCCAGGCACAGGGCCAATTTCTAAGAGACCATACAGGATGCCCGCAAAGGATTTGGAGGAGATTAAGAAACCAATTAAGGAGTTACTGGATAAAGGTTAAATTCGCCCAAGTTCTTTGCCTTGGGGTTCGCTAGTACTTCTAGTGGAGAAGAAGAATGGATCGTTAAGAATGGTTGTTGATTATCGAGGATAGAATGAAGTAACGATCAAGAACAAGTACCCACTCCCAATGGTCAATGATCTGTTCGATAGATTGCATGGAGCTAAGGTATTTTCCAAGATCGATCTGCGATCAGGGTACCATCAATTGAAGATTCGAGAGCAAGACATACCTAAGACGGCCTTTACCACCAAGTATGGGTTGTACGAGTATACCGTTATGTCTTTCGGTCTGACTAACGCACCAACATACTTTATGAACCTGATGAACAAAGTGTTTATGGAGTTTTTGGATAAGTTCGTCGTGGTGTTCATAGATGATATATTGATCTTCTCAAAGGATGAAGAGGAACATGCAGAGAATTTGCGTTTGGTATTGGAGAAGCTCAGAGAACATCAGTTGTATGCCAAGTTTAGCAAATGCGAGTTTTGGTTGAAGGAAGTTGGATTCCTCGGACACGTTATATCCGGAGAAGGAATAGCAGTAGATCCCGCCAAGGTGGACACTATGACCAATTGGGAAGCACCGACAACAGTTGGAGAGATCCGGAGTTTTCTTGGACTTGCAGGATACTACCGGAGATTTATTGAAAATTTCTCGAGGATTGCCAAACCAATGACGGAGTTGTTAAAGAAGGATACCAAGTTCAATTGGACAGAAGAATGTGAGGCCAGTTTTTAGGAATTAAAGAAACGTTTGGTCTCAGCACCTGTGTTGATTCTGCCAGATCAACATAAGGACTATGAGGTGTAATGTGACACTTCACGTCGAGGACTTGGAGCAGTTCTTATGCAGGAAGGAAGAGTTGTTTCGTATGCTTCATGACAATTGAAATCTCATGAATTGAACTATGCCACTCATGATTTGGAATTAGCAGCCGTAGTTCATGCATTGAAGACTTGGAGACATTTTCTCATCGGAAACCATTGTGAAGTATATACGGATCACAAGAGTTTGAAGTATATATTCACTCAGAAGGAGCTGAATCTCGGGCAAAGGAGATGGCTGGAACTCATTAAGGACTATGACATGAGATTGTATTATCATCCCGGAAAAGCTAACGTGGTAGCCGATGCGCTAAGCCGTAAGAGCTATGTCAATACCCTAATGACGATGGATTTACCAAAGGAGTTAGCCGAGGACTTACGAGAACTAAGTTTGGAGATAGTTTCGAGAGGCTATGTAGCAACACTGGAGATCCAGTCTACCTTGATGGATAAAATCAGAGAAGCTCAGAAAACTGACGAGGAGGTTGCCTCTATAAAGGAGAGGATGAGCGAAGGAAAGGCTAAAGGATTTCGTGAGGATGAGCACGACACCCTATGGTTTGAGGACCGCGTTTATGTGCCTAACAACCCAGGGATTAGGAAGTTGATTCTGCAGGAGACCCATGATTCACCATACTCAATTCACCCAGGAAATACTAAGATGTGTTTGGATTTTAAGGATATTTTCTGGTGGACTGGTATGAAGAAGGATATTGCGGAGTATGTAGCAGTTTGTGATGTATGTTAGAGAGTGAAGGCAGAACATCAGAAGCCGGCAGGATTGTTACAACCATTGCCAATACCCAAATGGAAGTGGGATAAGCTGGGCATGGATTTTATTACGGGATTACCCAGAACTCGTTCTGGCTATGACTCGATTTGGGTTGTAGTCGATCGTATGACGAAGGTAGCTCATTTCATCTCAGTAAAGACTACTTATACCAGTGCAAAATTAGCAAAGATATATATGACCAGAATCGTATTCCTGCATGGAGTTCTGAGGAGCATCGTATCAGATAGAGGAACCCAGTTTACCTCAAAGTTCAGGAATCAGTTACACGAAACTTTGGGTACCAGGCTAGAATTCAGTACAGCTTTTCATCCGCGGACAGATGGACAGACTGAGAGAGTCAATTAGATTTTGGAGGATATGCTGAGAGCTTGTGCGCTAGATTATGGATCTAGTTGGGACGACAATTTGCCTTATGCCGAGTTTTCTTACAACAACAATTATCAATCCAGTTTGAAGATGGCCCCTTTCGAAGCATTATACGGAAGGAGGTGTAGGACTCCGTTGTCGTGGGACGAAGTTGGTGACCGCCAGTTGTTTGGGCCAGATCTGATCAAGGAATCAGAACAGAAGGTGAAGTTGATTCGCGATAGTCTCAAGATAGCCCATTCCAGGCAGAAGAGCTACGTGGATTGCAAATGCGAGGTGATCGTTTACGAAGTCGGAGACCGAGTTTATCTTCGAGTATCTCCACTTCGAGGAGTTAAGCGCTTTGGAGTTAAGGGAAAGCTAGCGCCACGTTTTGTAGGACCATACAAGATTATGGAACGTATGGGAGAAGTAGCCTACAAGTTGGAACTTCCCAAAGGACTGTCAGGAGTTCACGATGTATTCCACGTTTCCCAGTTGAAGAAATTCCACGCCGAGATGGCTGAGATACCGCTGAGGGATACTGTGCCATTAGAAGCTTTTCAGCTGGACAGCGACTTGACCTATGAAGAGAGACCAGTCAAGATTCTTGAGTATGCCAGCCGAGTCACCCGCAGCAAGGTTATCAAGTTTTGCAAAGTTCAGTGGAGTCACCACACCGAGGATGAAGCCACCTGGGAACGAGAGGAAGACCTGCGGAAGGACCACCCTCACCTATTTTCTAGCCAACCCGAATCTCGAGGGCGAGATTCATCTTAAGGAGGGTAGGTTTGTAACATCCCAAATTTCCAATTTGGAATGTTATACATTAGATCATCATGCATATCATATTTTCTTGCTTTTGGTGGATCCAAGAAAATCCTAAGCAACTCACGGACCCTCGGAGAGAGTTGGGGATTTCAATATTTTCATATTCGAGGTTTCTCAAATTTCGAAAGTAGGATCATTTGATTTTATTTATTTTATCTTCAAGTATTTCTATCATGAAAATATGAGAGAGGGAGTAAAATGACTCTCCCAAAAATAAAGAAATACTGAGGATTTAATAAAAAAATCAAATAAGTTTTCTTTGGAGTTTTATTTGAATTAGGAAAAATTGCATGTTTTCAAAAATGCATTTTAGTGCCAAGAAAATGTTCATCTCGTTCTAAATATTCTATTTTGACGGTGAAAATTTGTTTTGGCAATTTTAGATTTTTATTTTATTTTCTAGATTTTCTTTTTCGTAGCGTCGGCGTAAAAAAATAAAAAAAATAGGAGGGACCCGACCCGACTATGCCGAAGCCCAGCCGAGCCAGGCCCAGCCGCCGCGACCGCCTTCCCCCACGCGCTCGCCATGCCCGCGTCGGACTCCTGCGTCGCCGCCGCCGTTCCATGCCCCCTCCCCCAAGTTTCTAGCCCCCCCCCCTATATAAGCCGCCGCCCCCACTGCCCCTTGCCGCACACCGCCCCGCCGCCGCATAGCCGTCGCCGCCGCTGCACATCGCCGCCGCCGCCGCCGCAGCGCAGTGCACCACCGCCGCCGCCGCTACACACCGCCGCCGCTGCTGCACCACCGCTGCCGCCGCCCTGCCGCCCGCCGGCCGAAACGACGAGGTAGCCGCGCGCCGCCGGTTTTCGGTAGAAAACCATCGGTCTTTTTTTAGAAGTTCGAGTTTTTTAACTAGATCGGTTCTTTTTCTTTTTTCCAGTTTAGTTAATTAGTGAGTGTTAACCCGTTCGTTCGTTTTAACGAACGAGTTCGTCGTTTAGTCTCAGCTGACGAACGTCCGTTCGTTAAGCTGTTTTAGTTTTCTTTTCGTAGTTTATTTTCTGATCGCGATTTCTGATCTGATCTTCGTTCTAGTTTATGTTTTTGCTCGTTTATCGGAATCAGGCGATTCAAGCGCCTAGAGTTTCATCTCGAAACTCTCTTTCCGTTTAACCTAGTCACCCAAGCGTTTGCCTCTGCTAATTTGGACTTAGGTTCAGATTGGTTCGGTAGTTGTTTTCTCTTTCGCCGTTTGTCTTTCGTTGCTTTTTTTTGGTTGTTTCTTTTGCTAACCGGAGTTCTTAAGTTGAACTATCTGGTTGGGTCTCTTATTTGAGTCTTACCCGTGCATTAGTTAAGTACTTATTGTGTGTTTGTTTGTTTGCGATAGAGTACCCGGAGTGCGCCGCTTGCTACTTTGAATCTCTAGGTTTTGCGGATCATCAGCAAGGCAAGTAACACTTTGATCATACTTTCCAATTACCCAGTTTTCATTGCATTAGTCAAACCCTCACACATTGCATGAGTAGGAGCTATAACTTGTGGGACTGGGAAGTAGCTTGAGGTAGAACCTATTATCTGCATTACATTCAAACCCTTGGGAGCTACTTCTACGTTTGTTGTTAGGTTATGCTATGCTCGTAGACGTGGATTGGGTGAGTGTATCCATGACAGATGTGAGATTGTTAAATTAATGTTTCAACTTAAGGTGGCAAATTTAACACACATCTGGGTGGATTGAGGCACCTGGGTATTCCAGTGATTTCATGTTTTCTTTATGGACCGCCACCCAGGCTCAAAGGGATCCTGAGATTATTCATACTAGAAACTTCCGTGTGCAGCCACAAGCTATTATGGGCTCTAGCATAGTTGACTAAGTTGTGCGAACTCTTACAGTGGTGGACTAGCAGATGTAGGGGATGTAGCTTGGTACGGTCCACCCGGACGTAAGGTGCTAGTGCTTCTGAAAGACTGTGTCTCGGTCATCCGTTTCTCAAACAACTTGTAGTGCGAGAATTCCAACGGAAGCGATTGAGTCTTGTGGGGGAAAGTGCACAAACCTCTGCAGAGTGTACAAACTTATCATGATTAGCCGTGTCCCTGGTTACGGACATCTTGAGTATCTAGTACTTGGATTATCATGTGAATCTCATCATGTTACTTTAATTAATATTGTTGGGTTCTAATGATGATTATTAATTGGGGTTGAGAGGATGTCTATCTTCTCAACGATGTTTCAACTACCATTATAGTTAACTAAAATCTATTCCTTTGTAGTAGGGAAAAATTGGCTTTACGCAAAACTGTAACCATAGAGCTTTCCACCAGCCATATTGCATATAGTATAGCTTTACTTTTGTTACTCTCTATGTGTTACTTTGCCAGCATATTCCATGTGCTGACCCGTTTTCGGGCTGCAACGTTCATGTTGCAGACTTTTCAGACGACGAGTAAGGTGCCTCTTAGGTCGTGGTTCTATACTCAGTGATGCCGTTGGAGTTGATGGACTCACTTATCTTCCAAGCCTTCCGTTGTAATCGTGTTAGATGGCCTTAAGCCATTTTTATTGTAATAAGTTCATCGTTGGATCTATCGATGTAATAAGTGTGTGATTGCCACTCTGTTATAATTCCTTCAAGTACTGTGCGTGTCAGCATTACTGATCCAGGGATGACACTGATGCACAGAGATCAGACTGTGCTACACCTTTTCTGTAAAACTCAAAAACAAGGAAAAACAGGAACTGGCACTGGGCTCTAGGTTAATAGGTTAGTCCCAAAAATCATATAAAATAGCATATAAATGCATATTAAACATCGAAGATGGATAATATAATAGCATGGACCAATGAAAAATTATAGATATGCTGGAGACGTATCAATCATCCCCAAGCTAAATTCCTGCTCGTCCTCGAGTAGGTAAATGATAAAAACAGAATTTTTGATGCGGAATGCTACCAAAAATAATTATCAATGTAATTTTATTTATTGTGGCATGAATGTTCAGATCCATAAGATTCAAGACAAAAGTTTAATATTGACATAAGAATAATAATACTTCAAGCATACTAACAAAGCAATTAGGTCTTCTCAAAATAACATGGCCAAAGAAAGTTCATCCCTACAAAATCATATAGTTTGGCTATGCTCCATCTTCATCACACAAAATATCCAAATCATGCACGACCCCGGTTTCAGCCAAGCAATTGTTTCATACTTTAATTTTTTCAAAGTTTTTCAACTTTCACGCAATACATGAGCGTGAGCCATGGACATAGCACTATAGGTGGAATAGAATGGTGGTTGTGGAGAAGACAAAAAGAGGAAGATGGTCTCACATCAACTAGGCGTATCAATGGGCTATGAAGATGCCCATCAATAGATATCAATGTGAGTGAGTAGGGATTGCCATGCAACGGATGCACTACAGTTATAAATGTATGAAAGCTCAACAAAAGAAACTAAGTGGGTGTGCATCCAACTTGCTTGCTCATGAAGACCTAGGGTATTGTAGGAAGCCCATCGTTGGAATATACAAGCCAAGTTCTGTAATGAAAGTGACAAAACAAGAGACTCTCTATCATGAAGATCATGGTGCTACTTTGAAGCACAAGTGTGGAAAAAATATAGTAGCATTGTCCCCTTTTTTCTTTTTTCTTTTTCGGGCCTTCCTTTTTCTATTTGGCCTTCCCCCCTTTTTTGGCCTTTTCGGGACAATGCTCTAATAATGATGATCATCACACTTCTATTTAATTACAACTCGATACTAGAACAAAATATGACTCTATATGAGTGCCTTTGGCGGTGTACCGAGATGTGCAATGACTCAAGAGTGAAATGTATGAAAAACATTCGAATGGTTGCTTTGACACAAATACAATGTCAACTACATGATCATGCAAGGCAATATGACAATGGTGGAGCGTGTCATAATAAACAGAGCGGTGGAAAGTTGCATGGAAATATATCTCGGAATGGCTATGGAAATGCCATAATAGGTAGGTATGGTGGTTGTTTTGAGGAAGATATATGGTGGGTGTATGGTACCGGCGAAAGTTGCGCGATACAAGAGAGGCTAGCAATGGCGGAAGGGTGAGAGTGCGTATAATGCATGGACCCAACATTAGTCATAAAGAACTCACATACTTATTGTAAAAATCTACAAGTCATCAAAACAAAGTACTACACGCATGCTCCTAGGGGAAGGGTTGGTAGGAGTTAACCATCACGCGATCCTGACCTCCACACAAAGGATGACAATCAAAGAAATACCTCATGCTTCAAATTTGTCACACAACGGTTACCATACGTGCATGCTATGGGACTTGCAAACCTCAACACAAGTATTTTTCAAATTCATAACAACTCTACTAGCATGACTCTAATATCACCATCCTCATATCTCAAAACAATCATAAAGAATCAAACTTCTCATAGTATTCAATGCACTTTATATGAAAGTTTTTATTATATCCCTCTAGGATGCCCATCATATTAGGACTAAATTCATAACCTAAGCAAATTACGATGCTATTCTAAAAGACTCTCAAAATAATATAAGTGAAGCATGAGAGTTCATCTATTTCTTAAAAATAAAACCACCGCCGTGCTCTAAAAAGATATAAGTGAAGCACTAGAGCAAACTATAAGCTACTCCGAAAGATAGAAGTGAAGATCAATGAGTAGTTGAATAATTATGTAACTATGTGAAGACTCTCTAACATTTAAGAATTTTAGATCTTGGGATACTATTCAAACGGCAAGCAAAACAAAATAAAATAAATTGACGCTCCAAGCAAAACACATATCATGTGGTGAATAAAAATATAGCCTTAAGTAAAGTTACCGATGAACGAAGACGAAAGAGGGGATGCCTTCCGGGGCATCCCCAAGCTTAGGCTTTTGGTTGTCCTTGAATTTTACCTTGGGGTGACTTGGGCATCCCCAAGCTTAGGCTCTTTCCACTCCTTACTCCATAGTCCATCAAATCTTTACCCGAAACTTGAAAACTTCACAACACAAAACTCAACAGAAAACTCATAAGCTCCGTTAGTATAAGAAAATAAAACCACCACTTAGGTACTGTTGTGAACTCATTCTAAACTCACATTGGTGTAATATCTAATGTATTCCAACTTCTCTATGGTTCATACCCTCCGATACTACTCATAGATTCATCAAAATAAGCAAACAACACATAGAAAACAGAATCTGTCAAAAACAGAACAATCTGTAGCAATCTGTAACTTTTGAATACTTCTGTAACTCAAAAAATTCTGAAATAAATTGTTGGGCGTGAGGAATTTGTCTATTAATCTTCGTCAAAAATAATAAAAGCACTCTCTAGTAAACAATGGTTGCTAATCTCGTGAGCGCAAAGTTTCTGTTTTTCACAACAAGATCACATTAATATTCACCCAAGTCTTCCCAAAGGTTCTACTTGGCACTTTATTAAAACGAA
The DNA here is from genome assembly GCA_902687465.1 of Secale cereale. Classification (NCBI taxonomy): domain Eukaryota; kingdom Viridiplantae; phylum Streptophyta; class Magnoliopsida; order Poales; family Poaceae; genus Secale; species Secale cereale. The sequence goes on along the minus strand of LR738715.1, from coordinate 300,744,703 downwards.
AGCTATAAAACATGATTACTACAGTAGCTTAATCGTACGAACACACAAAACAGTAGGGGTAAATATTGGGTTGTCTCCCAACAAGCGATTTTCTTTAATGCCTTTTAGTTAGGCATGATGATTTCAATGATGCTCACATAAAAGATAAGAATTAAAACATAAAGAGAGCATCATGAAGAATATAACTAGCACATTTAAGTCTAACCCACTTCCTATGCATAGGGATTTTTGTGAGCAAACAACTTATGGGAACGATAATCAACTAGCATAGGAAGGGAAAACAAGCATAATTTCAAGATTTTAAGCACATAGAGAGGAAACTTGATATTATTGCAATATGTAGAAGCATATGATCCACTCTCATAATAATTTTCAGTAGCATCATGAATGAATTCAACCATATAACCAGCACATAAAGCATTCTTTTCATGATCTACTTGCATAGAAATTTTACTACTCTCCACATAAGCAAATTTATTCTTATCAATAGTAGTGGGAGCAAACTCAACAGAATAACTATCATGTGAAGCATAATCCAATTGAAAATTAAAATCATGATGACAAGTTTCATGGTTATCTTTATTCTTTATAGCATACGTGTCATCACAATAATCATCATAAATAGGAGGCATGCTTTCATCATAATAAATTTTCTCATCAAAACTTGGGGGACTAAACATATCATCTTCATCAAACATAGCATCCCTAAGCTTGTGGCTTTGCATATCATTAGCATCATGGGTATTCAAAGAATTCATACTAACAACATTGCAATCATGCTCATCATGCACATATTTTATGCCAAGCATTCTATGTAATTCTTCTTCTAGTACTTGAGCACAATTTTCCTTCCCATCACTTTCACGAAAGATATTAGAAATATGAAGCATATGAGGTAACCTTAATTCCATTTTTTGGTTTTCTTTTATAGACCAAACTAGTGATAAAACAAGAAACTAAAAGATTCTATTGCAAGATCTAAAGATATACCTTCAAGCATTAACCTTCCCGGCAACGGCGCCAGAAAAGAGCTTGATGTCTACTACGTAACCTTCTTCTTATAGACGTTGTTGGGCCTCCAAGTGCAAAGGTTTGTACGACAGTAGCAAATTTCCCTCAAGTGGATGACCTAAGGTTTATCAATCCGTGGGAGGCATAGGATGAAGATGGTCTGTCTCAAACAACCCTGCAACCAAATAACAAAGAGTCTCTTGTGTCCCCAACACACCCAATACAATTGTAAATTGTATAGGTGCACTAGTTCGGCGAAGAGATGGTGATACAAGTGCAATATGGATGGTAGATATAGATTTTTGTAATCTGAAAATATAAAAACAGCAAGGTAACTAATGATAAAAGTGAACACAAACGGTATTGCAATGCTTTGAAACAAGGCCTAAGGTACATACTTTCGCTACTGCAAGTTCTCTCAACAATAATAACATAAATGGATCATATAATTATCCCTCAACATGCAACAAACAGTCACTCCAAAGTTACTAATAGCGGAGAACAAACAAAGAGATTATTGTAGGGTACGAAACCACCTCAAAGTTATTCTTTCTGATCGATCTATTCAAGAGTCTGTAGTAAAATAACACAAAGCTATTCTTTCCGTTCGATCTATCCTAGAGTTCATACTAGAATAACACCTTAAGACACAAATCAACCAAAATCCTAATGTCACCTAGATACTCCATTGTCACCTCAAGTATCCGTGGGCATGATTATACGATATGCATCACACAATCTCATATTCATCTATTCAACCAACACAAATAACTTCAAAGAGTGGCCCAAAGTTTCTATCGGAGATTCAAGACGAAAATGTGTGCCAACCCCTCTGCATAGATTCCTAAGGTCACGGAACCCGCAAGTTGATCACCAAAACATACATCAAATGAATCAATAGAATACCCCATTGTCATCACAGGTATCCCACATAAGACATACATCAAGTGTTCTCAAATCCTTAAAGACTCAATCCGATAAGATAATTTCAAAGGGAAAACTCAATCCATTACATAGAGGGGGAGAAACATTATAAGATCCAACTATAGTAGCAAAGCTCGCGATACATCAAGATCGTGCCATCTCAAGAACACGAGAGAGAGAGAGAGAGAGAGAGAGAGAGAGAGAGAGAGATAAATCAAACACATAGCTACTGGTACATAGCCTCAGCCCCGAGGGTGAACTACTCCCCCCTCGTCATGGAGAGCGCCGGGATGATGAAGATGGCCACTGGAGAGGGATTCCCCCCCCCTCCGGCAGGGTGCCAGATCGGGTCTAGATTGGTTTTCGGTGGCTACAGAGGCTTGCGGCAGCGGAACTCCCGATCTAGGTTTCTTTTCGGGGGTTTCTGTATTTATAGGAAATTTTTGGCGTCGGTCTCACGGCAGGGGGTCTCCAAGTTGTCCACGAGATAGGGGGGCGAGCCCAGGGGGTAGGGCGCGCCCTCCACCCTCGTGGATGGCTCGGAACTCTTCTGGCACAACTCTTTTACTCCGGGGGCTTCTTTTCGTCCATAAAAAATCATCAAGAATTGGCACGTCAATTCGACTCCGTTTGGCATTCCTTTTCTGTAAAACTAAAAAACAAGGAAAAAATAGGAACTGGCACTGGGCTCTATGTTAATAGGTTAGTCCCAAAAATCATATAAAATAGCATACAAATGCATATTAAACATCGAAGATGGATAATATAATAGCATGGAACAATAAAAAATTATCGATAAGTTGGAGACGTATCAGGGGCTGTAGATTTCACTAGTGGCTTCTCTCGAGAAATAGCAAATGGTGGGTAGACAAATTACTATTGGGCAATTGATAGAAAAGTGAATAGTTATGACGATATCCAAGACAATGATCATGTGTATAGGCACCACGTCCAAGATTAGTAGACCGACTCCTGCCTGCATCTACTACTATTACTCCACACATCGACTGCTATCCAGCATGCATCTAGTGTATTAAGTTCATGGAGAAACGAAGTAATGCAATAAGAATGATGACATGATGTAGACAAGATCTATTCATGCAGGAATAAACCCCATATTTTTATCCTTAATAGCAACGATACATGTGTGCCTTGCTGCCCCTTCTATCACTGGGAAATGACACCGCAAGATTGAACCCATCACAAAGCGCCTCTTCCTATTGCAAGATAAATAGATCAAGTTGGCTAAACAAAACCCAAATATCGGAGAAGAGATATGATGCTATAATAATCGAGTATGGATATTAAAACAAGGCAAATCTGATCATAAACTCACAATTCATCGGATCCCAGCAAACACACCACAGAAAGTCATTACATCAAATAGATCTCCAAGAGAACTTTGTATTGAGAAACAAAGAGAGAAGAAGCCATCTAGCTATTGCCTACGGACCCGTAGGTCTGAGGTGAACTATTCATGCATCATTGGAGAGGCACCAATGAGGATGATGAACCCCTCCGTCATCGAGTTCCCCTCCGGTGGGGTGCCAGAAAACGGCTCTAGATTGGATCTCGTGGTTCTGGAACTTGCGGTGGCTGGAACAAAATTTCGTCGACTCCCCTAGGGTTTCTGGAATATTGGGGTATTATAGAGCAAAGAGGCGGTGCGGGAGGCCACCGACATGGGCATAACCCATCAGGACATGCCTAGGGGCCTAGGCCCCCTCTGGTGGGTTGTGCTCCCCTCAGATCACCCCCCAGGTGCTTCTTTGGCCCATCCTTTGTCTTCTAGCCCAGAAAAATTCTCCAAAAAGTTTTGTTGCATTTGGACTCCGTTTGGTATTGATTTTCTGCGAAGTACTCCCTCTATCCCAAAATAAGTGACTCAACTTTGTACTAAAGCTACTACAAAGTTGAGTCACTTATTTTGGGACGGAGGGAGTAACAAACAAGAAAAGAGCAACTCGCACTAGGCACTATGTCAATAGGTTAGTCCCAAAAATGATATAAAGTTGCTATAAAATGGTTGCAAAACATCCAACAATGATTATATAATAGCATGGAACAATCCAAAATTATAGATACGTTGGAGACGTATCAGCATCCCCAAGCTTAATTCCTGCTCATCCTTGAGTAGGTAAATGACATAAAAAGATTTTTTTTGATGTGGAATGTTGCCTAACATGATCATTGGATATTCTTTCTTTTGTAGCATGGACATTTCGACTTTTATATGGTTCAAAGGAATAGTCTAGTACTTACATGAAGACTTCAATACTCAAGCATATCAGCAAGCAACCATGTCTTTCAAAATATCAATACTAAAAGCAAGTTATCCCTAGCCCATCATGCTCAACCATTGATCCATTCATGAAACACACTCGCATATTTGCTTTATCCAATGCTCAAGTACGATCATAGTGCCCTTAGTTGGTGCTTTATAAGAGATGATGGAGACCAAATAAAAATAAAAATCGCATAAATTAAATAGAAAGGCCCTTCGCAGAGGGAAGTATGGATTTGTAGAGGTGCAAGAGCTCAAAGCTTAAATTGAGAGGAAACAAATTATGAGAGGCATACTTTTCTCCTCAATGAAAACAACTAAGAGTTTCCAATACTTTCCATGCTAGATACATCAAAGGCGGTTCCCAAATAGAAAATAAAGTTTATTCCTTTTTCCACCATTCTTTCACAATCCATGGCTAACTGTATCCATGGGTGCCGTACATACCAACATTTTCCAAGGAATTTATTATTTGACAACATAAAGTAAATTTCTTTATTCATTTGGGCATCCCTATTACCGCCGCACTCTCATGCAATGACAAGTGAATAAACACTCATCTTGAGAATAACACATCTATCATGGAAAAATATCGTCCACCCCTCACTACCTCATGAGTGGTTCGGGCACACAAAAGAGAAGTTTATTTTAAAATTTAGAGATGTCACATACAAATTTGCTTAGAACGGCATGGAAATACCGCATATAGGTAGGTATGGTGGACTCATATGGCAAAACTGGGTTTAAAGATTTTGGATTCACAAGTAGTATTTCTACTTAGTGCAAGTGGAGGCTAGCAAATAGGTTGAGAAGCAACCAACCAGGTAACGAAAAATCACATAAGTAAGCATTGAGCATAACTAACACCGAATAATGCACCACAAGTAGGATGTAATTTCATTGTATAACTATTGAATTTCGTGCTTGCATAGGGAATCACAAAATCTTAATATCAATATTCTTCCTGAAACATAATTACTCATTAACATGGCTCACATATCACTATCATCATATCTGAAAACTATTACAAAGCATCAAATTTATTTTGTCCAATGATCTTCATGAAAGTTTTTATTATATCCCTCTTGAATATTTATCACTTTGGGACTAGTTTCATATGTTGCTTTTGATAAGCTCATACAAATCTAAGTGAAGAACGTGAGTATAAAATTTTCTTTCTCTCAAAATAGTTTAAGTGAAGCATGAGAGAATTTCTTCAAAAATATACGAACTCTCAAATAAATCTAAGTGAAGAATGAGAGCATTTCTTCAAAAATATTAAAGCAAACCATGCACAAAAAGATATAAGTGAAGCACTACACCAATTCCATAGCTCTAAAAAAATTAAAGTGAAGCATAAAGAGCAAACATAGCATAATTTAGCTTTCTCAAGTAGGTGTGTTCAGCAAGGATAGATGACACAAACTATAAAATAGAAACAAGCAAAGAATCATATCATACAAGACGCTCCAAGCAAAACTCATGATATGTGACGAATAAAAATATAGCTCCAAGTAAAATACCGATGGTCGTTAGAAGAAAGAGGGGATGCCACTCGGGGCATCCCCAAGCTTAGTTGCTTGATACTTCTTGAACAATATCTTGGGGTACCTCGGGCATCCCCAAGCTTAGGATATTAATACTCCGTATTCCTTCATCCATCGCGATCTCACCCAACACTTGAAAACTTCAATCACACAAAACTAAACTAAACTTCGTGAGATCCGTTAGTATAACAAAACCAATCTTTACTTTAAGTACTGTAGCAAACCAATTCATATTTTGTTATTTCATTATATCTACTGTATTCTAACTTTTACATGGCTTAAACTCTTCAAAAGAAACCATAGATTCATCAAAACAAGCAGATAACATAACGAAAACAGAATCTGTCAAAAACAGAACAGTCTGTAAAGACGCAAATTCTAGTCACACTTTTGTAAATCTAAAAATTCTGAAAAATTAGGACAATGTGGGCAATTTGTATCCTGATAACTTGTAAAAAGTTCAAGAATTGATCACGTTCTAGTAGCCTTCAACAATTCTGGCACTCACGCAAAAAGTTTCTGATTCTCAACGCAATCAAATCAACTATCAACCAAATCATCCCAAAGGCTTTGCTTGGCACAAACACTAATTTTGACCACAAAAACACATCTAACCAGAGGCATAATTGTGTAAAGACACAAGACCAGAAAGAAGAAGTGAAAATTTTATTTTATTCATTGGGTTGCCTCCCAACAAGCTCTTTCTTTATAGCCATTAAGATAGGCTTGGGATATTAATGATGCTCACATAGAAGGTAAGATTTGAAGCACAAAGAGAGCATCATGTAGCATGTGAAAAACACATATATGTCTAACATACTTCCTATGCATAGGCATTTTATAAGCAAACAAATTATCAAGGCAAGCAAAAATTAGCATATGCAAGGAAGAGCAAAGAAACAATAACAATCTCAACATAACAAGAGGTAATTTAGTAACATGAAAATTTCCACAACCATATTTTCCTCTCTCATAATAATTACATGTAGGATCATAATCAAATTCAATAATATAGTTATCACACAAAATATTCTCTTCATGATCCACATACATAAAAGTTTTATAATCTTCCAATATAGTGGGATTAACATCAACTAAAGTCATGACCTCTCCAAACCCACTTTTATCAAAAAATAACCGTAAGATTGAACACTGTCCAAATATGTGGGATTCTTTTTACCTAAAGTTGACACTCTTCCAAACCCATTTTCAATATTATTGCAATCATTATTATCACTAACATATTCATCATGAGGCATAAATAAAATTTCAAGATCATAAGAAGAATCACCCCAATCATGATCATTGTAATAAGTAGAGGACATGTCAAAATTAGCATCCCGAAGCTTGGGGTTTTGCATATTATTAGCATAACTGACATTAAGAGAATTTATCATAACACCATTGCAATCATGCTTTTCATTCAAGGAGCTATCATGAATCACTTCATAAATTTCTTCTTTTAACACTTCATCACAATTTTCACATTCACGAATTTCGAGCAAAACTTCATAAAGATAATCTAGTGCACTCAACTCACTAGCTATTGGTTCATCATAATTGGATCTTTTAAAAAGATTAGCAAGTGGATAACGATTCGTAAACCATTCCCTTTTGATTTCCAATAAACACATAGTTATGCCAAACAAACTAGAAAAGCAACCAAGTAAGACATAAGGGCAAAGAAATAGGCAAGCGGGAAGAAGGCAAATATTTTTGTGTTGTTCGCAAAATCATTTTAGAAGTGGGGGAGATGAAAATGAGAGGCAAATGGCAAATAATGTAAATTGCAAGGATATAAGATTTGTCATTAGGACCCTGATAGATGTTGATGACGCTTCCTCGACAATGGCGCCATAAATTAGCAAGTTGATGGGAAACTATCTTGACGTGATCCTCCCCAGCAACGGCGCCGGAAATTCCTTTTGATGTCACTTGAACTATGTTGGTATTTCCCCAAAGTGGACTGGATGATGCAGCACAACTACGATAGGTATTTCCCTCAGCGATGAGACCAAGGTTATCGAATCATGAGGAGGACCAAGCAACACTATGTAGACGGTACCTGCACACAAATAACAAATACTTGCAAACCGACGTGTAAGAGGGGTTTTCAATCCCTCCCGGGTATTTGATTAGTAAAAGGATAGATGAGTAATGGCAAATGGAACAACGACAAATAAAACTCAACGAGGTATTTTTTTTTGGTTTTTGATAATATAGATCTGGAGATAAAAGTTGCAAATAAAGGAAAAGGCAAATGGCAATATAGATTTGAAAGTATATGATAGGAAAATATACCCAGGGTTGTAGATTCCACTAGTGGCTTCTCTCGAGAAATAACAAACCGTGGCTGGACAAATTACTGTTGGCGATTGATAGAAAGGCGAATAGTTATGACGATATCCATGATAATGATCATGTATATAGGCATCATGTCCAAAATTAGTAGACCGACTCCTGCCTGCATCTACTACTATTACTCCACACATCGGCCGCTATCCAGCATGCATCTAGTGTATTAAGTTCATGGAGAAACAGAGTAATGCAATAAGAACGATAAAATGATGTAGACAAGATCTATTCATGTAGGAATAGACCCTATCTTTTTATGCTTAATAGCAACGATACATGCGTGTGCTGCCCCTTCTGCCATTGGGAAAGGACACCGCAAGATCAAACCCATCACAAAGCACATTGCCTGTGTATGGATTCGCTCCCATTGCAAGATAAATAGATCAAGTTGGCCAAACAAAACCCAAATATCAGTATAGATATACGAGGCTATAATAATCAAGTATGGATACTAAAACAAGGCAAATATGATCATAAACTCACAATTCATCAGATCCCAACAAACTAACCGCACAAAGTCATTACATCAAATAGATCTCCAAGAGAACTTTGTATTGAGAAACAAAGAGAGAAGAAGCCATCTAGCTACTGCCTATGGACCTGTAGGTCTGTGTTGAACTACTCACGCATCATGGGAGAGGCGACAATGAGGATGATGAACCCCTCCATGATCGTGCTCCCCTCCGGTGGTGTCGTGGATTTAGCACGGCAGATGTCCTAGCAAAAGGACTTAGTCGTGAGGCCATCGCTACGGGTTATCTTAAAGGGGTTAAAGCGGACGAAGGACACAGGGATTTTATACTAGTTCGGCCCCTTCGATGAAGGTAAAAGCCTATGTCTAGTTTGGTGTGGTATTACTTGGGCTTTGATGACCAGGGAGCGAATCCACTTTGCCTGTGTCTCGAGCTCTTATTTCTTGTCCTGAACCGTCGCCGGGTCGTCCCTTTATATAAGAGGTGACGCCCGGTCCGGTTTACAGAGTCCCGAGGCCGGCTCATAAACGTGTCCGCCTCGGTCTCTACTCTTTCTATCTTACATCCCAAGTTACATAGTATGACGGTTTACAAATTATGGGCCCTATCATATGGGCTCTAAGCCTCCTGGGCTATAACCTCTTATTATATACTCGGCTGGGCTTCTGATAATATCATCTTGATGATGTAAACCGAACCCTTCTGGCCGGTTTATACCTGATAGTAATATCCCTGACATTAGGCCCCAGATTGATTTGAACTTGTTCATGTCAGTCTTAAAAGTCTTGTACACGTTTCCCTTTCGGTAGCTTCCGTATACTCCATAAACCGGCATGACGTCAGCTGCTTCTGTCTCTTTAAACCGTCGTGACATCATTCGTGCATTTAATGCATGTACCTGTTTGTTACCTTTACTTATTACCGCTCCGAAGATCGAGGCGACAGCTCAATCTATATCCGATTTTTGTCTCCTCGATTCCCGCGCCTGCCGTTTTATCTCTTCGGCTTATAAATAGGCCTGAGGGCCATCTCTTTATCCCCTCTGCTTCGTCTTCCTCTGGCCTCCAGCGCTCAAGCTCCACCGCCGTCCTTCGCGCTCATCGTCGTCACCAAGCCCGACCGCTGCATCAACCTGAGCGCGTCCAGAGATTCGTCGTTGTCCCTTGCTTCCTCGGGTACGTTACTTCTTCTTCTCCATAGATCTTAGCTCTAGGGTTTCTCTGTAGCTTGCCCACGAACCCTTGTTCTTCGCAGTTCATCACCGTAGGCCGTTCTTTAGTTGTAGATGTGAAACTTTTAGGTCAACTCTCGTGTGCATGACTCCGCTCCACCTTTATAATTTTAGTTCCTCCAATACTGCTAGCTTAGATTGGATCTGTAGAAACCTTCACTGTCTGCGACGGATATGACTTGAATTATCTTGATTTTTCTCCGTGTCGTAGATCCATATTTTACCACTGCTCATGTGAAAGTTGTTTCTCACACTTTAGATCTGCAACTTATCTGCTTATGTCACTGGTTCAATTGTAACCTACGCCTTACATGCCTGCACTGACGGTTTAGATTTAAGTCTGCATCCTGTAGTTGGCGGTTTAACTTTCTCCTTCTATATTCATAAACCGGTAGCCGTCTCGTTCATACTTGCTCCGGATCAGTAGATACCATTAGTCCCTTGTTTAAACCGTCAATTAGATCAATGCTTTCATAGAACGTGTCGGTTCACTATAGCGCAGATCATAAACCAGATCTTGTATTGTATCTTTCAGCATTCCTTCTTTGAAAAAGATGGCTTCCACGGCGAAACAGTTTGTTGCCTGCAACTGGGTTCCGCCCCGGATCACCGAGGACGATTTAGTAGAGGCGGCCTCAATTGGCGTTCTGGGTCCGAAGGAGGTTCTGCACTGGCGGGCCCCTGGGAAAGAGTGTCCTCCTAAGCCTAAGGAGGGAGAGACCATAGTCTTTTTCGATCATCTGGCCCGGGGTTTTAGCCCTCCCGGTTCAAAGTTCTTCCACGACGTAGCCGATTTTCAACTCCATCCACAGGATATAGGTCCCAATTCTATATCAAACATCTGCAACTTCCAAGTCTTCTCAGAAGCATATCTGCGAGAGGAGCCATCCGTAGAGCTATTCCGGGATTTTTTCCATCTGAATCGCCGGACTGAGTTCTCCGACGGGCCCCATACTGAACTTGGCGGTGTAAGCATCCAGAAGAGGAAATCTGTTAGCTTTCCTCATGCCACTCTTCAAAGCCACCCCAAGGAGTGGAATCAAAATTGGTTCTATTGCAAGGACACTTCACCAGAGGAAGAAAATCCGCTACCGGGTTACCGCCCTTATCGCTTGACAGCGGATCACCCCTTCCCGCAACGTCCGAGTGCCCAAGACCGGGCTCGATATGCCCCCCAGCTGTCCAAACTCAGGGCTTTCATAGCCAACGGTTTAACCGGGGTTGATTTTGTCTGCTGCTGGCTCTCTTGGAGCATTCTCCCATTAAGCCGGCGATCCGGTCTAATGTGCGAGTACACCGGTAATCCGAAGGACCCTCAGCGTTTTTCAGCTATAGTGCTTCCAGACAACGAAGTTACTGAGTCTGCTAAGAAGATGCTGAACATCCCCTTGGAGGATTGTGGCCGGACCGGTTTAGCACCTTTCTGTGTAAACAACAAACCGCCGTCGGTAATATTCTTCTGTCCTTTCTTTTTGCTTTAATCCGTCCATATTACTTGTCTTCAACATACATTTATTCCTTCACACAGGCCAATGACCCCTTCAGGAAGAAGAAGGCTCAAGACAAACCGGCGAAGCCAACTCGCAAGAAGAGCTTAGCCATAAAGAAACATAAGAAGAAACCTGCCACCGCTTCCGGTTCAAACCCCGAAGAAGATGATCCGGCTTCTGAGGTACTGCATGACTCTTATGTCCTTTGATTTCCCTTTGTCTGTATTTATGTCAATAATGTCTTTTCTCAGGATCTGGCAGACGGGAGTAAAGCGGATGAAGTTGAGGTAATTTCTCTCTCATCTGATTCAGAACCGTTAACACCCAAGATTCGCCGGGTAGCCCGGAAGTATCCATTTTCTCACCCTTATGCTCAATTGGATCCCAACTTTCTTTTGAAGAAACAGCAACATGAGGCTCGCCGGACCACACGCCATAGTGATCATGTGGTTGAATCATCCGGATTACCCCACACGCCAGCTCGCAGACGCCGCTCAGAGGTTTTGCTTACTCCAACCCTTCTTCATCCAAAAGCAGGTCTTATTCGCAAACCTCTTAAACCGTCTGATCCCAACTATCAGGAAGCTCCTCTGTCTTCTTCCGGCGAGTCAACTGCCACCCAAGTCCCGATGCTTAAGACCGTTCCTGGGTAAGTCATCTTTCCAAATGTCCGGTTTACCTTTCCATTTTGACTTTGTGATTTTCATTACTCTTTTAATCTTTCAGTATGCCCAAGCATAGTAAGAAGGCGAAATTAAATAAACCGGCAGCCGGAAACACTTCTGAACCGGCAGAGGATGTTGAAGCTGCCAATCCTCTGGAAGAGAACACTGAGGTCCCACTCAATGATCCTTCCCCAATGGACCAAGAGGATCTTGCTGCTCCGGGGGGCGACGCCATGGAGAACGCTGCTGAACTGGTCAGCCCTGTCCCGGTTAGTCCTCCTCGGGCTAGCCCGGCTCCCGTTAGTCCGGCACGCACCGATGATCCCCCCAGGCCAACTGCTGCCTCAACAGAAGATGTTGAGATTACCGAAATAGGTTTTTCTGCTCCCGCGGAACCTGTTATCTTGGCCAGACATACTGCCAAGGAGGAGGTTCTCCAAAAAGATAAAGGCAAGTGGAGTACTGACTTGTCTAGTTATGCCCAGCTCAGTACCCAGGAGCTCCACTCTGGGTATCTGAACCGGCTCCGACCATGAGGCTGGTTTGGTAAACATGATGAAGGAGAAATATGAGGTAACTTATTTCCCTTCACCTTTCATTTCTTCTTGTATCTTGCAATTGTACCATTAGGCCATAGTAGCCCCCAAGTGCCGGTTTAGCCTTGAGGATGAACCGGGACTTTGATAGATTAACTGAAATAGCTTGATTTGCATATATAGCCCCCAAGGGCCGGTTTACTTCATTGCGGGTGAATCGGGACTTCTTCCATGTTTGAGAATGACCTTACATTAGCCCCCGAGTGCCAAGGATATAACTTTGTTATGTGCTTGGGACTTGTTTGAAACAGTTGCTTTCTTTCGCTTTAATTGTACATTAGCCCCCAAGTGTCGAGTGCATAACTTGTTATGTGCTTGAGACTTTTGATTGAACTGTTCTTCTAACATTTTATGTCTTCTGCAGGCTGACTTGAACCGGAGAGCTTCGGAGACAACTGAACTCCAGAATAACCTGGCCTTTCAAGAGACTGCTTCAACTAAAGCCAAAGAGGAGCTTTCCCTTGCTTTAGCGAGTATGGAGAAGCTCAAAAAAGATTTTGAAGCGGAGCGGTCCACTTGGGAGGTATAGAGGGCTGCTTTAGAGAAAAGAGCCAAGGATGCGGAGGGTGCTTTTAACCCGGTGACGGAGGAGTTATCCGGGTTAAAGCAGCATATAGACGATATGACATCTGCTATCTTCGGTGAGTACTTGTTTTCATATGTTTGTATCCTTGCAATCTTATACTGCTCCGGTTTAACTCATCACTTGTATACAAGGAGGCGCATAACTCATCTTGGAGATGATGTACGGAGGAAACTGAAGGCTGCTTATACCTTGGTGGAACAACTCTACTCCGGTGCTCAGAGAGCCATCAGTGCTATGTCGCACAATAAACCGGCGCCAACCACCATCCAAGGTACTCTGGAGAAATTATCTATCTTGCCTGCTCGACTTGTTGAAGTGAAGAAATCTGCTGCAAGAGCTGGCTCTCTCATGGCGTTAACCCGGGCCAAGGCATGGGTTCCCGATTTTGATCCGGCGGAGGCCATGAATGGTTATCCCAGCATGAAAGAAGACGGGTCAGCCATCTCTGCTGAAGATCTTCGCGCTTTAACCAAAGATATGCGCCCTCTTGCCACTAAGCTTACTGATGAAGCGGACTTAACGAGGTATCATCCGGGTTATGATCTAGAGAATGCGCGGGTGGAGCGGCCGGTTTATGACACCAAAAATCTGATCTCACCCGTTCGTAAGCATACCTTCGCTCCTGACATTGACCCGTCAGAACTCATAAACGATGAAGTATATTTCCGCGCCCTTGCCAAGATTGACTGGAGCACTCCTGATTTCCAGCAGCTGCTAGAAGCCGGCGAAGATCCGGAGCAAGCTGACCCTCGGTCTTCACAGCGAGCCGAAGAAGAATCCTAAACCGGCTCCGGTTTAATCTTTATGTGTTGAATACTTTGCAAGAAACTGATATTCTTTTAGGCATCAAACCCTCTTTTACCCCTCATCATCATGTGGAAATTGTCGAAACAACCAGAGCAGTGCTCTTATGATGGGCTTCATATCGCCGCCGGCTCAAGAGGCCATGGGAAACTCCCTTGCCCGCGGAAGCCCCCATGTGATTCTTGTTGTATAGAAAAGATGGTTGATTCCTTGATTTATCAAGGGCTCCGGTTCAAGAGGCCGTGGAAAGCTTCCTTGGAAGCCCCCATGTGATACTCTTTTGTGTGGAGAAGACGGCTGATTCCTTGATTTTATCAAGGGAGCCGGTTTAAGAGGCCATGGAAAGCTTCCTTGGAAGCCCCCATGTGATACTCTTTTGTGAAAAAGATGGCTGATTCCCCGGTTTACCAGGGGCGCTGGTCTATTTTATTTAATCATAATATATACATTGTACATAAAGCGGAGCCAAAGGCTCAAGTATAGTAAGGTCGAAGAAGGGCGATGTTCCACGGCCGCTTGGTCTCCTCCTCTGCCGTATGTGAGTCTTTATGTTCTCGAACGTCGACGAGGTAGTATGTTCCGTTGTGCAGGTTCTTGCTGACCACAAAGGGTCCTTCCCAAGGTGGGGATAACTTGTGCATATCTGTCTGGTCCTGGATGAACCGGAGCACTAGATCTCCTTCCTGAAACGTCCTGGTCTTAACCCGACGGTTGTGGTACCGGCGCGGTTCTTGTTGATAAATCGCTGATCGCGCTGCTGTCGTGTCCCGTTCCTCGTCCAGCCGGTCCAAGGCGTCTTGCCTTGCTCGTTCATTGTCCGCTTCAACATAAGCCGCCACCCGCGGCGAGTCGTGCCGGATATCACTAGGGAGGACCGCTTCAGCTCCATATACCATGAAGAAAGGCATGTATCCTGTGGATCTGTTAGGTGTAGTGTTGATGCTCCATAAGACAGAAGGAAATTCCTCCACCCAACAACCCGGTGTTCTCTGCAAGGGAACCATAAGCCGGGGTTTGATACCTCTCAAGATCTCTTGATTGGCTCTTTCAGCTTGGCCATTAGATTGAGGGTGAGCCACTGATGATATATCAAGGCGAATATGCTCTCGTTGACAGAACTCCTCCATATCCCCCTTGGATAAATTGGTGCCATTATCAGTTATAATGTTGTGTGGAAAGCCAAACCGGAAAATCACCTTTTTGATGAACTGAACCGCTGTTGCTGCATCACACTTACTGACAGGCTCTGCTTCAACCCATTTTGTAAACTTGTCCACTGCTACCAACAGGTGGGTTTTCTTGTCTTGGGATCTCTTGAAGGGTGCGACCATATCTAGCCCCCAGGTTGCGAACGGCCAAGTAATTGGAATTATCCTCAGCTCCTGCGCCAGTATATGAGCACGCCGTGAGAATTTCTGGCAAGCATCACATTTTCTGACCAAGTCCTCTGCATCGGCGTGAGCCGTCAACCAATAGAACCCATGACGAAAATCCTTAGCTACCAAAGATTTTGAACTGGCATGATGACCACAAACCCCTTCATGAATCTCTCGAAGAATATCACAGCCTTCTTCGGATGATACACACCGCTGAAACGCTGCGGTGATGAAGTTCTCCATTAACGATAGTCATAGATTTGGACCGTCGGGTTATCTGTCGGGCCTCAACTTCGTCCTCTGGTAACTCGCCTCGGCTCAGGTATGCTAAGTACGGTAGTGTCCAATCCGGAATGACATGAAGTGCTGCAACCAATTGTGCTTCCGGATCAGGAACAGCCAAATCCTCCTCTGAAGGTACCTGCACCGACGGATTGTGCAGCTCATCCAAGAAGGTATTAGGCGGAACCAGTTTACACTGGGAGCCCAGCCGGCTTAACGCGTCAGCTGCTTCGTTCTTTCACCGGTCTATATGATCCACCTGATATCCTTTGAAGTGTCCAGCGACAGCGTCCACCTCTCGTCGGTAAGCTGCCATAAGAGGATCCTTGGAGTCCCACTTACCAGATACTTGTTGTGCCACCAGATCTGAATTGCCAAAGCATTTAACCCGGCTCAAGTTCATCTCCTTGGCCATCCGCAAGCCATGGAGGAGAGCTTCATACTCAGCCGCATTGTTAGTACAAGGGAACATTAAACGGAGAACATAGCAAAACTTATCTCCTCGTGGGGAAGTTAACACAACTCCAGCCCCCGAGCCCTCCAACTGCCTTGAACCGTCAAAGTGAATAGTCCGGTATGTATGATCCGGCTTCTCCTCAGGTGCTTGCAACTCTGTCCAATCATTAATGAAACCCACTAGTGCTTGGGATTTTAAAGTAGTACGGGGCACATATTTTAATCCGTGCGGGCTAAGCTCAATGGCCCATTTTGCAACCCTACAAGTGGCTTCTCTGTTCTGGATTATATCCCCTAACGGAGCTGAACTGACAACGGTGATTGGGTGGCCCTGAAAGTAGTGTTTCAACTTCCGGTTTGCCATGAACACTCCATATACCAGCTTCTGCCAAGGCGGATATCTCTGTTTTGATTCAATGAGCACCTCACTGATGTAATAAACCGGCCTCTGAACCGGATATTCTTTGCCTGATTCCTTGCGCTCTACCACAATGGCAACGCTTACTGCACAGGCATTGACGGCCACATATAACAGCATCGGCTCATTAACAACTGGGGCAGCAAGGACCGGCGGCTCTGCCAATTACCTTTAAATCCTCGAACGCAGCATCAGCAGCATCGCTCCAGACGAAACGGTCTGTTTTCTTCATCATCTGATAAAGCGGGATTGCCTTATCCCCAAATGGCTAATAAACCGGCTGAGTGCTGCAATACGGCCTGCCATGCATTGCACATCATTGATGCACGCCGGTTTAGTCAAGGACGTGATTGCCTTGATCTTCTCCGGATTAGCTTCAATCCCTCTGTTTGACACTAAGAACCCCAGGAGCTTTCCCGTCGAAACACCGAACACACACTTCTCTGGATTAAGCATCATTTTGTGAACTCAGAGATTGTCAAAGGTTTCCTTCAGATCCTCTATCAGTGTCTCTTCTTTCCTGGATTTCACCACAATGTCATCAACATATGCATGGACATTTCTCCCAATCTGCCCTTTCAGGTAGTTCTGTACACAACGCTGGTAGGTTGCCTGGGCACTCTTGAGCCCAAATGGCATAGATACATAACAGAAGGCTCCAAAGGGAGTTATAAAAGCTGTCTTCTCCTGGTCCTTAACTGCCATCTTGATCTGATGATAACCTGAATATGCATCCAAAAAACTTAGCCGCTCACATCCTGTCGTAGCATCAATGATGTGATCAATACGGGGGAGAGCAAAAGGATCAGTTGGGCAAGCTTTGTTCAGATCTGTGTAATCAACACACATTTTCCAAGTTCCATTTTTCTTAAGTACCAGCACCGGATTAGCCAACCACTCTGGATGAAACACCTCAACTATAAAGCCTGCCGCCAAGAGCCTAGCCACTTCATCTCCTATAGCCTTGCGCCTCTCCTCATTGAAGCGGCGCAGATACTGCTTGACCGGTTTAAACTTAGGATCAATATTAAGATTGTGCTCAGCGAGTTCCATCGGTATACCTGACATGTCAGAAGGCTTCCACGCAAAGATATCCCAGTTCTCACGGATGAACTCGATGAGCGCGCTTTCCTATTTGGGGTCTAGGTTAGCGCTGATAGTGAACTGTTTGGATGAATCGCCCGGAACAAAATCCACCTGCTTGGTCTCCTCAGCCGATTTGAACTTCAACGTCGGATCATGCTCTGTAGTTGGCTTTTTCAGAGTGGACATATCCGCTGGATCAACATTGTCCTTATAGAACTTTAGCTCCTCTGTTCCACAAACCGTCTCAGCATAAGCTGCGTCTCCTTCCTCGCACTCCAATGCAATTTTGTGGCTCCCATGAACCGTAATAGTCCCCTTGTGGCCTGGCATCTTAAGCTGTAAATAGACATAACATGGCCTAGCCATGAACTTGGCGTAAACAGGCCTCCCAAACAGAGCATGGTATGGACTCCTGATCTTTACAACCTCAAAAGTCACAGTCTCCGATCTAGAGTCATGCTCATCCCCAAAGGTAACTTCCAGATCAATTTTGCCAACTGGATAGGCCGATTTACCGGGTACCACCCCATGGAACACTGTGTTGGACTGTCGAAGCTTCTTATCTGTCAGCCCCATACGCCGAAAGGTCTCATAAGAAAGGATGTTGATGCTGCTGCCGCCATCCATAAGCACTTTGGTGAACTTATAACCTCCCACCTGTGGTGCCACTACCAGAGCTAACTGACCCGGATTATCAACCCGGGGTGGGTGATCCTCTCTGCTCCACAGAATGGGTTGTTCAGACCAACGCAAAAAACGTGGTGTCACCGGTTCAACGGAATGCACTGCCCTTTTCAGAACCTTTTGATCCCGTTTGCATAAGCTCGTGGTGAAGACGTGATACTGCCCACTGCTCAACTCCTTCGGATTATTCTGATATCCAGATTGCTGCTGCTGCTGACGCTGTTGATTCCCTTGGTTGTTGTATCCGCCCTGACCGTGCTGCTGATTGTGCTGATGCTGGTTGTTGCCATTGTGGTTACTGTCACCGCCGTGGTATCCTGAACCAGATCCGCCACCTTGATAACCCGGACCTTGAAAATTGGGGCCTGATCCGCCAGGGGGCCCGTGATCATACTTAGTCTGTTTCATAAATTCTTGCATAATAAAACAGTCTTTCCAGAGATGCGTAGCCGGGTTTTTCGCTGTTCCGTGCTTTGGGAAAGGCACATTCAACTGGCGCTCTAGATTAATAGGCGGCCTCCCATTGCGTGGGGGCGGTCTACCCTTGCGGCGCTGTCCATTGTCCTGAACATTGGTGTTGGCCACAAAGTCTAAGCTGCCCTCCGCTTTACGCTTGCCATTGTATCCTTGACCCGCTGTATTGGCCTGCGGCGGTTTACCGTTCTTGCTCGCCTTCCCTGACTTGTCTCCATCTGCGTCTGGATACTTGGTGTTATCAGAATCTTCATATTTCACTAAAGCGCCCATGAGGGTTCCCATGTTGTTGCAATCACGTTTGAACCGTCCCAACTTCTGCCTTAAAGGTTCAAACCGGCAATTGCCTTCCAAGGTTACTATTGTTGTACTTGGGTTGATGCTATTGGAGGAGTGCAAGATTTCGGACACTCGACGCACCCAACTGCTTGTGGACTCTTGCTCTCCTTGAATGCATGCAGCTAAATCGACAACAGACATCGGCTGCTTGCACGTATCCTTGAAATTGTTGATAAACCGGCGCCGCAATTCACCCCATGATCCGATGGAGTTAGGTGGCAAACCCTTTAACCATGTCCGAATCATTCCCTTGAGCATCATTGTGAAGTATTTAGCACATGCTGCTTCATCCACGTCGAGCATCTCCATAGCAATCTCATAACTTTCAACCCACGCCTCCGGAGCCAGATCCGCCGTGTAGTTGGGCACCTTGCGTGGTCCTTTGAAATCCTTGGGTAATTTCACGTTCCGTAAAGCGGGGATGAGACACTGAACACCCAGGGAACTGGACATGACCCCCGGTTCAACTGTAGCAGTGGGATGAACCGGCGTCGTCTGACGGGCATTGTACTGAGCAGTGTGCCTGGCCTGATCCACCGCCTCTTGTGCGTGTGCTTCTTCTCCTGCCGGATTATCTTGCCTGTGCTGATGACGCCTCCGTGTGCTACTGGATACAGCCGGTTCATCCAGACGCCTCGTATAACTCCGGCTCAGATGAGGGGTTGAATGAATCCTCTCTCGGCTATATGAATAAGCTTGCTGCTGAGTTAATGCCGTGTCCAGCAACTCCCTGGCCCGTCGTGCCTCCACTACTATGGGGGAGGTGCCTTCAATGGGAAGGGCGGACAGTCGTGAAGCGGCAGCCACTATGTTATCCAACGGATTAGAATAATGACCAGGAGGGGTTGGCATATGCTGGTGATACGTCCAAAACGTATCTATAATTTCTGCTTGCTCCATGCCTCTTTTGCGTGATATTGCTATGATATTTATACACTTCCATACACTTTTGATCATATTTGGACTAACCTATTAACTCAGTGCACCCCAGTGCCAGTTTCGGTTTTCTACTGTTTTTGTATTTCAGGTTTTCCCGTCACGTAAACTGCCAGAAAAATCCCGGAAAAATAATATAAAAAATCAGCGTTCCAGAAGCTTCCCGGCAGCCAAAGTACAGCCGGAGCGGGGCCACCAGGGCTCCAGGCGCCCTGGTGGCGCGGCCCCCCTCCTGGCCGCGCCGGGGGGGCGCCTGGGCCCCCCAGGCCTCCGCTGATGCCCCCCTTTGGCATATATTTATATCGTGTCCCGAAACCCTCGAGACGGGAACCCTTTTCGCGATCTCATCTCTGTTCCGCCGCCGCCGCGCTTCCAAGATCGGGAGCACCAGGAGAACTCTTCCCGGCACCCTGCCGGAGGGGAGGATCACCACCGGGAGCCTCTCCACCACCATGGACGCCTCCCGGATGAGTTGTGAGTAGTTTCCCTTGGACCATGGGTCCATGACCAGTAGCTATGTGATGTTCTCCTCCCGTTCTTGTGCTTCACTAATTAGTCCTCATGAGCTGCCCTACATGATCGAGGCACATATGTAATCCTTATACTGTTGCTATGATGAGTTTGCTGGGATCCGATGGATTGTGAGATTATGTTCAGATTGTGTTTGAGTAATATATTTGATTTACCTCTTTTATATTTATGTTCGTAAGTAATTCTTGCATGTTCTCCGTTGTTATTTATTGCTTTGGCCAAGTAGTAGGTAGTGACTCCAAGAGGGAACGTTATGCTTGATTGTGGGTTCATGCCCCTCGATGACTAGCTTGAGTGACAGAAACATGAGTCTAGGGGATGTGCTGTTGCCACAAGGGGGAAAACAACGGTGCTTGTGCCCGCGGGTGCAAGGATTGTTTACTTTACGCAAAGTTCTTTTAATGCAGTTGTCTGTTGCTTTGAGTTTACACTATGGGTGGGACTCGCAACTTAATACCAGCGAGATGTTCTGGATAGATATCTCAAGGTGGATGATTAGTAGTAGATGCAGATGGATTTCGGTCTACTTGCCTTGGCATACCGCCCATGCTTTGAACCTCTACCTTTCTTGCAACATAGTTAGCATTGGTTTGCGCACATAATTCTGTCAATTGCCCACATGTAATTCGTTTACCTCACATGGCTGTTTTATCGTCTTTTGGGAGAGAGACATCACTAGTGAACATCATGGGACCCCGGTCCATATTACCATCACTGATCACATCTGCTATTTACTTTACGCTTTTACTTACTATTTGTAGCAAAACCTATCACTATTATCACTTGCGTTTGATCCTTTGTAAACGACAAGGCCGGAGGGATTGATGAAGGAAATATGCCCTAGAGGCAATAATAAAGATGTTATTTGTATTTCCTTATATCATGATAAATATCTTTTATTCATGCTAGAATTGTATTAACCGGAAACTTAGTACATGTGTGAATACATAGACAAAACAGAGTGTCCCTAGTATGCCTCTACTAGACTAGCTCATTGATCAAAGATGGTTATGTTTCCTAAACATAGACATGAGTTGTCATTTGATCAACGGGATCACATCATTAGGAGAATGATGTGATGGACAAGACCCATCCGTTAGCATAGCACTATGATCGTTTAGTTTTACTGCTATTGCTTTCTTCATGACTTATACATGTTCCTATGACTATGAGATTATGCAACTCCCGAATACCGTAGGAACACCTTGTGTGCTATCAAACGTCACAACGTAACTGGGTGATCATAAATATGCTCTACAGGTGTCTCCGAAAGTATTCGTGGTGTTGGCATAGATCAAGATTAGGATTTGTCACTCCGAGTGTCGGAGAGGTATCTCTGGGCCCTCTCGGTAACACACATCACAATAAGCCTTGCAAGCAAAAGACTAATGAGTTAGTCACGAGATGATGTGTTACGGAACGAGTAAAGAGACTTGCCGGTAACGAGATTGAACTAGGTATAGAGATACCGACGATCGAATCTCGGGCAAGTAACATACCATTTGACAAAAGGAACAACGTATGTTGTTATGCGGTTCTGAACGATAAAAGATCTTCGTAGAATATGTAGGAGCCAATATGAACATCCAGGTTCCGCTATTGGTTATTGACCAGAGATGAGTCTCGGTCATGTCTACATAGTTCTCGAACCCGTATGGTCCGCACGCTTAACGTTTGATGACGATCGGTATTATGAGTTTATGAGTATTGATGTACCGAAGGTAGTTCGGAGTCCCGGATGAGATCACGGACATGACGAGGAGTCTCGGAATGTCCGAGACATAAAGATTGATATATTGGACGGCTATATTCGGACACCGGAAGTATACCGGAAAAGTTTCGGATTTATCGGGAATGCCGGAGGGGGTTACCGGAACCCACTACGAGAGGGGATGGTCCATAGTGGGCCTAAAGGGAAAGAGAGAGGCAGCCCATAGGGCTGGCCGGCGCCCCCACCTAGGGTTCCTAGTTGTACTAGGATTGGGGGGGGTGCGACCTCTCCTATTCCTTTCCCCCTTCTTCCTTTTGGTGAATCCTACTAGGAATAGGATTGCAATCCTATTCCTAGTAGGACTCCTTCCCTAGCTGCACCAGGAAGGGCCGGCCGGCCTCCCTCCCTTGCTCCTTTATATACGGGGGCAGGGGGGCACCCAAAGACACACAAGTTGAATTGTTTTAGCCGTGTGCGGTGCCCCCCTCCACAGAATCACACCTCGGTCATACCGTCGCGGAGCTTAGGCGAAGCCCTGCGCCGGTGAACACATCATATCCGTCACCACGCCGTCGTGCTGACGAAACTCTCCCGTGAAGCTCAACTGGATCAAGAGCTCGTGGGACGTCATCAAGCTGAACGTGTGCTGAACGCGGAGGTGTCGTACGTTCGGTGCTTGATCTGTTAGATTGCGAAGAAGTTCGGCAACATCTACCGCGTCACTTGACGCTTCCGCTCCCGGTCTACGAGGGTACGTAGACACACTCTTCCCTCTCGTTGCTATGCATCTGGTAGATAGATCTTGCGTGATCGTAGGAAAATTTTAAAATACTACGTTCCCCAACAGTGGCATCATGAGCCAGGTCCATGCGTAGATGATATGCACGAGTAGAACACAATGAGTTGTGGGCGATACTAGTCATACTGCTTACCAGCATGTCATACTTTGCTTCGGTGGTATTGTGAGATGAAGCGGCCCGGACCGACATTACGCGTACGCTTACGCGAGACTGGTTTCACCGTTACGAGCACTCGTTGCTTAAAGGTGACTGGCGGGTGTCTGTCTCTCTCACTTTAGCTGAATCAAGTGTGGCTACGCCCGGTCCTTGTGAAGGTTAAAACAGGACATACTTGACGAAACATCGTTGTGGTTTTGTATGCGTAGGTAAGAACGGTTCTTGCTAAAGCCCGTAGCAGCCACGTAAAACTTGCAACAAACAAAGTAGAGGACGTCTAACTTGTTTTTGCAGGGCATGTTGTGATGTGATATGGTCAAGACATGATGAGTTATACGGTTTTGTATGAGATGATCATGTTTTGTAAAGTTATCGGCAACTGGCAGGAGCCATATGGTTGTCGCTTTATTGTATGAAATGCAATCGCCATGTAATTGCTTTACTTTATCACTAAACGGTAGCGATAGTCGTAGAAGCAGTAGTTGGCGAGACGACAACGATGCTACGATGGAGATCAAGGTGTCGCGCCGGTGACGAAGGTGATCATGACGGTGCTTTGGAGATGGAGATCAAAAGCACAAGATGATGATGGCCATATCATGTCACATATTTTTATTGCATGTGATGTTTATCTTATTATGCTTCTTATTTTTCTTAGAACGACGGTAGCATTATAAGATGATCCCTTACTAAATTTCAAGGTATAAGTGTTCTCCCTGAGTATGCACCGTTGCGAAAGTTCGTCGTGCCGAGACACCACGTGATGATCGGGTGGGATAAGCTCTACGTTCAAATACAACGGGTGTAAGCCAGTTTTGCACACGCAGAATACTCGGGTTAAACTTGACGAGCCTAGCATATACAGATATGGCCTCGGAACACTGGAGACCGAAAGGTCGAGCGTGAATCATATAGTAGATATGATCAACATAAGATGTTCACCATTGAGACTACTCCATCTCACGGGATGATCGGACATGGTTTAGTTGATTTGGATCACGTGATCATTTAGATGACCAGAGGGATGTCTATCTAAGTGGGAGTTTTTTAAATTAATATGATTAAATTGAACTTTAATTTATCATGAACTTAGTCCTGATAGTTTTGCATATCTATGTCGTTGTAGATCAATGGCCCGTGCTACCGTTCCTTTGAATTTTAATGCATTCCTAGAGAAAGCTAAGTTGAAAGATGATGGTAGCAATTACACGGACTGGGTCCGTAACCTGAGGATTATCCTCATTGCTACACAGAAGAATTATGTCCTTGAAGCACCGCTAGGTGACAAGCCCCCTTCCGCTAATGCAGACGCTTTGAACGTCTGGCAGTCGCGGTCTGATGACTACATGATAGTTCAGTGTGCCATGCTTTACGGCTTAGAACCGGGACTTCAACGACGTTTTGAACGTCATGGACCATATGAGATGTTCCAGGAGTTGAAGTTAATATTTCAAGCAAATGCCCGAATTGAGAAATATGAGATTTCCAATAAGTTCTACAGCTGCAAAATGGAGGAGAATAGTACTATCAGTGAACACTTGCTCAGAATGTCTGGGTACTACAATCATATGACTCAACTTGGTTGCAAAGTTGACGAGGATAGTGTTATTGATAGAGTTCTTCAATCACTGCCACCAAGCTATAAAGGCTTCGTGATGAACTATAACATGCAAGGGATGCAAAAGACAATTCCCGAGCTCTTCGCTATGCTCAAAGCTGCGGAGGTAGAAATCAAAAAGGAGCATCAAGTGTTGATGGTTAACAAGACCACTAGTTTCAAGAAAAAGGGCAAGGGAAAGAAAGGGAACTTCAAAAAGAATAGCAAGTCAGTTGCTACTTCCACGAAGAAACCCAAATCTGGAGCCAAGCCTGAAACTGAGTGCTTCTACTGCAAGGGGACTGGACACTGGAAGCGGAACTGCCCCAAGTATTTGGCGGATAAGAAGGATGGCAAGATGAACAAAGGTATATGTGATATACATGTTATTGATGTGTACCTTACTAATGCTCGTAGTAGTACCTCGGTATTTGATACCGGTTCGGTTGCTAATATTTGTAACTCGAAACAGGGACTACGGATTAAACGAAGATTAGCTAAGGATGAGGTGACAATGCGCGTGGGAAATGGTTCCAAAGTCGATGTGATCGCCGTCGGCACGCTACCTCTACATCTACCTTCGGGATTAGTTTTGGACCTAAATAATTGTTATTTGGTGCCAGCGTTGAGCATGAACATTATATCTGGATCTTGTTTATTGCGAGACGGTTATTCATTTAAATCAGAGAATAATGGTTGTTCTATTTTAATGAATAATATCTTTTATGGTCATGCACCCTTAAAGAGTGGTCTATTCTTATTGGATCTCGATTGTAGTGATACACATATTCATAATATTGAAACCAAAAGATGCAAGGTTAATAATGATAGTGCAACTTATTTGTGGCACTGCCGTTTAGGTCATATTGGTGTAAAACGCATGAAGAAACTCCATAAAGATGGACTTTTGGAATCACTTGATTATGAATCACTTGGTGCTTGCGAACCATGCATCATGGGCAAGATGACTAAAACTCCGTTCTCCGGAACTATGGAGCGAGCAACAGATTTGTTGGAAATCATACATACTGATGTATGTGGACCAATGAGTGTTGATGCTAGCGGCGGGTATCGTTATTTTCTGACCTTCACTGATGATTTGAGCAGATATGGGTATATCTACTTAATGAAGCACAAGTCTGAAACATTTGAAAAGTTCAAAGAATTTTAGAGTGAAGTAGAGAATCATCGTAACAAGAAAATAAAGTTTCTACGATGAGATCGTGGAGGAGAATATGTGAGTTACGAGTTTGGTCTTCATTTGAAACAATGTGGAATAGTTTCACAACTCACGCCACCTGGAACACCACAGCGTAATGGTGTGTCCGAACATCGTAATCGTACTTTATTAGATATGGTGCGATCAATGATGTCTCTTACCGATTTACCACTATCGTTTTGGGGTTATGCTTTAGAGACAGCTGCATTCACGTTAAATAGGGCACCATCTAAATCCGTTGATACGACACCTTATGAACTATGGTTTGGCAAGAAACCAAAGTTGTCGTTTCTTAAAATTTGGGGCTGCGATGCTTATGTGAAAACACTTCAACCTGATAAGCTCGAACCCAAGTCGGAAAAATGTGTCTTCATAGGATACCCAAAAGAGACTGTTGGGTACACCTTCTATCACAGATCCGAAGGCAAAATATTCGTTGCTAAGAACGGATCCTTTCTAGAAAAAGAGTGTCTCTCGAAAGAAGTGAGTGGGAGGAAAGTAGAACTTGATGAGGTAATTGTACCTTCTCCCAGATTGGAAAGTAGTACATCACAGGAAATTGTTCCAGTGATTCCTACACCAATTAGTGAGGAAGTTAATGATAATGATCATGAAACTTCGGATCAAGTTTCTGCTGAACGTCGTAGATCAACCAGAGTACGTTCCGCACCAGAGTGGTACGGCAACCCAGTTCTGGAAATCATGTTACTAGACCATGATGAACCTACGAACTATGAGGAAGCGATGATGAGCCCAGATTCCACAAAATGGCTTGAAGCCATGAAATCTGAGATGGGATCCATGTATGAGAACAAAGTATGGACTTTGGTTGACTTGCCCGATGATCGGCAAGCCATCGAAAATAAATGGATCTTCAAGAGGAAGACCGACGCAGACGGTAATATTACTGTTTACAAAGCTCGACTTGTTGCGAAAGGTTTTCGACAAGTTCAAGGAGTTGACTACGATGAGACTTTCTCACCTGTAGCAATGCTTAAGTCTGTCCGAATCATGTTAGCAATTGCCGCATTTTATGATTATGAAATCTGGCAAATGGATGTCAAAACTGCATTCCTAAATGGATATCTCAAAGAAGAGTTGTATATGATGCAACCAGAGGGTTTTGTCGATCCAAAAGGTGCTAACAAAGTATGCAAGCTCCAGCGATCCATCTATGGACTGGTGCAAGCATCTCGGAGTTGGAATATACGCTTTGATGAGGTGATCAAAGCATATGGTTTTATACAGACTTTTGGAGAAGCCTGTATTTACAAGAAAGTGAGTGGGAGCTCTGTAGCATTTCTAATATTATATGTAGATGACATATTGTTGATTGGAAACGATATAGAATTTCTGGATAGCATAAAAGGATACTTGAATAAAAGTTTTTCGATGAAAGACCTCGGTGAAGCTGCTTATATATTAGGTATCAAGATCTATAGAGATAGATCAAGACGCTTAATTGGACTTTCACAAAGCACATACCTTGATAAGATTTTGAATAAGTTCAAAATGGATCAGTCAAAGAAAGGGTTCTTGCCTGTTTTACAAGGTATGAAATTGAGTAAGACTCAATGCCCGACCACTGCAGAAGATAGAGAGAAAATGAAAGTCATTCTCTATGCCTCAGCCATAGGATCTATCATGTATGCAATGCTGTGTACCAGACCTGATGTGTGCCTTGCTATAAGTCTAGCAGGGAGGTACCAAAGTAATCCAGGAGTGGATCACTGGACAGCGGTCAAAAACATCCTAAAGTATCTGAAAAGAACAAAGGATATGTTTCTCGTATATGGAGGTGACAAAGAGCTCGTCGTAAACGGTTACGTCGATTCTAGCTTTGACACTGATCCGGATGACTCAAAGTCACAAACCGGATATGTGTTTTTATTGAACGGTGGAGCTGTCAGTTGGTGCAGTTCCAAGCAGAGCGTCGTGGCGGGATCTACGTGTGAAGCGGAATACATAGCTGCTTCGGAAGCAGCAAATGAAGGAGTCTGGATGAAGGAGTTCATATCCGATCTAGGTGTAATACCTAGTGCATCGGGTCCAATGAAAATCTTTTGTGACAACACTGGAGCCATAGCCTTGGCGAAGGAATCCAGGTTTCACAAGAGAACTAAGCACATCAAAAGACGCTTCAATTCCATCCGCGATCTAGTCAAGGAGGGAGACATAGAGATTTGCAAAATACATACGGATCTGAATGTTGCAGACCCATTGACTAAGCCTCTTCCACGGACAAAACATGATCAGCACCAGGACTCCATGGGTGTGAGGATCATCACTTTGTAATCTAGATTATTGACTCTAGTTCAAGTGGGAGACCGAAGGAAATATGCCCTAGAGGCAATAATAAAGATGTTATTTGTATTTCCTTATATCATGATAAATGTCTTTTATTCATGCTAGAATTGTATTAACCGGAAACTTAGTACATGTGTGAATACATAGACAAAACAGAGTGTCCCTAGTATGCCTCTACTAGACTAGCTCATTGATCAAAGATGGTTATGTTTCCTAACCATAGACATGAGTTGTCATTTGATCAACGGGATCACATCATTAGGAGAATGATGTGATGGACAAGACCCATCCGTTAGCATAGCACTATGATCGTTTAGTTTTACTGCTATTGCTTTCTTCATGACTTATACATGTTCCTATGACTATGAGATTATGCAACTCCCGAATACCGTAGGAACACCTTGTGTGCTATCAAACGTCACAACGTAACTGGGTGATCATAAAGATGCTCTACAGGTGTCTCCGAAAGTATTCGTGGTGTTGGCATAGATCAAGATTAGGATTTGTCACTCCGAGTGTCGGAGAGGTATCTCTGGGCCCTCTCGGTAACACACATCACAATAAGCCTTGCAAGCAAAAGACTAATGAGTTAGTCACAAGATGATGTGTTACGGAACGAGTAAAGAGACTTGCCGGTAACGAGATTGAACTAGGTATAGAGATACCGACGATCGAATCTCGGGCAAGTAACATACCATTTGACAAAAGGAACAACGTATGTTGTTATGCGGTTCTGACCGATAAAAGATCTCCGTAGAATATGTAGGAGCCAATATGAACATCCAGGTTCCGCTATTGGTTATTGACCAGAGATGAGTCTCGGTCATGTCTACATAGTTCTCGAACCCGTAGGGTCCGCACGCTTAACGTTTGATGATGATCGGTATTATGAGTTTATGAGTATTGATGTACCGAAGGTAGTTCGGAGTCCCGGATGAGATCATGGACATGACGAGGAGTCTCGGAATGTCCGAGACATAAAGATTGATATATTGGACGGCTATATTCGGACACCGGAAGTATACCGGAAAAGTTTCGGATTTATCGGGAATGCCGGAGGGGGTTACCGGAACCCCCTACAAGAGGGGATGGTCCATAGTGGGCCTAAAGGGAAAGAGAGAGGCAGCCCATAGGGCTGGCCGGCGCCCCCACCTAGGGTTCCTAGTTGGACTAGGATTGGGGGGGGGCGCCACCTCTCCTATTCCTTTCCCCCTTCTTCCTTTTGGTGAATCCTACTAGGAATAGGATTGCAATCCTATTCCTAGTAGGACTCCTTCCCTAGCCGCACCAGGAAGGGCCGGCCGGCCTCCCTCCCTTGCTCCTTTATATACGGAGGCAGGGGGGCACCCAAAGACACGCAAGTTGAATTGTTTTAGCGTGTGCGGTGCCCCCCTCCACAGAATCACACCTCGGTCATACCGTCGCGGAGCTTAGGCGAAGCCCTGCGCCGGTGAACACATCATATCCGTCACCACGCCGTCGTGCTGACGAAACTCTCCCGTGAAGCTCAACTGGATCAAGAGCTCGTGGGACGTCATCAAGCTGAACGTGTGCTGAACGCGGAGGTGTCGTACGTTCGGTGCTTGATCGGTTGGATCGCGAAGAAGTTCGGCAACATCAACCGCGTCACTTGACGCTTCCGCTCCCGGTCTACGAGGGTACGTAGACACACTCTTCCCTCTCGTTGCTATGCATCTGGTAGATAGATCTTGCGTGATCGTAGGAAAATTTTAAAATACTACGTTCCCCAACAATTGACAACCTCTCTGTACTCGTTGGGAGCAAAGTTATTTGTATCTGTGTGCAGGTCCACGTTGATTGCTAATATCTGGCGCCGTTAGCAGTTGACACCTTCTTGTTGAAACTGGGAGTCTCAGGGGAAATCGATCCTTGGTATCTTTGCCAAGGGAAAACTTCCGCTACACTGCATCTCAAACCTTCCACTTGGGGTAACCAACGAGGGGCGAGAAGCCATCAAGCAAAGATTTCTGGCGCCGTTGCCGGGGACTCCACTCTTCAAGATAGGGGAGTTGCATGCTATCTTTTACCTTTGCTTTTTAGTCTTGTTAGTTTACCTTTCAGTTTTTTGCTTTAGTATCTTTTATCAAAAATCACAAAAATAGTTATCTCATTCTTTAGTTGTCATTATGTCGGGTTCTTTTGTCTTTGGCGAGGCAGAAGTTCTCACCTTTAAACAAAGAGGTGGGGAAAGTCTAAAAGATGCTTGGTATAGAATTAATGATTCTCAAAAAAGAGCCACCAAGAAGCAATCTACTACTATCCTGCTTAGAAATTTTTATGTTGGAATTACTTCTTGGAATAGGTTTATTCTAGATACTGCTATCAATAGAAATTTCCTAGAGGCCCCAGTTTGGGAGTCTCTTAGTATTATTGAAAATCTTGTTGGGAATCCCCCTATTGTTAGCATTCAAGAGGACATCACCCTAGCTCACATTATGAAAAAACTTGAAAAGATAGAGCTAGAGATGACAAGCATTAATAAGATGAACGAGTTAGATCGTAAGATCCAAGGGAATTTGAATAGGCTTGATAGCTCCATGCATAAAATTTTCAAAACTTTGGAGACCATCAAATCCCATGACTTGGACTCTTCTAGGATAGACAAGATTGAGGAAATCTTTGATACTCTAGGAACTACTTTTTCCTCAATCAAAACCAAAAAGGTAGAAACTCCGGCAAAGAAGGAGCCTAAGTTCGTTCACGTTCCAGAGGCTCCCCGTTCTAAAAGTAATCCATCTATTGCAAAAGGGGTTGAAACTGTGAAGACTTTGGAAGAAACACCTCTCTTTGATGAATTTATAAATGAATCTTCCCTTGACTTTTATCCTTTTGGTCTTCTCCCTAGAAGTATCTCTATGAGGCCTTTATTTGAAAGTCCTCTTAAGATTAGTTGTACTATTGAAGAGCTTTTTGATGATCTTGATGATGGTTCAATTGATACAACTTGATCTTTTTGCATTATGCCTAGCTTAAAGGCATAAAAGAAAGCGCTTTTGGGAGGCAGCCCACATGAATAAAATTTTATTTTGCTTTTGTTGTGTCTTGATGTTATTACTACAGTAGCATCATCATTGTATCTTTACTTTTCAACTTTGTGTCAAGTGTAGCCTCTGATTGCAAGAAAGTTCAAAAGTTGTGACGTGCTGTCCAGGAAACAGATTCTGTCCTTGGACAGAAAAATTCGTATAAAATCACCAGATCATCTTTTTGGTCTGAATTTTTTCAACAGCGTGCTCTATACAATTTTCTTTCGTGCGTATGTTCTGAGTTTTTTTATTAGAGTTGCAGAAGTGCCCCGAAAAAATCATTTACTACCTGCTGTTCTGTTTTTCACAGATTCTGTCCTGTTTTGCCTTTCCTTCATTTTGCAAACCTTGAGCTTGCTTTTTCTTTGCAAAAACCTTTTGCCAATCTTGAGAAACAGTAGGCCTTCAAGAATATCCTTATTTCCAGCAAGGAACAATTATTTTATTATGGGTACTAACCTCGCTAATCAGATTATGATGAGTTATGTATGAAGGGAGTTTTCAAGTGTGCGAGGGAAGATGATAAAAAGATTCAGGAGTGTCAAACGCTCAAGCTTGGGGATGCCCCCATGCACCCCCAAGAAATATTCAAGGAGACTCAAGCGTCTAAGCTTGGGGATGCCCCCGTCCATCCCCTTCTCCATCAACATTATCAGTTCGTCTTTCGTTCCACTATATTTTTATCACTTCATGTGTTATGTGCTATGCTTGGAGCGTCTTGCTTTTAGTTTCCTTTTTAGTTTTCTTTAGCTTTTCATAACGAATCGGAACTCAGCTTTCTTATGTGGGAGAGAAACACGCTCCACTTCTACCTAGAACATAACATAGGATTTTCATGTCTATCTTTGCTGTGTGTGTTCTTTGTCTTTCAATAGCTACTATCATGCTTAGCTTTTAGTTTTCATGCTTATCTTTTTAAAGAGCTTTTGTTTAGTTGGTTGCTTGAACTCTCTTTAGTTATCATGATTATCTTATTAAGAG
The DNA here is from genome assembly GCA_902687465.1 of Secale cereale. Lineage (NCBI taxonomy): Eukaryota > Viridiplantae > Streptophyta > Magnoliopsida > Poales > Poaceae > Secale > Secale cereale. Next base: position 300,712,337 of record LR738715.1, on the reverse strand, counting down.
AGTTTGCTTCCGTTGCATTGGTTGGTATGTCTATGATAAAGATGCTACGTGCATAATGGTGCTTAGTAATTCATGTTTTCTTATGGTTAGTCTCAAATAGCTGGGGTGTTCCCAATATGTTATTGGAGTACCAACATGATTTGTTTGCCTATGATGTGGTATGGTTAGTAATATCTTCCTTCAAGAATTTATTTTGATTGACTTGGCGTATGCTCAGGCATATTTAAGACTGTAAAGAAAGTCTGTCAAGCCTTGATGATCTTTTGATTCTGAGTAGCGATATAACTACCATGCCTGATTCAATGTTGCTTTGTCGCTCTGCATGATTATGACCGTCATTGCTCTCTTAGTTGGTCGCTCCCAGTCTTTTGCTAACCTCCACCTGTACTAAGCGGACTGACTGCTTGTGCATCCAAATTCTTTTAAACCAGTTATGCCATATGAGTCCACCATAACTTCCTACACTGTATTTACCTGCCATTCTTAACGGAGACTTGCATGTACCATCTCAAAATTATTCAAAAAAAATGCATTCCTATTTTGTGCCTCTGTTTTAAGTTCATGAGGAAGTAGTAGTTAATTCATGATCTTTTTAAGTTGGACAAGCTTCACCCCGGGATTGCATGTCTAATGTGCAAACCCATAATACGAGAAGGAACTGGCATTGAGTGCACCCGGCTCAAAATTAATATAACAAACAAACCCTCCTTCATGCTTTGTTCATGAGAAATCAGAAAACTTTGGCAGTGATAAACAAAGGAGATTAAGAGGATGTGATCGTCCTCATTCGGGAGCCGTTCCTCGAAACTTGTCCATCTCAAGAAGTGATTGAGTTGTCTGCTAGCATTCGTTGACGGAACATGCATAATCTAAAAAAAATATTACCTCTGTTTTTAAAATCAAGAGCTCTGGTACATGTTTTGTCTTTGTTTCCGACTACGGGTTTTCAACCTTGCCAACAAAAGCCACGGTTCGAGAGTCTCCACCTTCTTTTAAAGCACCAACTACTGAGAGCATGATTGTCATTCTGAGTGTAATGTGCATTGTCCCAAAGTAGCATTGTCTTTTGCATGATTATGATATCGTTTATTTTGAAATCATTGTATCTAGTCATCACTTAAACCTTGGAGGTGCCCCTGCATTTATGTTTTGCTTCACTAAAGGGGGCAAGCGAGATATCACTTTATCATATTTGCACACCATGCTCATTACAAATCTGTTTGATGTTTCAGTATCATATTGTAAAACTTTCAGTTCTTTGTGATTTTCTCATGAGGCAACTTAATTACTACAGATTATTTGTCTCAGTAAGCTTTTGTCATATGACTATGAAAAAGTCCTATATGGTTAATAGCATGTCACCACAGAAATTATTCTTGTTATCATTTACCTACTCGAGGACGAGCGGGAATTAAGCTTGGGGATGTTGATACGTCCAAAACGTATCTATAATTTCTGCTTGCTCCATGCCTCTTTTGGGTGATATTGCTATGATATTTATACACTTCCATACACTTTTGATCATATTTGGACTAACCTATTAACTCAGTGCACCCCAGTGCCAGTTCCTGTTTTCTGCTGTTTTTGTATTTCAGGTTTTCCCGTCACGTAAACTGCCAGAAAAATCCCAGAAAAATTATATAAAAAATCAGCGTTCCAGAAGCTTCGCGGCAGCCAAAGTACAGCCGGAGGGGGGCCACCAGGGCTCCAGGCGCCCTGGTGGCGCGGCCCCCCTCCTGGCCGCGCCGGGGGGGCGCTTGGGCCCCCCAGGCCTCCGCTGATGCCCCCCTTTGGCATTTATTTATATCGTGTCCCGAAACCCTCGAGACGGGAACCCTTTTTCGCGATCTCATCTCTGTTCCGCCGCCGCCGCGCTTCCAAGATCGGGAGCACCAGGAGAACTCTTCCCGACACCATGCCGGAGGGGAGGATCACCACCGGGAGCCTCTCCACCACCATGGACGCCTCCCGGATGAGTTGTGAGTAGTCTCCCTTGGACCATGGGTCCATGACCAGTAGCTATGTGATGTTCTCCTCCCGTTCTTGTGCTTCACTAATTAGTCCTCGTGAGCTGCCCTACATGATCGAGGCACATATGTAATCCTTATACTGTTGCTATGATGAGTTTGCTGGGATCCGATGGATTGTGAGATTATGTTCAGATTGTGTTTGAGTAATATATTTGATTTACCTCTTTTATATTTATGTTCGTAAGTAATTCTTGCATGTTCTCCGTTGTTATTTATTGCTTTGGCCAAGTAGTAGGTAGTGACTCCAAGAGGGAACGTTATGCTTGATTGTGGGTTCATGCCCCTCGATGACTAGCTTGAGTGACAGAAACATGAGTCTAGGGGATGTGTTGTTGCCACAAGGGGGAAAACAACGGTGCTTGTGCCCGCGGGTGCAAGGATTGTTTACTTTACGCAAAGTTCTTTTAATGCAGTTGTCTGTTGCTTTGAGTTTACACTATGGGTGGGACTCGCAACTTAATACCAGCGAGATGTTCTGGATAGATATCTCAAGGTGGATGATTAGTAGTAGATGCATATGGATTTCGGTCTACTTGCCTTGGCGTACCGCTCATGCTTTGAACCTCTACCTTTCTTGCAGCATAGTTAGCATTGGTTTGCGCACATAATTCTGTCAATTGCCCAGCTGTAATTCGTTTACCCCACATGGTTGTTTTATCGTCTTTTGGGAGAGAGACATCACTAGTGAACATCATGGGACCCCGGTCCATATTACCATCACTGATCACATCCGCTATTTACTTTACGCTTTTACTTACTATTTGCAGCAAAACCTATCACTATTTTCACTTGCGTTTGATCCTTTGTAAACGACAAGGCCGGAGGGATTGACAACCTCTCTGTACTCGTTGGGAGCAAAGTTATTTGTATCTGTGTGCAGGTCCATGTTGATTGCTAATATCTGGCGCCGTTAGCAGTTGACACCTTCTTGTTTAAACTGGGAGTCTCAGGGGAAACCGATCCTTGGTATCTTTGCCAAGGGAAACTTCCGCTACACTGCATCTCAAACCTTCCACTTGGGGTAACCAACGAAGGGCGAGAAGCCATTAGCTGGGTCGGCACAACTTGGCGATTTTGCTCCGCGGCCGATGGCTGAACCGATGCGCCTGTTCCTGGTGCTCCTCCCCGGTTTATCTCGGGATGGTTACTGGTCCCTGTGCCTGGCGTGCTAAGAAGATTCCTCGCCTCATAAATCGGCGGCAAACAAGAACGTTGTCTACTCCACATTACCTCTTGTGCGGCTTTCTAATCTAACCTGAGCCGATAAGCCTGAGAATCCAGCTCTTCCTGCCTTGTAGCCATCCTAGCCTTCTGAGCGGCCATATCCAACTTGGCTTGCTCAATCCGGCTCTTCACCTGAGCGATCTGTGCATCATGCTGCTCCTTGTCGGCCTGAGCTACTTCCGCGGTTGCAAGCGCTGTCAACGTGTCGACTAAGGTGGATAGAGCATCAGAGGGCGAAAGGGGAAGATCTCCAGGTCTGGCTCCCAATGCCTCTGAGTTTAGCGCCCCTGTCGTTGAGGGTTGCTGCATGGATTATGATCCGGCCATGAAAAAAGCAAACCTTTTTGGCGGATCGAAGGGGTCCCGAATACTATCACCATGGGAACAACCTTTAGACCGGCCGTCCTGCAACAGATACAAAGATTCGGTCTCTCCGGATGAAGATTCATCGCCGGAATAAATAACGGCCTCGCCGCCAGAATTCGATCCGTCCTCGGCTTGTACTCCATGCACTGCTCCAACGAAGACGTGCTTCACGGTGGGCTGAATCCGGGCAGGTCTCGCACGCTGAGCCGACTCGACGATGTTGGGGAAGATGTCCGGCTCAGGGCCCGGTTCCCAATCTTGCCGATGAAGACGTGGATGCCGCCTAAGGGGACCCAGTACCCGTATTTGATTGAATCGGCCTCGGGGCCCCAGCCTGCATCGTCGATGTAGATCCGGCCGCGATGACTTTTAGTCATCCGGCCCACTGCATAGCCCTTGAGCCCTTCAAAGCTGCCCTTCAAGAACTCGAAACCATCGTGCGATAGCCCCACGGTGGGCGCCAACTGTCGTGGATTTAGCACGGCAGATGTCCTAGCAAAAGGACTTAGTCGTGAGGCCATCGCTACGGGTTAGCTTAAAGGGGTTAAAGCGGACGAAGGACATAGGAATTTTATACTAGTTTGGCCCCTTCGATGAAGGTAAAAGCCTACGTCCAGTTTGGTGTGGTATTGCTTGGGCTTCGATGACCAGGGAGCGAATCCGCTTTGCCTGTGTCTTGAGCTCTTCTTTCTTGTCCTGAACCGTCGTCGAGTCGTCCCTTTATATAAGAGGTGATGCCCGGTCCGGTTTACAGAGTCCCGAGGCCGGCTCATAAACGTGCCCGCCTCGGTCTCTACTCTTTCTATCTTACATCCCAAGTTACATAGTATGACGGTTTACAAATCATGGGCCCTATCATATGGGCTCTAAGCCTCCTGGGCTACAACCTCTTATTATATACTCGGCTGGGCTTCTGATAATATGATCTTGATGACGTAAACCGGACCCTCCTGGCCGGTTTATACCTGATAGTAATATCCCTGACAAGTGGGGTGCCGAAAAAGGGCTTTAGATTGGATTTCATGGTTCTGGAACTTGCGGCGGCTCGAACAAAATTTTGTCGACTCCCCTAGTTTTTTTTGTAATATTTGGGTATTTATAGAGATAAGAGGCGATGCGGGAGGGCACCGAGGTGGGCACAACCCACTAGGGCGCGCCTGGGGCCCTGGTGGGTTGTGCTCCCCTCGGAGTACCCCCACGTGCTTCTTTGGCCCATCATGTGTCTTCTAGCCCATAAAATTTCTCCAAAAAGTTTCGCTGCGTTTGGACTCCGTTTGGTATTGATTTTCTGTGAAGTAAAAAAACAAGCAAAAACATCAACTGGCACTAGGCACTATGTCGATAGGTTAGTCCCAAAAAATGATATAGAGTTGCTATAAAGTGGTTGCAAAACATCCTAGGATGATAATATAACAGCATGGAACAATAAAAAATTATAGTTACGTTGGAGACGTATCATAGTCCATTAAAGAAGATATCAAGTATTTCATTCTTCTTAAGAGGCGGCTTATTTCTTATGAGCAGGAAAATATTTCCTGCAAGGCGGCTTATTTCTTATGAGCAGGAAAATATTTTTCAGAAAAGTAGTAAATCATATCCCGGGCACTACGCACACAACCAAGAGTAATAGTGTTGTGCCAAGTCTTAGCATCACCCTTTAATGAGAACGGAAATAACTTGAGGATATAATAGTAACGATTTTTCTCATCATGAGCAAACAGGGTGGCTATATCATTTCATTTAGTAAGATGTGCCATAACAGTCTCATTTCATAACCATGGAAAGGATCAGATTCAACCTAAGTAATCAACTCTGGATCAATAAAAAATTTGTAGTCCTTATGAGTAACAAAGATAGGTGAGATAGCAAACTTAGGATCATGCATGTTTCATTCTAGCATTCAAAGTTTTTCTTTCAACTTGCATAGTAATTTCTTAAGAACTTCTCTATCCTTACAAGCAAGAAAGTCCTCAGCTACCTCTCCCTCCATAACATAACCTTAAGGTATATTAGGCAATTCTTATCTAGGAGAGCTAGATCTAATAGGTGTTTCATAGATTTCAGTTTCAATGATTTCATCAGTTTCAGTAGTCTCAATTTCTTTAGCTCCGGTAAGTTGTTCATCAAGAAATTCACCTAGTGGAACAGTCTTGTCAAGCAAGGTACTAGCATCATCATAAGCATCATTCATAGCAGAACTAGAATCATCAATAACTTGCGACATATCAGGATTGATAGCAGGTGGTGGTGTTGCAAGCATATTTAAAATAGAAGGTGAATCAAGTGCAGAGCTAGATGGCAATTCCTTATCTCCCCTCTTCATAGAGGGAACGATCTTGGTTCGAGTGTCCTTCAAATTCTTCATAGTGATAATCAGATATAAATCCCAAGTGACTCAACAAATATAGCTATGTTCCCCGATAACGGCTCTAGAAAAATGTCTTGATAACCCACAAGTATAGGGGGTGGCAACAATTTTGGAGGGTAGAGTATTCAACCCAAATATATAGATTCGACACAAGGAGAGCCAAAGAATATTTGTAAGTATTACCCGTTGAGTTGTCAATTCAACCACACCTAGAGATTAAATATCTGCAGAAAAGTGATATGTTGCACAGTAGTATGATAGTCTTGATAGCAGTAGTGACGGTGACAATAGTAACATATGTTTTGTAGCAATTGTAACAGTAGCAGCAATAGTAGTAACTTGGCTAGAACAATATGTGAAAAAAAATTAGGCACTGGGTCGGTGATATCATTGGATAATATTCATCATATAACAGTTATAACCTAGGGTGCCACGGAACTAGCTCGAGTTCATCGATATAATGTAGGCATGTATTCCGTAAATAGTCATATGTGCTCATGGAAAAGAACTTGCATGACATCTTTTATCCTACCCTCCCGTGGCATCAGGGTCCATAAGGAAACTAAGGGATATTAAGCCATCCTTTTAATAGAGAACCATATCAAAGCATTAACACATAGTGAATACATGAACTCCTCATACTACGGTAATCATCGGAAAGAATCCCAATTATTGTCACCTTGGGGTATGCGGATCCTAACACGTAGTAGGTGCATATGACATGCAAGATTAGATCAAGAACATAGATATAATGCTGATAACATAAATAGTTCAGATCTGAAATCATGGCACTTGAGCCCTAGTGGAAAGCATTAAGCATAGCAAAGTCATGGCAACATCAATATGAGAACATAGTGGATACTAGGGTTCAAGCCCTAACAAAACTAACTTATTACATGATGAACCTCATCCAACCTCTCATCGACCAGCAAGCCTACGAAAGAATTACTCACTCCCAGCGGTGAGCATCATGGAATAAGTGATGGAGGATGGTTGATGATGACGAAAACAGAAGACCCCCCTCTCTACAGCCCCAAACGGACTCCAAATCTGGCCTCCCGATGAAGAATAGGAGGTGGCGGTGGCTTCGTATCATAAAACGCGATGAAACTTCCTCTCCTCTTTTTTCTCCGAAAATAGGAATTTATAGTGGCGGAGTTAGGGTCACCGGAGTCCCATGCCCCCCAAGACACCAGGGCGCTCCTGGGGGGCTGGCGTGCCCTGGTGCCTCGTGGGAAGCCGGGACACCCCCTCAAGGTGATTTTGGTTCCAATATTTTTCTTTTATTTCATAAAAAATCTCCAAAAAATATATTCTATTCAAGAACTTTTAATTCTGCACAAAAAAAACACCATGGTAGTTGTGCTGAAATAATACTCAAGTTTTCAGCAAAGATCATAACTAACCATGCAGACGATTACTCTTAGAAATTATATTCATTCATATCAATGGCATTATCAACTAGCAAGCAATAATAAGATATCTCAAATGCCAACACTTTGTCAAAACAATCATGATATAATATGACAATAATTGTATCTCGCTAGCCCTTTCTGAGACAGCAAAACATAAATGCAGAGCACCTCCAAAGTTTAAGCAATGATTAGACATTGTAATTCATGGTAGAAGAGATCCAGTCATGCTAACACTCAACATTAACTATACTCAATGCATAAGAATGACAATAGTGCTCTCGGGTCTGGTGCTTATTTGAGAAGATGATGACTCGACATAAAAAGTAATTAGATAGTCCTTTTGCAGGGGGAAGCAGGGATTAGCAGAGGTGCCACAGCTCAAAGTTTTAAATCAGATATAAATATAATTTTGGGAGGTATACCTTTTCTGTCAACGTTGCAACCAAGGATTTTCAATATCTTCCACGCTAAACAAATTAGCGGCGGTTCCCAAGCAGTAAACATAAAGTTTACTCCCCCTCCACCAGCAAACACAAGCCATGTCTAGCCGGATCCTTGGGTGCCCTCCATACCAACGACAATTCGAGGGAGCTTGGTTTAATTATTATTTCATTTTTCATGGGACTGGGTATCCCGATTACCAGCCCCTCTCGTGCAAGGACGAGTGAATAAACACTCATCATGAGAATAACCCACTTAGCATGGAAGATACTGACCACCCCCTATCGCTCCATGAGCGATACATGCACACGAAAGAGATGCATATTTGAATATTTTAGAGGTGGCACATGCAAATTTACTTAGCACGGCAGAGTAATACCACATATAGGTAGATATAGTGGACTCATCTGGAACAACTTTGGATTGGGATTTTGATGCACAAGCAGTATTCCCACTTAGTGCAGGTGAAGGCTAGCAATTAGATTGAGAAGGGACCAGCTAGATAGCGAAAACGGTCATAGTCATGCATTGGGAATAATTACCATTCAATACTAGCATGAGTAGGATATAAACAACTTGAACATAAATATCGTGGAGGCCATGTTGGTTTCAACTACATGTGTGAACATGTGCCCAGTCAAGCCACCCGAAATATTCAGAGTAGGATACCATATCATCATACGACATCACAATCATTTTAATGCATGTTGACACCCAGGATAAATCATTATCCACTCCTAGCTACTTAAGAATGGCATGAACAACTATAATACCTAATGGTCATTGCAAACATGTCTAATCATGATAAGGTAAATCCTGGATAATGAGATAAACATATTTACCAAAACAAAAACAAGTTGAGTTCATACCTGCTTTTCCTTGCCATAGTCACTTCATCAGATATCGTCATTATTACCTTTCACTTGCACGACTGAATGATGTGAGAATTATAATAATGCAAGAGTGTCGTGGACTAAGCCGGAATCTGCAAGCATTTATTCAGAGGTGAAGACTTAATAATATGGGTTCTTTGTTAGATCAACAATTATTGCATATGAGAGCCACTCAACATTTTCATCGTTGTCTTCTCCTCACTCTGGCTAAACGAAAGAAAATAAATTCAGAGAAACACACTGAAATATTTTCAGCTAGCACACCAAATGGATGTAATTCTGAATAGTAAAAGCTGCATGGTAGTGACAGATTTGGATTCTGACATTTGGGACCCACAAGGAAAAAGCCTATCCAGGGCGGTGCCGACTCGACAGTAAACATTGAGAAACCTGGTTTTGAAATTACCGTAAATCCAAAAATCGCCTCAAAATCATGAAACATGGCATGGTGTTATGACATGGAACCAACATGTTGTGGTAAAAAATAGTCTAATTTGGGACAAGTCTTAGTATAAACTTCTTACAAACCGGAGCTTCTCTCAAGAAGCATCATGGTTCCGAGAGCGAACTTGTCACCTATATATGTGCTAAACGACATACGCTGTCTCTTCCCGCCATGATTTATTTTCAGAGGCAACATGCAACTATAGGAGTGTCGTCCGAAAATATATGAAATTATACAGCATTCGTTTTGCTTTTTTATACATTATTTGAGTTTTCTAGGAATTTTGGAACATACTTTGGTGTGTGCAAAGGTCATGTGTCTACTAGCCAGCTATGTAATTGGATGTTCAGTTTGGTTATGGAATCAAGTCCTTATAAGTACATATATTGTTGTTCTGTATGCAATGACAACGCACACATACCATACTAGGAAAACCGTCGATGATGAATTCATAAATCGTTGACAATCGTATACCAGCAAGCGTTTGCCCAGAACACAAACGACTTATTAGCAGAAATTGTCTATGTTATTATGGGTATTCGCACACATTTCTGATTAGGAACCTGTTTGTCGTATATCGCACGCACCTTGATCTGGCTGACCGTTTCTGTTGTGTTGCCCAATCACAAAGAGTTCATCCGAGTGAACTGTATGCCACATATCGCACACACCTTCATCTGGATACCCATTTCCGTTGTTCCGTCTCATCCCAAACAGTTAATCTGACTGAACTGTATGCCATATATCGCACACGCCTTCATTTGGTTGTCTATTTCTATTCTTCTACCTCATCGCAAACAGTTCTTTGAACTGAACCGTATGCCCCGCATCGCACATGCAACTAAAATCTGAATTGTGTTGGATGTGTCCGCCATCGCAAACGTTTTGCATCTTTTTTGACGTTTTTTACATCACCGTTTGTGATTAATGCATCGCACACAGTTTCATCAAAGGGTCTCTGATCGTAGTGCCGCGTTAGCTGCATCTTGCAGTAGTGGCATGTATTTCGTAAATAGTCATATGTGCTTATGGAAAAGAAGTTGCATGGCATCTTTTGTGCTACCCTCCCGTGGCAGCGGGTCCATGAGGAAACTAAGGGATATTAAGGCCTCCTTTTTAATAGAGAACCAGATCAAAGCATTAACACATAGTGAATACATGAACTCCTCATACTACGGTAATCACCGGAAAGAATCCCAATTATTGTCACTTTGGGATATGCGGATCCTAACACGTAGTAGGTGCATATGACTTGCAAGATCGGACCAAGAACATAGATATGATAGTGAGAACATAAATGGTTCAAATCTGAAATCATGGCACTGGGACCCTAATGACGAGCATTAAGCATGACAAAGTCATAGCAACATCAATCTAAGAACATAATGGATACTAGGGATCAAGCCCTAACAAAACTAACTCGATTACACGATGAATCTCATCAAACCTCTCACCAACCAGCAAGCCTACGAAGAAATTACTCACTCCTGGCGGTGAGCATCATGGAATTGGTGATGGGGGATGGTTGATGATGACGATGACGTAAGATCCCCCTATCCGAAGCCCTGAACGGACTCCAGATCAGGTCTTCTGATGACGAATGGGAGGTGGCGACGGCTCTGTATCGTAAAATTTGACGAAACTTCATCTCTTCTTTTTTCTCCAAAAATAGGAATTTATAGTGGCGGAGTTAGGGTCAGCAGAGCCCCGTGGGCCCCATAAGACACCGGGGCTCGCCTAGGGGTGTCATGCACGCCCTAGTGCCTCGTGGGCAGCCGAGGCACCCCCTCTAGGTGGTTCTGGTTCCAATATTTTTCTTTTATTCCATAAAAAATCTCCAAAAAGTTTTGTTCGATTCCGAGAACTTTTATTTCTGCACAAAAATAACACCATGGTAGTTCTGCTAAAAAAGCGTCAGTCCGGGTTAGTTTCATTCAAATCATACAAATTAGAGTTCAAAATAAGAGCAAATCGTTAGAAAAAATAGATACGAAGGAGGTGTATCAAGGTGCTTTGTAATGGGTTCGATCTTGTGGTGCTCAATCTCAGTGACAGAAGGAGACATGCACACATGTATTGTTGCTATTAAGGATAAAACGATGGGGTCTATTCATACATGAATAGATCTTGTCTAGCTCATGTCATCGTTCTTAAGGCATTACTCCGTTTCTTCATGAAACTTAATACACTAGATGCATCCTGGATAGCGGCCGATGTGTGGAGTAATAGTAGTAGATGCAGGCAAGAATTGGTCTACTAATCTTAGACGTGATGACTATAGTAATAGATGCAGGCAGGATAGCCCATAGCATGGCGTGGGCGTTCTACTAGTATAATGAAAATAGGAATATGGCTACGTTTTATGACTTGGCTATTTTCAGATGATCTAAAATAAATTAGATTGACCTTCCAATGTTAAATCTCGGCAAAAAAAAGTTAACTCTCAACATGTAGACTCTCTCTAAAATGTTTCGATAGTTGAGAACCAATCTATGGCTGGATGGTTACGAGGAAAGTGTTACCCTCAGCCCACAAGGGATCAAACTCTAGGTTTGATGGTTTGGTGTCTCGTAAATTGCTACTTCTCGAGCTTGTGTTGTATTCCCTCGAAGAGGAAAGGGTGATACAGCATAGTAGCGTAAGTATTTCCCTCAGTTTTTGAGAACCAAGGTATCAATCCAATAGGAGACCACGCGCGAGTCCCTCGCACCTGCACAAACAAATAAGAACTTCACAACCAACGCGATAAGGGGTTGCCAATCCCTTTACGGTCACTTACGAAAGTGAGATCTCATAGATAGGATAGTTTATATTTTTGGTATTTTTGGATGTAAGAACAGAAAGTAAAAACAGCAAAGTAAAGTAGATTATAGATTGATATGTTGAGAATAGACCCGAGGGCCATAGGTTTCACTAATGGCTTCTCTCATGATAGCATAATTCTACGGTGGGTGAACAAATTACTGTCGAGCAATTGATAGAATAGCGAATAATTATGAGAATATCTAGGCATGATCATTATATATAGGCATCACATCTGTGACAAGTAGACCGAAACGGTTCTGCATCTACTACTATTACTCCACACATCAACCGCTATCCAGCATGCATATAGAGTATTAAGTTCATAAGAACAGAGTGATGCTTTAAGCAAGATGACATGGAGTAGAGGTATAAGCTCAAGCAATATGATATAAACCCCATCTTTTTATCCTCGATGGCAACAATACAATACGTACCTTGCTGTCACTGGGAAAGGACACAGCAAGATTGAACCCAAAGCCAAGCACTTCTCCCATTGCAAGAACTATAGATCTAGTAGGCCAAACAAACCGATAATTCGAAGAGACTTGCAAGGATATTATAATCATACATAAAAGAATTCAGAAAAGAACCAAATATTTCTCATATATAATCATGATCATAAACCCACAATTCATCGGATCTCGACAAACACACCGCAAAAATATTACATCGAATTGATCTCTCGAAGACCGAGGAGAACTTAGTATTGAGATCCAAAAAGAGTGAAGAAGCCATCTAGGTACTAACTATGGACCCAAAGGTCTGTGGTAAACTACTCACAACTCATGGTGAGGCGATGGTGTTGATGTAGAAGCACTCCGTGGAAGATCCCCCCTCCGACGGAGCTCCGGAACAGGCCCCAAGATGGGATCTCACGGGAACAGAAGGTTCCGGCGGTGGAATTAGGGTTTTCTCTGTTGCTTCGATGTTTTCATGGTACATGGGTATATATAGGAGGAAGGAGTACGTCGGTGGAGCAACGTGGGGCCCACGAGGTAGGGGGCGCGCCTAGGGGGAGGGGGCGTGCCCCCACCCTCGTGGGCACCATGTGTCCCCTCTACCTTGGTTCTCAAGTCTCTCGTGAAGATATCGTTCCAAAAATAACTCTCCCGAAGGTTTTATTCCGTTTGGACTCCGTTTGATATTTCTTTTCTGTGAAACCCTGAAATAGGAAAAAAAAAACAATCTGGACTGGGCCTTTGGGTTAATAGGTTAGTCCCAAAAATAATATAAAAATGTAAAATGATGCCCATTAAACATCCAAAACATCATATATAATAGCATGGAACAACCAAAAATTATAGATACGTTGGAGACGTATCATAAATGCAAAATATTCTTTCGGTAGGAGGCAACGTTCTTGTCAATAGTGTGGCGTGTGTGGTGAGACTTCGTCAATCTCAAGACTCATCAACTCAATCTTTGAAGGTGCTCCCCTGGATAGTGTGTGTGCGTATGTTATTGGGGTGAGTCCATGTTCGTGCTTGTGAGCATCTTTGTCTATATTGTCTTTCTAAAAAAATGTTGGTATTGTTTTTGTGGAATCTGGTCAGGTCAGCAAAGGAGAGTTAGATCTAAACGTTTCGCTATCTACAAAACAAGTTGGCCATAGAAACTTGAACGCTTAATGAATGGACCCATTTAGATAAATTCCCTTCTCATATCCTAGTAGAACAGGAAGCTGGGCACCCCATGTTTGGGCTGCCTGATAAGAAAGGTTTCAGATTCAATCTGGAGGTCTGTAACGGTGAACAAGAACATTTTGAAGATTTGTATATTGTCTGCCCCAGTTGGAAGGTCTTGAACTAATCAAAACAGAATGGCGCAATTTGCTTGTCTTTGGAGCCGCATTGGATGTTGGTTGGCAAGGGAACTTCAAATCCCCATGTGAAGTGGTTAGAATCAAGATCAAATACATATATTACACAAAAATCACCCAACGAGATCTTTGGTTTCGGAGGCAAGCTTTCCAAAATCAAGATCACTATTGAACCCCTTGAGGATGACCCACTTGATGGTGACGCTCTTTTAGGAGGGGGGCTAGGGAAATATAACAATGAAGATAGACATGCTATGACCAAAGACACTACGCCACCAACATGCTGGGGATGGAGGTAATGTCTCTGGTCCTCCATCGCTCACCAGTGGCAACACTTCTAATAGTACTAGTTCACGGAATCAGTCCTGCGACAAGCATGCTACTATCAGCTTTCTTCAGCAACTATAGGACCCAATTTTTTAAAACCAATGTTTCAATCTATTGCAAGCAATGCAACAAGAAGATGATGGCTCTTCAAGTTCAGAGCAAGCTGCTGAGGCGACATGGGATCTTGCAAGTGATGAAGAGAATGTGGTCTTGAGCACATGCAACTCTGCAGCTCAACCTCCCCCATCTGAACATGATCATGCGCTAGAGAAGTGCATGGAACACATTGTGTAGAAGAAAAAGTGGGGGCGAGTGCAAGCTCCCAGGAAGAGCTCCAGGGTTGATGTGTGGGAGGGGGGGGAGGGGGAGAACCATGCTAGAGATTTTCATTTTTCATTATTTTTCAAGAAAATTAAAATTTTTGAAAAAATCAACATCTATCTAAAAATTGTTCGCCTTTACCATAAAAATGTTCACAATTCAAATTCCAATTAAAAAATTCGTGATTTTTATTTTTCCTTTTTTTGAGAAAATAGGAAATGTTTACAAATAGTCACAAATTTGAAAAGTTTTCAAATTTTCATATTTTTTAATTTAGAAAAAATGTTTGCATTTCCAAAATCAAGTTTGCAATTTTGAAAATGTTAGTGTTTTCAAAAATGGTTCAAAAATTTAAAAGATATTTGTATTTTCAATAGATTGTTTATAATTTCAAAAAAAATCATAATTTCATAATTAGTTTGATTTTTTTTTAATAATTTGGAAATTCAGATTATATTTGCAACTCGGAGAAATGGTACAAAAATTCAGATTATATTTTTTTTAAACACGTTTTTTTTTTTTGCAACTGTGAA
>LR738715.1:300679345-300697169 GCA_902687465.1 Secale cereale | reverse complement strand
AGCATCCTACATTTTGAAGGTTAGCTGAGATATAACTAAATCTCATCTATATAAGAATTAGAAGATATGTTACAAAAATGGTCTTTTAATCAAACTTAAGCCAACAGAAAAACTACACAAATTGATTTTCCTAAAACCCATTTTCTAATAATATAACTTAATTTCTTCTAATCCAAATAACAATGAGGTGTCCAAATGCAATTCAATCATTTGTTTGGTATACATCGGTACCTTACCCCACCACTATTCATAAAATTATCCTGTATCATGATGTTTATTAAAGCAAATGTTGCATGCGGAAATCCAGTTTGGCTCCCAGGAGCATGTGCTCTTGCACGCGGAAAATGTTTTTAAAAATATTTAAAAAATCCCAACAATTTTTTAATGTATTCATAGTAACATCCAAATGGTACCTGCAAAGTTTTTAGACAAAGAGTTTAAACATTTTGGCCTATGCAAAAAAAAAACACCAAATGTTACCTGAAAATGTCACCCTAAATTTGTTTTTTTAACCAAAAAAACGTTACTGCTTCTTCGCATGAAAATTGTCAAGCATGTTTGCGACACTAACATGCACGTCCATAAAAAAAAAATCAGAATTTCTTGAAAACAATTTTCCACTTTTTTTGATGTACTATTAATTCGGGAGCAAATGCTCCCGGGAAGCCAGAACGCCACCCCCTAATAAAGAGTCACCATATAGCACTTATTTATTTAAATCTGAAACATGAGAGATTTTTCACATGATAATCTTGTTTTTTGGTGCGAATGCGTAAAAGCTTTGCGCGTCGATGTATTAAAAGATGAGAACGAGAAGTACAAAGAGTCCGACGGCTCGCCGCGGTTACAACCATCCCACGACAGCATATGGTGGGCAGCCAATAACACCCGGGGCACTCAACAACACCTTACGTGCTAGAAGGTCCCATCTCTCCGACAACTCTCTCGCACGAGAAAACTTCCATAGCTCAACCTCAGTACTTATTATTTTTATTACCCCCTCCGTTTGATAACTGTTTGCTTTGTTTTCTTGATACCTGCAAAATAGGATAATGGGCTTGGGAGTTGGGAGTAGTTTGATTCCAACAGAGTATGCGAGCATAAATGGAAGGAGTCGAATTCCTCAACAACAAAAAATTGAAGGAGTCGAAGGATCGCCGGCGGGAGAAGATCCAGAACAACAACAACAAAGAACAAGTAAACGAAAAATGGATCTGTCTATATCACATCTAGATGTAAGGTATTATCTCACATCTAACTCCCTCATCCTTAAAATCTATGGAAGATTAAAAAAAATCAAGGCTGAGTGTGTTAGATGTGAGATAATATTTCACATCTAGATGTAAAATAGCAAAGCTGAACGAAAATACGTACTAGCTCTCGTATCAACATGACATTGTCATCTCCAGTACAAATCGATCGAAAATCGAAGGAACATGAAGCATGACTGTAGACAGCAAATTCACACATATGCAAGTGATCGATTGGATGGCATGTCGAACGTCGACCGGCACGAGGTGACCGACCTCGACTCCCATCCTACCACTACCAGTAGTCTTGTCCGTAAAGCAGGCCGGCGCCTCCCGTTTGATCATACATGCTCTGGAACGGCGGCGGCATGGCGCCGGCGCCGGCCGCGTAGTCTGCCGTGGACGCCATCGCCGGCGGCAAAGCGCGGCCCCCCGCAGCGGCCGTAGCCCCCGCCGTGGGAGAGGCGCGCCCGAACGAGGAGTATGAGGAGGAGTAGTAGGACGAGACGCCCGGGGCGTCGTGGTCGGCCACGTTGGAGTCGCGGCCCGTGAGCTCCTGCACGACGGCGCGGAACTCCTCGGCGCTGGCGGTGAGCATCATGGGGCTGGAGATGTAGACGACCTTGATCCCCTTCCCGCCACCCTTGCCCTTCCCGCCGCCCTTGCCGTGGTGGTGCACCGGCGGCTTGGAGATGCCGTTGTGCTGCCCGTGGTGCACGCTCAGCTTGTCCATCTCAACAGTGTCGACCGAATACGTGGAGCAGCAGCAATGAGACGAAGCCAAGGAGCGGAGAGCGCGCGCCTCGCTCTCGCTGTGATGAAGTTGAACTGTTGAAGCGGACTGAGGGATCGATCAGCTGAGCCAAGCTGGTTTGAGATGAGATGAGGAGGTGATGCGGGGTTTTGTTGGTGGAGCATTATATAGGGTTGCGCGGCCGCAGGATTACAAGGTCCGGTCAGGGAGACGATCTCCGTTTCAAGATATCGCCACTGCGCTTCCGTGGCTGTGGATTGGCCCCCGCAGGTTCCCGGAATCCGCCGGATAATAATTTTTGTCGAATTGTGGCACATGGGCCTTTGATTGAGGTATCTCATCTCCCGCAGCACCGCACGGTCATAGGGCGTGACGGTTCCGTGCGCATCGTACCGTTGCTTGGGAAAGTTGGTGAGTGGGTTGATTGGACGACCGGCGCAGGATAATTTTGAGAGAGAGAGGTGAAGGTTCCGGGAAAAGAAGGGCGCGGGAGTTATTGATCTTGATCGACATGGACATGGACGTCTGGTTACTTTTGTGTGCGTGACAGTTTGTTCACTTGTGCCGGTACTCCTACTAGTATCGCCTTTCGCCTTTCAATTCAACCCTAAAACATCTCGGTGGTCTTCCTGTTCCCGTCCACGTACGGCTCCGCGGAGAAAATCTGCGTTTGGCGCCGTGGTGATCGGCATCGATCGAGATGTCTCTTTGTTTCTCTGTGTGTACCACATGCACGTGCTTCCATGTTGTGAATTTTCCCGTGAAGAACAATTTTTTTTCGAAACGGAGGCAAAAGATTTACCTCATCCATTAATTAAGCAGAAAAGAATTGCCCGGTTAATTAACGGAGAACCGGGCAAAAACCGTCACAAACCGCTGAGCGGCACAAAAACGGACCGTGCCAAAACTCAGCCACACGCGTCGAGGGCAGCGCAGCTCCGACTCAAAAGGTGAGATCCAAAGAAGAACTAAGCCAGACTGGCGCCGTGGAAAACCATCGAACGGACCACCTGCTGCCTGTCATCGTTGCCACAAGGCCCCGCCATCGCAGATCCGACTTCACCGCAACAAACAAACCGAGGTAAACTCATGGACACGTCGGAGAAGAGCCGACTGCCGCAACCACCGCAATGCCTCCGACTTCACTCGCCCCATCATCGTTGCCACAGAAACCTCGATGCCACATCAACGCCTTCTACCATCCAAGCTCCCAAAACTCCCACTGGTCCCTCTGACCGGATTAACCTCCAAAATCGATGCCCTCAAGAGGGGAACGACGTCAACACGTCGCCAACGACCGACCCTCGGGTCTGGAGTTTCCCCCGGAGTTGTCCCTCGCAGAGAAAGAGAGAGCATCCCGGCGACGCCTTCAAGAAGGTCACGGCGTCCACGGACGCCGCCGTCACAGGCTCCAGCCATGGCTAGAAACGGGTTTTCACCTGGCTTCCGAAATCCTCCGGTCGACAGCCAATCCGTCAGCCCACCTCCGGACCTACCCTCGCTGCAACTCCACGCGTCAGCCACCCCGGCAGCCAAATCTTGCATCCCCATCGCCGCAGCAGGATGGGATGCCTCGTCGGTCGCCTCTTCACCCAGGCCAGAGCCTGAGCACCCACGCCACCACCACCGTGCCGGCCGGCAACCACCACACGCCGGCCAGAACTCACACCACTGTGCCGCCTCGTTGCATGATTTTCCGGGGCCGCCGCCCCGGCTTACACCGAGAGGATCCGCCGCCCGGAGCCACAACCCACCATGGAGCCAGCTGACCCCGAGCTAGGCAGAGCCCCAGCCAGACGACGCCACCACCGAATGTAGCGCCCGCTCCAGCCCTCCACGCCACCACAACACGACGCCCCGCCACCACCCTCCAAGGTCGTCGGACGAACCCCCGACGCCACCAACCCCCACCATCGAGCGGATCTGGGCAGGAGACCCCAGATCCGCCGCCACCACGCCCAGCCCGTGCCCAGGCGAGCTGCAGGGCGACGGGAGGAAAGCCGCGCCTGCCGGGCCACCACGACGCCGGAGGGGAAGGGCTGAAGCCGAGGTTGGACCACCACCCCGTGCCGTTGACATGCGGGCAGCCCCGCGCTGCCCCGCATCTGCCAAGGAGGGAAACCGCCCCGCCGCCGCCCACGTCGCGAGGGCTTTGCCCCGGCGGCGCCCGCTGGCGGCGGCGAGAGGAGGAGGAGCGGGAGGAGGGGTTGCCGGCCGACGGCGGAGATGGCTCTCCCGGGTCGCCCGCGGGGGGAGCGACCCGGGAGCGGGGTGGCCTGTGGTGTGCTACCCCGTGAAGAACAATGGCTTGGCAGGAAAGTGCCTGCTTCCAGACGAAGGGGATACACGTCTTTCCCGCGGCCAGTTTTACTTGATCCATCAGGCAACGAACTAGTAATTGGTAAGGGAATGCTTCTGCACAGCACCCTACATCTCGTACATATTTTGTTTTACTCGAAACATCTCGTACATATATATTCTCATTAATTTTAAGATGCGCCACTAGTTAATTAGATGGGGCGATACGGCTTGGGTTCGAAAAACATAGCTAATCGGGTGAGTTGCTCATGCTGAACCGACCTACCTGTTTTTTTTTTTTTTTTGAAACAAGGCAAAAGACTTGCCATTTTCATTGAATAAGAAGAAGGAGGTTTTTTGAAAGTACAGGCCCGCATCAGCGGTAAAAGGAGAAGTCTACTCTCGCGGCATGGAATTACACAAGTGTTTGGCTCCCGCCATCGCCCAGATAGACGATTCGTCTTTAATAGCTCGCACCAGCACTGCCACCGGCCTCGCCTTGGCCTTGAAGACGCGCGCATTTCGCTCATTCCATAGCTCCCAACAAACAAGGTGTAGGGCGGAGGCCAAGGCTCGCATTGGTAGCGCTTTGTTGGTGAGAAGTCCATCCCACCACAGCCGAACCGTGTCAAAGGTCCACCAGTTGGCAGTGTCAACATGGAGATGCAGGAATGCGAGGACCTCTTTCCAAACTCGAACGGAGAAGCGGCACTTGAACAACAGGTGTGCCGCCGATTCGCGCACTTGGCCACAAAGCGGGCAGCGGTCACAATTTGGCCATCCACGGCGTTGAAGCCTGTCCGCCGTCCAAATCCGGTTTTGTAAGACCAACCAAGCGAAGAATTTGCACTTTGGAGGCGCCCAAGCCTTCCACACGATGCTTTGCAAGTTGGATTGCACAAGCCCAGCAAATTGTGCCAAGTAGGCCGTCTTGGCAGAGTAAGACCCGTCACTGGAAACTTTCCAAAGGATGGTGTCCGGAACCCCATGCTGAAGGTTGACGTGAAGAAGCATGTTCCACAGAGCATGGAACTGCTGAAGGTGTTCAAGCGATAGTCCTGCGCTTATGTCGATCCAGTTCACCCAATTATCGTCCCTTAGAGCCAAAGCCACAGAGCCAAGCTTCTTCCTGGAAAGCTCGTAGATTTTTGGAGCAATGTCTTTGGGCCGGATCCCATGCAGCCAAGAAGACTCCCAGAAGGTGGCCTTGGAGCCGTCTCCAATGGTGACCGTTGTGAGAGCCGCAAAGATGTCTCGGTCATCCTTTTTACAAGGTAGCTCCATCCCACACCAAGCCCTTGGGGGGGCGTCCCACTCAAGCCATAGCCACCTGAGGCGAAGAGCGGCGGCGAACTTTTTCAGATTAAGGATACCCAGGCCCCCAAATTGCTTAGGTCTGCAGACGTGATCCCAGTTGATTTTGCATTTGCCACCAGACACCGCGTCGGAACCAGCCCAGAGGAAAGCTCTCCGCAATCTGTCCAGCTTCAGAATGACCTCCACCGGGATTTCCAAAGGGGTGATATGGTAGATGACGACCGCCGTGAGGACGGCATTGACCAATGCCAATCGGCCCGCAATAGCTACATGCCTCCCTCTCCATGGTGTAAGCTTCCCGGCTGCCTTGTCTTCAAGGTGCAGCAAGTGCGTCCTTTTGAGCCGCCGGATCGCAAGCGGAAGGCCAAGGTAGCGGATAGGAAACGCTGATCGGCAGGCCGGGAAGAGTTGGAGGATGTCATCAAGGTCTAGGCTGTCGCACTGGATGGGGGCAACCAAGCTCTTTGCACAATTAGTGATCAGCCCTGTAGAGTCACCGAAGGAGGAGAGCGTGCTCGCAATGAAGTTGACATCCTCCTTGATTGGGGCACAGAAAATCGATGCATCGTCAGCATAAAGTGAAGCCCTAATGCCCGAGAAGCGTCTGCCAAGCGGGTGCAGCAGACCTTGGGAGGTGGCCTTTTCCAAGATGTGGTACAACGGGTCAATCGCCAGCACAAAGAGCAAAGGCGAGAGAGGATCACCCTGACGGAAACCACAGCCATGCTTGATCGGGTCGCCAGCCACACCGTTGAGCAGGACCCTGGAAGAGGCCATAGATAGGAGAGTCGACACCCACCCTTTGAAACGAGTCGGGAAGCCATGGTGGGTTAGCAGTTCCATAAGGTAGTCCCACTTTACCGAGTCGAAAGCCTTCTTGATGTCAAGTTTGAAAAGGAGCATAGGGGTCTTTTTGCGGTGAAATTTCCTCGCCAAGTTGCGGACGTATAGGAAGTTGTCATGGATACTCCTTGTTTTGATGAACGCACTCTGCGCAATGGAGACTATATTGTTCATATGGCCGGCCAGACGTGAAGCAAGGATTTTGGCAATGAGTTTTGCAACGCCATGTATCAGGCTAATGGGTCTGAAATCTGAGATGTCTTCAGCGCCCTCCTTTTTGGGGATGAGAGCGATATTTGCCGAATTTAGCCAGTGAAAGTTTTCCGCATGCAGGTTTGAGAACTTGTTGATCACCAACATGATATCGTCCTTGATAATACCCCAGCATGTCTTGAAGAATTTCCCCGTGAAACCGTCCGGTCCCGGTGCCTTGTCTCCCGGAAGAGCCGAAAGAGCATTCTTGACTTCTTCTTCAGTGATTGGCTCTCCCAGGTCGGAGAGGTCATGGGTCGTTGGGGGGAGGGCATCCCAGTTGATAGATTTGGTTCGCGGCTCGCCCCTCTTAATAATGTTGGCAAAATGGGCCTGGGCAATGGAGCTTTTATCGTTATGGCTAGTCACCCATCCAGCTCCGTGCTTGAGCTTGTGGATAAGGTTTTTCCGACGGCGCCCGTTGATCCGAAGGTGGAAGAAGCGTGTGTTTGCATCGCCCTCCTTGACACATCGAATTCTGGAGTTTTGCTTTTTCCTAGCCCTCTCTAAGACAGCCAACCCGATAACTTTCCTCTTCAGCCTTCTGCGAAGGTCCCCTTCCTCCGCGGTGAGCTCTCTGCGGTCTTGTGCCTCATCAAGACGCAGAATGATGTCCAGGGCCATGTGGAGTTGAACTTTTGCCTGGGAAAAAAGAGTCTTGCTCCAGGACCTAAGCCTCTGGCTAGTGCGCTTGAGCTTGTGAAAAAGCTTTTGGTAAGGTTCAGAATGCATGGAGGGTTCATTCCAAGCAGCAAGGACAGTTTGATGGAAACCAGGCATACTTGTCCAGAAATTCTCGAAGCGGAAAGTCTTCGGCCGTCGTGGGCCATCATCATTGGCAAGAAGGAGCGGGCAGTGATCCGAGAGGGAGGAAGACAGAGCGTGGAGGATATGCTTGTCAAAAGCGAGGTCCCAGTCATCATTGCAGAAGAAACCATCAAGCTTGCTCATTACTGGGTTGTTTTGCTCATTGCTCCAAGTGAATTTTCTGTTTTGAAGATGAATACCATTGAGTTCACAAAAGTTGAGAGCATTCCGAAAGCGAGTGATGCGGCTACGGTTTGCATTTGAGCGGTTCTTGTCTTGGGCTCTGTAAATTTGGTTGAAATCGCCTGCAACTAACCACCCAACACCGGGGGGCGGCTTCTCAGCCATCAGCTCGTTGAAAAAATCATCTTTCAGGTTATATCTCGTTGGCCCGTAGACCGTGGTGAAGTTGAAACATGAACCTGAGTTGATGACGGTGATCTTTGCCGAAAGGGTGTAGGTTCCAAAATGAACGTTTTCAAGCAGCAAATGCTCGTCGTCCCAGAGCAGAAGGATCCCCCCACGGGTGCCAATGGCGGGTCTTTGGGCAAAACTTTTTAACATGTATCCCCCGAGGAAGGAGGCAACCAAGGGGTCAACAAGCTCGAGCTTGGTTTCTTGGAAGCAAGCAAGGTGGCAGGCAGAAGCGCGACAGTCTCGTTTACAACCGCTCTTCTGTTTTGGCAATTTAAGCCTCGAACATTCCAGTTTAGCGCACTAAGGTTTTGGCTAATCATAGGGAACGGCATACATCATCAGTCTAACAGCAGACAGGCACAGACCAGATAGCAGAATGCCTCGCCGGGGCAACAGATAGCAGCTGGACGGTTCAGCTACAAACATGCATA
Source organism: Secale cereale (assembly GCA_902687465.1). Taxonomy (NCBI): domain Eukaryota; kingdom Viridiplantae; phylum Streptophyta; class Magnoliopsida; order Poales; family Poaceae; genus Secale; species Secale cereale. Next base: position 300,688,800 of record LR738715.1, on the reverse strand, counting down.
GAGGGCTCCAGAGAGGGAAGACTAACATAGCGAAACTACATTACATCTTGGGGGGTAACCAAGGATCATCAGACTGCGCCCGCAGACGCCAGGTCGCCCGGAGTAGCCATCTCAGGACCAGCATCACCACCATGCTGCAGCAGCGCTTCCTCCACCGCGGTCGCCAGGTCGCAGTCCAGCCTAAAGAGAGCTCGAAGAGCAGCGACAGCCGAGTCAGGCAGCTGGCCATGGAACATGTCGACGTAGCGGCTTAGAGCATCTTGGGTGATCGACTCCCCTTGGCCCAAGAAACCTAGCCTTTGGCAAAGCAGCTGCTCAGCGAGCTTGGCAATGGGGACGGTCCTCTTCTTGGCTCGGAGACGAGGGCTGCGCCGGCTGAGGTCGAAGCCCGTGACCCCAGCCAGCGTCATTCTTCTTGCGGCAGGCCGTTTCGGCGGCGAGGAGCTCGGGGGGGCGAGGAGAGGGGGCACCGTAGGCACAAACAAGGGGGTGCATGTGTCTGTAGCCGGCAAGTCATCAGCACCAGGCTCCTTGTCGCAGAGCACCAACGCCAGGGAAGGAGAGACGGGGGTGCGAGGCGCATCAGCAGCATCAAAGTGATCTTCAACCTGATCGACATCAGGGCCATCATCCTGGGCGTCAGCAGGGGGCGCCAGCGTTGCAACCTCGAGCGTCGGAGATGTCAGCATAAGGCAGGGCACGAAGACAGGCGTGCGTTGCACGTCCAGACCACAAGGCTCCTCATCCTGCCCAGCAGCAGGGCAAGCGACCGAGGCCCCAGACAGGGGCGTCAGGGGCACCTACCTGTTGTGGAAAGAATCCATATATATTCAACTAAAAATTGTTGATTCCTTGTCGATTTTGGTTAACCAATTGTTTTCCCGGTCCAATATTTTGTCTCCCTGTACTTATGGTATCTCTGATGAGACCCCACCGTTATTGGAATTCATCGGCTGGGCCGGCGCGTGCTTCTTCTATGTGCTGAACGAGCGCTATGCGTGGTCAAAGCTCAAGCTCGCCGGCCTTGTACTTCCAACGGAGAAGATGGTACGTGTCAGGATGATTGCTTGTGGACGACGTACAATATTAATGCACGCTTCTACTCGTGTCAGTGAGACAGTGACTCGCCGGATTGGTTTGAAGTTGAACACCCGGGCCCGGGAGTACGTACGTGTTGCGCAATCGATGACGCCTGCGTGTTCCCCGTCATTTCGGAAGGCAAACAGAGGGTGATGAGCACCGGGCGGGGTGAAAAAAGATGGCGACACATGGGAACTACGGTGATGGACGGGGGAGCCATTTTGGTCGGAACAGTATGATCTTGGTCGACGTCCAGGACCAGGCCGGGTGAAGTTTCCTCGCGGCAGCGATCTCACCGGAATTCCACTCTTAGTCAAGGTGCGCCGTAGGTCCCTGTCGCCCGATCACCATCGGGGTATCCAGGAAGACAGCGCCCCATGCACATGTATCCTTCTTTCTCTGAATGTGTATGATTGTAAGTAAGTATCCTTTTTGTGCAAGTGTAAGGTTTAACACTCAAACTCATTGCTGATTTGGAGCCATGCATGTTGGGCATTCGGGTATCATTTGCCTCACCTTTTCAAGTTCCCAGATTCATAGTTGAAATTTTGGGATACGCAGGCAGGAGGGTCGATCGTGGACCACGTGCCAAGCTTAACGTGAAGAAGTAGACGAAATGCCCCGACCAGTTATTTAATCGAGGGTCAAATATATCCTCTCAATCAGCTGCATCGTTAGGACATGACGTGGCGTTTTAAACTTTGTTTGATAATATGGAATCAACTCGTTTCATGTCGCTCGGTCAAGTACCTAGTGTAGTCAGAGAGTGATTTAATTAGTTAGCTTATTTTTAAATTTTTTGCGAGCCATTAGTTAGCTTATTTAACCACTTTTGACTTGAAAAAGTGTACATCGGTCGACTACGTAATCTCTCCTTTGGGACAAAATGATAATTTCACAGGAAGAACGTTTCCTGCAAAAGATTATAAATCCTTGCACTGATTCCAGTCACCAATGTCTTCCTAATTCGCAAAAAAAAAAAAAACCAATGTCTTCCTGTAAAATACAAAAAATTCCACGACCATGTAGGCTGATAGATGATTAAGAACTGATCGGGGCCTTACAAACGTAACTGAAAGAACTCGGTCTCTGAAAGTTGTTCCCTGAATTGATAGCTTCAAACAATACTGACATATTGACAAGTGCAGCTTGGTCAGATTAGTTGTTGATTAACATCACGTTTACAGATGAACACAACCTGCGCGCGTAGTATAGTATAGTATAGTGTCACCTAGTGAGGTTTGATCATGTCACTGATTACAGCAGCGAGCGAACGCCCGGCAATCATGTCAACCAGCTTGATCGGTTAACAATACATGCATGCATGCATCAAGACGTTGCCTGGCTAGCTAGCTGGACCAAATCTGTCGCCTTCAGCCTCTCCAATTTGTTAACAAACAGGTCAACCATCGCTGCGTTTGAGAGCTAACCTTTTGATCCCCTAGAAACAATGCGTTTCCACAACCAACATGTAAAAATAGTTGCATATATTTATCGTTCATCGGTACCTTGAAGAGAAAGAAAGGGGGGGAAACTCTGGAGAGTGGAGACCCAGCTCAGTAGGCGTGTTTTTCTTGGAATTGCAAGGAACCGAGTAAACAGTAAACAATGCGTTTCCACAAAGGACCTTCAGCCACAGATCAGTACGCCGCGCACAAGCTAAGACAAATAAATCAAAAGAGGCTACTCCTAGATGTCAATCTGATGAAGCGCCAGACCCAGCTTGGGGGTACGTACTCCTACTGGTACTTAGCAGCGCGGCAAACCCGGTCCCTAGTCCATGGTTGGTCAAGAACTGTTCAAAGTTTCGGACCGACGGAAAATGTCTCCCCTGACCAGATTTTCGTCAACTGCCTACGACTCAAGCAATGGAAGCAGCGCACTTCATTATTGGTCCTCCGCCCTATCTCTCTATCTCGCTATTTTATTTTAGATACTCCAAGAAGGGGAAATTAGTTATGTGGTCACCCTTGGTACGTGTAGTTAACGAAGCTAGCTTTCCAGCTCAAAACTGAAAAACTAAGCTAGCTTTGGTCGACGGCATAAACTAGAACCTAACCTAATCCATCACCGTCATATCCGAAAGAGTCCTGGAAATTAGATGGTCTGTTTAATATGCCTGACCTTCTAGAGGCTGCAGGATTTTTAACTAATTTGGTGTACATGTCATAGAAAGATTGTGTTCATTTTGGCGCTAAACTAATTGATGTTCCTGTTCGTTTCAAAAAAATTGATGTTCCTGTCATGGAACTTTGTAACCACCGGAAACTGGATATTTGTTTTGCTTTTAGGCTTTTTTTCTTGAGGTTTTTTTTAGCAAAGGTAGCTACGCGTTATTGATTGATAACAACATTTACATGTTAAGGCTTTTCTTGAGGGGCGGTTTTGCTTTTTAGGTGTGGGGTGCGTCCAAATTTGAGGTCATGGGCGAACCAATCCGTAATTAGATGTTAGAGGGACAGTGTTATCCTTAGTCCGCCAAGGTTCAAGTCCTGATGCTCGCATTATTTGAATTTATTTCAGGATTTTCGCCAATGCGCTTTCAGTGGGAGTAGACGTTCCCGTCAAAGACGAGGGATTGACTTTGTAAATCTCAAGATAATATGTTAGATAATATGTTGGCTCAATCTGTCGAAGATGCTCATAAGGGTAGAGTGTGTGTGTGCATTCATATAAGATAAGTGTATGCGCGTATGCATGAGCGCTTGCCAAAGACTTTTGGGTTCAGTTTGGTTTGTGATCTGGCTTTTACTAGCCTCGTGGCTGCACGGCCAGTCCGTTCGAATCCGGTCGCCTGGGCCGAGGCTAATTGCAGTGCCTGGAGTTCAACCATGCTAATTACTTTCTTCGTCCGAAAATATTTGTCATCAAAATGAATAAAAAATGATGTATTTGGAACTAAAATTCATCTAGATACTTCTTTTTTTATGACAAGTATTTTCGGACGGAGGGAGTACGATACAAAGGAATCTCTTTTTTCACCGGGGAGCTCCCGCCCTTCTCCTACAGCCTCGCCCCACATCCGCTCCACCCTTATCAAAAAACTCCGTTAGTTCGGTTAACCCTCTTATGCCGAGGGTAAAGCTTTATTCTGTGCAAGCTAGGTAGTTAAGGAATTAAGTAACTAATTTGAAAGTTGCCCGGCTTGGTATCTCTCTTCCCTATAGAAAACAAATCCAATAAAGGGAACCCAGGGACCATATTCTTCTCCAATCTGAGTTTTGCTCAAGTCTCGAATAAACTCAAGGACATATTCAAAAAAAAAAAATCTGACCGTCGGTCGCCAATCTTTCCCTTTCGTTAGACAACACTGGTCAGGATTCGCCCGGGGCGTCACAGGGCAAAGCCCTTGTGGCGTGGCGACGGCGGCGGTTTTCTCCTCGGATCTCGATTTGGTTGGGAGGCGGCGCTCCTTCCGGCCAGATAGGCGGCGTCATGGATGTGGTGCGGCGGCGGCCGTGAAGGACGGCACCAGCAACGGCGGATCTGGCCTTGACTTTGTCGGGCTAATTCGTTGTGCTATCGATCTCAATCACCGTCTGCGGTGCACTACTCCTGGACTTGATCTGCAACACGAGGATGTCTGGGCCGCCGGCCCTAGGCTTGTTGGTGGTGGCCTTATTCTTCGTCGGAGTTGGTCGGTCGGCTGGCTGTGCTCGTATGGTCATGGCGGCGGAGGTCGCAGTGGCCGGCGGCGGAACATGGCCGGTGGCAGCGGCAATGTTCTGTCTGGATCCCGGGGCGGCGGCCCTGGAGGGTGGCAGCCGGTGAAGTTAGGGCTTCCTGCGGCGGCATGGCGTGGTCCAGTCCCTGTCCAAGGCGGATCCGTGACGGCGATCTGATCTATGGATTGTTTCGGATCAGAGACGGTGATGAGCGCGCGGGATACATCTTGGCGGCTCTTGCGGCTTGGCGAGGCGGGGTGGGAGCCCTCCTCCTAGGCTCCAGTGGTGGCACACTCAGGCAGTGGTCGGTGCGCTAGGGCTCCTACGATGGCACTGCTGTTGCGGTTGGTCGCCGGATCTAGGCGGCTAGATCTGTGGCTTTGAAGGCGGTCGAGACGATGCACATGTTGTCGGGTGGACTACTTGGGACGGATCCGGGTGAAAACCTGGTCTTCGCTCGATGGCCGGAGCCGGTGATGACGATGCCCTTATCATCGTTTCTTTCATGAAGGCATCATATCGTTTCCTTCATGAAGGCATCATCGAGGTAAAGCTCCCAGTTCCACTCAATACCTCCAGGGGAAACCCTAGATCAGCTGATCGGATGTTGGCGGCAATCATGTGTCGTTACTCCCTTGGGGGCGGCATTCTTGGAGGTGCACTCGTTCTCGCGGGACTAGCGGACGGCTTCTTTGGTGGAGCGGTGCTTCATCCTACACATTGGTGGCGACGGATCTCGACGGCGTGGCGCGGTGCAGATTCGGCGTTCGATGTGCGAGGATGGACTCGCGCAGGAGGATGACGCTGTCTGGCGTCGTGGTGGCGTCGATGGCAGAGAGACCTGGCACGGTAGATGCAACAATACAGCTTTGGAGATGGATTGGTGGCAGGTGGCTGCGGCAGCCTCATACCCGACATGCGTCCTGGTTGAGGAATGCGCCGGACTGGTAGGTGCCCCATACCCTGAAGGCATCCTGGTTGGGACCTCGGGTCTTAGATGTTTAGGTTTGGCTGCGAGGTCTGTTTGGTATTAGGTCCAGACTACCAGCATCCTTTCATCAACTGGATAGGAGTAGCGACAGATGTTGCCTAGACGATGGTTTTAGTCTTACTGTTGTATAACTTTGTAAAATCTTATGTGAATAATTAATAAAGTGACCGCATGCATCGTCCAGATGCAGAGTCCGAAAATCCTCCTTCTTTTTTCTTAAAAAAATAAGCAACCAAACAAGCATGCACGAAACCCACGCACAACTTCAGGCAAGGCAAATTATGCTAAAGATGCAAACCAAACATGCCGTTCTTCTACAAATGTTTGTTGTATCTACCTGCACCGCAGGGTGAGCTACATCTCGCTTACAGCGGGAATAACTCTAATCTTGCTGAAGGTTTTTCCTCCTCTGCTGTTTCTGGGCCGGCCAGTTCGCTGTTTCTTTTTTACTACGATTTATTGGTTCATTCTTTTACCTGTCGGTTTTCCCTGTTTTTTTTTCTTTTCATTATTTTTCAACTTTTTCATTTGTCCTTTTTTTGTTTTATTTTGTTTCTTTTTGTTTTCCATTCCTTTTGCACTTGTTTCTTCAGGTTTTTTTTCATTTCCTTTTCCTTTGGTTTCTTTTGTTGCTTTTAGGGTTTTTATTTTCCTTTTTTTTCATTCTACATTTTTCATATAAGTCAAGAATATTTTTTCTAATACATATTTAACATTTTCAAATACAAGTTTAATATTTTTTAATACATGGTCAACATTTTTCCTATAATCATTTTAAATATTTTCAAATACTTGATTGACACTTTTTAGATACAAAATTGATTTTTTAGCACATATGCAACATTTTTCCTATAGACATTTAACATTTCTCAAATGCTTGATTAATATTTTTCAAATACACATTACATGTTGAATATATATTTTCAAATGCTTTATTAATATTTTCTAAATACATGAACAATTTTTACACACATTTTATATTTTTGTATAAAATATTTTTCGTATACATGAGGAATATTTTCTTCATGCACATTTAACATATTTCAAAATGCTTGCTAACATATTTCAATACATGGTCAACATTTTTCTATACACATTAAAAAAATCAAATGCTTGATTAACCTTTTTTAATACATGGTAACCTATTTTCCACACACATTTTACCGTTTTTTAATGCTTGATAAACATTTTTTTAAATACAAGTTTGACATTCTTTGTAATACGTGGTCAACCTTTTTCTATACTCATTTAAAAAATGCTTGATTAACATTTGTCAATCACTTGTTTTAACATATTTCAAATGCTTGATTAAAAAATTTAAATACATGATCAACTTTCTTCATGCATATTGTATATTATTCGTATACTTGAGAAATATTTTCTTTATACAAACATTTTCAAATGATTGGTTAACATTTTTTCAAATGCATTTATGTTATGTGTTTTTTGTAATAACGAACTAGATGAAAAGAAAAGGCGTGAGAAAAAACTAGCTCGTGGCCTCCTCCGCCCTTGGTCAGCCCATTTTGGGAGAAGACTGACGCGGGAGCGCGCTAGGTCCTGCTATAGGAGAGATATAGTGTTGCCCCTACATGACACCTTTCTCTTAACAGAAGGTACGATGGGCGTCTAAAATAAATCCCAGAAGGACATGATAAACATTTTTCTAAAAACCAAAAAAAAATAAATCTAGTTTTATATTACCCCCTCTGTTCCTAAATATAAGTTTTTCTAGATATTCTAACAAGTGATTACATACGGAGCAAAATGAGTGAATCTACACTTTAAAACATGTCTACATACATTCATATGGTGTATTCTATTTGAAATGTCTAGAAAGACTTATATTTAGGAACAGAGGGAGTAGATAATAGTAAGCATAGGACATACACGCGGATAATGTGGACCGTGGAAAAAAACTAGATGTTATGGTAGCTAGAACAATGGACACACTTATGAACATAAACAAAGAGGAAATTACAACCAAGTGTCCAGATATCTTATCGGCAATGTTTGAAGTGAATGGCAAAACTTCTATTTATTGATAGTTACACGTACAATATTTATGAGATGGAACAAACATGACGATCCAGAGAGACATTGGATGCCGAAGACCGAGAGAGAATAGAAAGATGTGTCGGTTGTGGATGGCAACCGAATGACGGTTGGGCAAGGAGAGATTTCCATCTGATTAATATGTGCTAATTAATCACAACAGTAACACTAATATATGCTTGTCCATGTAGAATTGTCACACGACTGTCCAAGTAGTACGATCATCTTGAAATATTGTCATTGTAGTACCATCACCTCGAAAGGATTTCCTTCAAAAGTTCTTCAATTAAAATCCTTGACGAGGACATGAAACATGAACTCACAAAGAGAAAAGAGTGTAATATGACACTTTGAACAGACATGATCCAGGATGATACTCGCCCTGATTCTTGCAAGTCCCGAAGTCATCGCATACCAATTTCATGAACATATTTCTGGAATATAGAAGTTGGTAGAGGTTTGGTAAATTAATGAACAAGATTTTTGCATGATTTAACTTACAAGACTCTTATTTTTACCGCTTTACCAGAGTTCATGGGGGAAACAACTTAGGAGCATTATTCTTGATGATATTGCTCTTGATGTATCTTGTTTGCATTTGTGCAACACAAGCCACATTATCTTCATAGATAATATTGGTAGATGTTGCCACCTGTTTCAAAAAAATCAGAATGTTGGTAGACGTTGCCACCAGTTTCAAAAATTTCCCAAAATGTTGGTAGATGTTGCCACCTGTTTCAAAAATAAACTTACAAGACTCTTATTTTTACCGCTTTCCCAGAATGTTGGTAGATGTTGCCACCTGTTTCAAAAATTTCCTAAATATGGTAGTCCCACCATGTAGGGACACAAAGCCGGTATGTGATCAGCCATTCCGGGGATCAAATTAATAGCAAAATATGTGTATCCAATCATATTAGGCCCTGTTCGGTTCATAAGTTCTAGGAATTTCTAGTCCCAACTAAAAAGTCCCTCTCTGACTGTTTCCAGGGACTAAAAAGTCCATAATCCATGCCTAGAGGTTATTAAATGACATGTAAAAGACCATGGTACCCCTATTTAACAACACCATGGGGCGGCGGTGCAATGGGTGCAGGGAGGGGCACTGTTGGAAAAGTCCTAAAAAGTCCCAAAAAAGACTCTCCTTGAGAGTCTTCTTCATTAGTCCCAAAAAGAAACTTTTAGTCCCTAGTAGTCCCTCCTGTTTGGTTAAAAAGTCTCTAAGAGAGACTTTTTCTAGTCCCTACACCAAAAAGTCCCTGGAAACAAACACCCCCTTAGTCCGGAAATTTATTTTGGCTCTCGGGGTCCAAATACACCTGAAATCTGGAGCATTCCTTCATCTCGTGATGTGCACCAGTTCATGTATTCTATAACATATTCATGGTTTCTAATCCATTTTGCATTAGTGACCTGACGCTTGCAATGTCCTCCTTTAATGTCCGTGCGCTCATCTCATTGTCGTTTGTACAGACGGAGCCATTATGTTCATGAGCCGTGTTACGATCTACATGTGCCATCCGGGCAGAAAATGTCATGTTTCCTCGCAGAGGTGTAGATGCAAGGCAGGGCCCCTTCCACCATCGCTAGTCGCTACATTAAATTTCCAAACCGCCACCCACCCTTCTTCCCCATTCAAGGAAGCCGCAACAACAATCACACAC
>LR738715.1:300583569-300679295 GCA_902687465.1 Secale cereale | reverse complement strand
CCGCAACAACCAGCGCCAAATCAATCCAGCAATGACATCCTCATCTTCCACCTCGCAGCAGATCAGGGCTCGCTAACTTCCCCCTTCGATTCCATGCATGTTCTCACACTCATGAATCATAGCGAGTAGGTCCTCATCAATTGAACGCCGCACGACGCCAACTACGATTAAATTCTCATTGTCCACTTTGCTCTCACTGGTTGCAGTCACGACGTGCATCCTCACGTCCGGAATCGCCAGTTTCCCTGGATGGCATCCACTGCTAATTGGGCAGGACATGTTGTAGAAATCAAACCATCCACCTCGTAGCAACTCTCAAATCACGAAGTTTCAAGATGCAGTTTTACATGTATGTACGTTGTGGCATCGTCCATCATCCTTGGATGCTCGTGCACCTCTCGTTTCTTGATTCTGTTGGATCTGATGCCCGAATAATGTGCGTACACATAGCACACGCAACAAATTCAAGATTTCCACCGAATCGTATTTGCCATTAAATAGGCCATAACACAGATCCCCATCTAAATATGAACGTACATGACACAGGGAGCACTTGGACCCCAAAGCCAAAACACCCCTCCCTGTTAGAGTATTTATTTATCTAGAACTGAAAAATAGGGCATGATCATTTGTGCCTTGGAGATATCAAAAAATGTTCTTCACTCCTGACCGATGGTGCTTGGTGGAAGCTACGCTGTGTCTAGCAACTAGATTTACCGCAAATTCAAGATCGGGTCTTGTGCATTTTGTAAGTACATGAGCGCTTCAACGATACTCAAAAATAGAACCACGGGTCCCAACATCTCTTCTCCATCATCCCTTGGCATGAACGGATCATTCTCTACGTAACGAACCACCCTATGAGTATTAGATGGATACGATTTTTCCATAATGAGTTTCTCCAATATTTTCTGGATATAGGCAACTTGGTGTATCATGATTCCCGAGGAAAGGTGCACAAGTTGAATACCTAAGAATATTTTGGCTTCATCCAAATCCTTCATCTCATATTTCATCTATAGGTGATTGTGGTTCATCAACGTCTTGTGTGTTGCCAATGATGTTGACGTCATCCACGTATACTGAAATGATGCAAAATCTTGTAAAGGACTTCTTGATAAGACACGTGGGCAATCATCATTGTTGGAGTAACCATTCTGAAGAAGGAACTCATTGAGTCGGTTGTACAATACCCGTCCCTACTGCTTTATGCCATATAATTTATGACTTATTCAGTTTACATAATACATGTTGCATTTTTTGCTTGCATTTGTAACATAAATTCCGCCAGGAACCTTCATGTATATGTCCGAATCTAGTGACCCGTAAATATATGCAGTCACAACATCCATCAACTACATAGATAGACGATTTTGCGTTGTCAAAGATATAAGGTACATAAAAGTGATTCACTCGTTACATGAGAATATGTATCATTGAAATTAATGACAGGTCTCTGCGTGAACCCTTGTTCTACAAGCCTTGTTTTATATCTCACCACCTCATTGTTCTCATTCAGCTTCCGAAGAAAAATCCATTTGACCCCCACACAGAAAATATTGGGAGGTATTTGTATTGCTTCAGTGAATATATTTCTTTTGTTAAGTGAGGAAATTTTCGCTTGTATTGCATCCTTCCATTGAGGCAGTCAGAGCTCAATGATTGTCCTTGGATCATGATCATTTAGAATGGTTTTTGTAATTGTAGCATAAAAATAAGTGCCAACAATCATAGACTTACGGTCGAAAGATTCTCCAAAATCGATATAGTTGGTGGAAATTTCATACACCCTTGTTGACTCTATGTAATTTCCCAATATGTGTGAGTCTATTTTGATGGTGCAGCTAGTGTGTGCAAACTGAAGCTGGGTTGTGGAGGTTTCTCTTCCATTGGGCATATACTATCAATCAGATGTTTGCCGATGTTTGAGTTGACTTGCGTTTACTGGCTCCGAGGATTTTCTCCTCGATTTCCTTTGTTGCTTGGTCGAAGCTTGATCCAGGTCGGAGGTTGTACTACTCCCCATCTTATTTAGGAACAGGGAGTTGAGTGGTACTCCCTTTTGAAATCAACCACCTCAAAGGACAAGGTTTCCTTCCAAAAATTACGCTTGTTGCCATAAACGACGTCTAGAGAAATCATCCGTCCAGGTGGTTTTGCCATGATGCCTGGTAGCACTCCATGAAAGGTCATCCCAGTCAGATAAATGCTCGATTGGGGAATTCCCATTTTCCTAACGAACTTCCATGCAAGAAAATTCAATGTAGTTCCTCCGTCCATCAATATGTTCCGCATCTGAAACCCGTTGACCAGTGGATCAACCACCAATGTCGATGACCCGGGAACGCAACATGAGCCGGGTGATCCGAAGGATCAAAAGTGATTGGTGTCTCCGACCAGTTCCGATACAAAAAAATATCAGAGCATGTTCACCTGCTCAAGCAAACAACATGTTGTCGAAGAAAGCTACGGAATTATCGTCTTCAAGGCAAATACCAACACGGTATGAACATAATCATTTGCACACAATTGAGAAAAAACTCTTCAAATAGTTCGCTTAACTTCTGGGTTGCAGTTGGTGTCCACGCCAATTGGCGCAACACATCGTCTAGTAAGTAGAATAGAAGAATGAACAATATTTTAACACCCATGGTTGCATGTGATGATGGGTCTTTTCCCATACATGATTGCATGTTGAGGTGGGTCTTATTCCATTCATAATTGTTCCAACGTGTGACATGCTTGCATGTTGAGATAATAGGATAGTGAGATGAACTTGTTTTGATTTATTAAAAGATAAAACTACTGCAATCATAGAGGTATTGTCTTTCACATATTAAAGTGTTATCTTTGTTGTGATCTAAGAACACCGTCATTTGCATTTAACATATGCATCCCAACATTTACATTAAATTGCATGCATTTTTATTATCTAGGAAACATGATACACGATCTCTTGTGGTATGTGTATTAGTCAACTTGCGGTTGCCAAAATGATAAAAACTAGATGATACCCCGCGCATTGCTACAACAAATTATGATTATAAATTGATTAAAATAAAAATTAGCATATGACTATATAATACCAAAATGGATAGTTCATGGTTGTGAATGACAACATGAATAATAAGTGAACAACCATATAGATCCAGTCAATGTGAAAACAAATGGCATTGATAATGTATCATTGTGGTGGAGTTCAATTCTGGGCACCAATATACTATATCAAAATGGGCCAAAAATATTTACACTTCAAGCAATTAAGGCCAATAAAAACAACCAAGAAACAGTACAAACTTATAAGATAACTAAATATAGCTTGTTACATGAGAAAAATACACCTACATAATGCTCTGGCCAATAGATTACTTGAATGTTGTTAGTTGCTCCTCGGATGTTGCCTACCCAATCTTTGCTTTTCTAGTTACGTACAATCTTAAGTGACATTCTACAATTGTTATCATGACTGCTACATGTGTCGTCTCTTTTACCTCACCTATCGATGTTGTATGATCAAATCAGCAGCATGGCAAGAAAAAAACAGAATTACTATGGTAGTTACTTACGGATTGAACATGGCATTCCATAATGGCGATACCATGGGAAATGTGTAAGATGACATTGATAATAAAGGGCGCGTAAAATGCAAGTATAACCTAGAACATATATCAAATATAACTAACTTTATGATGCCGGTATCTACTACAGTACTCGGAAGCTATTTTTATGATAATGGTTTTGGCAAACCTATGTCTTAAAGCTCTCAGAGAAGAAAGCAATCTCCGGACTCAAGTATGGACATCGAAAGAGCCTCACTTGGCATAAAATTCATAAATCTATGACTAGAAGGCTACATTTTGTACTAACTTCTTGTGTATAAAATAACTTGACAATGAGAAAGTAGGACATCTCTAACATTTTATGTATATTAACATGTATGCTTACAAAAATAACTCATAAAATAGTTTTTAGCTTTCTTACATGATCAACAATTCAGAGAGTAAAAAATTGACAAAAACTATCATATGTAGAAATAACATGAGGGAGATGGGATTATTCTTTGATTACATTATAAAGATTACATTGGTCCACCTAACTTGCAGCCAGTTTGAATCTTCATCAGCTTGTTGACATGACAAAACAAAGATCTGCACAAACATGAGTCAGTGACTTAATTTTAGTAGACTAATGCGGCGCAAAGATGTTGGCATTACTACTCAAATCAAAACAAATAGTCAAAGAATAATCAAATTTTAAATAAGAAGCAGCAGCACAAACAAATCTATATATCTGATGTACTACGCACCCTTCTTCTTGTAGACGTTGTTGGGCCTCCAAGTGCAGAGGTTTGTAGGACAGTAGCAAATTTCTCTCAAGTGGATGACCTAAGGTTTATCAATCCGTGGGAGGCGTAGGATGAAGATGGTCTCTCTCAAACAACCCTGCAACCAAATAACATAGAGTCTCTTGTGTCCCCAACACACCCAATACAATGGTAAATTGTATAGGTGCACTAGTTCGGCGAAGAGATGGTGATACAAGTGCAATATGGATGGTAGATATAGGTTTTTGTAGTAAGAAAATATAAAAACAACAAGGTAGCAAGTGGTAAACGTGAGCATAAACGATGTGGCAATGATAGTAGACAAGGCCTAGGGTTCATAATTTCACTAGTGCAAGTTCTCTCAACAAGGATAACATAATTGGATCATATTACTAGCCCTCAACATGCAACAAAGAGTCACTCCAAAGTAAAGAATAGCAGGAACAAACGAAGAGATTATGGTAGGGTACGAAACCACCTCAAAGCTATTCTTTATGATCGATCTATTCAAGAGTCCGTAGTAATGTTCAATCTATCATAGAGTTCGTACTAGAATAACACCTTAAGACACAAATCAATCAAAACCCTAATGTCACCTAGATACTCCAATGTCATCTCAAGTATCCGTGGGCATGATTATACGATATGCATCACACAATCTCAGAAACATCAATTCACCCAACACATAGAACTTCAAAGAGTTCCCCAAAGTTTCTACCGAAGAGTCAAGACGAAAACGTGTGCCAACCCCTATGCATAGGTTCCCAAGGTCACGAAACCCGCAAGTTGATCACCAAAACATACATCAAGTGGATCACATGATATCCCATTGTCACCACAGATAAACACGTGCAAGACATACATCAAGAGTTCTCAAATCCTTAAAGACTCAATCCGATAAGATAACTTCAAAGGGAAAACTCAATCCATTACAAGAGAGTAGAGGGGGAGAAGCATTATGAGATCCAACTAGAATAGCAAAGCTCGTGATACATCAAGATCGTGCCATCGCAAGAACACGAGAGAGAGAGAGATCAAACACATAGCTACTGGTACATACCCTCAGCCCCGAGGGTGGACTACTCCCTCCTCGTCATGGAGAGCGCCGGGATGATGAAGATAGCCACCGGAGAGGGATTCCGCCCTCCGGCAGGGTGCCAGAACGGATCTAGATTGGTTTTTGGTGGCTAAAGAGGATTTCGGCGGCGGAACTCCCGATCTAGGTTAATTTCCGAAGGTTTTAGTATTTATAGGACTTTTTGGCATAGGTCCCATGTCAGGGGGGCTTCTGGGCTGTCCTCGAGATAAGAGGGCGCCACCACCTTCCCAGGGCGCGCCCTCCACCCTCGAGGGCAGCCCGTGGCTCTCCTGGCCCAACACTTTTGCTTCGGGGGCTTCTTTTGGTCCAGAAAAAAATCATAAAAAATTGTCTCGTCAATTGGACTCCGTTTGATATTCCTTTTCTGTAAACCCCTAAAACAGGAGAAAACAGAAATTGGCACTGGGATCTAGGTTAATAGGTTAGTCCCAAAATCATATAAAAGTGTATAATAAAGCCCAGAAGACATCCTAGAAGGATAATATAATAGCATGGAAAAATAAAAAAATATAGATACGTTGGAGACGTATCAGCATCCCCAAGCTTAATTCCTGCTCGTCCTCGAGTAGGTAAATGATAAAACAGAATTTTCGATGTGGAATGCTACCTAACATAATTCTCAATGTAATTCTCTTAATTGTGGCATGAATGTTCAGATCTGAAAGATTCAAGATAAAAGTCTATATTGACATAAGAAATAACAATACTTCAAGCATACTAACAAAGCAATCATGTCTTCTCAAAATACTATGGCTAAAGAAAGTTATCCCTACAAAATCATATAGTGTTGGCTACAAGGTTGTCAGAATCGCGATTCTGTTATACGATCCTACGACTTTACGATCCAACATTACCCCCCTGATTCTACGATTTTCGTTCTTAGAATCTACGTTTCTACGATCCTGATAGTGAAGATTCTGTGATTTGCGATCCTACCATCAAAGCTCCGATTTGATTCAAAATCGCGATTCTGACAACCTTGGTTGGCTATGCTCCCTCGTTATCACACTAAATATTCATATCATGCACAACCCCGATTTCAGCCAAGCACTTGTTTTCATACTCTATCTTTTCAAACCTTTCAACTTTCACGCAATACATGAGCGTGAGCCATGGACATAGCACTATGGGTGGAATAGAGGTGGTTGTGGAGAAGACAAAAAGGAGGGAGATAGTCTCACATCGACTAGGCGTATCAACGGGCTATGGAGATGCCCATAAATAGATATCAATGTGAGTGAGTAGGCATTGCCATGCAACGGATGCACTAGAGCTAAATATGAATGAAAGCTCAACAAAAGAAACTAGTGGGTGTGCATCCAACTTGCTTGCTCACGAAGACCTAGGGAATTTGAGGAAGCCCATCGTTGGAATATACAAGCCAAGTTCTATAATGAAAATTCCCACTAGTATATGAAAATGACTAAGCATGAGACTCTCTACAATGAAGAACATGGTGCTACTTTGAAGCACAAGTGTGGAAAAGAAGATAGTAGCAATTGTCCCTCTTTTATTTTCCTTGTTTTTTCTCTTTTTTTGGGCCTTTCTTTTTTTTCTTTGGCCTTTCCTTTTTTTTCTTTTTTTTTGCGGAGGGGCTTTATAGATCTAGCCTTTCCTCCCATGGGACAATGCTCTAATAATGATGATCATCACACTTTCATTACAACTTGATATTACAACTCGATACTACAACAACAAAGCATGACTCTATATGAATGCCTCCAGCGGTGTACTGGTATGTGCAATGAAACAAGAGTGACATGTTAAAGAATTATGCATGGTGGCCTTGCCACAAATACGATGTCAACTACATGATCATGCAATGGCAATATGACAATATGATGCGTGTCATATGAACGGAACGGTGGAAAGTTGCATGGCAATATATCTCGGAATGGCTATGGAAATGCCATGATAGGTAGGTATGGTCGCTATTTTGAGGAACAATATGGTGGCTGTTTTGAGGAAGGATATATAGTGGGTTTATGGCACCGGCGAAAGTTGCGCCAAGAGAGGCTAGCAATGGTGGAAGGGTGAGAGTGCGTATAATCCATGGACTCAACATTAGTCATAAGAACTCATATACTTATTGCAAAAATCTACGAGTCATCAAAACAAAGCAATCAACGCATGCTCCTAGGGGGAGGTTGGTAGGAGTTAACCATCGCACCCCCCCCGACCTCCACACAAAGGTTGGCACTCTACAAATACATCATGCTCTAACTTCGTCACACAACGGTTCACCATACGTGCATGCTACGGGAATCACTAACCTTAACACGAGTATTTCTCAATTTCATAATAACTCCACTAGCATGACTCTAATATCACTATCCTCATATCTGAAAACAATTATCAAGCACCCAACATCTCATTCTATTCAATGCACTTAGTGTGATTTTTTTACTACATTGACATTGGATGTCTATCATGTGAAGACTAGTTTCTTTAGCCTAAACACATTACCATGCTGTTTTAATAGACTATCAAAAGGATATAAGTGAATCATGAGAGTTCAATAATTTCTACAAAATATTACCACCACCGTGCTCTAAAAGATATAAGTGAAGCACTAGAGCAAAAACTATTCAACTCAAAAGATATAAGTGAAGCACATAGAGTGTTCTAACAATTCCAAGGCCATATTTAACTCTCTCAAATAGGTGTGTCCAGAAAGGATAAATGCGGCAAACTAACAAGCAAAGACTCAAATTATACAAGACGCTCCAAGTAAAACACATATCATGTGGTGAATAAAAATATAGCTCCGAGTATAGTTACCGATGGATGAAGACGAAAGAGGGGATGCCTTCCCGGGGAATACCCAAGCTTAGGCTTTTGATTATCTTGAATTTACTTGGGGTGCCATGGGCATCCCCAAGCTTAGGCCTTTGCTACTCCTTGTTCCATAGTCCATCAAAGCAATACTCAAAACTTGAAAACTTCACAACACAAAACTTAGACAAAAAATTTCGTGAGCTCCGTTAGTATAAGAAAGCAAACCACTACTCAAAGGTGCAGCAATGAATTCATTCTTTGTTTATATTGGTGTTAAACCTACTGTATTACAACTTCTCTACGGTTCATATCCTCCAATACTACTCATAGATGCATTGAAATAAGCAAACAACACACGAAAAACAGAAGTTGTCAAAGAGAGAACAGTCTGTAGTAATCTGCAGGTTTCGCCTACTTCTGGAACTCCAAAAAATTCAAACTAAATTGGTAAATTTTTGGATTTTGTCTATCAATCATCTTCAAAAAGAATCAACTAAAAAGCACGCTCCAGTAAAATCTGAAGACTACTTTAGAGAGCGCTAACGATTCTGCTTTTCACAGCAAGATCATATAAACTTCACACAAGTCTTCCCAAAGGTTCTACTTGCCACAAATACTAAACAAAACATGAAACCACATCTAATCAGAGGCTAGATGCAATATTTGTTCCCACAGCAACAAAAAATTGGGTTGCCTCCCAACAAGCGCTATCGTTTTACGCCCCTAGCTAGGCATAATGATGCTCACATACAAGATAAGAATTGAAACATAACGGGAGCATCATGAAGCATATGAATAGCACATTTAAGTCTGACCCACTTCCTATGCATAGGGATTTTGTGAGCAAACAACTTATGGGAACGATAATCAACTAGCATAGGAAGGCAAAACAAGCATAGCTTCAAAACTTCAAGCACATAGAGAGGAAACTTGATATTATTGCAATTCCTACAAGCATATGATCCTCTCTCATAATAATTTTCAGTAGAATCATGGATGAATTCAACAATATAAACAGCACATAAAGCATTCTTTTCATGATCTACTTGCATAGAAATTTTACTACTCTCCACATAAGCAAATTTCTTCTCATGAATAGTAGTGGGAGCAAACTCAACAAAATAATTATCATGTGAGGCATAATCCAATTGAAAACTAAAATCATGATTACAAGTTTCATGGTTATCATTATTCTTAATAGCATACAAGTCATCACAATAATCATCGTAGATAGCAACTTTGTTCTCATAATCAATTGGAACCTCTTCCGAAATAGTGGATTCATCACTAAATAAAGTCATCACCTCTCCAAATCCACTTTCATCAATATAATCATCATAAATAGGAGGCATGCTTTCATCATCATAAATTTTCTCATCAAAACTTGGGGGACTAAAAATATCATCTTCATCAAACATAGCTTCCCCAAGCTTGTGGCTTTGCATATCATTAGCATCATGGATATTCAAAGGATTCACACTAACAACATTGCAATCATGCTCATCATTCACATATTTCATGCCAAGCATTCTATATAATTCTTCTTCTAGTACTTGAGCACAATTTTCCTTCCCATCATTTTCACGAAATATATAAAAAAGGTGAAGCATATGAGGTAACCTTAATTCCATTTTTTGGTAGTTTTCTTTTATAAGCTAAACTAGTGACAAAACAAGAAACTAAAAGATTCGATTGCAAGATCTAAAGATATATCTTCAAGCACTAACCTCCCCGACAACGGCGCCAGAAAAGAGCTTGATGTCTACTACGCACCCTTCTTCTTGTAGACGTTGTTGGGCCTCCAAGTGCAGAGGTTTGTAGGACAGTAGCAAATTTCCCTCAAGTGGATGACCTAAGGTTTATCAATCCGTGGGAGGCGTAGGATGAAGATGGTCTCTCTCAAACAACCCTGCAACCAAATAACAAAGAGTCTCTTGTGTCCCCAACGCACCCAATACAATGGTAAATTGTATAGGTGCACTAGTCCGGCGAAGAGATGGTGATACAAGTGCAATATGGATGGTAGATATAGGTTTTTGTAGTAAGAAAATATAAAAACAGCAAGGTAGCAAGTGGTAAACGTGAGCATAAACGGTGTGGCAATGATAGTAGACAAGGCCTAGGGTTCATATTTTCACTAGTGCAAGTTCTCTCAACAAGGATAACATAATTGGATCATATTACTAGCCCTCAACATGCAACAAAGAGTCACTCTAAAGTAACGAATAGCAAAGAACAAATGAATAGATTATGGTAGGGTACGAAACCACCTCAAAGCTATTCTTTCTGATAGATCTATTCAAGAGTCCGTAGTAACGTTCAATCTATCATAGAGTTCGTACTAGAATAACACCTTAAGACACAAATCAATCAAAACCCTAATGTCACCTAGATACTCCAATGTCACCTCAAGTATCCGTGGGCATGATTATACGATATGCATCACACAATCGCAGATACATCTATTCAACCAACACGTAGAACTTCAAAGAGTGCCCCAAAGTTTCTACCGGAGAGTCAAGACGAAAACGTGTGCCAACCCCTATGCATAGGTTCCCAAGGTCACGGAACCCACAAGTTGATCATCAAAACATACATCAAGTGGATCACATGATATCCCATTGTCACCACAGATAAACACGTGCAAGACATACATCAAGTGTTCTCAAATCCTTAAAGACTCAATCCGATAAGATAACTTCAAAGGGAAAACTCAATACATTACAAGAGAGTAGAGGGGGAGAAGCATTATAAGATCCAACTAGAATAGCAAAGCTCGCGATACATCAAGATCGTGCCATCTCAAGAACACGAGAGAGAGAGAGATCAAACACATAGCTACTGGTACATACCCTCACCCCCGAGGGTGGACTACTCCCTCCTCGTCATGGAGAGCGCCGGGATGATGAAGATAGCCACCGGAGAGGGATTCCCCCCTCCGACAGGGTGCCAGAACGGGTCTAGATTGGTTTTCGGTGGCTACAGAGGCTTTCGGCGGCGGAACTCCCGATCTAGGTTAATTTCCGAAGGTTTCAATATTTATAGGATTTTTTGGCGTAGGTCCCACGTTAAGGGGGCTTCTGGGTTGTCCTGGAGATAGGAGGGCGCCACCACCTTCCCAGGGCGCGCCCTCCACCCTCGAGGGCAGCCTGTGGCTCTCCTGGCCCAACTCTTTTGCTTCGGGGGCTTCTTTTGATCCAGAAAAAATCATAAAAAATTGGCTCGTCAATTGGACTCCGTTTGATATTCCTTTTCTGTAAAACCCTAAAACAGGAGAAAAACAGAAACTGGAACTGGGCTCTGGGTTAATAGGTTAGTCCCAAAAATCATATAAAAGTGTATAATAAAGCCCATAAGACATCCTAGAAGGATAATATAATAGATGGAACAATAAAAAATTATAGATACGTTGGAGACGTATCAATATCCAACCAGCAAAAAAATAGTGTGACAACACCTACACCGCGGACGATGGCTGCTCACTCCCGAGTGCATCATGGAGGACATACTGCAGCGTGTGGTAACTAATAAGGCAGGTAGGTTCATCGTTCAAAGACAATAACATGCAAATTCATATATTTAAATAAAAAAGGATCATAGATCGACTTACATCAAGATCATCAGATCATTGTTCACCAAGACCATTCTTACGACCACCTAGCCATACATGCCGCACACTGTAGAACCTAAAGTAGTACCGACTCTTGTTAATTATGCTATTCCTCCGTGGCCCTTCCTAGTCTCAAAGCACACCTCATGTTTAGGTATAATGTATAATTGCCATGGGAATCCATTAACTACAAACAAAATTCACACATACATACTCCGGCATGAGATAGATTAACTGGAACAAAATAACTACACTTCATCTCCTTGTAGAAGATTTTTAATGTCTGGATAGCCTTGTTATCTTTGGTTTAGAAGAATATGAACATATTGAAAAGATGCCAGCTGGAGTAGTATAAGGCTGCTGCCGAGAGTTGAATATCCCGAGTGGTCACCATGTGATTCTCAACTACAAAACAAAATGGGTTATTTACAGATAACATATAACCTAGCTTGCATTCAATGAACTAATTTCTTACCGAGGAAGGAAGGATAGGAAGTAGGAGAAGGTACCATGGTCTTTTTCTTGCGAACTGCGACGGGTCATCTTCGCCTTGGCCTCACGGTCGAATGCCGATGATGCCTTGCATGGTTGAGGTGGGTCAGATCGCCATCATCGGCGTGGAGGAGCACCTGCAATTCCACCTCCACGGCCAGTGGATCACCATAGGGGAGATGGTGGAGATGCCATCCATGGTGTTTGCTGAGGTGTTGTTCTAGCATGTCACCGGCGCTAAGGAAGAAGAAGATCCAGCCACCTCCCTGTCGTGGCGATGGCTCTATTCCCTCAATGGGTGATGAAGATGGATGCATGCCGCCATCCATTCCATGTGTGTTTGTGATAAGGAGATCGGGAGATTGAAACATTGGCAGGGAGAGATGGAAGGAGAAGAGGAGAACACATCAATTGGGGAATCCGAAGAAGAAAGGGTAGGAGCACAGTTTTGGGAGGCGAGTGCCCCTTAGTGATTTTGGTGTATTGAAGACTTATAGGTTAAGGGACTAATGTGTTTGTGAGTGTACACATGTTATATAAGTCTCCGAGGAGTTTGATATTTACGAAGAAAGTCGACCCCTAAAAATGTATGTCTTCAGTTGAAGACTTTGGTTTTCTTGAAGACGTTGAAAGTGAGGAAATTGGTGTGACCTCGAAGACTTGGATATTCATGCGAGGATTATGAAGCGTGAACACTTTTGATTTTGTAGTTTCATTTTCTCTTTCTTAAGTCATAGGAATCACCATACTGTTAAAGGGGGTCGAGGTAAATCTAAGGAAACACATTTCCAAGTGATACTCATCTCAAAGCCTACACTACCCAATCCTTTCGAGTGAAGCCATTGGAAATCTCATACAATTCAGTCAATTTCTTCAGTGACATAGATGAAGATCTTCTGGTCTCTGAGGAATTTGTTCTAACTGAGGAGTTAGGAATTCGCCAATGCGGATTGCCTACAAGTGAGGAACGTGATAGACCTGAGGAATTTGAGAGCTCAAATTTCCGACCGTTGCTGTGCTATGCGCCAGCTGTCCCAAAATATCTTATCCACCTAACGGTCATATCATTGAAGGGCATTTATATCTTATCATGTCGGGCTGCTCCCTAGGCTATAAATAGCCCCCCTCTCAACCACTAGCTGGTTGGCTGCTCTGAGAGAATCTGACACTTGTCATTAGAGCAACCCATCCTCCAAGGACTTTGAGCGAAAATCTCAAGTGAGGAAAAACCCAAAACCGCAACACCTAAAACCCAAAGTGATTGAGCATCACTAAAGAGAGTGTTCCTGTGTGGAACCGACGCTTGTTACCTTTGAAGACTGTGCATCTTCCAGACGATTAGGCGTCAATGGTCTAGAGCATCCAAAAGGAATTTTGGATCACCGGGTGACCAAGTCTGTGAAGGTTTGGAAGTCACCTTGAAGACTTACCACGCGTGATTGGGCGAGGTCTGTGTGACCTTGGCTCAAGGGGAATACGGTGAGGACTGTGTGTCCTCGGGTTTGAATACCTAGCCGCCCTAATGAGACGTACAACTGTCACATCAGTTGGAACTGGTCTACCAAATCATTGTCTTCACCAAGCCTACTGGTTGTATTTCCTCAACCCTTTCATTTACTCATTCATGTGTTGATGAACTTGATCGTTATTGTTTGAAGACTTTAACTGAAGACTTTCTCAATTTCCTCAATCCTATTTCTTCAGTCTTCTGTCTTTAGCCTGCTTATCCTGTTTTCACGCTACTTGTGCTATGTGTATGCTTTCAATTCATCATGATGACTATGCTACTGCTTTGTCATGCATGCACGTAAGTATCTATTCCGCTGCTAGTAGTTCGTTGCTTAGGAAATTCCTCAGCTAGAATTTCCTCAGTGACGAATTTGTAAAAATCGTCTATTCACCCCCCTCTAGTCGATATAACACACTTTCAATTGGTATCAGAGTAAGGTACTCCCTTGTTCTGTATGATTTTGGTGTAACCACTTGGAGTTTTAGTTATGTCGACTGCAGGCATGCTCAAAGTCTCGGCCGGGTATCCTACCTTTGATGGGACGGACTATCCCTACTGGAAGAACAAGATGCGCATGCATCTTGAGGCAATTGACAATGATCTCTGGTACGTTGTGGAAATGGCGTTCCATCCATCTCACCTTCTGTGAATGCTGCTGATGTGAAGAGATTCAAGCAACTCGGTCTCAAGAGAAGAATATCACATGTGGCCATCTGAGCAAAGGGCAGTATGGCAGAGTGCATGCTTTCGGGACAACAAAGCTTATTTGGGACAGGTTGTCCAAGGTCAACGAGGGAGTCTCAATTCAACGTGACTCTCAAGTTGATGTTCTTCGCAATCTCTTCAACCGCTTCAAAAGACTCGACAACGAAAACGTTCAGCAAACCTTCGATTACCTCACTGGCATCTCAAATGAGCTTCAAACACTTGGTGCAACAGACATCACTGACGATGAGGTGGTGAAGAAATTGCTGAGATCACTTGATTCCTCATTCGACACTCTGGCACTGATGATTCAAGAACATGGAGACTACAAGTCACTTGATCCCACTGATATCCTTGAGAGAAATAACACTCATGAGTTCCAACAAGATGAAAAGATGGATCTCTATGGGCCAAGCTATGGAAGATCATGTGCACTGAGGGCCAAGGCAGTCTCCTCATCCGAAGGGGAAGATTCTGATAGCAGCCTTAGTGATCCTGAAGAACTAAGCCAGGAGCTAGCTATGCTCGTGAGGAAGTTTCAGAAGTTCTCAAGACGTGGCCGCTTTGGAAGATCTTCAAAAGTTGATGATGTGATATCAAATTCCTCGTCTCACCATTACAAGAAGAGGACTTGCCACAAATGCAATAACATGGTCACTTTATCACTGATTGTCCTCAGTGGTCAAAGGAATCTAAGAAGAATAAATACAAGGACGACAGCTCAAACAACTCGAAGAAAAAGAAGAAATCTTAAAAGTCCTCATCATCAAAATCTTCAAAGTCTTCCTTCCACAAGAAGAACAGTTCCAAAAAGGCGCGGGCATTCATTGGCAAGGAAATGGACTTAGAAGCTGAATCGGAAGAAAATGAGGAAGATGAGGAATCTAAGGAGTCAGACTCTGGTGTGGCGAGCCTAGCTCTCGCTACCGCATTCGTCAGCAAGTCCATCTTCAACGCTGAGGAGAATAACTTCCCCAACACTGCTAACAACGACAATGATGACTACGCTCCCACCTATTGCTTTATGGCAAACGGAGCCACGGTACTCAACGTCCCTCCTCTGATTCTAGTGAAGATGAATCTGATGAAAACCTCAAACCTAGATATTCCAAACTTGCTAATATTGCCATTAAACAACAAAAGGCTTTGGAAAAGGTTCAAAATCATCTAGTCAAAAGTGATGACATGTTGTGTGAAGAATTGGATCGAACTAAAATCTTGACTGATAATCTTCAGAGACTACAGTCTAAGTTTGAAAACCTTCAGGGTCTTCATAACACGCTCCTAACCGATCATGAGAAACTTTCTTATGAATTTATTCAAAGAAAGGAAGATCTTGAAAAGCTTAGGGTGAGTTATGAAGATCTTCAAAAGGAAAACGATTCATTACTTGCTCACTAGATCAGTTCCGCTCAGGAAGAATTCATTCCACCATATGTGAAATGCATCGAACGTGAAAGTGCTAATTCTTCACCTGAAAGTTCAAATGCTTCTATTGCTACAAATTCTTCCACTATTTCTGAGGTGACAATTTCCTCGCCCGAGGAAACCACCGATGCTACTGACGGAAATGCAGGGTTGAAGGAATTGTATGTGACAAGCATGTACAAAAGCTTCAAAGGTCATCAGACTCTTTGCGATGTGCTCAAAAAGCAGATCTTGAATAGGAACCCTAGAAAAGAGGGTATTGCCTTTGAGAGGAAACTGAACGTTGATGGGACCTACTGGAAATCTGAGCAGTATCCCAAAACCTCATGGGTTGCTACAAAAGGACCTCCAATAGATCCATCTACCTTATCTGGCTTTACTTGTAAATCTTCGCATTCATCTGATGAGTCATTTGACACCAACTATAAATTGTTCAAAAATCAGAATGGTGAAGTATTTGCTAGATATGTTGGAACTAACTGCAGGAATGGTCCCCCCATGAAGAAATCTGGGTTCCCAAAAAGTACCTTGAAAATCTTCAAGTGAATGTCCTCATGACACCACCTGTGAAGAGCAGGAACCCCAGATCAAATTCTTCATATGGATCAAAATCTTCATATGGACCAAATTCCTCAACTAGATCAAATTGCTCATATGATCATCATCGTGCTAATGCTTCTGTTTCGCAGGGAGAGTCTAAGGGTCATAAATATGTGCATCACTCTTCAAATCATTATGTTCATAAGTCCTCGAAGAATTTCTCTGCTTACTCATATTCATACTCTAACCCCTCACCTGTGAAACGAAATGCACTGGCTTCAATGCCACCTTTTTCATATGGAGCTCGCAGAATGATGAACTCTTTGCCACCCCTCCAGATGAGGGTGGTGAAGAAAAAGAACTAATATCTTATGTACGGTCAGTCTCCAGACGAACTTAAATGTCTGAAGAATTTCCTGGAGACCTAGGAATGCTTGAAAGGACGCAAGCTAATCATGAAGAAATGATTCATTCATTTCTCACATCCTCATTCTACTACATATATTGATCTTCTTGATGAAATTCATTCTGATGAACTTGATGTCATATTCTTCACTGTGAAGCATATGAGTTTGTAAGATGCACTAATTCACCTACAGGGTGAATCTCTCAAAGCTATCGAGTGGGTCCTCGACAGTGGATGTACAAATCACATGACCGGTGACAAGAACCTATTGATGGACTCTGCTTTATCTCCATCTCATCTGAAGCATATCACCTACGCTTACAAAGCAAAAAAATCAAGGTATGCGGTCTAGGTAAGGTTGCAATCACAAAAGATCGACACATGGACAAAGTCATGCTTGTCGAGTCTCTTGGATTCAACCTCATGTCTTTCTCAATGCTTTGTGATCTTGATATGATTGTTATCTTTGGCAAATATAGTTGTCTTGTAGTCTTAGAATCTGACAAATCCAAAGTATTCGAGGGCTTTAGGAGAGGAGACATGTATATTGTTGATTTCTCTACAGGACCACGACATGCCACATGTCTACTCGCAAAAGCTTCAGGAGGATGGCTATGGCATCGACGACCCGGTCATGCTGGCATGAGGAACTTGCAAAAACTTGTGAAGAAGAAGCACATCATTGGTAGTGAGGGTGTCAAATTCCTCAAAGATCATCGTTGTGGAGCTTGCGAAGCTGGAAAGATGAGCAAATCCAAGCATCCCACAACGACTATCATGATTACCACTCGTCCTTTTGAATTGCTTCACATGGACCTCTTTGGCCCCACTCATTACTCTGCATTCACAAATGTAGCATCTCTATATGGATTTGTTATTGTTGATGACTATTATCGTTATACATGGGTGCATATCATCACATTTTAACATGAAGTGCAGGAAATCTTCAAGCAATTTTCCTCAAGGGCCTCGATGAATTTCGGTGTGAAGATCAAGCATATCCGGAGTGACAATGGGACCGAGTTCAAGAACACTGGTCTTGATGACTATCTTGATGAACTTGGTATTACTCATGAGCTATCAGCCCCTTACACTCCTTAGCAAAATGGCGTTGTGGAGCGCAAGAACAGGACTATTGTTGAGATGGCTCGCACTATGCTTGATGAATACAAGACGCCTCTCTGTTTCAGGCCCGAGGCTATCAACACTGTGTGCCATATCATCAACATGGTATATCTCCACAAACTCCTCAAGAAAACTTCATACGAACTCCTCACTGACAAGAAACCTAATGTGAGTTATCTCAAAGTCTTCGGTGCTAAATGTTGGGTTAGAGATCATCATCATAGTTCTAAATTTGCAACAAAAGCACATGAAGGTTTCATGCTTGGTTACGAAAAGGACTCGCACACCTACAGAATCTTCATCAATCATCTTCACAAGATTGTTGAGACTGTAGATGTGTGGTTCGATGAAACTGATGGCTCGCATAGAGAGTACATGCCTCCTGTGACAGGTGAAATACCTCATGAGAAATCCATTAAGTTCAAGGCTACTGATGACATCATCCCCACTAAAGAATCTGCTGAAGAAGTCATTCCAGACCTTGAAGAAAATCATACTAGTGCACTTGAAGAAATTGCTGCTGAAGAAAATGCTTAGCCAAATCCAAGTCGTCAACCAGCTCATCCTCGAGTGGAAAAAGAAGTGCAGATTGAGAAAATCATTGACGACATCAATGCACCAGGTCCTCTCACACGCTCAAGAGCTTCACATTTATCTAACTTTTGTGGGCACTTTGCTTTTGTCTCTATCACATGGCCCACCAAAGTTGATGAGGCATTTCTGGAACCTGAGTGGATACAAGCTATGCAAGAGGAATTGCATCAATTCGAGCTCAAACATGTGTGGGAATTCGTCAAGCGACCAGATCCTCAGAAGCACAATATCATATGCACTAAGTGGATCTATCGAAACAAGCAAGATGAAAATGGCCTTGTGGCGAGGAATAAGGCTCGTCTCATAGCTCAAGGCTACACACAGGTTGAAGGAATTGACTTCAATGAAACTTTTGCACCTGTTGCTAGACTTTAAGCTATTCGCATATTGCTTGCTTATGCTAACCATCATAATATCATATTATATCAAATGGATGTGAAAAGTGCATTCCTCGATGGTAAGCTTGAGGAAGAAGTATATGTTGCTCAACCCCTAGGTTTTGAAGATCCTAAACATCCTGACAAAGTCTTCAAACTCAACAAGGCCCTCTATGGCCTCAAGCAGGCTCCTCGGGCGTGGTATGCTACTTTGAAGGAATTCCTCATGAGGAAAGGCTTCAAACCCGGTTCACTTGACCCAACTCTTTTCACCAAATCATATGATGAAGAATTATTTGTGTGTCAAATCTATGTGGACGATATTATCTTTGGTTATACTGATGAATGTTATAGTGACAAATTTGGTTACATGATGCATGAAGAATATCAAATGTCTATGATGGGAGAATTGAAATTCTTCTTAGGTCTTCGAATTCGTCAACAACGCAATGTCATCTTCATATCTCAAGAGAAATACCTCAAGGATGTTCTAAGGAAATTCGGCATGCAAGATTGCAAAGTCGTCAAAATCCCTATGCCCACAAATGGTCATCTCTGCATTGACGAAAATGGTAATGATTTTGATCAAAAGGTATACCGCTCCATGATTGGCTCTTTATTGTATCTATGTGGACCCAGGCAAGATATTATGCTTAGTGTTAATTTGCATGTGTGCCCGGTTTCAAGCTACACCAAAGTAATCACACCATAAGGCTGTGAAGCATATTCTTCGATATCTAGCTCACACTCCAACACTTGGATTATGGTATCCCAAGGGCTCTGATTTTGATCACATTGGATATTCCGACTACGACTATGCTGTTGATCGAGTGGATCGCAAGTCTACATCCGGCACATGCCATTTCCTCGGACGATCCTTAGTATGTTGGTCCTCGAAGAAGCAGAAGTGCGTCTCACTCTCTACTGCTGAAGTTGAGTACATTGCTGCTGGTTCATGTTGTGCCCAATTGCTGTGGATGAAGCAAACCCTCAAGGACTACGGTGTCAACATGAAGAATGTGCCACTCTATTGTGAAAATGAGAGTGCCATCAAGATTGCTCAAAACCCAGTTCAGCACTCGAAGACAAAGCACATCCAGATTCGTCATCATTTTCTTAATGACCATGTGTTCAAGGGCGACATTTCCATCTACCACGTGAAGACTGAAGAACAGCTGGCATATATCTTCACAAAGCCCTTGGAAGAAAAGAGATTTTGCAAGCTGTGGTGTGAGCTAAATATCTTAGAATCTTCCAATGTTTTTTGAAAGGACACACACATCCTAACACTTACGCAAAATTGATGACTTTGATGCGCAACACACGAAGTAACGTTTTTCTTCAATCAATGAAGACTAATCTTCTAAGTGTGAAGAAATTAATGAAGAAATTGATTCTCAGAACCCCATGACAATTGTACGCAGTATTTGAAATTGTCATTCTTATACGGTGGGTCACACCACCAACCAAAGTTGAAATTTCAGTTTTTCTTCAATTTGCAAATTCTTCAAATTCCTCTAAATTCGCCATTTCTTCAACTTTTCATTGGAGTTCTTCATTGGCTAATTCTTCAAGTTGATTTTTCCTCTAAGTGAATCGGACATGTTCCTCCTCTATGCTTAACTCAATCCAGTTTATACACAAATTCTATATGTGCATTCTATTTGAAACCCGTTCAAAATCTTCACTGTGTCCTTGACAGCTAAAGAATTTATGAACGAAGCATTAAAAATTTCCTTATCCAATTTTTCGGCTTCTGCCGCTCAAACTATTCCGCATTCCACGATGGATTAGACAACTCTCCCACGATCTCCACTATCTCCACTCCTAAGAATGTGGGTGACACATGTCGCTAGGATAGCAAAGGGCACTGGCACGTTCGTCCAAATTCTTCGGACGAGCAATTTTTCACCGTGGCTATAAATACCCCCTCCACTTCTCCTTACCTCATTTAATTCGCTCGACCTGTGTGACACCCCGAGACCGATGCGCCAGGTGTCTTCCTCTTATTCGCTGCCGTTGCCATGTTAATTGCTTGTGTGTTGCACTTTGCCATGTCATCATGTGCATTCATTGGCATCGTTTTCAAAACTTGCATCCGTTCGTAGTTGCCCGATCCCCTGTCCTCTCCATTGTCCATTCTGAGCCCAGACACACTCACACGTGCCCGCGGCACCTCCGAAACCTTGTTTTGTAAATGGACGAGAAATGTTCTTCGAATGGGTTAAAAATTGACGTGCGGTCTTGTTATGGTGTATGTAGACCGCCTGTCAAATTTCGTCGCATTCGTAGTCCGTTTGATAGCCTAACCGTTAAACTATAGCGACACTATCGCCGAATAAAACGTCGGCCGTTTTCGGTCTCCGAAAGCCCCGCCGAGCCTCCCCTTCTCCTCTCTCCTCTCAGCTCACACACATCTACACAACCCACTAGGTCCAGCCTAACCCCCTCTCCACTCCGGACCGTCCGATCGATATCGAACGGCTCGAAATGGAGCCAAAACCCTAATCCTAGACCCCCTGCCTATTTAAACACCCCTCCTTTCCTTTTTGGCAGCCTAGCCCTCCTTCCCCTACCTCTAGCCTCCCTCTCATCAAATTCCGTGCCTGGCCATCCCTCCCGCCGCCACTTGTCGCCTCCAGCTCCTCCAACCACCTCGCCACCGCCACTTGGCGCTTAGACACTGGCCGAGCCGCCACCGCGCTGCCCCCCAGCCAACCCGCGGACTCCACGTGGCCTTCCCCGTGCCTCCTCCCACCTCCAGCGCAGCCAAGCCCGCTCGAGCCCATCTCTAGCCCGCCCGTGCCCTGATCTGGGCCCGCCTTCGCTCACCGCTCGCCCGCGCGCTGGCATCTGCGCCCCCTCGCTCCCTCCTGCTCGCCGCTGCCGCACTTCGCCGGCGTCCGCCCCGCGTCCCGCTCCGCTCTCGTCGCCACTCCACCGCCCCTCGCCTCCTGCATCACGCCGCTCGCACCGCTGGCATGCTGCGCCTCCGCCTCTGCGCATGACTCTGCCGCCCGCCGCCGCGACCCCGTTCCCGCACCTCTGCCGCCGCCTAGGCCTCACCTCCGGCCGAATCCAGCGACGAGCCGCCAGAACCGGTCACCTCCGGCCCGCTCCTCGCCTCCCCTCGCTGGGTCCGGCCGCCGTAGCCGCCCCGCGACCTTGCAGGTCGTCGCCTCCGCCATCGTCCTGCTGCCGGTCGCCAGCGCCTGACCGTCCGGTTCGACCGGTCAATTCGGGTCATCCTGGACCGGCCCGGTCCAGCCAGCCTACCCCGAGCCCCGCCCGTTTTTTCTGCCTCAGCCCCGAGCCGGTCCATTGGGCCCAAGGTGAGCACGCCACCGCAACCCTCACCCATGTGCGCTGAATACTATATGATGCTCGTCTGTTTTTTTCCTTTTCTAAAAAAACTGCTAAGTCCCTAAAATTGTTGCATCGTGTTAGCATGTTTGAGATGCCATAACCTGGTGCATGTTGATCCAAATTGAGCATATGATATGTCAAATTGTTCATCTCTCTGTGCTCCACATGATGGCTGCATTTTCATGCATGTTAGGGTTCATCTTGATGCCATTATCCCTGTTGCAAAAGTGCTAAGTGCTGAAAACTAATAAACTTGCTCATTTGTCTTTTTCATATCTTTTTGTGTGATTTTTGTTTGAGCAACATGGCAACATGTTTTAGGAGCACAATCAAGTCATCTTTGCATTGGTGTAATTCATTTGTCATGATATGCCCTGTGTTGAGTGAAACAAGCTTGCTAAGTGACCTACTCGCTGTTTGCTGTTTTCTTAGACTTGGTAAAAACTACTAAGTCTGAAACTGTTATATTGTGACGCCATGTTTGCTTGATGCTACATTCATATCCATGCATATTTGGAGACGTCCAATGATCATGTCTTGAAGTCCATGTTATGCTATATCCATTCATGCCCTTGTTTGCAATTATAAGTTGCTTTAGCATGTCTCTTTCTTGCTCTCTAGTTGTCATTATGATAAATCTGTCAGTATGTCAACAACATGTTCAATTTGGCAAAGCTCGTTGTAATCAATCCATACATCTTATGGAGTTGTGCCAATGGAGTTATTTGGAGTATGACATGCCTAATACATGTGCATGACCTTTGCATGCTTATTAGAATTTCTATAATTGCTATTATATGCCTCCAAAGGCAGCATCATAATGTTGTTGTTGCATTCCCAGATTTTCAGTAAGTTTGAGAATCTGCTATATCATGTTTGCATCTTTTTTTAATGAATGCCATGAACCTGTTGCCCCCATGTATATGCCATGTTGTGTTATTTGAGCTCCATGATATGTACTAGCATGCCATGCTTTTTCCTGTCATGTTCTTGTACTGTAGCTTAATTATTTCTTGCTCCAACATGTCAACATATTAACTCTACTCATGTATATGCTCTGTTTTTCACTAAGTCATAATCTGTCATATAAAGTTTGCTTTTTGCCTAGATCATGTTGGATTACTATTGATGCCTATGAACCTGATACTTGTTGATTTTGTAAGCATGTGATTTGTACTTTGAGTTCATGCCATGCATGTGCCTATCTTGTACTTGTAGTATATTGTTTGGATGCCGGCATTATGCCTCGTTGCTGTTTTGGACAACTTGTCCTTTAAACTTGTTTCATGTGTACGTGTTGAACCGTTGCTCCATTTTGAGCATGCTCTATGTGAAACTTTCTTGGTTTGGTGTGTAGATTCACATTTCCATGTTGCATCCATGTTTTGAGAGTATGTGCTTGATGTTTGTATGCATTTTGCACCAATGTCATGTGTAACTTGTTTTCTCATATCTTCTAGGCCGTAGCTCCGAATTAAATGAACTTTATATGTAACTTGACTAGAAAACCATGTAGATCATCATGGAGCATCTTAACTTGCTATTTAACAACTTTAACATAAGGTTTGTTCAGATCTGGACCAATTTCGAAATTTGCATATGAGGACTTACCAGAATTGTTATATGTTGTTTCTGGCCTCATTTAAACTTGCTTGGTTGTATTGGTATTGTATGCATTATCTCTTGCCATGAGTAGCATCATGTAGACTTGTCATGCATCATACTTGGTTGAGCATCATGTCGTGTTTATGTGTTGTGTCTTTACCATGTTGTTTGCTTCTTCTCGTTAGTTCCTGTTTCATAGCGATCGTGAGGATTCGTTCAACTATGGTTGGTTCGTCTACGTGGCTTCATCTTCTTCATACGTGCGGCTACTATCAGGGTGTCGGCATGCCGGGAGGTCTTGCTGGACTTGTTTTACCATTGTCGAAATGTCTTGTGCACCGGGATTCCGAGTCTGATCAGGTTGTCCCTGAGATAAGAGGTTTTACCTCTGCTGATCGTGAGAGGTTGTGATGGGCTAAGTTGGGACACACCTGCATGGTTATGATCTTTCGAAAGCCGTACCCGCGGTTATGTGGCAGATTGGAATTTGTTAATGTCCGGTTGTAGAGAACATGACAGAGGATCCGAAATAAAATGCACCAACCGCGTGAGTAACCATGACCGTCTCTTTTCATTTTGAGAAGAGAACACGTTGGGGTTATGTTTGAGTCGCAGGTAGTTCAGGGTCACTTAGCGACCATTACTAGATTGCGACCGTTTGCGTAGATGCTCTTCTCATTCTTGTAATCGTAAGTTGGCCACCATACACTGCTTAGTCGCTACTGCAACCTCACCACTTATCCTTTCCATACCCTTTAAGCTTTGCTAGTCTTGATACCCATGGTTATGGGATTGTTGAGTCCTCGTGGCTCATAGATACTACACCAACAGTTGCAGGTGCGGGTTTCTGATGACTTGATGTGAGAGCGATGTTTACTTGTGTTGGAGTTCTTCTTTCTTCTTCTTCGTCAGTCTTGGGATATGTTCCTGGTCGGCAGCCTGGGATAGCAGGATGGATGTCGTTGTGCTTTTCATGTGTTTTCATCCGTAGTCGGATGGCTTGTGTATGATGTGTTATATTAATATGGCAATTGTATGACTTGTATGTATCCCCATCTATTTATGTAATGGTATGATGTAATGATATCCATCTTGCTAAGGGCCTAAAATGCAGTTGTGCCCCAATCACGAGTTCATCACGTGATCGGGATAGAATCGCATCTTGGGCATGACAACCTCTCTCGCGCTTGAGCTCTCAGACCTAGCGCCGCCGCTACTCTCCATCGACGCCGGTGAGGAAGAGCTTCACTGCCTTGACCTCCCCGTCGTCATACTCACGCCGACCACGGAAATATTTACTTCGCCACCATCGTAGCTGTCTCCCTCTGCCAAGTTAGGGCGTGGGAGATCTGGACTGAGGAACTTCTCCAACTTTCGCCTAGTTCGTCGTGTTCTTCATCAAGGGTAATTAAAATCTAATTTTACTGCCCTCTTTGATTCTCATGATTTCCACGATTTCTTCAAAAGGTGTTTTATTCTTCAACTTCCCACTATTTAAACACCTAAGTCAATCTGTTCCTGATTTGCTTCTCTAAGTTGTGTTTCTTCATGATTCCTCAATTGTGTGGATTTCTAATATATACAACTCTGGAACCTAAAGCAAGAACGCTTAGTGAAATTCCTCAAGACTCCCATGGTCAAATTCCTCAAACTTGATTCTTTTGAAAATTTCTGAGAACGCATATGACCTCCCCAAATTCTTCGCACGTATACTTTGTTGACAGGTACAAAATGTCTGCTGTTGAATCTCTAGGTTCTCATGAACTTAACTCATTTGCAGCATTAAAGAAAAGTTACACACTTCCTCAGAAACTTCAATTGTTCAAAATCCTCAAGTGAGGAATATGGCTGAAGGAAAGAGACCTCAGAAGGGAGGCAAGAGACCTGAGACCAACACTGCCTTTGAAATTCCTGAAGACTTTTATGCTGACTATTGCACTCCTGATGAAGAAATTCATGGGAAAGAGAATTAGAATCAGCGCAAAGTGCACATCCAGAGGATTGAGAGGAGATGGGCAAAGGAATGTAGGGAATATCTCTATGTTACTCCCAAGTACATGAAGAAATTCGTTGTTAACCCTCCTTCCTCAAGACCTCCTTTGGCTGCAGGCCAAATAGATAATCCCACAAGCGTAAGGTGATACGTCTCCAACGTATCTACTTTTCCAAACACTTTTGCCCTTGTTTTGGACTCTAACTTGCATGATTTGAATGGAACTAACCCGGACTAATGCTGTTTTCAGCAGAATTGCCATGGTGTTATTTTTGTGCATAAATAAAAGTTCTCGGAATGACCTAAAATTCAACGGAGAATTTTTTGGAATATATAAAAAATATCTGCGGAAAGAACCAAGCCAGGGGGCCCACACCCTGTCCACGAGGGTGGGGGCGCGCCACCTCCCCCTGGGCGCGCCCCCTGCCTCGTGGGCCCCCTGTTGCTCCACCGACGTATCCCCTGACTCCATATATTCACTTTCGGGGAGAGAAAAATCAGGGAGGAAGAATTATCATGTTTTACGATATAGAGCTGCCGCCAAGCCCTAATCTCTCTCGGGAGGGCTGATCTGGAGTCCATTCGGGGCTTCGGAGAGGGGAGATCGTCGCCATCGTCATTATCAACCTTCCTCCATCACCAATTCCATGATGCTCACTTCCTTGCGTGAGTAACCCCATCATAGGCTTGCTGGACGGTCATGGGTTGGATGAGATTTACCATGTAATCGAGTTAGTTTTGTTAGGGTTTGATCCCTAATATCCATTATGTTCTAAGATTGATGTTGCTATGACTTTGCTATGCTTAATGCTTATCACTAGGGCCCAAGTGCCATGATTTCAGATCTGAACCTATTATGTTTTCATGAATATATGTGTGTTCTTGATCCCATCTTGCAAGTAAATAGTCACCTACTATGTGTTAGGATCCGGCAACCCCGAAGTGACAACAATCGGGACCACTCCCGATGATGACCGTAGTTTGAGGAGTTCATGTATTCACTATGTGTTAATGCTTTGGTCTGGTACTCTATTAAAAGGAGGCCTTAATATCCCTTAGTTTCCACTAGGACCCCGCTGCCACAGGAGGGTAGGACAGAAGATGGCATGCAAGTTCTTTTCCATAAGCACGTATGACTATATTCGGAATACATGCCTACATTACATTGATGAACTGGAGCTAGTTCTGTGTCACCCTAGGTTATAACTATTACATGAGGAATCGCATCCGACATAATTCTCCATCACCGATCCAATGCCTACGAGCTTTTCACATATTGCTTGTTGCTTATTTACTTTTCCGCTGCTACTGTTACAAAAACACTACCGTACTTTTATTGCTG
Source organism: Secale cereale (assembly GCA_902687465.1). Lineage (NCBI taxonomy): Eukaryota > Viridiplantae > Streptophyta > Magnoliopsida > Poales > Poaceae > Secale > Secale cereale. The sequence continues at coordinate 300,652,001 of LR738715.1, read as the reverse complement.
TTACCACTATTTCCATATTACCTTGCTACTAAATTACCTTGCTGTAGATACTAAGTTTCCAGGTGTGGTTGAATTGACAACTCAGCTGCAAGTACTTAAGAGTATTCTTTGGCTCCCCTTGTGTCGAATCAATAAATTTGGGTTGAATACTTACCCTCGAAAACTGTTGCGATCCCCTACACTTGTGGGTTATCAAGACTATTTTCTGGCGCTGTTGTCGAGGAGCATAGCTATATTCTTGAAGTCACTTGGGATTTATATTTGTTGATCACTATGAAGAACTTGAAAGACTCAAAAACCAAGATTTATCCCTCAACTACGAGGGGAGGTAAGGAACTTCCATCTAGCTCTGTACTTGATTCACCCTTTGTTATGAATAAACTTGCGACACCTACTCCTGCTATTGAATCTGATATGTCGCATGTTCTTGATTATGCCACTTCTACTATGTATGACGAAACTACTTCTATGCTTGATAATACTGTGCCACTAGGTCAATTTCTTGATGAACAAATTGCTAAGGTTAGGGAGAATGCAAATATTGAAACTGATAATATTTATGAAAGTAATAATGAAGATTCTCCCCCAAGATATGAATTGCCTGTTATTCCTTAGGGTTATGTTATGGATGAACAAATTTCTAGAGACTTTCTTGCTTGCAATGATAGATATGATCTTAAGAAATTATTAGCTAAGCTGAAAGAAAAGTCTTTGAATGCTAGAATGAAACATGACCCTGCTTTTGCTACTTCACCTATCTTGGTTACTGATAAGGAGTATGATTTCTCCGTTGATCCCGAGTTAATTACTTTGGTTGAATCTGATCCTTTCCATGGCTATGAATCTGAAACTATTGTGGCACATCTTACTAAGTTGAATGATATAGCCACCCTGTTTACCAACGATGAAAAGATTCGTTATTACTATATCCTTAAGCTATTTCCATTCTCGTTAAAGGGTGATACTAAGACATGATTTAATTCTCTTGATCTTGGTTGTGTGCGTAGTACCCAGGATATGATTTATTACTTCTCTGCTAAATATTTTCCCGCTCATAAGAAACAAGCTGCCTTGCAGGAAATATATAATATTGTGCAAATTGAAGAAGAGAGTCTCCCACAAGCTTGGGGGAGGATTCTCCAGTTACTTAATGCTTTGCCTAATCACCCTCTTCAGAGGAATGAAATACTTGATGTCTTTTAAAATGGACTAACCGATGCTTCCAGAGACCACCTGGATAGTTGTGCTGGTTGTGTTTTCAGGGAAAGAACAGTTGATCAAGCTGAATTACTATTGAATAATATGCTGACCAATGAAAATAATTGGACACTTCCTGAACCAGCCCCTAAGCCAACTCCGAAGAAAAGGGGTGTTCTATTTCTCAGTTCTGAAGATGGCAAGAGGCAAAGAAATCTATGAAAGAAAAATTTATTAAAGCTGAAGATGTTAAGAATTTACCACATATGGAAGAAATACATGGTCTTGATAACCCGACACAGGTAGTAAAGGTAAATTCTCTTTATAGATTTGATGAAGGTGATATTCCTCATTATAAGTCTTCTAGCCAATGCTTAGATGAGTTTGACAATTTTATTGTGAAGCAAGAAAACTTCAATGCTTATGTTAGTAGACAATTGCAACGTAATTCTTATATGATTGAACGCTTGAGTGATTATATGTCTAGAGTTAAAGGTGAATTGAAACTCATTAGTAAACATGCTTCTATGGTTACCACTCAAGTAGAACAAGTACTTAAGGCTCGGAATGATTTGCTCAATGAATTAAATTAGTAAGAATAATGACTTTGCTGTTAGAGTTGCAACTAGAGGTGGTAAAGTGACTCATGAACCTTTGTATTCTTAGGGCCACCCTAAGAGAATTGAGCAAGTTCTCAGAGAGCTAATTTAGATGCACCTAGTTCTTCTAAGAAGAAGAAAAACAAAAACGATAAGACTTTGCATGCTTATAGTGAACCTGTAGCTGACACGCCTGAAAATCCCAATGATATCTCTGTTTCTAATGCTGAGACACAATCTGGTAATGAACATGAACCTAGTGATAATGTTAATCATGATGTTCTTGATGATGCTCAACCTAGCAATGATAATGATGTAGAGATTGAACCTGTTGTTGATCTTGATAACCCACAATCAAATAATCAATGTTATAATAAGAGAGACTTTGTTGCTAGGAAGCACGGTAAGGAAAGAGAACCATGGGTTCAGAAACCCATGCCTTTTCCTCCTAAACCATCCAAGAAAAAGGATGATGAGGATTTTGAGCGCTTTGCTGAAATGATTAGACCTATATTTTTGCGTATGTGTTTGACTGATATGCTTAAAACAAATCCTTATGCTAAGTATATGAAAGATATTATTACCAATAAAAGAAAAATACCTGAAGTTGAAATTTCCACCATGCTTGCCAATTACACTTTTAAGGGTGGAATACCTAAGAAATTAGGAGATCCAGGAGTACCTACTATACCTTGCTCCATTAAGAGAAACTATGTTAAAACTGCTTTATGTGATCTTGGAGCCGGTGTTAGTGTTATGCCTCTCTCTTTATATCGTAGACTGGACTTGAGTAAGTTGACACCTACTGAAATATCTTTGCAAATGGCCGATAAATCAACTGCTATACCTATCGGTATTTGTGAGGATGTGCCCGTTGTGGTTGCGAATGTTACTATTCTAATGGACTTTGTTATCCTTGATATTCCCGAGGATGATAGTATGTCTATTATCCTTGGTAGACCCTTTTTGAATACTACAGGGCCTGTTATTGATTGCAACAAAGGCAATGTCACTTTTCATGTCAATGGTAATGAGCATACGATACACTTTCCGAGGAAACAACCTCGGGTGCACAGTTTCAATTCTATTGGAAAATTTCCAACTATTACTATTGGAGCTTTTGAATTTCCTCTTCCTACTGTCAAGAAGACATATGCTATTCTTATTGTTGGGGACATACATATCCCCATTGAGGTAACCTAGTGTTATTCAAAAATTCTCCGGTTTCATGTTATTCGGAAAGAGTTTATTAACAAGACCTGATCAACCTTGTTAATGGATTCCTTTTGATGAGCATTAGATGGGTGAATCTAGATAGCACAACCTTATGTACCCTCCTTTTACTTTCTGTTAATTAGATTAAATAAAGCAAAAATAGTATTTTCTGTCTGTTTCTAGACTTATCCGTGCAATAAAAAATACCCCGAAAATAAAAGTTCTCCAAATGCCCTGAAAATGAAATATGATTTTTTTCAAGAATATTTGAGAATATTTGGCATAGAGAACACAACAGGGGGAGACAACACCTGGCCACGAGGGTCCAGGGCGCGCCCACCCTCACTGGGCGCGCCCCCGGCCTCGTGGGCCCCACGTGGCCCCCCTCCACTTATTCCTGCACCCACACGCTCCTTCTTCCTCCCAAAAAATCACTATCCAGCTCAAGCACGAGTTCTAGCTCATCTTGCTGCCATTTTCGATCTCCTTGCTCAAAGCTCCATTCACAAAACTGTTTGGGGAGATTGTTCCTTGGTATGTGACTCCTCCATTGGTCCAATTAGCTTTTGTTCTAGTGCTTTATTTATTGCAAATGTTTGCTGCTGTGGTGACCTTTTTCTTGGGCTTGCATGTTAAATATCTTTGGTCCCAAGTAGTTCTAATGCATAATATATTCTCTAGGCACTTGTAGGAGTTGTTGCTATCAATCTTGTTGAGTTTGGTTCACTTTTATTTCGAGTTACTAAAAATTTCAGAAAATTTCAGAGGGGGAAATGATGAGGAGATTGTTGAGAGGCTCTTCTAGCCAAGGTTCAAAGGATAAGCACAAGGAAGAGAATAAGAAGCCCAAATATAATCTTCCTCGGACTGCGGAAGTTCCGCCGTGTGAATGGCCTTGTAATGAGTTCTTGGGAGCCGTCGGGATTTATGAAGACTTTTATTATTTGGCGAACAATGCAGGCCTCACCGACTTTCTCCACGACCAGCGTGAACACTATCTCTTACTCACTAATACTTTCACGCAAAACTTTCACTTTCATGCTAAGAAATCACCACCTTCAGTGGAATTTCGTTTATATGATGAGGTTAAAGAGATGTCATTCTTTGAATTTTGTGAAGTATGCAAGATACCTTTTACTGGTAGTCTTGAGGAACCCCATTGCAAGGATGTTGAGGGGTTTATTGATACGATAGCTGTAGGGGAAACTAGGTAAGTTTCAGGGGCAAGAATTACTAGTATACATTTTCCTGTTCTACGCTACTTTGCTATATTTGCTAGTAGATGCTTAATTGGTCACGGGAACAATGGGAATCTTAGTGCCCCTGATATTGTCATTTTGCACCATGCTTTATTCCAAGACACAACCTTTAGCTTGGGTGCCGCCGTTGCTAAACGATTAAGTTTGAACCGCACAAAAGGTCCCGTCTTTGGAGGCATCTTTGCTTCCCGCCTTGTTGAACACTTTAGAATACCTTTAAGCATCATGAGAAGGAAGAAAAATTGTTGGCCCCTTCTTATCTAGATTATAAGAGTATGATAGCACATGATTTTATTGTTAAAGACAAGGAGAAGTTGCTTAAGTACAAACTGAGGTTTGATGAAAAATATTGTGAGATTATTACCTTGCCTGCACCATCTTTGTTTGATCTGTTTTCAGGCATATTCCTCGTTTCGTCTGATGCCTTCTACAAGTACCAGAGCCAGTCACAAGCTTCAGAGCCAGAGCCGGAGCCACCACTTTACCCTTACCGGAAGTCTGTTTATGGGTGGGATCCGGATGAGATTGCCAACCAGTGGCACCCAGAGGACGCTCCTCAGTACACTGGAGAAAGTAACTTCGATCCGTCAGGCCAATACTGGCCATAGATCAACTTAGGCCTAAACCTAAGCTTGGGGGAGTATGTATTTCTCACCAACATTACATTCATGTTCACACACTTATTCTAGTTGTCAGTGCTCACACTCTTTCATTGTACTATCCATGCTAGTTTCATTTCTTTTCTTAGTATTTTTCTTGTGTGTCAGAAAAAACTTAAGAAAAAACAAAAAAATAGTTATAGTTTTTAGCTAGTTTGCTTTCCATGCTTGAAGTAGTAGTAAATAAAGAAAACCGAAAAAGATTTATCATTCTTCTTTTGCTTGTTGGGAGTTTTCCCATGTAAATAGTTTCTTTTCTTTCTTTGGGGGTCAAGAGGAGAAGACCATGATGAAAATGTTTAGTGGCTCTCATATGCTTTACTGTTGATTTAACCTGGAGCCATATTACTTTGTCTTCTCTCTTGTATTAAATGCTCGCATATTTCACCTTAGTCCAATGCACATGCACTATTATTATTATCCACACCGTTCGGTCGTGCGAGTGAAAGGCAATAATGACGATATATGATGAATTGATTGAGATGAGAAAAGCTGGTATGAACTCGTCCTCTCTTGTTTTTGTAAATGTGATAGTTCATCATTCCTGATTCAGCCTATTATGAATGAAACATGCTTGCAATGACAATTAGAGATCATAGCTGCTCATGCCATGCTTAATTATCTAGGAGTTTATAATGGTCTATCTTGCGTGCCAACATGATATTAAAATGGTTGTGATGTGGTATGATAGGGTGGTATCCTCCTTTGAATGATTCAAGTGGTTTGACTTGGCACATGTTCACGCATGTAGTTGAAACAAAATCAACATAGCCTCCATGATATTTATGTTCATGGTGATTTATATCCTACTCATGCTTGCACTCATTGTTGATTAATTTTAATGCATGTTCATGACCGTTGTCGCTCTCTAGCTGGATGCTTCCCAGTCTCTTTCTAGCCTTCACCTGTACTAAGCGGGAATACTGCTTGTGCATCCACTTCCATAAACCCCAAAGTTATTCCACATGATTCCACCATACCTTCCTATATGCGATATCCACTTGCCGTTCCAAGTAAATTTGTATGTGCCAAACTCTAAACCTTCAAATGAATTCTGTTTTGTATGCTCGAACAACTCATGTATCAACTAGGGATGTCTATATCTTCCATGCTAGGTGGGTTATTCTCACGATGAGTGGACTCCGCTCATCATTCGTGAGAAAATGGCTGGTAATCGGGATGCCGAGTCCCATGCTCAAATCATAATAATTAAACAAAACTCCCCCAGGGCTGTTGCTAGTTTGGACGGTACCCGTTGTTTTGGGCTAGCCATGGAGTGTGCTTGTTGGTGGTTGGGGGAGTATAAACTTTACCATTCTGTTTGGCAACCGCCTATAATGTGTGTAGCATGGAAGATATCGATATTCTTGGTTGCTATGTTGACAATGAGAGTATATCGCTCAAAATATTATTCATCTCTATTTAAAAATCGAGCTCCGACACCTCTACAAATCCCTGCTTCCCTCTGTGAAGGGCCTATCTATTTACTTTTATGTTGACTCATCATCCTCTTATTAAAGAGCACTAGTTGGAGAGCACCGCTATCATTTGCATGTATTGCTATTCATTTGCATTGATTATGATTGTGACTGGATCTCTTTTACCATGAATTACAATGTCTAGTAAATCCTTGATCTTTAAAGGTGCTCTGCATTTATGTTTTGCGGTCTCAGAAAGGGCTAGCGAGATACCATCCTGTTATATCATATTATGATTGTTTTGAGAAAGTGTTGTCATCTGAGGTTTATTATTCTTGATCACTAGTTGATTATACTATTGATATGAGTAGACATGAGACCTGGAAGTTATTATTGTGAATGTGGTTAGTTCATGATCTTTGCTAAAAACTTGAATGTTGGCTTTACATATTTACAACAACAAGAGCAAACAGAGTTTGTCAAAGTTTTTCTTTGTCACTTTCAGTTTATCAACTGAATTGCTTGAGGACAAGCAAAGGTTTAAGCTTGGGGGAAGTTGATACGTCTCCAACGTATCTACTTTTCCAAACACTTTTGCCCTTGTTTTGGACTCTAACTTGCATGATTTGAATGGAACTAACCCGGACTAACGCTGTTTTCAGCAGAATTGCCATGGTGTTATTTTTGTGCAGAAATAAAAGTTCTCGGAATGACCTGAAATTCAATGGAGAATTATTTTGGAATATATAAAAAATATCGGCGGAGGGAACCAAGCCAGGGGGCCCACACCCTGTCCACGAGGGTGGGGGCGCGCCCCCTGCCTCGTGGGCCCCCTGTTGCTCCATCGACGTATCCCTGACTCCATATATTCACTTACGGGGAGAAAAAAATCAGGGAGGAAGAATTATCGTGTTTTACGATACGAAGCCACCGCCAAGCCCTAATCTCTCTCGGGAGGGCTGATCTGGAGTCGGTTTGGGGCTCCGGAGAGGGGAGATCATCGCCATCGCCATCATCAACCTTCCTCCGTCAACAATTCCATGATGCTCACGGCCACCGCCGTGCGTGAGTAGTCCCATGATGTCTACACACGCTTCTATTCTTGTAGACAGTGTTGGGCCTCCAAGAGCAGAGGTTTGTAGGACAGCAGCAAATTTCCCTTAAGTGAATAACCCAAGGTTTATCGAACTCACGGAAGTGGAGGTTGAACGTACCCTTTTCAAGCAACCCTGCAATCAAGATACAAGAAGTCTCTTGTGTCCCCAACACACCTAATACACTTGTTAGATGTATAGGTGCACTAGTTCGGCGAAGAGATGTTAAATGGCAAGTGATATGGATGGCAAAACAAAGTAATATAAATCTGTAATAAAAAGTGCAGCAAGCAAACAAGTGGTAAACGTGAGCACAAATGGTATTGCAATGGTGGAAACAAGGCCTAGGGATCATACTTTCACTAGTGGCAACTCTCAACAACATTAACATAATTGAATCACATGATATTTCCCATAAAACATGCAATGGAGACGCACCCGGAGGTCATTCCTTTGTGGTCAAGAGAGGACGATAATTATGTAGGGCTACAAAAGCACACCTCAAAGTTCGTAGTTCTCAATCTATGGGTTTCCCAATGTCACCGCGGCCATCCAAAGAGATTACCACAATCACCACAACATATCTAAAGGATAGTCAAAGACAAGCACCAAAAGACTCTCAATCTTCAATCAACACACAAAAAAGGAAATCACTCATGAAAATATTCTTCTAATCCATGTCCAATAGACCGCTGTCACCTTGGTCTCGGGGATTATACTAGATAAAGACAAGTGAGTACATCAATCCAATACATAGAGGAAGGGGAAATATCATGGGATCACCCTAGATTAACATAGCCTATGATCACAACGAAGATCACATCATGAGAGAGAGAGATAACCACATAGCTACACGTACAAGCCCTCAGCCCCGGAGGAAACTACTCACGCATGGACATAGTGAGGAGGAGGTTGATGATGGTGTTGATGGAGAGGTGCAGCCCCGCGAGGAGGAGACGGCCGGCGGCAGCCCTAAGGGCGGCGGCGGCCCTCGGAGCGGCGGCGGCCGTAGGGGGGCGGAGGCGGCCCTAGGGGATGGCGGCTCCTTGGCCCCCCTTCTTCCTTGTGGATGGTGCTGCAATGGTGCTGGTCCTCCCCTCCAAGACGGCGGCTTGGGAGGAGGAAAATTCGTGGCCCTTGGTGACCTAGGTTTCCTTTCTTTATATAGACTCTCGGATTCCCGTCATCAGATTTTGGGCTTCAGTAAAACGGGCTTTCCTCTGCCGTCCGGACTCCGATTTGGACGAATTTTATATCCAGAAGCATCTCCTAGAAATTCCCCACAACTTCCGCAACTAGGCTTTTTCTGTTTGACGTCGTCTTCGGGCCGGAACGTGACCATCTTTAAATAATGTTCTCAGACAGATTTCAGGAAAGTCAGAGTCCTACTCTAATACGACTCCTTTTGCGTTTTTGTCAATTTCCAAGTAATTCTTACACAATAAAGTGTAAAATAAGAACATTGTGGACTTTTGCAACCATTAGTAGGTTAGTCCAAATATGATCAAAAGTGTATGGAAGTGCATAAATATCATAGCAATATCACACAAAAAAGGCATGGAGCAAACAGAAATTATAGATACGTTTTGGACGTATCATCCCACCGTAGGCTTGCTGGACGGTGATGGGTTGGATGACATTTACCATGTAATCGAGTTAGTTTTGTTAGGGTTTGATCCCTAGTATCCATTATGTTCTAAGATTGATGTTGCTATGACTTTGCTATGCTTAATGCTTGTCACTAGGGCCCGAGTGCCATGATTTCAGATCTGCACCTATTATGTTTTCATGAATATATGTGTGTTCTTGATCCTATCTTGCAACTCAATAGTCACCTACTACGTGTTATGATCCGGCAACCCCGAAGTGACAACAATCGGGACCACTCCCGGTGATGACCGTAGTTTGAGGAGTTCATGTCAATATGTGTTAATGCTTTGGTCCGGTACTCTATTAAAAGGAGGCCTTAATATCCCTTAGTTTCCACTAGGACCCCGTTGCCAAGGGAGGGTTGGACAAAAGATGTCATGCAAGTTCTTTTCCATAAGCACGTATGACTATATTCGGAATACATGCCTACATTAAATTGATGAACTGGAGCTAGTTCTGTGTCACCCTAGGTTATAACTATTACATAAGGAATCGCATCCGACATAATTCTCCATCACCGATCCAATTCCTACGAGCTTTTCACATATTGTGTGTTGCTTATTTACTTTTCCGCTGCTACTGTTACAAAAACTACAATAATACTACCATTACTTTTATTGTTGTTACCACTATTTCCATATTACCTTGCTACTAAATTACCTTACTACAGATACTAAATTTCCAGGTGTGGTTGAATTGACAACTCAGCTGCAAATACTTAAGAGTATTCTTTGGCTCCCCTTGTGTCGAATCAATAAATTTGGGTTGAATACTTTACCCTCGAAAACTGTTGCGATCCCCTACACTTGTGAGTTATCATAAAGTACGGTGAGGAATTTCCCATGGAATGGGCCAAGCGGCAAGCTAAAATTCAAAGGGTAGCTAGAGAAGCAGTGAGGAAATTCAATGAAGACACTTCTGCTGCTACTGCTGCTGAAGCCTCTGCCAGTAAGCCTAAGAAGACTATGCTAAAGAAATAGGCCGTCAAGCCAAGTTCCTCAACAGCAATGCCCTCCCGGCATGGCTCTTCAAAGTCAAAGCCCTCAGGACAAATTCCTCAAGGAACTTCTTCAAGGGCTGCTTCAATTCCCTCTATTGTTGCACAATCCTCAACTGCTGCTGCAAAGTCCTCAACACATGTGCACCTTGCAACGTGTCGATGGACTGCAGGGTTCTCAATTGCTCCAGGAGTCTCTGCAAGTTCATCAGCTCCACCACAATCTTCACTTGCTCCAACTTTGCTGAAAGTGAAGACCACTGCTGGACAAGGAGAGAGGCCAAGTCCTCAAAGAAATGGCTTTCCAAGTTCCGTCTGATGATGATGAAGCTGATGATGAAGAACTTGCTGAAATCATCAAAGATAGGCAAATGAAGGCCGCTAGAGCCAATGGCAGTTCTGTGCCTCTCATGCTGGATTTGAAGAAAATCCTAGACTACATTGATCTTTGTCACAAGGATCCCAACGCACCTCTTTCTGAAATGAATCTCACTCCTGGTCAAAGTCACATGTTGGCTACTTTCATAGGTGAAGAAAAATGGAAGTATGAACAAGCGAGGAAAGCCAAGAAGGATTAGTACAAGAAAGAGCGCTTCTTGAAGGAAAATGTTGTGAACATATCTCGTGAGGACCTTGTGAAACTGCAAACTGAAATCAAAGCCCTCAGTGATGAATTTGACAGATATCATGCTGATTGGCTAGGAGCCAAAGTCAGATTCGTCAAACTCCCTAAGGCTCTCAAACTTGGTGGTGAAACCTAAGCGCAAGAAGAAATTCATCTTGCCGAGGAAACTGAAAGCGCGGCTGAAAACCAAGCTGCTGAAGAAACGGAAAATACCAGGGCTGTTGAAGAAATTCTAGCTCCTGATGAAATTGCCAGGGAAACCTCAAATGTTGCGCCTGAAGAACAACCCAGGCCTGCTGAAGAATCTGCTGCAGCGCCTAAAGAATCTGAGAATGCCAGGGTGACTGCATCAGTTGTGCCTGAAGAAACCGAACCTATTTCATCTGCTCCTCCTGCAAAGTCTTCACCATTGAATAATATCAACCTTCCTTCTGCATCAGAAGTGAAGAAAACAAAAGCTGCGGAGAAGGCAGCTGTGAAGAAAAGGAAAGCATCATCAAATGCAGAATCCTCGGCTCCCAAGAAACTGAGGACTTTGTCAAGCTCCTGATGGGAAACGTAGCATGCAATTTCAAAATTAAAAATCTACGCTCACACAAGATCTATCTAGGAGATGCATAGCAACGAGAGGGGAGAGTGTGTCCACGTACCCTCGTAGACCGGAAGCGGAAGCGTTTACTTAACGCGGTTGATGTAGTCGAACGTCTTCTCGATTCAACCGATCAAGTACCGGGCGTATGGTACCTCCGAGTTCTGCACACGTTCAGCTCGATGACGTCCCTCGAACTCTTGATCCAACAAAGTGTCGAGGGAGAGTTTCATCAGCACGACGGTGTGGTGACGGTGATGGTGAAGTGATCCGCGCATGGCTTCGCCTAAGCACTACGACAATATGATCAGAGGACCAAACTATGGAGGAGGCTCCACACACAGCTAACAATGATGTTGTGTGTCATAGGTGCCCCCCTCCCCCACATATATATAGGTTGTAGAGGGGAGGAGGCAGCCAAGGGGGCGCCCATGTAGGCCGAATCCTACTTGGGTTTGCACCCTAATTCGCCCCCTTCCTTATTTTGTGCAAGGGAAAGAAAAGAGAGGGGGGAAGAGAAGGAAAGGGGGGAGGCCGAATCCTCCCCCTTCTTTCCTTCGTCCCCTTCCTTTCCTCCTTCTCCTATATGGCCTAGGGGGCGCACCAGCCCATCAGGGGCAGGTCTGTCCCTCACTTGGACCAATAGGCCCATAACTTTGCTGGGGGTGCCCAGAACCCCTTCCGGTGACCCGATATCACCCGGAACACTTCCGGTGTCAAAATATCATCGTCCTATATATGAGTGTTTACCTCTCGACCATTTTGAGACTCCTCATCATGTCCGTGATCTCATCTGGGACTCCGAACAATCTTCGGTCACCAAAAACACATAACTCATAATACAAATCGTCATCGAACGTTAAGCGTGCTGACCCTACGGGTTCGAGAACTATGTAGACATGACCGAGACACATCTACGGTCAATAACCAACAGCGGAACCTGGATGCTCATATTGGTTCCTACATATTCTACGAAGTTCTTTACCGGTCAAACCGTAATGACAACGTACGTTATTCCCTTTGTCATCGGTATGTTACTTGCCCGAGATTCGATCGTCGGTATCTTCATACCTAGTTCAATCTTGTTACCGACAAGTCTCTTTACTCGTTTCGTAATGCATCATCCTGCAACTAAATCATTAGTCACATTGCTTGCGAGGCTTTTTATGATGTACATTACCAAGAGGGCCCAGAGATACCTCTCTGATACTCTGAGTGGAAAATCCTAATCTCCATCTATGACAACCCAACAAACATCTTCGGAGATACCTGTAGAGCTTCTTTATAATCACCCAGTTATGTTGTGATGTTTGATAGCACACAAGGCATTCCTCCGGTTTCTGGGAGTTGCATAATCTCTTAGTCAGTGGAATATGTATTTGACATGAAGAAAGAAGTAGCAATAAAACTGAACGATCAATATGCTAAGCTAACGGATGGGTCATGTCCATCACATCATTCTCCTAATGATGTGATCCGGTTGATCAAATGACAACACATGTCTATGGTCAGGAAACTTCACCATCTTTGATTAACGAGCTAGTCAGGTAGAGGCTTACTGGGGACTTGGTATTTTGTCTATGTATTCACACATGTATCAAGTTTCCGATTAATACAATTCTAGCATTAATAATATACATTTATCATGAAATAAGGAAATATAAAATAACAACTTTTTATTGCCTCTAGGGAATATTCCCTTCAGTCTCCCACTTGCACTAGAGTCAATAATCTAGATTATATAGTAATGATTCTAACACCCATGGAGTCTTGGTGTTGGTCATGTTTTGCTCGTGGGAGAGGCTTAGTCAATGGGTCTGCTACATTCAGATCCGCATGTATTTTGCAAATCTCTATGTCTCCCTCTTTGACTTGATCGCGGATGGAGTTGAAGCGTCTCTTGATGTGTTTGGTTCTCTTGTGAAACCTGGATTCCTTAGCCAAGGCAATTGCTCAAGTGTTGTCACAAAATATTTTCATTGGACCCGATGCACTAGGTAATACACCTAGATCAGATATGAACTCCTTCATCCTGACTCCTTCATTTGCTGCTTCCGAAGCAGCTATGTACTGTGCTTCACACATAGATCAAGCCATGACGCTCTGCTTGGAACTGCACCAACTAACAGCTCCACCATTCAACAAAAATGCGTATCCGGTTTGCGACTTAGAGTCATTCGGATCAGTGTCAAAGCTAGCATCAACGTAACCATTTACGACGAGCTCTTTGTCAACTCCATAAATGAGAAAATATCGTTGGTCCTTTTCAGGTACTTCAGGATGTTCTTGACCATTGTCAAGTGATCCACTCCTGGATTACTTCGGTACCTCCCTGCTAGACTTATAGTAATGCACACATCAGGTCTGGTACACATCATTGCATACATGATAGAACCTATGGCTGAGGCATAGGGAATGACTTTCATTTTCTCTCTATCTTCTGCAGTGGTCGGGCATTGAGTCTGACTCAAATTCACACCTTGTAACGCGGGCAAGAAGCCTCTCTTTGACTGATCCATTTTGAACTTCTTCAAAACTTTATCAAGGTATGTGCTTTGTGAAAGTTCTATCAAGCGTCTTGATCTATCTCTATAGATCTTGATGCCCAATATATAAGCACCTTCACAGAGGTCTTTCGTTGAAATATTCTCATTCAAGTATCCTTTTATTCTATCCAGAAATTTACATCATTTCTAATCAATAATATGTATCCACATATAATATCAGAAATGCTACAGAGCTCCAACTCACTTTCTTGTAAATACGGGCTTCTCCAAAAGTCTGTATAAAACCATATGCTTTGATCACCTCATCAAAGCGTATATTCCAACTCCGAGATGCATGCACCAGTCCATAGATGGATCGCTGGAGCTTGCACACTTTGTTAGCACCTTTAGGATCGACAAAACCTTCTGGTTGCATCATATACAACTCTTCTTTAAGAAATCCATTGAGGAATGCAGTTTTGACGTCCATTTGCTAGATTTCATAATCATAAAATGCGGCAATTTCTAACATGATTCGGACAGACTTAAACATTGCTATGAGTGATAAGGTCTAATCATTGTCAACTCCTTGAACTTGTCAAAAACCTTACGCAACAAGTCGAGCTTTGTAGACAGTAACATTACCATCAGTGTCAGTCTTCTTCTTGAAGATCCATTTATTCTCTATGGCTTGCCGATTATTGGGCAATTCAACCAAAGTCCATACTTTGTTCTCATACATGGATCCCATCTCAGATTTCATGGCTTCAAGCAATCTTGCGGAATCTGGGCTCATCATCGCTTCCTCATACTTTGTAGGTTCGTCATGGTCTAGTAACATGACTTCTAGAATAGGATTACCATAGCACTCTGGTGCGGAATGTGCTCTGGTTGACCAACGAGGTTCACTACTAACTAGATCTGAAGTTTCATGATCATCATCATTAGCTTCCTCACTAGTTGGTGTAGGCATCACGGGAACAGTTTTCTGTCATGAGCTACTTTCTAATTCGAGAGAAGGTACAATTACCTCATCAAGTTTTACTTTCCTCCCACTCACTTCTTTCGAGAAAAACTCCTTTAGAAAGGATCCATTCTTACAAACAAAAATCTTGCCTTTGGATCTGTGATAGAAGGTGTACCCAGCAGTTTCTTTTGGGTATCCTATGAAGACACTTCTCCGATTTGGGTTCGAGCTTATGAGGCTGAAGATTTTTCACATATGCATCGCAACCCCAAACTTTAAAAAACGACAGCTTAGGTTTCTTGCCAAACTACAGTTCATACGATGTCGTCTCAACGGATTTAGACGGTGCCCTATTTAATGTGAATGCCGCTGTCTCTAATGCATAACCCCAAAACGATAGTGGTAAATCAGTAAGAAACATCATATATCGCACCATATCTAATAAAGTACGGTTACGACATTCGAACACACCATTACGCTGTGGAGTTCCAGGTGGTGTTGATACGTCTCCAACATATCTATATTTTTTTATTGTTCCATGCTATTATATTACTTGTTTTGGATGTTTAATCGGCTTTATTATACACTTTTATATTATTTTTGGGACTAACCTACTAACCCAAGGCCCAGTGAAAATTGCTGTTTTTTTTGCCAATTTCAGTGTTTCGCAGAAAAGGAATATCAAACGGAGTCCAAACGGAATGAAACCTTCGAGAGAGTTATTTTTGGAACGATATCAACACAGAAGACTTGGAGTACACGCCAGGAAGCGAGAGAGACAGCAACGAGGGCAGGGGGTGGGCCCATGGGGTAGGCGCGCCCCCCACGCTCGTCGGCCGCCTATGGCTCCCCTGACGTGCCTCTTCAGCCTATATATACTCCCATACCCTGAAAACATTGAGGACATCCACGAAACCCTAATTCCACTGCAGTAACTTTCTGTACCCGTGAGATCCCATCTTGGGGCCTGTTCCGGAGCTCCGCCGGAAGGGGCATCGATCACGGAGGGCTTCTACATCAATACCATAGCCTCTCCGATGAGTTGTGAGTAGTTTACCGCAGACATTCGGGTCCATAGTTATTAGCTAGATGGCTTCTTCTCTCTTTGGATGTTAATACAAAGTTCTCCTCGATCTTCGAGGAGATCTATTCGATGTAATCTTTTTGCGGTGTGTTTGTCGAGATCCGATGAATTGTGGGTTTATGATCAAGATTATCTATGAACAATATTTGGTTCTTTTCTGAAATCTTTTATGCATGATTTAAATATATTTTCAAGTCTCTTCAAATTATCAGTTTGATTTGGCCTACTAGATTGATCTTTCTTGCAATGGGAGAAGTGCTTAGCTTTGGGTTCAATCTTGCGGTGTCCTTTCCTAGTGACAGCAGGGGCAGCAAGGCACGTATTGTATTGTTTCCATCGAGGATAAAAAGATTGGGTTTATATCATATTTCATGAGTTTATCCCTCTACATCATGTCATCTTGCTTAAGCCGTTACTCTGTTCTTATGAACTTAATACTCTAGATACATGCTGGATAGCGGTCGATGTGTGGAGTAATAGTAGTAGATGCAGAATCGTTTCGGTCTACTTGTCACGGACGTGATGCCTATATAAAATGATCATGCCTAGATATTCTCATAACTATGCGCTTTTCTATCAATTGCTCGATAGTAATTTGTTCACCCACCGTAGAAATCTGCTATCTTGAGAGAAGCCACTAGTGAAACCTAAGCCCCCCGAGTTTATCTTCCATCATATAAATCCCCATCAACTATTTACCGTTACTTTACTTTTGTTTTGCAATCTTTACTTTCAATCTATATAGCAAAAATACCAAAAATATTATCTTATTATCTTTATCAGATCTCACTTTTGCAAGTGGCCGAGAAAGGATTGGCAACCCCTTTACCGCGTTGGTTGCAAGGTTCTTATTTGTTTGTGTAGGTACGAGGGACTCGCGCGTGGTCTCCTACTGTATTGATACCTTGGTTCTCAAAAACCGAGGGAAATACTTACGCTACTGTGCTGCATCACCCTTTCCTCTTCGAGGGAAAACAACACAAGCTTAAGAGGTAGCAAGAAGAATTTCGGGCTTCGTTGCTGGGGAGATCTACGCAAAAGTCATATACCAAGTACCCATCACAAACCTTTATCCCTCGCATTACATTATTTTGCATTTGCCTCTCGTTTTTCTCTCCCCCACTTCACCTTTGCCGTTTTATTCGCCCTCTTATTTGCTCCTGTGCTTTATCGTTTGCCTTGCCGTCATGGCTAGTCCCTCATCTACTCCTTTGTCTCCCGAGTTTGAAGTTCTTCACTTCAAACAAAAGCAAGGAGAAAACTTAAAAGATGCTTGGTATAGGATGATGGAATATTATGGTAATTGCACCTTAGAGGTGAATTTTAGAATTTTACTTTGCAATTTTTATGTTGGACTAAATATGTCCCATAGACAACTCTTGGATTGCGTTGCCAAAGAATTTTTTATTGAAATTGATCCTAGTATTGCGCATGAAATTATAGAGGGAATAGTGGGAACACTACCTCAACTAAAGGGGTTACATCATACCTAGGAAGAGACACAAGTTTTTGAGAAAAATTGCAAAGTAACAAAAATATTACAAAAGTCTCTTGAACCTCTTAAGAGTGTTAGTGGAAATCTCCACCGCATGAATATGTTGATCACCCTTTGCAATAAGCGGTTGGATTTCTTAGATCCAAAAATTTCTGAATATGAAGGGAAACGCAAGGAACCTCCCGGATTCGAACATGACCTCGCTACAAAAATAAAGACCAAAGATGGCAATACCTAGATCTATTCTTGTATCATGCCTAGCTAGGGGCGTTAAACGATAGTGCTTGTTGGGAGGCAACCCAATTTTATTTTCTTTGCTTTTGCTTCTGTTTAGTAATAAATAATGCATCTAGCTTCTGTTTAGATGTGGTTTTGTGTTTTAATTAGTGTTTGTCCAAGTAGAACCTTTGGGAAGACTTGGGTGAAGTCTTTGTGATCTTGCTGTAAAAAACAGAAACTTTGCCGCTACCGAGATTAGCTACCATTTTTTACTGGAGAGTGCTTTTAAGTTGGTTCTTTTTGCAGATGATTAATAGACAAATTCCTCACGTCCACAAATTTATTTCAGAATTTGTAGAGTTACGGAAGTATTAGAAAGTTACAAATTGCTACAGACTGTTCTGTTTTTGACAGATTCTGTTTTTCGTGTGTTGTTTGCTTATTTTGATGAATCTATGAGTAGTATCGGGGGTTATGAATCATAAAAAAGTTGGAATACAGTAGGTTTAACACCAATATAAATAAAGAATGAGTTCATTACAGTACCTTAAAGTGGTGGTTTGTTTTCTTATACTAACGGAGCTCACGGGATTTTCTGTTAAGTTTTGTGTTGTGAAGTTTTCAAGTTTTGGGTAAGGATTTGATGGACTATGGAACAAAGAGTGGCAAGAGACTAAGCTTGGGGATGCCCAAGGCACCCCAAGGTAAAATTCAAGGACAACCAAAAGCCTAAGCTTGGGGATGCCCCGGGAAGGCATCCCCCTCTTTCGTCTTCGTCTATCGGTAACTTTACTTGAGACTATATTTTTATTCACCACGTGATATGTGTTTTGCTTGGATCGTCATGTATGATTTGAGTCTTTGATTTTTAGTTTACCACAATCATCCTTTCTGGACACACCTTTTGAGAGAGATACACATGAATCGAAATTTATTAGAATACTCTATGTGCTTCACTTATATCTTTTGAGCTAGATAGTTTTGCTCTAGTGCTTAACTTATATCTTTTTACATCACGGTGGTGGTTTTATTTTATAGAAATTATTGATATCTCATGCTTCACTTATATTATTTTGAGAGTCTCTTAGAACAGCATGGTAATTTGCTTTGGTTATAAAATTAGTCCTCATATGATAGGCATCCAAGATGAGTATAATAAAAACTTTCATATAAAGTGCATTGAATATTATGAGAAGTTTGATACTTGATGATTGTTTTGAGATATGAGGATGGTGATATTAGAGTCATGCTAGTAGAGTAGTAGTGAATTTTAGAAATACTTGTGTTGAGGTTTGCAAGTCCCGTAGCATGCACGTATGGTAACCGTTGTGTGACAAATTTGATTCATGAGGTATTTCATTGATTGTCATCCTTTGTGTGGAGGTCAGGATCGCGCGATGGTTAACTCCTACCAACCCTTCCCCTAGGAGCATGCGTGTAGTACTTTGTTTTGATGACTTGTAGATTTTTTGCAATAAGTATGTGAGTTCTTTATGACTAATGTTGAGTCCATGGATTATACGCACTCTCACCCTTCCACCATTGCTAGCCTCTCTTGTACCACGCAACTTTCGTCGGTACCATACACCCACCATATACCTTCCTCAAAACATCCACCATACCTATCTATCATGGCATTTCCATAGCCATTCCAAGATATATTACCATGCAACTTTCCACCGTTCCGTTCATATGACATGCTTCATCATTGTCATATTGCCATGCATGATCATGTAGTTGACATCGTATTTGTGGCTAGGCCACCATGCATAATTTTTCATATATGTCACTCTTGATTCATTACACATCCCGATACATCGCCGGAGGCATTCATATAGAGTCATACTTTGTTCTAGTATCGAGTTGTAATAACGAGTTGTAAGTAAATAAAAGTGTGATGACCATCATTATTAGAGCATTGTACCAAAGAAAAAAAAAGAAGAAAGGCCAAAAAAAGAAAAAAGAAAATGGACAATGCCACTATCCTTTTCCACACTTGTGCTTCAAAGTAGCACCATGATCTTCATGATACAGAGTCTCTTGTTTAGTCACTTTCATATACTAGTGGGAATTTTCATTATAGAACTTGGCTTGTATATTCCAACGATGGGCTTCCTCAAATGCCCTCTTCGTGAGCAAGCAAGTTGGATGCACACCCACTTAGTTTCTTTTTTTTTGAGCTTTCATACATTTATAGCTCTAGTGCATCCGTTGCGTGGCAATCCCTACTCACTCACATTGATATCTATTGATGGGCATCTCCATAGCCCATTGATACGCCTAGTTGATGTGAGACCATCTTCTTCTTTTGTCTTCTTGATACGTCTCAAACGTATCTACTTTTCCAAACACTTTTGATATTGTTTTGACCTCATTCTTGCATGATCTGAACTAAACTAACCTGGACTGACGCTGTTTTCAGTAGAGCTGCCTGTATGGTTTTATTGTGTGCAGGAAAACGAATTTTTAAGTATCTCAGAAAAATCCACGAAAAATCACAGAAAATCCACGCACCCGAAGGAACCAGGAGCCAGAAGTGGGGCCAGAGGGGGGCCAGGGGGTGCCCAGGCGCCCTGTGGGCGCGCCCCCCCTGGGCCGCGCCGGGGGGGGGGTCGCCTGGGTGGGGCCCACACCCCCTGGTGCCCTACTTTGCCTCGTATTTTTACTCGCGACACGGAAACCCCAGATCAGAAGTTCTTTTCGCAGTTTTCCGTCGCGGAGCCGCCGCCACCCTCTGTTCTTCCTCGGGAGGGCTAATCTGGAGGCTGAATTGGCCTCCAGAGAGGGGAGATCGTCGCCATCGTCATCATCATCACCACTCCATCATCCCTCCATGACTTCCCCTTCCATGTGTGAGTAATCCCCCTGCTGTAGGCGAAGGGGATGGTAGGGATTGGATGAGTTAGATCATGTAATAGTTTATCAGATCGTTGGGGGCATGTTGCCTATCATCTACTATGGTGTTTATCATCTTTGCTTCAACTTGTTATTCTTAATGCTTGACACTTAGGGCCCGAGTGCCATGATTTCAGATCTGAACCATATGTGTTTGCATGAATATATTTGTGTTCGTGATCCTATCTATGAGTTGTTTGCACCTGTTACGGTTCGGAACCGGCGATCCCAAAAGTGACAGCTTGGGACACCAAAGGGGATGGTCCATAGTTTGAGGATTACATGTATCCATTGAGTTCATTGCTTTGTTCCGGTGTTCTTTGACAGGAGCACCTTAATATCCATAAGTTCCTTTTGGCCCCGTTCGTAGCGGGATGGTAGGACAAAAGATGTTGTGCAAGTTCTTATTGCAAGCACGTACAACTACCTACGGGATACATGCCTAATGTTTGATATTTGCGTAGATGATCATTACTTTTCCATGTGCCATGCCCCAAGTTAGAATCTATCTCATCCATGCAGCGCCCAACCATCCATCTCCCTAACCTACAGTGTTTTAAATCCTGCTGGTTACTAGTTGCTATTCTTGCCATTTACTTTTGCTATTTACTTTTACTGTTTACTTTTACTATCACTATCATCACTATCATATCACTGTTGCCACTTATCTTTTGTTGCAAGTAAGTATATTTCAGGTGCGGTTGAATTGACAACTCAACTGTCAAAGCTTATAAAAACTCTTTGGCTCCCCGTGTGTCGAATCAATAAATTGGGTTATTCTTACCCGCGAAGACTATCTTGATCCCTTATGGTTGAGGGTTATCAAGTACCGTTTTCTGGCGCCGTTGCCGGGGAGCATAGCAATATTTACAAGTCTACTTGAGGTATCCTACCTGCTGCACTTCATTCACTATGGGTGAGAAAGGAGACCCCAAGGTTCCGATCTTACTATCCACTACAAGAAGAGGTACTGCTCTGAGCACTAGTGCTACACTTGATTCACCTTCCGTTATGAGTAAGTTTGCCTCACCACCACCACATGATGCTCCTACTGAATCTGTTACTATGTCTGATACTCTTGATGATGCTTCTACTACTTTTGATGATATTAGTTCGCTTGGTTATGCTCTTGAGAAACAAATTGCTGCTGCTGCTAAAAAGTCTGGAATTGAACTTCCTGTTACTCGCTACCCTATTGGTGAAACTTATGATTATCCTGATTTGAGTAAACTCAAAGAGAGGCTCCTTGATGATGATTACTATATTCTTGATGAAGATTTATGCAGGGAACTGACAGAGTTTTCCGGCTCTGACCCTGAAGTCATTAAGAAGCTATTTGAAAAACACTCTTTGAAAAACAAAACCGTTCCTGATCCTGAATTTGCTACATCTCCTATATGCATTGATGATCCTGATTATGATTTCTTTGTTGATCTTTCACTTATACATATGGTTGAAGCTGACCCCTTTTATGGCAGAGAAAATGATGATGCTATTGCACACCTAACTAAACTCGGTGAGCTAGGTGGCCTATTTACCACAGATGAAAAGATACGATACTTTTATGTGACCAAGCTTCTTCCTTTCTCGTTGAAGGAAGGTGCTAAAGCATGGTATGATTCACTCCCATACGGTTCCATTAAGAGTCCTCAAGATTTAGCTCACTCTTTTGTTGATAAGTACTTTCCTGCTCACATGCAACATGCTGCTTTACAAAGAATTTATAACTTTAAACAGTTGCAGGATGAGTCCCTCCCTAAAGCTTGGGGGAGGTACTGCGGTCTGATTCGGGCTAGACCTGGACATGAAATCCCTACGAATGAATTAATCGATATATTCTATGCTGGTCTAACCGACGAATCCAGGTCCTATTTGGATAGTTGTGTTGGTTGTGTTTTCAGGAAAAGAACACCAGACGATGCGGAAGATTTGATGGGCAGGATTGCCAAAAACCATGAAGATTGGTTCGTCCCTGAACCACCTCCACCAACAAAGAAGAGGGGCATGTTTGTTCTGAGCCCCGAGGATATGCGAGAAGCAAAGAAGTCTATTAAAGATAAATGTATTAAAGCTGAAGACGTGAAGAATCTACCCCCTATTGAGAAGCTGTGTGAGCCTACTACTCACCCTCCTATGGTAGAGGTACACTCTCTTTTAGATTTCAACGCAAGTGACATCCCTCATGGTAAGCCGCCTGATCAATGTTTAGATGAGTTTGATAATTTTATTATGAAACAAAATCATTTTAATGAGAGGATACAAAGTCAATTGCATGATAATTCCCTTGCTATCAAAAGACTGCTTGATGTTTTAGATAGAACAGTTAATGATGTTCAATGTCTTGTGAAGCATTTTCATATGGTCCAAACTCAGTTGGACCAAATTTCTAATGTGCAAAGATATTTGCTTGCTAACAATGCCAAACAAGATAATTTGCAGGCTTTTGGGATTAAGACCCGAGGAGGAACTAGCACTCAAGATCCTCTCTATCCAGAGGGGCATCCGAAGAGAATCGAGCAGGATTCTCAAATGCAGGAAGAAGAAATTATTGGCTCTCCAAAGAAAAAGAAGAAACATAAGGAGACTGACAATTCTAACGATACTATCGCAGTGAAGAACCAGCTATTGATCCCAACAGTGTATCTATCTCCGATGCTGAGACTGAAGACGGTGCTGAACCTGAAGGTAATAATAATTAGAAGAATGATCCGCCTGAAGTTCGAGAAGAAGAAGCACCCGACAAACGTAAGAGGTACACTAAAGAAGACTTCATCGCAAGAAAACATGGGAAGGAAAGAGAACCATGGGTACAGAAACCCATGCCCTTTCCAGGTAAGTCCATCAAATCTAAAGAAGAAGAGCATTATAATAAGTTTTGTGAGTGGATTAAACCTCTTTTTCTTCAAATCCCTTTGACTAATGCTATTAAGTTACTTCCTTATTCAAAATATATGAAAGATATTGTCACTAACAAAAGAAAAGTTCCTAATGATGCAATATCTACTATGCTTGCTAACTACTCTTTCAGTGGCAAGATTCCTGAGAAGCTCGGTGATCCAGGTATACCCACCATTCCTTGCTCCATAAAGAATAATTATGTCAAAACTGCTTTATGTGATCTTGGAGCAGGAGTGAGTGTTATGCCTCTCTCTCTTTACAAGAGGCTTTGTTTAGAGAAACTAATTCCTACAGATATCTCCCTTCAGATGGCTGACAAGTCAACCGCTGTTCCGATAGGTATTTGTGAGGATGTTCCCGTAGAAGTTGCTAATTGTTTAATTCTTACTGATTTTGTTGTGCTTGACATGCCCGAGGATGGGAGCATGTCCATTATTCTTGGTAGACCTTTTCTTAACACCGCAGGTGCTATTATTGATTGCAATAAAGGGAAGGTTACCTTCCATGTGAATGATAAAGAACACACGGTATATTTTCCGAAGAAGATCGACAGGAGGCATGGCCTCAACTCTATAGAGAATATCGAGACCGTGAAAATTGGAGAATGGGACTGTCCACTACATGTGCCTCACAAATATAAAACTATCATGGTGGGGACAATGTCCATCAAAGTAAAGGTTTAGTAACTACTTCATAGGAGGTGAGACTTTTTGCTCTATATATCGCCTGTTTGTTGGTAAGACTTGATCAACCTTACTAGTGAACATGTTTTATATAGATAAAAAGTTGAGCTTGTTATGTTTTCATTTGTTTTTAGTTTTTGTTCTACTTGTTGTACCAAGTATTTATGTTTTAAAAGCTTCACAATACTACTAACTGCTTCAAGTTTTCAGAGAGTTTCGCAGCTTTTTGAACTTCGAAAAAATTTCAACAGTGAAGTTTTCAGAAAAATTCCAGAAAAATTATAATAAAAATTTCCACGTCGGGAGAAACCCAGAGGGGCCTGGGGCCAGCCAGGGGGACCCACCAGTGGCCCAGGCGGCCAGCTGGCGCGGCCCAGCCCCTGGCCGCGCCCATAGGGCGCCTGGGGCCCACAGGGCCCCCCTCCAGGTATGTCTTCTTCCTCCCTCTCTCTCTTTCTCCAAAAACTCGAGTTCTGCTCTTGTTCTTGTGTTCTTGCTGTTCTTGGAGGCGATTCTTCGATCTCTCTCTACAGCCCATCATTTGAGCTGAAATTTTGAGCAAATACTCCCTGGTATGTGACTCCTCCACCCCTCCAATTAGATTTTTGATTGGTGGCTTCATTTGTGAGTATTTAGTAGTTCTTGGTGCTGTATAGATGAGCTTGCATGCATATGTAGAAAGTTATTTTTCAAGTTTTGATGCAAGTTTATGCCTTGGGCAAGTGAGTTGAGTAGTTTGCCTTAGCTCACTTTGTTTTAATCCTCGTTTTTGTAATTTTTTTTTTTCAGAAATGAGTTTGTTAGGAAGGGCAAAAGGGTGGCTTGAGAAGAGGAGGCCCGCACACTCCGATCGAGTTATTAGAGCCGCAGCTTCACCATCGACTGCTAGGGTGAGCTATAATGAAGATCATGTGCCCCTGGAGTTGTTGGAAGATACAAGTCCAGCACGTGCGATGACATTTCCATGTGATGAATTCATGGAAGCTGCGGGAATCAAGGATGAGTTTTATAATCTTTGTGCTAATGCAGGTTTGACACGACTCGTCACGAGCCGTGTTACTCAGTATCAAAAACTCACCTCCAGTTTCATTAACAGTTTTAGATATAATCCTGATTCAGGTGCTATTGAGTTTAAAATTTATAATGATCTTATCACCATGACTTTGGGGAATTTTTGTGAAATAATAGGTGTGCCGAATGTTGGGAGGACGGCTAGGATGGCCACTCAGCCCTCCGAGCTGAAAACCGTCATCAACTCTCTCTGCAGCATGGGTACGAGGGATATTCATCGGTCGAAGATCTCCAGCATCTTATTTCCTCACCTTAGGTATTTTGCATATTATATTGCTAGAGGGGTGTTAGCTCGTGACAACACGAGCAACATTTCTGCTCCGGATATTGCTATCCTGGCGGCAGCCCTCTCAGGGAGGTCTGATTATAATCTGGGTACCTTAATTGCTCGACGCCTTGCTATGAACGGTAACAAGGGGGACTTATATGGTGGCATTTATGCCACACTTATCTTAGAACATCTTGGAGGCACCCCACACCCTGATGATACTCCTTTTACTTATTTAAGCTTTGATCTTGCTACTATGAAAAGGCATAAGTTTGTTACCATGGGTTCTGAGCTTGATAATCTTGTTTATATCTTGCGTTTCGGAACTACCGCGGAACGCGAGATCCGTCTACCTGCACCTCTTTTGTTTGATTTTTCTCGCAGGAACGGATGGTCCTTTGATGTTGTCCAGTTCGACGAGTTCATGGTCCAGCATCAGTTTCATAACCCCATGGTGGGGGTTGTGCCCGACGAGGAGGGGCACGGTGAGATACCACCTTTTCAGGGAGAAACCACCACCGAGTTTGGTGAGGGTTCTTCCTCTGTTTGGCGTTCGGAACCTTCCTCGTGGGAGACTCCGAGGAGTTCGGTGTACGCGCCAGCATCTTTCTACGACCCTTGGACTCACCACCATACCCCCGGAGCAGGAGGCTCCTGGGGGCAGTAGCTGCTAGCAACTTAGGCCAAAAGCCTAAGCTTGGGGGAGTACGTGCCCCTCTCACTTTTCCATTGTATTATCCGTTTTATTCGCTTTGATCTTTTCGAAGTTTTTGCCCGTTCTTCTTTATTTCTCTCTTTGCAAAAACAACAAAAAGATTTTCTCTTTCTTTTGCTTTTATTCAACCTTTGAAAAATCCAAAAAGATTTCCTTTTCTCTTTAGTTTGCTTTGCTTTCAGAGTTCAGCTCGAGTCCGTGATGGCATTTAATTATATTTCCTACGTTCGATCGTGCAAGTGACAAGCAGTAATGACGAAGATTGACTGAAGGGAAGCAACAAGGAAGACCGGTATGAACTCTTCTTGTTTCTACTTTTGTACATATGCCTGTACTTATGATCTAGAGACCAGCTTGTAGCGACATAGTGCTATGTTTACAATGCTCTTCCAGTGGTTCATGCTTTCCTTGTGGCTAGTCTCGAATAACTAGAGTATATAATGTGTTATTGAAATGGTCTACATGCATTGCACTGTTCATAGTCTGGTATACTAAGGTGGTATTTCCCTTTAGAGAATTTTTGGATTGACTTGGCACATGCTTACACATGTTTAAGACTGAAAGGTCTACTCTGCCTTGATGATCTTTGAGTTTTAGAATAGTTATATCACTTTCATGCCCAATTCAATGTTGCTTTGTCGCTCTGCATGATTATGACTGTTATTGCTCTCTAGTTGGTTGCTTCCAGTCTTTTGCTAAACCTCCACCTGTACTAAGCGGACTGACTGCTTGTGCATCCAAAATCCTTAAAACCAGTTATGCCATATGAGTCCACTATACCTTCCTATACATGGTATTTACCTGCCATTCCTAACGAAGACTTTCATGTACCATCTCGAAACTAATCAAAAGCATTTCTCTTTTGTGCCTATGTTTTAGCTCATGAGGAAGTAGTAGTTAATTCATGATCTTTTTAAGTTGGACAAGTTTCACCCCTGGATTGCATGAATAATGTGCAAACCCATAATACGAGAAGGAACTGGCATTGAGTGCGCCCGGCTCAAAAAGATAATATAACAAACAAACCCTCCTTCACGCTTTGTTCATGAGAAATCAGAAAACTTTGGCAGTGATAAACAAAGGAGATTAAGAGGATGTGATCGTCCTCATGCGGGAGTCGTTCCTCGAGACTTGTCCACTCAAAAAGTGATTGAGTTATCTGCTAGCATTCGTTGACGAAATATGCACTTCTCAAAACATGTTTACTTCTGTTTTTAAAACCAAGAGCTCTGGTACATGTTTAGTTTTTGTTTCCGATCACGGGTTTTCAACCTTGCCAATAAAAGCCACAGTTCGAGAGTCTCACCTTCTTTCTTCAAAGCACCAACTATGAGAGCATAATTGTCATTCTGAGTGTAACGTGCATTGTCCCAAAGTATTACATTGTCTTCTACATACTTGTGATATGATTTATTCTGAAATTCTTAGTTCTAGTCTCTTTTAAAAACTCTGGAGGAGTCTCTGCATTTATGTTTTGCTTCACTCATGGAGGCTAGCGAGATACCACCCTAATATGCTCAAGCTATGTGCAATGTAATCTTGTCTTGATTTTCAGTAATATATTATTTACTTTTAAGTATTTGTGACTGGTCACTTGAAAGAAGGATTGCTCCTTGCATTGTCCTCATAAGTACTGTTTCAATACTTGCTAAACTCTTTTCGTAGTACATGCTTATATACATCTAATGAAGCAAAAGAGTTTGTCAAAGTTTTCTTTGTCGCGTCCAGTTCGTTGAACTGAATTGCTTGAGGACAAGCAATATGCTAAGCTTGGGGGAGTTGATACGTCTCAAACGTATCTACTTTTCCAAACACTTTTGATATTGTTTTGACCTCATTCTTGCATGATTTGAACTAAACTAACCCGGACTGACGCTGTTTTCAGCAGAGCTGCCTGTATGGTTTTATTGTGTGCAGGAAAACGAATTTTTAAGTATCTCAGAAAAATCCACGAAAAATCACAGAAAATCCACGCACCCGAAGGAACCAGGAGCCAGAAGTGGGGCCAGAGGGGGGCCAGGGGGTGCCCAGGCGCCCTATGGGCGCGCCCCCCCTGGGCCGCGCCGGGGGGTCGCCTGGGTGGGGCCCACACCCATTGGTGCCCTACTTTGCCTCGTATTTTTACTCGCGACACGGAAACCCCAGATCAGAAGTTCTTTTCACAGTTTTCCATCGCGGAGCCGCCGCCACCCTCTGTTCTTCCTCGGGAGGGCTAATCTGGAGGCTGAATTGGCCTCCGGAGAGGGGAGATCGTCGCCATCGTCATCATCATCACCACTCCATCATCCCTCCATGACTTCCCCTTTCATGTGTGAGTAATCCCCCTGCTGTAGGCGAAGGGGATGGTAGGGATTGGATGAGTTAGATCATGTAATAGTTTATCAGATCGTTGGGGGCATGTTGCCTATCATCTACTATGGTGTTTATCATCTTTGCTTCAACTTGTTATTCTTAATGCTTGACACTTAGGGCTCGAGTGCCATGATTTCAGATCTGAACCATATGTGTTTGCATGAATATATTTGTGTTCGTGATCCTATCTATGAGTTGTTTGCACCTGTTACGGTTCGGAACCGGCGATCCCAAAAGTGACAGCTTGGGACACCAAAGGGGATGGTCCGTAGTTTGAGGATTACATGTATCCATTGAGTTCATTGCTTTGTTCCGGTGTTCTTTGACAGGAGCACCTTAATATCCATAAGTTCCTTTTGGCCCCATTCGTAGCGGGATGGTAGGACAAAAGATGTTGTGCAAGTTCTTATTGCAAGCACGTACAACTACCTACGGGATACATGCCTAATGTTTGATATTTGCCTAGATGATCATTACTTTTCCGTGTGCCGTGCCCCAAGTTAGAATCTATCTCATCCATGCAGTGCCCAACCATCCATCTCCCTAGCCTACAGTGTTTTAAATCCTGCTGGTTACTAGTTGCTATTCTTGCCATTTACTTTTGCTATTTACTTTTACTGTTTACTTTTACTATCACTATCATCACTATCATATCACTGTTGCCACTTATCTTTTGTTGCAAGTAAGTATATTTCAGGTGCGGTTGAATTGACAAGTCAACTGTCAAAGCTTATAAATACTCTTTGGCTCCCCGTGTGTCGAATCAATAAATTGGGTTATTCTTACCCGCGAAGACTATCTCGATCCCTTACGGTTGAGGGTTATCACTTCTCCACAACCACCACTCTATTCCACCTATAGTGCTATATCCATGGCTCACGCTCATGTATTGCGTGAAAGTTGAAGAAGTTTGAAAAAAAATAAGTATGAAACAATCGCTTGGCTGAAACCGGGGTTGTGCATGATTTGAGTATTTTGTGGGATGAAGATGGAGTATAGCCAAACTATATGACTTTG
Organism: Secale cereale; assembly: GCA_902687465.1. Lineage (NCBI taxonomy): Eukaryota > Viridiplantae > Streptophyta > Magnoliopsida > Poales > Poaceae > Secale > Secale cereale. The sequence goes on along the minus strand of LR738715.1, from coordinate 300,622,549 downwards.
TAGGGATGAACTTTCTTTGGCCATGTTATTTTGAGAAGACGTAATTGCTTTGTTAGTATACTTGAAGTATTATTATTCTTATGTCAATATAGACTTTTGTCTTGAATCTTTCGAACCTGGACATTTATACCACAATAAAGAAAATTACATTGAGAATTATGTTGGGTAGCATTCCACATCAATAATCCTGTTTTTATCATTTACCTACTCGAGGACGAGCATGAATTAAGCTTGGGGATGCTTGATACGTCTCCAACATATCTATACATTTTGATTGTTCCATGCTATTATATTATTTGTTTTGGAAGTTTAATGGGCTTTATTATACACTTTTATTTTATTTTTGGGACTAACCTACTAACCCAAGGCCCGGTGCAAATTGCTGTTTTTTTGCCTATTTTAGTGTTTCGCAGAAAAGGAATATCAAACGGAGTCCAAACGGAATGAATCCTTCGGGAGAGTCATTTTTGGAACAAATACAACACAGAAGACTTGGAGTACACGCCAGGGAAGGAATGAGGCGGCCACGAGGGCAGGGGCGCGCCTAGGGGGGTAGGCGCCCCCACCCTCGTGGGCCCCTTATGGCTCCCCTGACGTGCCTCTTCCCCCTATATATACCTACGTACCCTGAAAACAACGGAGAGCACCACGAAACCCTAATTCCACCACCGCAACCTTTTGTACTCGTGAGATCCCATCTTGGGGCCTGTTCCGGAGCTCCACCAGAGGGGGCATCGATCACGGAGGGCTTCTACATCAACACCATAGCCTCTTCGATGAGTTGTGAGTAGTTTACCACAGACCTTCGGGTCCATAGTTATTAGCTAGATGGACTCTTCTCTCTCTTTGGATCTCAATACAAAGTTCTCCTCGATCTTCTTGGAGATCTATTCGATGTAATTCTTTTTGCGGTGTGTTTGTCGAGATCTGATGAATTGTGGGTTTATGATCAAGATTATCTATGAACAATATTTGATTCTTTTTTGAAATATTTTATGCATGATATAAATGTCTTTGCAAGTCTCTTCGAATTTTCAGTTTGGTTTGGCCTACTAGATTGATCTTTCTTGCAATGGGAGAAGTGCTTAGCTTTGGGTTCAATCTTGTAGTGTCCTTTCCCAGTGACAGCAGGGGCAGCAAGGCACGTATTGTATAGTTGCCATCGAGGATATAAAGATGGGGTTTACATCATATTGCATGAGTTTATCCCTCTATATCATGTCATCTTGCTTAAGGCGTTACTCTGTTCTTATGAACTTAAAACTCTAGATGCATGCTGGATAGCGGTCGATGTGTGGAGTAATAGTAGTAGATGTAGAATCGTTTCGGTCTACTTATCACGGACGTGATGCCTATATACAATGATCATGCCTAGATATTCTCATAACTATGCGCTTTTCTATCAATTGCTCGATAGTAATTTGTTCACCCACCGTAGAAATCTGCTATCTGTTGGGGAACGTAGTATTTTAAAATTTTCCTACGATCACGCAAGATCTATCTACCAGATGCATAGCAACGAGAGGGGAGAGTGTGTCTACGTACCCTCGTAGACCGGGAGCGGAAGCGTCAAGTGACGCGGTTGATGTTGTCGAACTTCTTCGCGATCCAACCGATCAAGCACCGAACGTACGGCACCTCCGCGTTCAGCACACGTTCAGCTTGATGACGTCCCACGAGCTCTTGATCCAGTTGAGCTTCACGGGAGAGTTTCGTCAGCACGACGGCGTGGTGACGGATATGATGTGTTCACCTGCGCAGGGCTTCTCCTAAGCTCCGCAACGGTACGACCGAGGTGTGATTCTGTGGAGGGGGGCACCGCACACGGCTAAAACAATTCAACGTGTGTGTCTTTGGGTGCCCCCTGCCCCCGTATATAAAGGAGCAAGGGAGGAGGGCCGGCCAACTCTCTATGGTGCGGCTAGGGAGGGGACTCCTACTAGGAATAGGATTGCAATCCTATTCCTAGTAGGACTCACCGAAAGGAAGAAGGGGGAAAGGAATAGGAGAGGTGGCGCCCCCCCCCCCAATCCTAGTCCAACTAGGATTCCTAGGTGGGGGCGCCGGCCAGCCCTATGGGCTGCCTCTCTCTCACCCTTTAGGCCCACTATGGACCATCCCCTCTCGTAGGGGGTTCCGGTAACCCCCTCCGGCATTCCCGATAAATCCGAAACTTTTCCGGTATATTTCCGGTGTCCGAATATAGCCGTCCAATATATCAATATTTATGTCTCGGACATTCCGAGACTCCTCGTCATGTCCGTGATCTCATCCGGGACTCCGAACTACCTTCGGTACATCAATACTCAAAAACTCATAATACCGATCGTCATCAAACGTTAAGCGTGCGGACCCTACGGGTTCGAGAACTATGTAGACATGACCGAGACTCATCTCTGGTCAATAACCAATAGCGGAACCTGGATGTTCATATTGGCTCCTACATATTCTACGAAGATCTTTTATCGGTCAGAACCGCATAACAACATACGTTGTTCCTTTTGTCAAACGGTATGTTACTTGCCCGAGATTCGATCGTCGGTATCTTTATACCTAGTTCAATCTCGTTTACCGGCAAGTCTCTTTACTCGTTCCGTAACACATCATCTCGTGACTAACTCATTAGTCTTTTGCTTGCAAGGCTTATTGTGATGTGTGTTACCGAGAGGGCCCAAAGATACCTCTCCGACACTCGGAGTGACAAATCCTAATCTTGATCTATGCCAACACCACGAATACTTTCGGAGACACCTGTAGAGCATCTTTATGATCACCCAGTTACGTTGTGACGTTTGATAGCACACAAGGTGTTCCTACGGTATTCGGGAGTTGCATAATCTCATAGTCATAGGAACATGTATAAGTCATGAAGAAAGCAATAGCAGTTAAACTAAACGATCATAGTGCTATGCTAACGGATGGGTCTTGTCCATCACATCATTCTCCTAATGATGTGATCCCGTTGATCAAATGACAACTCATGTCTATGGCTAGGAAACATAATCATCTTTGATCAATGAGCTAGTCTAGTAGAGGCATACTAGGGACATACTGTTTTGTCTATGTATCCACACATGTACTAAGTTTCCGGTTAATACAATTCTAGCATGAATAAAAGACATTTATCATGATATAAGGAAATACAAATAACATCTTTATTATTGCCTCTAGGGCATATTTCCTTCAGTCTCCCACTTGAACTAGAGTCAATAATCTAGATTACAAAGTGATGATCCTCACACCCATGGAGTCTTGGTGCTGATCATGTTTTGCCCGTGGAAGAGGCTTAGTCAACGGGTCTGCAACATTCAGATCCGTATGTATTTTGCAAATCTCTATGTCTCCCTCCTTGACTAGATCGCGGATGGAATTGAAGCGTCTTTTGATGTGCTTTGTTCTCTTGTGAAACCTGGATTCCTTTGCCAAGGCTATGGCTCCAGTGTTGTCACAAAAGATTTTCATTGGACCCGATGCACTAGGTACTACACCTAGATCGGATATGAACTCCTTCATCCAGACTCCTTCATTTGCTGCTTCCGAAGCAGCTATGTATTCCACTTCACACGTAGATCCCGCCACGACGCTCTGCTTGGAACTGCACCAGCTGACAGCTCCACCGTTCAATAAAAATACATATCCGGTTTGTGACTTAGAGTCATCCGGATCAGTGTCAAAGCTGGAATCGACGTAACCGTTTACGATGAGCTCTTTGTCACCTCTATATACGAGAAACATATCCTTTGTTCTTTTCAGATACTTTAGGATGTTTTTGACCGCTGTCCAGTGATCCACTCCTGGATTACTTAGGTACCTCCCTGCTAGACTTATAGCAAGGCACACATCAGGTCTGGTACACAACATTGCATACATGATAGATCCTATGGCTGAGGCATAGGGAATGACTTTCATTTTCTCTCTATCTTCTGCAGTGGTCGGGCATTGAGTCTTACTCAACTTCATACCTTGTAAAACAGGCAAGAATCCTTTCTTTGACTGATCCATTTTGAACCTTTTCAAAATCTTATCAAGGTATGTGCTTTGTGAAAGTCCAATTAAGCGTCTTGATCTATCTCTATAGATCTTGATGCCTAATATGTAAGCAGCTTCTCCGAGGTCTTTCATTGAAAAACTTTTATTCAAGTATCCTTTTATGCTATTCAGAAATTCTATATCATTTCCAATTAACAATATGTCATCTACATATAATATTAGAAATGCTACAGAGCTCCCACTCACTTTCTTGTAAATACAGGCTTCTCCAAAAGTCTGTATAAAACCATATGCTTTGATCACTTCATCAAAGCGTATATTCCAACTCCGAGATGCTTGCACCAGTCCATAGATGGATCGCTGGAGTTTGCATACTTTGTTAGTACCTTTTGGATCGACAAAACCTTCTGGTTGCATCATATACAACTCTTCTTTGAGATATCCATTTAGGAATGCAGTTTTGACATCCATTTGCCAGATTTCATAATCATAAAATGCGGCAATTGCTAACATGATTCGGACAGACTTAAGCATCACTACAGGTGCGAAAGTCTCATCGTAGTCAACTCCTTGAACTTGTCGAAAACCTTTCGCAACAAGTCGAGCTTTGTAAACAGTAATATTACCGTCTGCGTCGGTCTTCCTCTTGAAGATCCATTTATTTTCGATGGCCTGCCGATCATCGGGCAAGTCAACCAAAGTCCATACTTTGTTCTCATACATGGATCCCATCTCAGATTTCATGGCTTCAAGCCATTTTGCGGAATCTGGGCTCATCATCGCTTCCTCATAGTTCGTAGGTTCATCATGGTCTAGTAACATGATTTCCAGAACTGGGTTGCCGTACCACTCTGGTGCGGAACATACTCTGGTTGATCTACGACGTTCAGTAGAAACTTGATCCGAAGTTTCATGATCATTATCATCAACTTCCTCACTAATTGGTGTAGGAATCACTGGAACAATTTCCTGTGATGTACTACTTTCCAATATGGGAGAAGGTACAATTACCTCATCAAGTTCTACTTTCCTCCCACTCACTTCTTTCGAGAGAAACTCTTTTTCTAGAAAGGATCCGTTCTTAGCAACGAATATTTTGCCTTCGGATCTGTGATAGAAGGTGTACCCAACAGTCTCTTTTGGGTATCCTATGAAGACACATTTTTCCGACTTGGGATCGAGCTTATCAGGTTGAAGTGTTTTCACATAAGCATAGCAGCCCCAAATTTTAAGAAACGACAACTTTGGTTTCTTGCCAAACCATAGTTCATAAGGCGTCGTATCAACGGATTTAGATGGTGCCCTATTTAACGTGAATGCAGCTGTTTCTAAAGCATAACCCCAAAACGATAGTGGTAAATCGGTAAGAGACATCATAGATCGCACCATATCCAATAAAGTACGGTTACGACGTTCGGACACACCATTACGCTGTGGTGTTCCAGGTGGCGTGAGTTGTGAAACTATTCCACATTGTTTCAAATGAAGACCAAACTCGTAACTCAAATATTCTCCTCCACGATCAGATCGTAGGAACTTTATTTTGTTGTTACGATGATTCTCTACTTCACTCTGAAATTCTTTGAACTTTTCAAATGTTTCAGACTTGTGTTTCATTAAGTAGATATACCCATATCTGCTCAAATCATCAGTGAAGGTCAGAAAATAACGATACCCACCGCGAGCATCAACACTCATTGGTCCACATACATCAGTATGTATGATTTCCAACAAATCTGTTGCTCGCTCCATAGTTCCGGAGAACGGAGTTTTAGTCATCTTGCCCATGAGGCATGGTTCGCAAGCACCAAGTGATTCATAATCAAGTGATTCCAAAAGTCCATCTTTATGGAGTTTCTTCATGCGTTTTACACCAATATGACCTAAACGGCAGTGCCACAAATAAGTTGCACTATCATTATTAACCTTGCATCTTTTGGTTTCAATATTATGAATATGTGTATCACTACAATCGAGATCCAGTAAGAATAGACCACTCTTTAAGGGTGCATGACCATAAAAGATATTATTCATCAAAATAGAACAACCATTATTCTCTGATTTAAATGAATAACCGTCTCGCAATAAACAAGATCCAGATATAATGTTCATGCTCAACGCTGGCACCAAATAACAATTATTTAGGTCTAAAACTAATCCCGAAGGTAGATGTAGAGGTAGCGTGCCGACGGCGATCACATCGACTTTGGAACCGTTTCCCACGCGCATCATCACCTCGTCCTTAGCTAATCTTCGTTTAATCCGTAGTCCCTGTTTCGAGTTACAAATATTAGCAACCGAACCGGTATCAAATACCCAGGTACTACTACGAGAATTAGTAAGGTACACATCAATAACATGTATATCACATATACCTTTGTTCATCTTGCCATCCTTCTTATCCGCCAAATACTTGGGGCAGTTCCGCTTCCAGTGTCCAGTCCCCTTGCAGTAGAAGCACTCAGTTTCAGGCTTGGCTTCAGATTTGGGTTTCTTCGTTGAAGTAGCAACTGACTTGCTATTCTTTTTGAAGTTCCCTTTCTTTCCCTTGCCCTTTTTCTTGAAACTAGTGGTCTTGTTAACCATCAACACTTGATGCTCCTTTTTGATTTCTACCTCCGCAGCTTTGAGCATAGCGAAGAGCTCGGGAATTGTCTTTTGCATCCCTTGCATGTTATAGTTCATCACGAAGCCTTTATAGCTTGGTGGCAGTGATAGAAGAACTCTATCAATAACACTATCCTCGTCAACTTTGCAACCAAGTTGAGTCATATGATTGTAGTACCCAGACATTCTGAGCAAGTGTTCACTGATAGAACTATTCTCCTCCATTTTGCAGCTGTAGAACTTATTGGAAATCTCATATTTCTCAATTCGGGCATTTGCTTGAAATATTAACTTCAACTCCTGGAACATTTCATATGCTCCATGACGTTCAAAACGTCGTTGAAGTCCCGGTTCTAAGCCGTAAAGCATGGCACACTGAACTATCGTGTAGTCATCAGACCGAGACTGCCAGACGTTCGAAGCGTCTGCATCAGCGGAAGGGGGCTTGTCACCTAGCGGTGCTTCAAGGACATAATTCTTCTGTGCAGCAATGAGGATAATCCTCAGGTTACGGACCCAGTCCGTGTAATTGCTACCATCATCTTTCAACTTAGCTTTCTCTAGGAATGCATTAAAATTCAAAGGAACGGTAGCACGGGCCATTGATCTACAACGACATAGATATGCAAAACTATCAGCACTAAGTTCATGATAAATTAAAGTTCAATTTAATCATATTAATTTAAAGAACTCCCACTTAGATAGACATCCCTCTGGTCATCTAAATGATCACGTGATCCAAATCAACTAAACCATGTCCGATCATCACGTGAGATGGAGTAGTTTTCAATGGTGAACATCTTATGTTGATCATATCTACTATATGATTCACGCTCGACCTTTCGGTCTCCAGTGTTCCGAGGCCATATCTGTATATGCTAGGCTCGTCAAGTTTAACCCGAGTATTCTGCGTGTGCAAAACTGGCTTACACCCGTTGTATTTGAACGTAGAGCTTATCACACCCGATCATCACGTGGTGTCTCGGCACGACGAACTTTCGCAACGGTGCATACTCAGGGAGAACACTTATACCTTGAAATTTAGTAAGGGATCATCTTATAATGCTACCGTCGTTCTAAGCAAAATAAGAAGCATAAGATAAACATCACATGCAATCAAAATATGTGACATGATATGGCCATCATCATCTTGTGCTTTTGATCTCCATCTTCAAAGCACCGTCATGATCACCTTCGTCACCGGCTTGACACCTTGATCTTCATCGTAGCATCGTTGTCGTCTCGCCAACTATTGCTTCCACGACTATCGCTACCGCTTAGTGATAAAGTAAAGCAATTACATGGCGATTGCATTTCATACAATAAAGCGACAACCATATGGCTCCTACCAGTTGCCGATAACTTTACAAAACATGATCATCTCATACAAAACCGTATAACTCATCATGTCTTGACCATATCACATCACAACATGCCCTGCAAAAACAAGTTAGACGTCCTCTACTTTGTTTGTTGCAAGTTTTACGTGGCTGCTACGGGCTTAGCAAGAACCGTTCTTACCTACGCATACAAAACCACAACGATGTTTCGTCAAGTATGTGCTATTTTAACCTTCACAAGGACCGGGCGTAGCCACACTTGATTCAGCTAAAGTGAGAGAGACAGACACCCGCCAGTCACCTTTAAGCAACGAGTGCTCGTAACAGTGAAACCAGTCTCGCGTAAGCGTACGCGTAATGTCGGTCCGGGCCGCTTCATCTCACAATACCGCCGAAGCAAAGTATGACATGCTGGTAAGCAGTATGACTAGTATCGTCCACAATCTCATTGTGTTCTACTCGTGCATATCATCTACGCATAGACCTGGCTCATGATGCCACTGTTGGGGAACGTAGTATTTTAAAATTTTCCTACGATCACGCAAGATCTATCTACCAGATGCATAGCAACGAGAGGGGAGAGTGTGTCTACGTACCCTCGTAGACCGGGAGCGGAAGCGTCAAGTGACGCGGTTGATGTTGTCGAACTTCTTCGCGATCCAACCGATCAAGCACCGAACGTACGGCACCTCCGTGTTCAGCACACGTTCAGCTTGATGACGTCCCACGAGCTCTTGATCCAGTTGAGCTTCACGGGAGAGTTTCTTCAGCACGACGGCGTGGTGACGGATATGATGTGTTCACCGGCGCAGGGCTTCTCCTAAGCTCCGCAACGGTACGACCGAGGTGTGATTCTGTGGAGGGGGGCACCGCACACGGCTAAAACAATTCAACTTGTGTGTCTTTGGGTGCCCCCCTGCCCCCGTATATAAAGGAGCAAGGGAGGAGGGCCGGCCAACTCTCTATGGTGCGGCTAGGGAGGGGACTCCTACTAGGAATAGGATTGCAATCCTATTCCTAGTAGGACTCACCGAAAGGAAGAAGGGGGAAAGGAATAGGAGAGGTGGCGCCCCCCCCCCCAATCCTAGTCCAACTAGGATTCCTAGGTGGGGGCGCCGGCCAGCCCTATGGGCTGCCTCTCTCTCACCCTTTAGGCCCACTATGGACCATCCCCTCTCGTAGGGGGTTCCGGTAACCCCCTCCGGCATTCCCGATAAATCCGAAACTTTTCCGGTATACTTCTGGTGTCCGAATATAGCCGTCCAATATATCAATCTTTATGTCTCGGACATTCCGAGACTCCTCGTCATGTCCGTGATCTCATCCGGGACTCCGAACTACCTTCTGTACATCAATACTCAAAAACTCATAATACCGATCGTCATCAAACGTTAAGCGTGCGGACCCTACGGGTTCGAGAACTATGTAGACATGACCGAGACTCATCTCTGGTCAATAACCAATAGCGGAACCTGTATGTTCATATTGGCTCCTACATATTCTACGAAGATCTTTTATCGGTCAGAACCGCATAACAACATACGTTGTTCCTTTTGTCAAACGGTATGTTACTTGCCCGAGATTCGATCGTCGGTATCTTTATACCTAGTTCAATCTCGTTTATCGGTAAGTCTCTTTACTCGTTCCGTAACACATCATCTCATGACTAACTCATTAGTCTTTTGCTTGCAAGGCTTATTATGATGTGTGTTACCGAGAGGGCCCAGAGATACCTCTCCGACACTCGGAGTGACAAATCCTAATCTTGATCTATGCCAACACCACGAATACTTTCGGAGACACCTGTAGAGCATCTTTATGATCACCCAGTTACGTTGTGACGTTTGATAGCACACAAGGTGTTCCTACGGTATTCGGGAGTTGCATAATCTCGTAGTCATAGGAACATGTATAAGTTATGAAGAAAGCAATAGCAGTTAAACTAAATGATCATAGTGCTATGCTAACGGATGGGTCTTGTCCATCACATCATTCTCCTAATGATGTGATCCCGTTGATCAAATGACAACTCATGTCTATGGCTAGGAAACATAACCATCTTTGATCAATGAGCTAGTCTAGTAGAGGCATACTAGGGTCATACTGTTTTGTCTATGTATCCACACATGTATTAAGTTTCCGGTTAATACAATTCTAGCATGAATAAAAGACATTTATCATGATATAAGGAAATACAAATAACATCTTTATTATTGCCTCTAGGGCATATTTCCTTCACTATCTTGAGAGAAGCCACTAGTGAAACCTATGGCCCCCGGGTCTATCTTCCATCATATAAATCTCCATCAACTATTTACCTTTACTTTACTTTTCTTTTGCAATCTTTACTTTCAATCTATATAACAAAAATACCAAAAATACTATCTTATTATCTTTGTCAGATCTCACTTTTGCATGTGGCCGAGAAGGGATTGACAACCCCGTTATCGTGTTGGTTGGAAGGTTCTTATTTGTTTGTGTAGGTACGATGGACTCGCACGTGGTCTCCTACTGGATTGATACCTTGGTTCTCAAAAACTGAGGGAAATACTTACACTACTGTGTTGCATCACCCTTTCCTCTTCGAGGGAAAACAACGCAAGCTCAAGAGGTAGTAGGCGTGAGTTGCGAAACTATTCCACATTGTTTTAAATGAAGACCAAACTCGTAACTCAAATATTCACCTCCATGTTCAGATCGTAGAAAGTTTATTTTCTTGTTATGATGATTCTCTACTTCACTCTGAAATTCTTTGAACTTTTCAAAAGTTTCAGGCTTGTGTTTCATCAAGTAGATATACCCATATCTGCTCAAATCATCTGTGAAGGTTAAAAAATAACGATACTAGCCGCGAGCCTCAACACTCATCGGACCGCGTACATCGGTGTGTATTATTTCCAATAAGTCAGTGGCTCGCTCCATTGTTCTGGAGGATGGAGTTTTAGTCATCTTGCCCATGAGGCATGGTTCGCAAGCATCAAATGATTCATAATCAAGTGATTCCAAAAATCCTTCCACATGGAGTTTCTTCATGCGCTTTACACCAATATGACCTAAACGGCAGTGCCACAAATATGTTGCACTATCATTATCAACTTTGCATCTTTTGGCATCAATATTATAAATATGTGTATCACCATGATCGAGATTCAACAAAAATAGACCTCTCTTCAAGGGTGCATGACCATAAAAGATATTACTCATATAAATAGAACAACCATTATTCTCTGATTTAAATGAATAACCGTCTCGCATCAAACAAGATCCAGATAAAATATTCAGGCTAACACTGGCACCAAATAACAATTATTCAGGTCTAAAACTAACCCCGAAGGTAGATGTAGAGGTAGCGTGCCGACGGCGATCACAACGACCTTGGAACCATTCCCGACGCGCATCATCACCTCATCCTTAGCCAATCTTTGTTTAATCCGCAGCCCCTGTTTCGAGTTACAAATATGAGCAACCGAACCAGTATCAAATACCCAGGCACTACTACGAGCATTAGTAAGGTACACATCAATAACATGTATATCAAATATACCTTTGTTCACTTTGCCATCCTTCTTATCCGCCAAATACTTGGGGCAGTTCCGCTTCCAGTGACCGGTCCCTTTGCAGTAGAAGCACTCAGTTTCAGGCTTGGCTCCAGACATGGGTTTCTTCCCGGGAGTAGAAACTTGCTTCCTATTCTTCTTGAAGTTCCCCTTATTTCCATTGCCCTTTTTCTTGAAACTAGTGGTCTTGTTGAGCATCAACACTTGATGCTGCTTTTTGATTTCTACCTCTGCAGCTTTGAGCATTACGAAGAGCTTGGCAATTGTCTTTTCCACCCCTTGCATATTATAGTTCATCATGAAGCCTTTATAGCTTGGTGGCAGTGATTGAAGAACTCTGTCAATAACACATCATTCGGAAGATTAACCTCCAACTGAGTCAAGTGGTCATGGTACCCAGACATCCTGAGTATGTGTTCACTGACAGAACTGTTCTCTTCCATCTTGCAGCTATAGAACTTGTTGGAGACTTCATATCTCTCAACTCGGGCATTTGATTGAAATATTAACTTCAACTCTTGGAACATCTCATATGCTCCATGACGTTCAAAACATCCTAGCGGTGCATCAAGGATATAATTCTTCTGTGGGGCAATGATGATAATCCTCAAGTTACGGACCCAGTCCGTGTAGTTGCTACCATCATCTTTAAACTTACCTTTCTATAGGAATGCATTAAAATTCAAGGGAACGGTAGCACGGGCCATTGATCTACAACATAGATATGCAAAAACTATCAGGACTAAGTTCATGATAAATTAAGTTCAATTAATAATATTACTAAAGAACTCCCACTTAGATAGACATCCCTCAAGTCATCTAAATGATCACGTGATCCAAATCAACTAGACCATGTTTGATCATCACGTGAGATGGAGTAGTTTTCAATGGTGAACATCTTAAGTTGATCATATCTACAATATGATTCATGCTTGACCTTTCGGTCTCCAGTGTTCCGAGGCCATGTCTGTACATGCTAGGCTCGTCGAGTTTAACCCGAGTATTTCACATGTGCAAAACTGTCTTGCACCCGTTATATGTGAATGTAGAGCTCATCACACCCGGTCATCACGTGGTGTCTCAGCACAATGAACTGTCGGAACGGTGCATACTCAGGGAGAACACTTGTACCTTGAAATTTTAGTAAGGGATCGTCCTATAATGCTACCGCCGTACTAAGCAAAATAGGATGCAAAACAAGATAAACATCACATGCAATCAAAATATGTGACATGATATGGCCATCATCATCTTGTGCCTTCGATCTCCATCGTCACCAGCTTGACACCTTGATCTTCATCGTAGCATCGTGGTCGTCTCGCCAAATATTGCTTCTACTACTATCGCTAACTCATAGTGATAAAGTAAAGCAATTACATGGCATTCGTATTTCATACAATAAAGAGACAACCATAAGGCTCCTGTCGATTGCCGATAATTAGAAAACATGATCATCTCATACAATAACATATAACTCATCACATCTTGACCATATCACATCACAACATGCCCTGCAAAAACAAGTTAGATGTCCTCTACTTTGTCGTTGCAAGTTTTACGTGGCTCCTACGGGCTTCTAGCAAGAACCATACTTACCTACGCATCAAAACCACAACGGTGTTTCGTCAAGTTCGTTGTTTTAACCTTCTACAAGGATCGGCCGCAGTCAAATTTGATTGAACTAAAGTAGGAGAAACAGACACCCACCATCCATCTTTATGTAAAACTAGTTGCATGTCTGTCGGTGGAACCGGTCTCATGAACGTGGTCATGTAAGGTTGGTCCGGGCCACTTCATCCAACAATACTGCCAAATCAAAATAATACGTTGGTGGTAAGCAGTATGACTATCACCGCCCACAACTCTTTGTGTTCTACTCGTGCATATCATCTACGCATAGACCTGGCTCATGGTGCCACTGTTGGGAAACCTAGCATGCAATTTCAAAAAAACTCTACGCTCACGCAAGATCTATCTAGGAGATGCATAGAAACAAGAGGGGGAGAGTGTGTGCATGTACCCTCATAAACCGAAAGCGGAAGTGTTTACTTAACGCAGTTGATGTAGTCGAACGTCGTCTCGATTCAACCCGATCAAGTACCGAACGTATAGTACCTCCCAGTTCTGCACACGTTCAGCTCGATGACGTCCCTCGAACTCTTGATCTAGCAAAGTGTCGAGGGAGAGTTTCATCAGCACGATGGTGTGGCGACGGTGATGGTGAAGTGATCCGCGCAGGGCTTCGCCTAAGTAGTACGACAATATGACTGGAGGAGCAAACTATGGAGGGGGCGCCGCACACGGCTAACAATGATGTTGTGTTTCATAGGCGCCCCCTCCCCCACACACACATATATATATATATATATATAGGGGGGAGGGGATGAGGCAGCCAAGGGGATGCCCAAGTAGGCCGAATCCTACTTGGGTTTGCACCCCAATTCCCCCCCCCCTCCTTATTTTGTGCAAGGGAAAGGAAAAAGAGGGGGGAGAGAAGGAAAGGGGGAGGCCGAATACTCCCCCTTCCTTCCTTCTTCACTTCCTTTCCTCCTTCTCCTATTCGGTCTAGGGAGGCACACCAGCCCACGAGGGGCTGGCCTGTCCCTCACTTACCCCAATAGGCCCATAACTTTGCTGGGGGGGTGCCCAGAACCCCTTCCGGTGCCCCGATATCACCCGGAACACTTCCGGTGTCCAAATAGCATCGTCCTATATATGAATCTTTACCTCTCAACAATTTAGAGACTCCTCATCATTTTCGTGATCTCATCCGGGACTCCGAACAATCTTCGGTCACCAAAAACACATAACTCATAATACAAATCATCATCTAACGTTAAGCGTGCAGACCCTACGGGTTCGAGAACTATGTAGACATGACCGAGACACATCTCCGATCAATAACCAACAACGGAACCGGGATTCTCATATTATTTTCTACATATTCTACGAAGATCTTTATCGATCAAACCATATTGACCACATACGTTTTTCCCTTTGCCATCGGTATGTTACTTGCCCGAGATTCAATCGTCGGTATCTTCATACCTAGTTCAATCTCGTTACCGACAAGTCTCTTTACTCATTCCGTAATGCATCATCCAACAACTAACTCAATAGTCACATTGCTTGCAAGGCTTCCTATGATGTACATTATCGAGAGGGCCCAGAGATACCTCTTCGATACTCAAAGTGACAAATCCTAGTCTCGTTCTATGCCAACCCAACAAAAACCTTCGGAGATACGTGTAGAGCATCTTTATAATCACCCAGTTACGTTGTGACGTTTGATAGCACACAAGGCATTCCTCCGGTATCCGGGAGTTGCATAATCTCATAGTCGGAGGAATATGTATTTGACACGAAGAAAGAAGTAGCAATAAAACTGAACGATCCATATGCTAAGCTAACGGATGGGTCATGTCCATCACACCATTCTCCTAATGATGTGATCCCGTTGGTCAAATTACAACACATGTCTATGGTCAGGAAACTTAACCATCTTTGATTAACAAGCTAGTCTAGTAGAGGCTTACTAGGGACTTGGTATTTTGTCTATGTATTCACACATGTATCAAGTTTTCGGTTAATACAATTCTAGCATGAATAATAAACATTTATCATGAAATAAAGAAATATAAAATAACAACTTTATTATTGCCTCTAGGGCATATTTCCCTCAGCTCCTTCACCAACCCCATTGATGTTGTTTCGATCTCAGTTGTGCCATCAAAGGAAATTGTTCCCTTTGGTGAAGAATATGTCATACCTGACGACTTGAATGAAGAGAATCTGTTTGATGCTTCTTTAGAGTAGTTGGATGATGAAATTAAAGTGGAATAAATCCCTTCAACCCCACTAGTATCATCGCCCATGCCTCAGTTCACAGCTGAAGAGGCCGACGTTGAGGAATTGGAAGAAGAAGATGAAGATGTGGACATTGGTTCTACAACTCCAGTGCTCAATGATGACTATTGGAAAAACACTCATCCCTATTCACCCTTGACCACTCAGTTGCATCAAGTTCCCCAGTCCCCTGTCCAAACTGAATAAATTCATACGGGCTCTGAAAAACATACAACTTCCCCTCCTTCCATTCCTGAACAAGCTCCAGCTAAAACAATTGAAGAAATGGAGAAACCAACTACTGCTGAAGAACCCGAAGCTTCAATTCATGAGGCAACAGCTCCAGAGCTTGTGAACACATAAGCTACAAAGTGATCATCTGTTAATATTCAACCCAAGCAGAAAAACCCTTATGCTAACAGGGAGAAATTCAAGGCTGATGATTTCTTCGTTGAGCATCATTTCTTCATCGACTTCAATCCTTATGACTCAGCAAGACATCGACGCAAGAGGTTATGGACAGCAAGCCAGATGAATTTCTATTCTTCACTCATGTTTGACAAAGACAAGGTATTTGTACATCGTCAAATTCCTCATATTGACATGGAGTCGATCCCTTGCTTTCAGCCTGTACTGCATGCTCTTCACGAAGCCAGGCTTCTGAGTTTTTGCTCTGACATATGCGATTGGAATGAAGAACTCATTCTTCAATTCTACGCCATTGTGCACCTCACTGGTGATGCTGCTGATATCAATTCATGGGTGCTTGAATGGATGACCGACAACACTCACTACAGAGCCCCAATATCTGAATTGCTTCATGCCATCCGAGTTAATCCTCCTTCTAAAGATGCAAGACTGATATGATGAACCTGGACTTCCAAATCATCTGATGCAATCCATGATGAAGCCTTTGAAGGTTGGCCAACCTCCAAGAACCACCTTCCTAGTGAAGGAATTTCTATATGTGCCAAGGACAATCTACCGCATTCTGACCAAAACCCTCAGTCCAATCATGGGCCACAACTCTGAAGAAGAAGACGTCGTTGGCATCATGAAGAATCTGCTCTTCAATATCATGCATGGGATTCCCATCAACTATCATGATTTCTTCGTGAGGACTTCGGAAAATGTTGCACTGTCACCATTTGAGTTGAAGCCTTATGATCCCTGAATCATGAAATTAATCAGAACAAGGTCTTCAGTCAACTACAAGGCAGATTGTAAGAATCAGGTCAGCTATTTGCCTCCTATTGGAGTCCTCAAATGGACTATTCCCTCAGTTGATGGAAATGGCAAAGCTACTATTATTGATGAAGGTACTCGTCCATTGGATGGTCAGATTCGCAAAGCCGCATCCTATTCGACCAATGATGACTCTGCAACCCAAGATTCTGCCGCAAAAGCTTCAAAGCATATTCCTCAAGCCACTGCTCCACGAGTGATGACAGATCATGAGCTTCTCCTAAGTCTTCATCAGAAGGTCGATCGCAATCACAAGTGGGTCAAGCATCAGTTTGCTTCAATTCTTCAGAACATGACTGACACACAAAAATCCGTGAAGAAGAATCACTACTATGTGCATGAAATCTTCGATCGCACTTGGGCTATTCTTTCACATCTCTATAGTGCTGAAGAACTCAACGAGATGGACTTCCAACAGGACTTTGACAGGTCTCAGCCACCTTCGAAGAAATTCAAGAAGGTCAAAGTTCCTCAGCTCTTTACAAGATCATTTTCTTCATCGCGTGAGACGGATGAAGCTGAAGATTTGGACGACACTGCGGCAGGCCCTACCTCAATGGACGACCCCAACAATGCTGGCACTCCTCCATCGACATCATGATGATATTCTTCAGGGGCGTTAGTCCTTATTTTTCATCCCTTTTGGCCATTTGATGACATAGGGGGAGAAATTTGAGTTAGTCTTCGAGCAGGTCTCTTATATGAGCTATATTTCCATTAAGTTACAACTCTTGCTTTCTGAGATGTTTGCTCTGATGAGTTGTAAACATAAGTCTTATGATGGTCTGGCACTCTTTGAACTGCTTTCTGCATGCTTATTTCCTCGAGTACCTTAATGCACGCATGCTGAATTTCGTCAGACACCATATTTCATCATGCATTTCAAATTATTTATATCATATGTTAAATGCGTGTATGAATTACAAAATATAGGGGGAGATCTCCATGATATTACTTTACAATTTGCATTTGCTACTCAAGCAAAATCTTCAGATATGAACATCTTCAGGGGAGTTCTTCTATATCTTGTAATCAAATTCCTCAACATCTACTATTACACTTCATATGTTTATTCCCGTTGAAAACTTAACCTATTTGTCATCAGTCACCAAAAAGGGGAAGATTGTAAGTGCATCTAGTGCCCCTTAGTGATTTTGGTTTATTGAAGACTTATAGGTTAAGGGGCTAATGTGTTTGTGAGTGTACACAGGTTATGTAAGTCTCTGAGAAGTTTGATATTTACGAAGAAAGTCGACCCCTAAAAATGTATGTCTTCAGTTGAAGACTTTGGTTTTCTTGAAGACGTTGAAAGTGAGGAAATTGGTGTGACCTCAGAGACTTGGATATTCATGCGAGGATTATGAAGCGTGAAGACTTTTGTTTTCGTAGTTTCATTTTCTCTTTCTTGAGTCATAGCAAACACCGTACTGTTAAAGGGGGTCGAGGTAAAACTAAGGAAACACATTTCCAAGTGATGCTCATCTCAAAGCCTACACTACCCAATCATTTCGAGTGAAACCATTGTAAATCTCATACAGTTCGGTCAATTTCTTCAGTGACAGAGACGAAGATCTTCTGGTCTTTGAGGAATTTGTTCTGACTTAGGAGTTAGGAATTCGCCAGTGCAGATTATCTACAACTGAGGAACATGATAGCCCTGAGAAATTTGTGAGCTCAATTTCTTTTACTGTTGCTGTGCTATGCACCAGCTGTTTCAAAATATCTTATCCACCTGACGGTCATATCATTGAAGGGCATTTATGTCTTATCATGTCGGGCTGTTCCCTAGGCTATAAATAGCCGTCCCCTCAACCACTAGTTGGTTGGCTGCTCTGAGAGAAACTGACAATTATCATTAGAGCAACCCATCCTCCGGGGACTTTGAGCGAAAATCATCAAGTGAGGAAAACCCAAAACCCCAACACCTAAAACCAAAGTGATTGAGCATCACTGAAGAGAGGGTTCCTGTGTGGAACCGATGCTTGTTACCTTTGAAGAATGTGCATCTTCCAGACGGTTAGGCATCAATGGTCTAGAGCATCCAAGAGGAATTGTGGATTGCCGGGTGACCAAGTCTGTGAAGGTTTGGAAGTCACCTTGAAGACTTACCACGAGTGATTGGGCGAGGCCTGTGTGACCTTGGCTCAAGGGGAATACGGTGAGGACTGTGTGTCCGAAACTGTGTGTCCTCAGTTTTGACTACCTAGCCGCCCTAATCAGACGTACAACTGTCACAACAGTTGAAACTGGTCTACCAAATCATTGTCTTCACCAAGCCTACTGGTTCTATTTCCTCAACCTTTCATTTACTCATTCATGTGTTGATGAATTTGATCTGTACTATTTGAAGACTTTGACTGAAGACTTTCTCAATTTTCTCAATCCTATTTCTTCAGTCTTCTGTCTTCAGTCTGCTTATCATGTTTTCACGCTACTAGTGCGCTGTGTATGCTTTCAATTCATCATCATGACTATGCTACTGTTTTGTCGTGCATGCACCTAAGTATCTATTCCACTGCTAGTAGTTCGTTCCTTAGAAAATTCCTCAGTTAGAATTTCCTCAGTGACGAATTTGTAAAAATCGCATATTCGCCCCCTCCCCCTTTAGTCGATATAACGCACTTTCAGGAGATGATGAAGGGGAGTCAACAGGTGGGTCCTGAAGCATAGGGGGATCAATGCTTGCACTGTAGATCTGTGCCACTTGTGTTCAATCAAACGGCTAGATTTTTTTAAGGTGACTTGGATGCATGAGAGCTCAGAGAATTCAGGTACTAAGGATACCCTATTTAGATATATATTCTGAATTAATTGAATTATATAATTTGTAGCCCTACAAAATTTTGAAAAATTGGCTCGTATATACTCACTCCGTCCCAAAATACTTGTCATCAAAATAGACAAAAAATGATGTATCTAAAACCAAAATACATCTAGATACATCATCTTTTATTTATTTTGATTGATGATAAGTATTTCCGGACGGAGTGAGTAGTTAGATAGGACTGTACACGAGGGTACGCGAGAGAATGCTAAATAGGCAAAATAAATGGAAGATCACTATTGTGATGCTCACGTGGTCATGATTGACCGGTACTGGTCCGGGAGCACATAGACGAGACATCCGGCATTAGCAACGGACGACAAAGTAACAGAGGCAGTGGACAGACTCCAAGATACTTCATCTGTAAACATAGTCATAGGTCATACGCGATGTAGACGTTCTAAATTACAATAATGTTTGATCAACTCCTCTATTTTCAGATTTGTTTTCCGCGACAACTGACAACGCATGTGTGTTGGGCTAGTAAAGGTGAAACGGCTCCTCTAGCAGAATTAAAACAAGAATAAAAAATAAAAATAAAATAAAAATGAAGGTGCTGTCTATAAAACAGATCCTGGTCAAGTAAGGTCGTTAAAAAAACTGATGGCGAAACGGCGAGTACACTTCACAAGTACCAACGACGACAAGCAGTTGAAGGCCGGCACAGTGGTATACACCGTGTGTTCGCTCGCGGCTCATTCGTTTTTTCCTAGACTTGGTTAGAGCATCTGTAGCAGACTCCGCAAAATCCCGACTCACAAAACGCGTTTGCAGTTGGAAAACAGTTTTGCGGAACGGCGCGGACGGCCCACAAAGGTAGACCCCGCAAAATGGGCCCGTATAAAATGATATTCGCGAAAGATGCTCTTTACGAGTCGGCTTTGTTGGGTCTGGTCTGGCGCTGCTACCGCCGGCCCGTAAATTATAAATTTGCACCTCAATTTGACAGAAGATAATATTTTTTTCAACAACATTGGGTACATAGAACATCACTAAATCTTTGCTAGAATAGTAAGATAAAAAAAAACGAAAACCATAATTATGCATTTTAGAAGATTTCCAACTTATATAACTCCTCCCACTAGTTGGACCAATATCTTTTCCATGCATTCATTGTTCATATGTGGATTATTGATTTTGCATTCTCTGTTCTTCTTCTTTGGTTCTAAAGAAGTAGACGTTGCTTCCCCTCGAGTTGCACATGCAGTCGCTTCATTGCCTTCGATTCTACTAAGGAGTGCACGAACGTCTATTCAGTTTATTTCTATCAACAAATCAATGTAGTTGCCTTCCCAAAATCAAAATGAGCATCCATCTTCCTACACACATGATGATGTTCGAAATGAGCAATCACAATTGAATCAAAGAATACGGCGCCAAAGCCGAATGAAACAACACGTTCCCCGTCGTTTTCGCATTTGAAGAACACCCATCTGGGATGTTTGGCGTGCTTGAAGTTAGCCGAAGCACTGTCCGCGTGCAGTCGATGCACTGTATGAGCGGCATCGGCGAGCCACAGAGCCTCTGCGCGAGCGTCGAGCCAGGCGGCCGGCCGGCCGAATCCATTCCTGCAAACTGTCGGTGGCTGCAATGGGACTTTGTCGGTGCCGCGCGAGATGCCCCCCGACCATTCCATCACTTTGGCGCAGGCACCGACGGCCGGAAAAGCAAAATCCGGTCGCTCGTGACGAAGGGCCTCAGATTTGCAACTTTCCTGCCCGCCGACACAGGAGGGGGAGGACAACCTCGTGCGTGTGGCGGCCTTTCGGCGTGATCCCGCCGGCTACTTTCGCCGGAATCGTGGGCGACGGCGGGGCGAGGAGGAGAGGGGAGCTGGGGAAAAATGCGGGCGGAAATGTTCTCCCCACCAACCGCTCCTGCTATATATGCAGGGCACCGACGAGCCGAGGGGGGGGGGGACACGCGTATTCGTAGGTTGGGGTCGAAATTTTGCGGCGCCCCTCATAATTTTTTGCAGGCCAACTGCGTTTGCGGGGTCTGTTCGGGCGGGATTTTCTGCGTCAACCCGTATTTTAACGGTTATTCTACAGATCGGGCTTTTTGCAGGGTCTGTTAAAGATGCTCTTTGAAACGACGACAACCCTGAAAGATGCTGCGGATAAGCGCTTCAGGGGTGATGGAAGTGTAAGAGCATCTCCAGTCGTTGGCCCCCAGGGGGCGCTTAAAATCATCGCCTGCGGGCGAACCGGCGCTAACCGCGTGCTCGGGGCGGGTTGCTACCCGGTCGCCGCCCCACGGCGCATTTTTTTTTAAAATCCAAACCCAACCCACATTCGCACAAACGAGGCGCAAATTTAAACAAACTTCGGCAACTTCATCAAATATTTTACAAAAAAGAAAAGAAAAAACACACTGCTAGGCCCGCCGTCGCCCTCGCCGTTCCTCGCCGCCCGTCGCCGTGAAGCTCTACATGCCGAGGAGCTTGTAGAACTACGTGTAGTCGCCGCCGCCGCCGTCGTCGCCTCCTCGGCGGCCGACGTCCCTCCTACTCCCCTGCCCAGGGTCGCCGAGGCGCGGTGGATTGGACGGACCGGGGACGTCCTCGTCGTCGTCGCTGTCGAGGATCACCACGCCGTCCTCGTCCACGCGCCCACGTCGGCGAGCAGCTATCTCCTGCAGGGCTCGGCGCTGCCGGACCATCTCGTCGTGGAGGTAGTCGCCCCGTGCCCACAGTAGGGCGGCCTCGTCGGAGAAGTCGGACCGGGCGATGGCCTCGTAGTCCGTGGGGAGGGTAGACTCCACCTTCGGCCTGACGAGCCGGGCAGAGATGGGGGAGGACTCGGCGATGCGGACGCCGCAGCTGCGTGTGCGCCAGTTGATCGGCATGTCCTGTGGCTCCGGCTTGACCGGGAGGAGGGAGGGAGAGCCGGTCGAGCGACGAGAACAGCCGAGTCGCTGCTTGAAAGGTCCCGCCGATTTTCGCGCCAAAAACGCTTCGGGCGGCGCCCCAAGTGCCCCAGCGCGCCGGGTTCGGCCTGGGTCCGCCAGCGGAAATTTTGGCTCGAGCCGGCAAAAAAGGGCCTTTGGAGGCGCGACTGGGCCGATTTTTCGACGCCTGCGGAAAAAAATCACCTGTAGGATCTTGTTGGGGGCGCAGCTGAAGATGCTCTAAGATCCTACGAGTTGACTTGGCGATGACGAACGATTCCATGCGCGTAGAGTGCGCACAGTCCAAACACTCCCACTCATGTGACCCATTCAATCACCTAGTAGGGCATGTACAATGGTCTATTTTAAGAGTGCCACGTAGGATAAATAATGAGGTGGAGTAGAGAGAAGTCATAAGAGAAGGCCTGTCTTCTCTTATTTAATGATGAGGTGGAGAAGAGAGAAGTCATAAGATAAATGATGAGGTGAAGGAAAGAGAAGACAAACGACGATCTCTTAGCACAATTTGTCTCACCATGTTTTTAGGAATAACTAATTATTGATGATAAGGCTAAGAGATGACCCATTATAGACATGGTTTTTTATCATCCCTAATTTACATGCAAAACTTAAGATAAAACTGTCTTATCAATAATTGTACATGCCCTTAGAAAAGAGATGATCCATTATAGACATGGTTTTTTATCATATCTAATTTAGATGCAAAACTGAAGATAAAACTGTATCAATAATTATACATGCTCTTAGGAAAGAAAGCTGCTACGGTCAAACTTGTTCCTTAAGAAACCAGCTTGACGGCTTAAAAGCAAAAATAAATGGAGGTGGAGAAGAGAGAAGTCATAAGATAAATGATGAGGTGGAGGAAAAAGAAGACAAACGATGATCTCTTAGCACAATTTGTCTTACCATGTTTTTAGGAATAACTAATTATTGATGATAAGGGTAAGAGATGACCCATTATAGATATGGTTTTTTATCATCCCTAATTTATATACAAAACTTAAGATAAAACTGTCTTATCAATAATTGTACATGCCCTTAGAAAAGAGATGATCCATTATAGACATGGTTTTTTATCATATCTAATTTAGATGCAAAACTGAAGATAAAACTGTATCAATAATTATACATGCTCTTAGGAAAGAAAGCTGCTACGGTCAAACTTGTTCCTTAAGAAACCAGCTTGACGGCTTAAAAGCAAAAATAAATGGAGGTGCGGGGAATCGAACCCCGTGCCTCTCGCATGCGAAGCGAGCGCTCTACCATATGAGCTACACCCCCTAAGTGGCATATTAACAAGTCACAACATAATGTTTACTTTCTAAACAAGGAAATGTAATTTTGCAGCTCGCGGATTTCACGCGGCAGTGAGAGCGGTACTGCATGTGTCGGGATTTCAGCACAAGATACGTGTGCCAGGTACGTGCAGAAAGGGCGAGCCTTTTCCCTGTTTCATTTTCATCTTTCGACTTGAGTCTCAAAAGCACGATTTCAGTCTGAAATGCATGTTCACTTACATTTCCCATGACTGGAAATCCACCATTCAGGAAGGCGTGCTTAAGGTGATTAAAAATAAAAAAATGTTAACAATCCAACGTCAAACATGGCCAATCTAACACCCGAAATGACAAATTAAATTGTCACGAATACGTCAATTTACTTTCGGCAAGCATAGTAAGTCCTCGGGGAAAATGCCGATGAAAATTGTCATGCTTTCGACAACATAATTTGCCATCCCAAGCGTCAGATTTGTTATGCTTAAAAATCTGACGTTGGATTTGTAACAAAATCCAAAATAATTGTACGATGGAAATTTCATAGTTTTAACACTAATAACCAAGTATTTCAAAATACGCAAATATTTAGTCATCTCGAGCGCACAACTCTATTGACCGCATGATGGAGCCACAACGCATCCAGGTGCCACCTGCTCGGGGAAGGTGGGGGTCCACCAAGTGACGACTGCTTTCTCACGAACGTTGTGGAGGCCCACAGGTAGGGTTCATATCGCTCGGTGGTAAAGACCAAACCGCAATGGGTGTGACGCCTTCTCTCGTCAAACGGTGCTACATCCAGCGGCTGGTGGCGTCGGGGGTTGTGATGGACGACGTATGGTGACGTGGCACAATGCTCATCGGTGGTGAGGTAGCAGTGTGGTGCGACGCGGTTAATCACGTGATGCGTATTGGCCCATAAGGTCTTCTCGATGTTGTTTATCGTGGGCTGAGGCCATTTCCATTGGCAGTCTATGGGGGTTGTGATGCACGTCGTACGGCGACGTGGCGCAAGCTAAGATCGTCATCTCGGGACCCCCTATCCGAGATATGCCAGATTCAGCCCCTACATTGGTGGCCCATGCAGGTCCTGTTGTGTGGTTAGAACGGCTCGATGGCTCATCTTCGGATCAACGAGAACTTTGGTTGTGGGAAGAGCCAACTTTTTGTCTTTGGCAGAGTCACGCTCTACGCTGATTCGACTGACCACCTCGGCTACATCAAAAACTTCGGACCAGGCCAGATCGCGAGGTTGGAAATCTGGAGTACGTTGCGGATGCCCGCGCCAAGCTTGCGTTTTGGGCCGGGTGTCAGACCAGTCCCAAGACTCCTCCAATGCCTTCATACTGATCTCATATTCAATCTCGGATCAGGACCAGGGCGCGGATCATACCTCGGATCCAGCTTCGAGCCTAGAGCTGATCGTTACTCTGACGGTTTGAATATCAAGTTTGACCGGCGAAATTCCCGAAGCCATGTAACACCCCCAGTGTCATGCTACAGTAACCCTATGTGATTAAGCTAATCACTTTGCTAAGTAGTGCTTGATCACCTTCGATTCAAATATCATTTGGAATCCCACTTTGGAATCAAATTCAATTAGCAAGTGAAATATGAAGTTGCACCAAAGTTGCTCCGAAATAGTTCATCATTTAGCCAAAATTCCATAACAAATGATTGTTAAGGAAAACAATATCACCTCCAAACCAAGATGGACTATAGCAATTAAAACAGTGTCGTTTCAGCATTTTAAAATGCTATTTTATTTGTGCAAAAACCAAATGGGTTCAGTTGCCCCTCAAACTTTTTGTGGCAGTGCCAAACACTACAAAGAATTTAAGTGGCCTAGTCCCACGTTTTTTTCAAAGACTTTTGCTAGCCCAAACCTTTTTCCTAGCTGTCTGTGTTTTAAATAAAAAGAGAAAAACAGAAAATCAGCAAAGACAAAAGGGCCTACCTGGCCTCTGGCCTAAGGCCTAGCGCGGCCCATCCCACCAGGTGCCCCTGTCTCCCTCCACCTCTGTTGACGGGGGCACCGTGGACGCCGTGCGGCCGCACATGGCCGGGATGGCCACGTGTCGGTCATCTGCAGCCGTCCCGTGTGGATAAGGTCGCTGGCGACACCCCTGCCAACCCTAGACCGCCACTCGCCTCCCCCTCTTTCCCTCGGTTTCTTTCTCACCCGAGCGTCGCCATGGACAAGGTCCGCTAAGCTCGTGGCCACCGCCGCCCCCGCACCTCGCCAGCACGTCCAAGTGGTTTGTCGTCGTCTCCAACTCCGTCCCCGGCCACCTCTTCGAGCCGGGAGCCACCACAACACGCGGGTCGACGCCATCTTCAACCCCCGGCCACTGCGACCTCGCCGGTGATTCCGACTCTGTCGATCCCTCCCCGAACCCTCTAGGCACACCTACATGACCCCAGTGAGCGTCTGCGTCTTTCCCCTTACCTCGCGCCGCGTTCACGTGCTCCTGGCTGCTACCGCCATGGATGGCCGAGCTCGTCAACGCGATTTAGCTTGCCGCCGAGGCCACCGCAAGCTTGGCTCATTTTAGAACATGCAGCCAAGCTCCTGGAGCCCCAAGGAGTCCAACGCGCCCCTCCATACCACTTGCAGTGCCTCACGGCCTCTCTTCCCATCTCGCCCGAGCTAGGTTCGCCGCAGTCGTCGTCGTCGGCAGTGCTGCGGGCCGTCCTAGCTAGAGCCACGGCCACCATCCCACGCGTGCTGCTCCGCCGGCTCGAGCACACCCCGCCGCGCTTGATCTGGCCCACCGTAGGCAAATCCCGACGGCTACCCAAGCCCCCGTCGTGTTCTTGGGCGTTGTGACGCCAGGATAATTTAGCTACAGTAATTCCCTGCTAATGATGCCACGTCATCATGATTACTATTATTAAACTCGCGACGTTTCAACCCCCCCTTCAAAATTCAAAATCAAGTCAAACTCAAAAGTTTTCAAATGTCTAAAATAAAATGTTCATCATGTGGCAAATTTTCATTTGCTAATATTCGTGGTGAACCAACATTTTTCCTTGCAAAGTGGTTTAGTGACCTATTCTAAATAAAACAGAAACATAAAAAATTAAATAAAATGAAAAGGAACCCACTTCCTCTCTGCCTGGGCCTTAGCCGCTTGGCAGGCCCAGTCGGCCAGCTGGCCGGCCCATCCCACTTTTTTCCCGTGCGGTCGTCTCCTCCCCACTGCTCATCCGACCGAGGGGCTTGCCGCACCGAACCGCGTCGACGGCGACACCGGAGAGGATAAGGCCTCCACCAAGGCCTCTCCCCCAGATATTTCTCCCCCCACCCACTCGTACACACACTCTCTCTCCCGCTCCTCCTCACCTGACGCGCACGCAGTCTGAGCCGCGGGCACCACCACACCAAGCAAGGCAAGGGAGGTGAACCAGGGTGAGACCGAAGCTCGATGGAACTGGAGCAACACCAAAGCCAAGACCACAAAGAGCAAAGGGACGAAGCGGGTTCCCCTGGCAAGATCCTTGCCGGGAGCCGGTTTTAGTAGCCCCGGCAAGACCCTTGCCGCGGCAACTGGCCCCATGCCTACGGAGCGAATCACCCTTGAGTCCACCGCCCCCATGGGGCAAGGATTCGGGAGACGTCCCCGTAGTGGCATGCATATCTTTGTGAAGACATTCAAGATCAGATACGCACTAAGAAGACGACGACCCTTGGCAGGATCCTAGCCGAGGAAGATCACAAGACCTCCGGCAAGCGCCTCGCCGGGGATGGCAGCAGGCGCCGCGACAAGACCCTTGCCGGGGCCTCGGCAAGGCCCTTGCCAAGGACGTCCGCAGGGCCACCATCAGGCCCACGCCGACTAAACTTCCACCGCCTTATGCAGCTGCCGACCCAACCAGCTGGGAAGGCACCTGCGTGGCGACATGCAGATCTTCGTGAAGACCCACCATTGCGCCACCTCAGCTACCTGCCTACCTACATGGCATCTCAAGCATCCCTGTCTAGGGCGCGTGTCGACACGAGAAGGAGCGGCGACGGATGAGACATATCTCTCCCCCGTCCCCGATAAAGCAAGGACACCTAAGCAAGACGCATCAAATGTGCCTTGTCATGTAATGCGAGGGATAACCTCGCATCATTGTACCCTTTCCACCTCCTGTGTGCCACTGTGGCAACCCCTTCTTCTATAAAAGGAGGCCCGAGGCGACCAGGAGGAGGATTCGGCTTTTTGGAGCTCCTCACGCCCCATAGCTAGCTGAAGAACATAGATATACAATCCACCAAAGCAGGAGTAGGGTTTTACACATCCTCGCGGCCCGAACCTGGATAAATGAACCGTGTGCTATCTGTTTGATCCGCTCTTCTCTCAACCCCGCGCCCCGCTAACCGTAGTAGGGATTCTTGTGATCCCATAGGTGTCGTTCCCGCCGACATCTTTGGCGCGCCAGGTAGGGGGCGTAGTTGTGAGAATCAGCTTTAGCAGTTACTTTGACGCTTCTTCATCATCATGGCACCCAAGAAGAAGACGACGGTGGCGGTTGATCAGTCAGAAACCGGACAGCCCGTCCCGACGCGGGCGAGCAGCGGACCGGTCGCGGAAAGGACTCGGGGTGCTGCTCGCGAGCACCAACGCCATCCCAGCAGCCGGAGTTTGGGAGGTGGCGATGTTTGTGCGCCTGGTAACGGGCCACACACCGCCAAATCCAAAGACGGAGCCAGACCCTCCGCGGGTGGCGCGGGGCCTTCCAAGATCGCTGCCGCATCACCCGAAGGCGACGCAAGGGCCTCCAGGACTCCCACGCCGGCGCCAACAGCGCGCTCCTCCCAAGCAGCGCGCGACGAACATCGTCATCACGCTGAAGATCCCGGGCGTCGCCGCGGAAAGAGCCCCGAGCGCCACTCCCGAGACGTAGAAGACCTGCCCGCCCGCCGAAGCGCTGGTGAAAACGGCATGCGACCGCGGGATCGTGATGGAGCTCCTCCTGACATGGTCAGGAGTCGAAGCGCATCGCGGTCCGTGCAGGTTTCGCTACCGCTAACCCCAGCAGAAGCCCTGGCACGCGCGCAGTTGCTCCTCGACTTTTCTCCCATTACGGGGAAACTCGATGAATGGAGAGCCACCATCCGAAGCCTTGTCGCGGTCGCCAACAAGGATGAACAAAGTCCAGCGAAGTCCCCGGGTCGACGCTCCCATGGGTCCCACGCATCGGTGGCGGGAGGACCGGCAGCACCGTGGCCACGGTGCATTCGCCTCCTCCTCGCCCGGTACCGCGTGTGTCGACTCGTCGAGACGTCGCGGGTGACGACATCTCCATAGCGTCGTCCGACCCGCGGACCCACGGCGACCAGCGTCAAGTTCTTCAGGAGCGAGCTCATGAAGACGCTCGAACCACCATCGAGCGCCGGCGTGGAGCGCACCACCAGTCAGACAGGCGAGCAGGGCCTGCTGTGAACCGCCTGATACGTCCAAAACGTATCTATAATTTCTGCTTGCTCCATGCCACTTTTGGGTGATATTGCTATGATATTCATACACTTCCATACACTTTTGATCATATTTGGACTAACTTACTAATCCAGTGCACCCCAGTGCCAGTTTCTGTTTTCGGCTGTTTTTGTATTTCAGGTTTTCACGTTACGAGAACTGCCTAGAAAAATCCAGAAAAATTATATAAAAAATCAGTGTTTCGGAAACAACCCTGCGTCCGAAGGGCAGCCGGGGGGGGCATCAGGGCTCCAGGCGCCCTGGCGGCGCGCCCCCCTGGGCCGCGCCGGGGGGGGGGGCCTGGGCCCCCCGAAGCTTCCCCGATGCTCCCCTTTGGCATATATTTAAAGCGACCTCCGAAACCCTCAGAAAAGGAACTCTTTTCGCGATCCCATCTCTGTTCCGCAGCCGCCGCCGCTTCCAAGATCGGGAGCACCAGGAGAACTCTTCCCGGCACCCTGCCGGAGGGGAGGATCACCACCGGGAGCTTCTCCACCACCATGGACGCCTCCCGGATGACTCGTGAGTAGTCTCCCTTGGACCATGAGTCCATGACCAGTAGCTATGTGATGTTCTCCTCCCGTTCTTGTGCTTCACTAATTAGTCCTCGTGAGCTGCCCTACATGATTGAGGCACCTATGTAATCCTTATGCTGTTGCTATGTTGAGTTTGCTGGGATCCGATGGATTATGGGATTATGTTCAGATTGATCTTGAGTAATATATTTGATCTACCTCTTTTATATTTATGTTCATAAGTAATTCTTGCATGTTCTCCGTTGTTATTTATTGGTTTGGCCAAGTAATACGTAGTGACTCCAAGAGGGAACGTTATGCTTGATTGTGGGTTCATGCCCCTCGATGACTAGCTTGAGTGACAGAAACATGAGTCTAGGGGATGTGCTGTTGCCACAAGGGGGAAAACAACGGTGCTTGTGCCCGCGGGTGCAAGGATTGTTTACTTTACGCGAAGTTCTTTTAATGTAGTTGTCTGTTGCTTTGAGTTTACTCTATGGGTGGGACTCGCAACTTAATACCAGCGAGATGTTCTTGATAGATATCTCAAGGTTGATGATTAGTAGTAGATATTGATGGATTTCGGTCTACTTATTTTGGCGTACCGCCCATGCTTTGAGCCTCAACCTTTCTGCAATGTAATCAGCATTGGTTTGCGTTCGTGGTCCTGTCAATTGCCCAGCTGTAATTTGTTTACCTCACATAGCTGTTTTATCGTCTTTTGGGAGAGAGACATCACTAGTGAACATCATGAGACTCCGGTCCATATTACCATCATTGATCACATCCGCTATTTACTTTTCGCTATTTACTTACTATTGCAAAACACTATCTATCACTACTATCATTGCTTTTAACCCTTTGTGAACTACAAGGCCGGAGGGATTGACAACCTCTATGTACTCGTTGGGAGCAAAGTTATTTGTATCTGTGCGCAGGTCCACGTTGATTGCTAATTGCGCCGTTAGCAGTTGACACCTACTTGTTGAACCTAGGAGTCTCTAGGGATTCGATCCTTGGTATCTTTGCTAAGGGAAAACACTTCTACATACTGCATCTTACACCTTCCACTTGGGGTAACCAACGAGGGGTTCGAGGCCCATCACCGCCTAGCACCGGAGAGCCCTGGAGGTCTACCTTACGAGGTAGGCTGTCCGGCTTTTACCCGTGAGCTGCGGCAGTTCCAGTGGCCCACTCACCGCACCTTCAAGCCTGACGTTGGAGAGAAGTACAACGACAAGACCCACCCGTCAGAGTTCCTCGGCATCTACACCATCACGATGCAAGCTGCCAGAGCCCGTGACGATAAGGTGCTTGCGAATTACTTTCCATTGGCTCTTAAACCCAACCCCATGTCGTGGTTGATGCACTTGCCGGTAGACTCTATTTCCTCCTGGTCGGATTTGTGCCATGAGTTTGTTGGCGCCTTTACTAGAGGTCACCAAGCCCATGGCCAAGCAAGTGACCTGCACGTCATTCCCCAGAAGGGAGGCGAGAGTCTGCGCAAGTATATACAGAGGTTCAGCCGGGTACAGTACAATATCCCTGATGTTCACCCTGCCGCCATCATCAACGCGTTCCATCAGAACGTGCGTAACCGCAAGATGCGTGAAGAACTGGCAATGAACAAGGTGAAAGATATGGCAGAACTCTATGTTCTTGCTGACAGATGTGCCCGGGCTGAAGAGGGAAGGAAGTACCCCGTCAAAGATGCCAGCGCGGAAACCGACTCTTTAGATGAGGATGCTGCCGCCCCGGCAAAGAAAGGCCGGCACCACAACAGGAAGCGCAAAGGTAAAGCCGTGCTTGCCGTCGAGGGATCTGATGACGCCGGCTCCGCCAAGAAAACCAAGGCGGATGACCCCGACAAGGAAATTGCCGGGTGTGTCGCCTGCCGGGCCTTGGCGGCTGGCGAGAAGCCAGGAAACTCCGACAAGCAATACTGCAAGATCCATGGCACCAAAGGCCATGATCTCCAGAACTGCCGACAGGTTGAGCTCCTTGCTGAGAAGCAGAGGGCTGAATATGAGAGGCGGGTGACGAGGTTACAGACCTAGGGTAGGGTCATAGGCCTGACCTAAAGGCCCCTCCCAAGGTCACTATCCTAAGAGATCAAAAGAAAAGACCTACGGCGGTGGAGACAGTCGACTGAGATTGTCCGAGGTGACACTTCACTCGACTGGCTCACATATCCAGGACGACTCAACTCCACTCGACTGGATCAGGCACTCGACTCCTGAAGACTAAACGCCTCTAAGACGGCAACGGTCATATATTTACTCGCTGTAATGAACCCCATAACTACCCTTTACTGCAGGCGTTATCAGTAACGCCCGTCTTAATGTACCTTTAAACCCTTGGTAACGTGCAGCATGGCTGGGGTCTTGGCATACTATATAAGCCACCCCCTCCTCCAGTACAAGGGTTCGCACGTCTGTAACACATACATACATACATACATCACTCGACCAAGCCTCCGGGCATGAGACGTAGGGCTTTTACTTCCTCCGAGAAGGGCCTGAACTCGCAAAACACTCTGTGTACAACTGCGCCATAGCTAGGACCTTGCCTCTCCATTCCTACCCCTACCCTCACTGTCAGATCTAGTACCACGACAGTTGGCGCCCACCGTGGGGCTGAGCGTCTTAGCGACATTTGGTGAAGTTGCAATCCCTACCCCGACCGCTTTCATCATGGTGTCAGGCGGCGTTTTAGCATCGGGCCGCGAGATCCAGCTCGACGCGCTGGTCTTCGTCGCCGACGACTCCGCGTGGCTTAAGGAAGTCCCGCTTGACGTCGAGGCTCTGCCTACTCGCGGAGCCACTCACTTCCGTGCTGGGGCCGGCGGCGTCCTCCTTCTGCAGCTGTCGACCCAATATTCACCGGCCATCATCCCCGCTGGACACTGCCGTAAGCGATCCGGTCGCTCGCGGCTCCAGCGACGGGTAAAACACGCGGTGGCTCGTCAGACGGCCACCCCGCAAGTCGCGGCCATCGAGCCCGACGGTTACCTTTACGGGCCGGCCGATCAGTCGACCGGGCTCGAAGATTCCGTTTCCGAGTGCGGGAGCAGCGACCCCACGGTGGAAATACTCATGGTCGATCCGCGCCGTAGCCCGCCAAGTTTTCCTCGCGGAGAGAACGGCGGCAGCGGCGGCGATCGAGCGCACGACAACGACGGCTATGTCCCTCAGCCCCTCACCTCCGAGCAGAGGGCTGAGCTCTGTCGCTGCAACGGAGATGCGCTCTTCACCCCCATCGTGGGGGATTCCCTAGAAGCTTTGGCCCTCGAAGCCACGCGCGTGGCCACCTTGGCCAAGCGCGCGCGCCTGGAAAACATCCAACGCTCACTCGACGAACAGGCCCGCCGACTGGCCCCTGAGTCCAGTCGACGGCCGCGGCAATCACGTCAGCGTGAGACTCAGGTGTTCCGCACACCAGTCCAAAACCTCGAAGCCGCGGCTCGTATCGCGGAGTCGATTCAGCCCTCCCAGTCGGAGGCTGGAAGAGGCCTTCGGCAGATCCGAGCTTTGCTCCGAATGGTTGAAGAGCAAAACGCGGCTGTCTCTCAGTCGTGCAACATGATTCACAGTAGATCGGTGGCTACAGACACCGTATGGTCGGCCCACAGTCCAAGGTCGCCCCTGAGGCGTGAGGAACGTGACCCGCGGCATGACCGGCACCTGGGTCGGTACGATGAC
Organism: Secale cereale; assembly: GCA_902687465.1. Taxonomy (NCBI): domain Eukaryota; kingdom Viridiplantae; phylum Streptophyta; class Magnoliopsida; order Poales; family Poaceae; genus Secale; species Secale cereale. The sequence continues at coordinate 300,589,275 of LR738715.1, read as the reverse complement.
CCACTCGACCGTCGACACAGACGCAACGATCGCCGTCGAGTGCCTACCCCTCCTCCGGGAGTGGATCACACTCGCCTCCGCGGCACGTGGGCAGACGCCTGCGCGACGACGAGCGTAGGATTCCCCCGGATCCCCGGCGACCGGGCTTCGACGCGAGGTCCATCCTTGTGCAGGGCCGGGTCGACCGTAACCGGGCGTCCAGGGACGAGCGAGTCGGAGACCAACCCTCTGGCAGCCGAGCGCCGGCCTCCGGGCCCGAGTGTTTCTGCAGCGCAATCAGGGCCGTAGAGATCCCTCCGAACTTCAGGCTGGCGACCAGAGTAAGCAAATTCACCGGTGAGTCGAAGCCAGACACATGGCTGGAGGACTACCAAGTGGCCGTGCAGATTGGAGGAGGCACCGACGACGTGGCCATGAAGCACCTCCCCTTGATGCTGGGAGGCTCCGCTCGGGCGTGGCTCAACCAGTTAGCCCCCAGGAGCATATACAGTTGGGAAGAGCTCGCTCGGGCGTTCGTTCGGACCTTCGAAGGCACCTGCAAACGACCTGTCGGGCTCGCCGAGCTTCAGCATTGCACCCAGAAGCCGAGTGAAACTTTGAGGGACTACATTCAGCGGTGGACCACTTTGCATCACACAGTGGAAAACGTCTCCGAGCACCAGGCAGTGTGCGCTTTCAAGGAAGGCGTGCGCAATCGGGAGTTGAATTTGAAGTTTGGACGAACAGGCGACATGTCCCTGTCGCGAATGATTGAAATTGCCAGTCGGTACGCCAACGGCGAAGAGGCCGACCGGCTCCGTAGCGGCAAGAAACCAGTCGGGCAGGACGACCAGAATCACAATCGGAAGAACAAGCGTAAGGCCGACCCAGCTGCTCAGGGAGAGGCCGTGGTGGTCAACCAAGGAAAGGGCAAAGGGAAGCCCAAAGGCTCCTGGCCCCCCAAGAAAGGAAAGGGTCAGGCTGGAGATGATATGCTCGACCAGCCGTGTCCCATACACACTAAGAAGGATGATGAGGGGAACTTGGTATACCCCAAGCACACCACTCGACAGTGTCGACTCTTGATCCAGAGTTTCCAGAAGGACCAGTCCACTGAGAAAGAGAAGGAGTCAGAAGAGTCCGAGGACAAGGAAGGGGACGGAGGATACCCCCGCATCAACTCCACCTTGGTGATTTTCGCATACGTCGAAAGCAAGAGTCGACTGAAGATCATCAACAGAGAAGTGAACATGGTTGCTCCGGCGACTCCCACGTTCCTGAAATGGTCGAAGACCCCCATCACATTTGACCAGTCCGATCATCCGGCGCACATCGCCACCCCTGGGAGGCAGGCGTTGGTGGTCGACCCAGTGGTCGAAGGCACTCGACTGACCAAAGTCCTTATGGATGGAGGCAGTGGCTTGAATATCCTGTATGCAGCAACCCTCCAGGATATGGGCATTCCGATGTCCAAGCTAAGGGAAAGTAACATGAGGTTCCATGGGGTAATCCCCGGGAAGAAGGCCGACTCACTTGGTCAGATCTCACTCGACGTCGTCTTTGGTGAATCCAAGAACTTCCGAAAGGAGAAGCTGACGTTTGAAGTGGTGGACTTCAACAACGCCTACCACGCCATCCTGGGTAGGCCTGCCTACGCCAGGTTCATGGATCGACCGTGTTACGTCTACCTCAAGCTGAAGATGCCGGGACCCAACGGTGTCATAACCATCACTGGGAACCGGCAGAAAGCGGAAGAATGCTTCCAGAAAGGCTCGAAGATCGCCGACGAGCAGATGGCAGCAGTAGAGATGGAGGAATACCAGAAGCAAGTGGATCCAGGCGACCTGCTAAGGGCAAAGAAGCCGACTTCCGAGTCAGCCTTTCAGTCGGCCGGGGACACAAAACCCGTGCACATCCACCCCACCGACCCCAACGCAGCGCCGACCCACATCTCCACCACCCTCGACAGCAAATAGGAAGAAGCGCTCATCCAATTCCTCCGTGAGAACTGGGACATCTTTGCATGGAAACCATCAGACATGCCAGGTGTGCCCAGGGGGCTGGCTGAGCACCATTTGCGAGTCGACCCGAAGGTGAAACCAGTGAAGGAACATCTCCGTCGATCCGCTACGGAAAAGCGAAAGGCGATTGGCAAAGAGGTGGCTCGACTCCTAGCACCAGAGTTCATCCGCGAGATATACCACTCCGAGTGGCTTGCCAACGTCGTCATGGTCTCCAAGAAGGATAAGTCTCTCCGCATGTGCATAGATTTCAAGCACATCAATTGGGCCTGCCCGAAAGATCATTTTCCTCTTCCCCGCATCGATCAAATAGTCGACTCGACTGCGGGATGTGAGCGTTTGTCCTTCCTGGACGCATATTCCGGATACCATCAGATCCGTCTGTATGGGCCCGATGAAATAAAAACAGCCTTCATCACCCCTTTCGGGTGTTTTTGCTATGTCACCATGCCTTTAGGCCTCAAAAATGCCGGCGCTACCTTCATGCGCATGATCCAGAAATGCTTGATAAAGCAAATCAGTCGGAACGTCGAGGCATACATGGATGACATCGTGGTCAAGTCACGAAAAGGTTCCGACCTGCTGACTGACCTCGCTGAGACATTCGCGAACCTCAGAAGCTACGATATCAAGCTCAACCCGTCGAAGTGCACATTCGGAGTTCCCGGTGGCAAGTTGCTCGGTTTTCTCTTTTCCGAACGGGGAATCGATGCCAACCTAGAGAAAGTCGGTGCCATCCTCCGAATGAAACGCCCCGAGCATATACACGATGTCCAGAAGCTTACTGGTTGCTTGGCCGCATTGAGTCGATTCATTTCTCGGCTCGGGGAGAAGGCACTGCCTCTCTACCGACTCATGAAGAAATCCGACAAGTTCGAGTAGAATCCCGAAGCCGAAGCAGCGTTTGAGGAGCTCAAAGCCCTGCTTTCCACCCAGCCGGTGCTCGCTGCCCCAGTCAGCGGAGAGCCTCTTCTGCTGTACATTGCTGCCACCGGACAAGTCGTCAGTACTGTACTCACGGTCGAGTGGGAAGAAGAGGGCAAGGCATACAAGGTTCAACGCCCGGTCTATTACATATCCGAAGTTTTGACTCCCTCCAAGCAAAGGTATCCACATTACCAAAAGCTTGTGTACGGGATCTACTTGACTGCAAAAAAGGTTGCCCATTATTTCTCGGATCACTCAATCTCAGTCGTCAGCGATGCCCCATTATCAGAGATACCAAACAACCGAGATGCAACTGGTCGAGTGGCAAAATGGGCGATTGAACTTCTTCCGTTAGATATCAAGTTTGAAGCGAAGAAAGCCATCAAGTCTCAGTCCATTGCGGATTTCGTGGCGGAATGGATAGAACAAGAGCTTCCGACTCAAGTTCAGTTGGACCATTGGACTATGTTCTTCGACGGGTCCAAAATGCTGAACGGATCCGGTGCAGGCGTGGTCCTGATCTCTCCTAGGGGCGACAAGCTCAGTTAGGTCCTTCAGATCCATTTTGATTCATCAAACAACGAGGCTGAATACGAAGAACTTTTGTACGGGTTGCGTATGGCCATCTCACTCGGCGTCCGTCGCCTGATGGTCTACGGCGATTCCGACCTAGTGGTGAACCAAGTAATGAAAGAATGGGACGTCAGGAGCCCGGCAATGACCAGTTATTGCAGTGCAGTGCGAAAGCTTGAAAAGAAGTTCGAAGGCTTAGAGCTCCATCACGTGCCCAGAGCAAAGAATCATCTAGCTGACGATCTCGCAAAAATTGGGTCGACTCGGAGGTCCATACCCAAGAATGTGTTCCTAGAGCATCTGCACACTCCCTCTGTCAAGGAAGACCCCTTCACGGAAGAGCCCCCACAGCCAGTCAGTGCAACCGATCCGACTGAGGTCGAAGTGCCTGCCGTGGTCGACTTGATCATGGAGGCCCTAGTAATCACACCCGACTGGACTGTGCCATATATAGCGTATCTGCTCAGGCAAGAACTCCCAGAAGATGAAGAAGAAGCGCGCCAGATCGTCTGCCGATCCAAGGCTTTCACAGTCATTCAAGGTGAGCTCTACAGAGAAAGCGTCACTGGAGTCGCCCAGCGCTGCATCGATCCAGAAGAAGGTCGACTGATCTTGGATGAGATTCACTTGGGGACTTGCGGCCACCACGCTTCCTCTCGGACTATCGTGGCCAAAGCATACCGAGCAGGATTCTACTGGCCCCGCGCCAATGAGATGGCCAAGGATATTGTGGACAAGTGCGCAGGGTGTCAGTTCTACTCCAACATGTCACACAAGCCAGCATCCGCCCTCAAAACCATCCCACTAGTCTGGCCCTTCGCTGTTTGGGGCTTAGATATGGTCGGCCCCTTCAGGACAGGCAGGAGCGGATTCACTCACCTTCTGGTGGCAGTCAACAAGTTCACCAAATGGATTGAGGCCAAACACGTCAAGAACCTCGAGTCGAGCACCGCCATCAGCTTCATTAAGGAACTAATATTCAGATATGGGGTCCCTCACAGCATCATCACAGACAACGGCTCCAACTTTGACTCGGACGAATTCAAGGCTTTCTGTGCTTCCCAAGGGACACGGGTCGACTACGCCTCCGTGGCATACTCTCAGTCGAATGGACAAGCGAAAAGAGCAAATGGGCTGATTCTCCAAGGCCTAAAGCCACGGCTCATGCGTGACCTCAAGCATGCCGTCGGGGCTTGGGTAACCGAGCTACCCTCCGTCCTGTGGGGTCTGGGGACAACTCCAAATCGGTCGACTGGCCGTACCCCTTTTTTCCTCGTCTATGGGGCCGAAGCTGTATTGCCGAGCGATCTATTACACAATACCCCCAGAGTAGAACTCTTCTCCAAAGCCGAGGCAGAGCAAGCTCGTCAGGATGCAGTCGACCTTTTAGAAGAGGAAAGAGAGATGGCTCTGATCCGGTCGACCATCTATCAACAAGACCTGCGTCGATTCCACGCTCGCAACGTGAGGAGTCGAGCGTTCCAGGAAGGAGACCTGGTCCTCCGAGTGCAACAGAAACGTCCGCACAAGCTCGCCCCAGCATGGGAAGGCCCGTTCATCATCACAAAGGTGCTGTGCAACGGAGCTTACCGCCTCTACAATGTAGAACAGAAGAAAGACGAACCTCATTCATGGAATGCGGACCTACTCCGCCGTTTTTTCACTTGAAGCACTCAACGTCGAGTTGTAATAAAGATTCCCCAATTTGTTTCAAAAGCAAGATAGCAATGATTTCCTAACAATTGGCGTCCTCTAAATCCCCCAGTGGGTGCTTAGCTGCGATCCTCCGAGCTACGCCACAAGTACAAGACGGTTCGGTCCTCCGAACTCCGCCACAAGTACAACGTAGCTTGGAATCGCCTAAGTTATAAACATTCTACTCCGAGTGAAGAGCGACCCTCTCACTCGGGGGCTTAGCTGCGACCCCGTGACTCGCCTAAGTTACAACTACCTACTCCGAGTGAAGAGCAGCCCTCTCACTCGGGGGCTTAGCTGCGATCTTCTGAGCTACGTCACAAGTACAAGGCGGTTCGGTCCTCCGAACTCCGCCACAAGTACAACGTAGCTTGGAATCGCCTAAGTTATAAACATTCTACTCTGAGTGAAGAGCGACCCTCTCACTCGGGGGCTTAGCTGCGACCCCGTGACTCGCCTAAGTTACAACTACCTACTCCGAGTAAAGAGCAGCCCTCTCACTCGGGGGCTT
>LR738715.1:300540922-300583559 GCA_902687465.1 Secale cereale | reverse complement strand
TACGTCACAAATACAAGGCGGTTCGGTCCTCCGAACTCCGCCACAAGTACAACGTAGCTTAGAATCGCCTAAGTTATAAACGTTCTACTCCGAGTGAAGAGCGACCATCTCACTCGGGGGCTTAGCTGCGACCCCGTGACTCGCCTAAGTTACAACTATCTACTCCGAGTGAAGAGCAGCCCTCTCACTCGGGGGCTTAGCTGCGATCCTCCGAGCTACGTCACAAATACAAGGCGGTTCGGTCCTCCGAACTCCGCCACAAGTACAACGTAGCTTGGAATCGCCTAAGTTATAAACATTCTACTCCGAGTGACGAGCGACCCTCTCACTCGGGGGCTTAGCTGCGACCCTGTGACTCGCCTAAGTTACAACTATCTACTCCGAGTGAAGAGCAGCCCTCTCACTCGGGGGCTTAGCTGCGATCCTCCGAGCTACGCCACAAATACAAGGCAGTTCGGCCCTCCGAACTCCGCCACAAGTACAACGTAGCTTGGAATCGCCTAAGTTATAAACATTCTACTCCGAGTGAAGAGCGACCCTCTCACTCGGGGGCTTAGCTGCGACCCCGTGACTCGCCTAAGTTACAACTATCTACTCCGAGTGAAGAGCAGCCCTCTCACTCGGGGGCTTATCTACGATCCTCCGAGCTACGCCACAAATACAAGGCCGTTCGGTCCTCCGAACTCCGCCACAAGTATAACGTAGCTTGGAATCGCCTAAGTTATAAACATTCTACTCCGAGTGAAGAGCGACCCTCTCACTCGGGGGGCTTAGCTACGACCCTGTGACTCGCCTAAGTTACAACTATCTACTCCGAGTGAAGAGCAGCCCTCTCACTCGGGGGCTTAGCTGCGATCCTCCGAGCTACGCCACAAATACAAGGCAGTTCGGTCCTCCGAACTCCGCCACAAGTATAACGTAGCTTGGAATCGCCTAAGTTATAAACATTCTACTCCGAGTGAAGAGCGACCCTCTCACTCGGAGGCTTAGCTGCGACCCCGTGACTCGCCTAAGTTACAACTATCTACTCCGAGTGAAGAGCAGCCCTCTCACTCGGAGGCTTAGCTGCGATCCTCCGAGCTACGCCACAAATACAAGGCAGTTCGGTCCTCCGAACTCCGCCACAAGTACAACGTAGCTTGGAATCGCCTAAGTTGTAAACATTCTACTCCGAGTGAAGAGCGAGCCTCTCACTCGGAGGCTTAGCCGCGACCCTGAGGCTCGCCTAAGTTACAACTACCTGCTCCGAGTGAAGGGCGACCTTCTCACTCGGAGACCCGGCTATAGACGTCGACTCAAAGATTCCAAGCAATCAAAAGAGGAGCGTCAAATGAAAAGTCCCGCAAGGTTCGGGCAAGAGTACTTGGGCCACAAACCCACCAGAGTTTAACGAATACAGACCCACGCGGCACGCGGCAAATAAAGTCAATGTATCAAAGTTATGGCTTGGGAAGAGGCGGGCTAGTAGGCGCGACGAATTCGTCCAGATCAATCCCGTCGGCGATGCGAGTGGCGGCTTCCAAGAAAGTCTCCATGAAGGTCTGGAATTGGAGCTCCTTCGTGTTTGCGAGCTTCAGCGCAGCGAGCTTCCTCTCCTTCACCTCCTTGCAGTGCACTCGGAGCAAAGCCAGCGCCACATCTGCTCCGCCCCGGGCAGCCGACTTCTTCCATTCTTGCACTCGGTCGGGGACCTCATTGAGTCGAGTCATCAAAGAATCGAGGCCGTTCTCCTGTACGACTCCCCTCCAGAGTGCAACGTCGATTCGGGCCATCACCGCCTTCAGTCATCCCAGATAATCGGTGGCCGCGGTGAGGCGAGACTCCAACCTCAGTATGTTCATGGAAACCTCGTCCTTCACAATGGAGTTGGCGGGATCCAAGCCAGGCTCAACCCGGCTAGTCTCCTCTCCAAAGTTACGGCAGAACTCTGCACTGAAAACAGCAGTCGAGTCAGCGGATGCATCACGGGTCGACCAACCCAATGTCAACCAATTTAAAGAGGACATACCTTCGAGAATGAGGTACCATTTTTTGGTGAGGTCGCCCAAGTACGCCTCAAGATCAAGCCTCTTCCGAAACAGAGCCTCATACTTGTCGTTCAAGTCGGCCCTGGACTTCTTCAGCTCAGCCACCTCCTTGTTGGTTGTGTCGAGTGAACCCTTCAGTCGGGTGATCTCCGCCTCGAGTGCACCCACAGAAGCCAGTTTCTGCTCCGCCAGCTCCGACTTCTCCTGGGCCGCCTACTGCGCCGCCGCCAAGTCAAGGTCCTTTTGCTCCAAAGCCGCTCGCAGTTGACCTACCAAGGCCGCCACTGGACAGATGAACATGAAGGAACACTCTAAGCGAAAAATCAGTCGACGGGAGACAGAAATAAGTTACCAGCCGCATCGTCTTGCGTCTTCTTCAGATGGTCCCGGGCCAACTACAGGTCAAGATTGAGCTGGATCTGCTTCTGCTCAAGATCCGCAAACTTGGCCCCGAACTCGCAAGATTTCTGCATCAACAAGACAAAGCAAAGATTATATAACTATAGTCGAGTCAATTCACTCAACCGCAGCCTCGGGGACTACACCCAGTGGGTGCACTGAGCATGCCCCCACTGGTCTCACTCGGCCAAGACCAGTCTGGCGCGAGCAAAAAAAACACATGAAAGTCCTATAGTAAGACCATTGCCGACTGCAATCAGTCGACCACAGTCTCGGGGGCTACACCCAGTGGGTGCACTAAGCGTGCCCCCACTGGTCTCACTCGGCCGAGATCAGTCCGGCGCGAGCTCAAGAAAGACAGGAAAAGAAGAACACCCAGTGGATGGTGTGATACCTCACAAAGCAAAACAACAGAAAGTACTCCGACAACATACCTGGACGTTGGCCCGAAGAGCAGAGCTGGCGTCGTAAGCCACCATGTTGGCCTCATACGCCGCCTTCGTCCGCCCCATCATCTCCTCCGCCTGGCGAACGGCCTCTTGTGCCGCCCCCATAGGGTCCTCCGGGAGGCGATAGGTGGAGAAAAGGATATACGAAGCAGCAGGCGTCGAACCGGCCGCAGGCGCAGGCGCTGGATCGACGGCGCGAATCGGTGCTGAGTCGACAACTAGAGGGGGCGCTGGGTCGAAAACCAAGGCGGGCGCTGGGTCGACGCTCGGTGCAGGCGGTGGGTCGACGACGGGCACGGTTGGCACAGGGACAGCGAACGAGGCCGCGGTTCGGGCCGCGTCCTCGGGTCGCTGGGCCCCCGAGCCAGAATGCGCTTTCCGCTCCTTCCTCCTTGCGCGCCGGTAGTCCTCGCAAAGCCGCCCCTCATCGTCGTCGTCGTCCGGCAGCTCTATGACAAGGCGCGGCGCTTCAGATCAAACAGGGAACCAAGTCAATCGACTATCGCCTGCGAAAGAAAAGAAGAACAAAAACGAGTCTCGCAGGACCCATAACTGCTCGGGAGGTCGCGACATCCGCCATCTCCTCGTCGTTTCGACCCTGGTCGATGTCCATCGAAGTCGTGGAAGCGGCGGCTCTGAAAAATTCGGTCAAGAAATGAGTCGACCAAGATTGCAGTCGACCCCCAAGAAGGAAGGAAAGATAAGCCCGAGCGACACTTACGTAGAGGCGATGGGTACATCCACCTTGATCCTTGGCAGAGCCTTCCGGGGCTTGGTGGGGGCGACTTTGGGCTGCTTGGGCATCCTCTCAGCTGGCTCGGGGGAGATCGTACGGGTGCGCTTGGGTGTCCTAGACCCCGAGGGACCCACACGAGGTCGAGCGGCCCCTGGGTCGTTCTTCTTCTTGGAGCGGCGCTCGACACGGGGAGGTGACTCGACCTCCTCCCGCTGCTGTACTCCTCGCTCTCCTCGGTCTCCTCCTCCGATTTCCACTCGGTGGCGTCGCCCGTACCCTCCTCGACTCCTTGGCCCGAGTCTCCGTTGGGCAGCGAATACATCTCCGTATATATCTGCAACGAAAGGAAGTTCACCAAATACCAGTCAGAATCATCAACAAAGATCACGAATCAATCGACAGATACATCACTCGGAAGCGGAAGGCTCACCTTGTCCGGCAGGTGGTCAACGTCGAATGGGATGATCGTCCCCGACCCCCTGGGGTTGTCCTTGTTTCCGGTGACACTCTTCAGGCACTGCACTACGTACTTCGGGTCGGCCGCCTCCGGGTGGATCCACGACGAGTCGTCAGGGCCGGAGTACATCCACATCGGATGGTCCCAGGCTTGGAGCGGCTGGATCCTCCGCGAGATATACACCTCAAGCAAATCCATCCCCGTGACCTCCTCGCGAACTAACTGGACGACCCTCTCCACCAGCATGTCAACCTCGGCCCTCTCGGCCTTGCTCACTACCATCGAAGGAGGCGGACTGGCTCGACCTAGGGTAAACGGAGGAAGACCAGTCAACTGACCCGGAGTCGGACTTTCCCTGTAGTAAAACCAGGTCGACTGCCAGCCCCGGATCGAATCTGGAAGGTTCATGGGAGGGAAGGCACTCCTGTTCCTAAGCTGAATCCCGAGCCTGCCGCATGCCTGAAGGACGTGCGTCTTGCCGTCACTCAGGTTCGCTCTCTTAACGGTCTGGGAGCGGCAGGTGAAGATGTGCTTGAACAATCCCCAGTGCGGTCGGCAACCGAGGAAGTTCTCGCACATGGAGACGAAAGCGGAGAGAAATGCGATGGAGTTGGGCGTGAAGTAGTGCAGCTGGGCACCGAAGAAGATCAGAAAAGCGCGGAAGAAAGGATGCGGAGGAGTTGAAAAACCTCGGTCGACGTGGGTGGCATGGAGCACGCACTCGCCCTCCCACGGCTGAGGCTCGAGCTCTCCTCCCGGTATCCGCCAGGAGCCGCCGGCGATCAGCCCCTCCTCCTCCAGCTCCTGCAGATCCTCCACCACGACGGTGGAACGGATCCAATCCCCCTGGATCCATCCAGCGGGGAGCCCGGACCTCGACGACGAGCCGACCCGGTCGACTCGCCGCCCCTTCCCCGACGCCGCCTTCTTGGAGCGCTCCATGGCGGCGGTCTTGTCCTTAACCATTGCTCGCGAGATGGCAGTTGCGGCGGAGAGAAGCAGAGGGGATTGGGGACACGGCGGAGAAGCAAAGGCGCGGCGGAGAAGACATGCGAACATGGGAAAGCTGGGCGCACAGTACCCCCCGCAGCAGACTCAGCGCGCTTTTATAATGAGCCGGTCGAGTGGCTGACCGATGGCCCCAGACGATCTTATCCGATCCCGTAACAGGCGCTGGAGCGATACGTGGCGAAAAAGGAGGCGCGAGAATCGAGGCGTTCGAACCGCACCCCTCCGGTTGATGCGGCACGCCCCATCTCGCGCGCTTCCCCAAATTTCGGAGGCCCCGCCGAATCCGGCGGACAGGGGGCAACCGATTTCGTCGAAAACAGCGCGCACTCAAGGCGCCCGACGCCTGGCGCAAAACCCAGTCGACGCAAGACGTCCAGTCGACGCGAAGACAACTAATTCACCAATGGCTTCAGAATCGATCGAGGCGACCAAGACACAGTTGAGGGCCCGAGTCACAAGCTCCAAAAGCGATCTGCCTCGAGGACGTCGAGTCACTACCCGAGCTTCCCTCAGCATCCCCTTGCTCAAGTCCCGATCCATTCGGGGGCTACTGACGAGGTTACAGACCTAGGGTAGGGTCATAGGCCTGACCTAAAGGCCCCTCCCAAGGTCACTATCCTAAGAGATCAAAAGACAAGACAAACGGCGGTGGAGACAGTCGACTGAGATGGTCCGAGGTGACACTTCACTCGACTGGCTCACATATCCAGGACGACTCAACTCCACTCGACTGGATCAGGCACTCGACTCCCGAAGACTAAACGCCTCTAAGACGGCAACGGTCATATATTTACTCGCTGTAATGAACCCCATAACTACCCTTTACTGCAGGCGTTATCAGTAACGCCCGCCTTAATGTACCTTTAAACCCTTGGTAACATGGAGCATGGCTGGGGTCTTGGCATACTATATAAGCCACCCCCCTCCTCCAGTACAAGGGTTCGCACCTCTGTAACACATACATACATACATCACTCGACCAAGCCTCCGGGCACGAGACGTAGGGCTTTTACTTCCTCCGAGAAGGGCATGAACTCACAAAACACTATGTGTACAACTGTGCCATAGCTAGGACCTTGCCTCTCCATTCCTACCCCCTACCCTCACTGTCAGATCTAGTACCACGACAGCGGGACAAGGAGAAGGGCCAGGATGGTGCTGAGGGGTCCGGCAAGAAGCGTGACGGCCAAGCAGGCCGTCGCGGCAAGGATAAACAACAGGAGAGGCCAGCCCGGGGCCGTGACAGAAAGCCAGAAGACGATGATCGCGAAGAGGATGACGAGTCTGGCGAACAAGAGTTTCAGAAAGCCACGGAGGCCATGTGCGTCGATGGCGGCGCCTCGCTGCATACTTCTCACCGCCAGCTTAAACAGTGGGCGCGTGAGATTACAGCGGCAGAGCCGTCGTCTGGTGCCCAAAAGCCGCTGAAGTGGTCCAGCACGCCTATCATTTTTGACACTGAGGATCACCCCGACCGCACTACTGCGGTAGGGTGCTTGCCATTGTTGGTTTCACCAACAATACGCAACCTCAAGGTGACAAAGATGCTAGTCGATGGCGGGGCCGGTCTGAACTTAATCTCACCTACCGTGATCGAGAAGCTGCAGATTCCTGACGGATACCTCGAGGAAACGGGCACGTTTCAGGGGGTCAACCCGGGAAGAAGTCAACCAAAGGGGAAGGTCACGCTGCCCGTGACTTTTGGAAGTGACCTGAACTACAGGACAGAAAGGATCGTGTTTGATGTCGCCAAGATCCCCTTGCCCTACAATGGGATCCTTGGCCGCCCAGCGCTGGCCAAGTTCATGGCGGCGTCACACTACGCCTACAACACCCTGAAGATGCCAAGACCTGTGACGATCATCACCATCCCCTCCGACAAGAAAGATGCGCTGATTTGCGCTGACCAACTATACCAACAAGTAGTTGCAGCAGCTGCCGCCACTAGGGCACTTGCTCCTTCCACTGGAGCCCCGGGGGAGGGGGGAAGAAGAAGAAGAAGACCGGTGAGACCTCGGACACCCACTCCGGCAAGCGCACCTCTTCGGAGTGTAGTGCTCCTGTCGAGGACGTGCCAGAGAGCTCCACCGGCAGAAACAAGAAGTCCAGGGCCACATCGCGGGAACCAAGAAGGTTTCTGTCAAGGAGGACGGCACAGGAGGGGCTTTCACCATAAGCTCCACCCTTGACGACAAATAGGAAGACGCGCTCGTCACCTTCCTGCGGGCAAATGTCGATGTGTTTGCATGGCAAACATCCGACATCCTCGGCGTTCCCAGGGAGGTGATTGAGCACCACCTTGCTGTTTGTCCTCATGCGCGGCCCGTCAAGCAGAAGGTCAGGAAGCAAGCTTTGAAACGACAAGAGTTCATCACAGAGGAGATCCGGAAACTGGAAGCAGCGGGTTTGGTAAGAGGAGTGCTCCATCCAATGTGGTTGGCCAATCCGGTGGTAGTGCGCAAGGCGAATGGGAAGTGGAGGCTGTGTATTGATTACACAGATATCAATAAGGCTTGTCCCAAAGACCCCTTCCCATTGCCGCGCATCTACCAGATTGTTGACTCCACGGCTGGGTGTGACCTGTTGTCATTCCTCGATGCCTACTCCGGCTACCATCAGATCTTCATGACAAGAGAAGACGAAGTGAAGACAACATTCATCACCCCATGTGGTACGTATTGTTTCGTACGAATGCCTTTCAGGTTGAAGAGTGCTGGCTCGACGTTTGCAAGGGTAGTCCAGATTGGTTTTGAACCCCAGCCCCATAGAAATATGGAGGCTTATATGGATGATATAGTGGTCAAAACCAAGAACATGGCAACCCTTATACCGGATTTACAAGAAACATTTGCAAACCTACACAAGATCAATCTCAAGCTGAACCCTGAGAAGTGTGTCTTCAGCGTCCCGTCCGGCAAGCTTCTCGGGTTCTTTGTGTCACAGCGTGGGATAGAGGCCAATCCGGACAAGATCAAAGCTATAGAACAGATTGAAGCACCCAAACGGGTCAAGGATGTGCGTCGGTGCTGGCTGCGTTGCCGCCATGAGCAGATTCATTTCCAAGTCTGCCGAGCGCGCCCTCCCCTTTTTCAAGATTTTGAAAAAGGCAGGCCCAATGGAGTGGACGCCAAAAGCCGGAGCAGCATTGCAAGATTTGAAGAGGTATCTTTCCTCCATGCCAGTACTAGTTGCACCTAGGCCACAAGAACCGTTGCTGCGATACCTGGCGGCAACGAACCAGGTGGTCAGCGCCGCACTAGTGGCACAGAGAGAAATTGATGACGAGGTGATAGCGGCGACAGAGCCTGATGCCGTTGGTGCAGAGATGACACGGCCGGTTGGAGTGCCGCCAAGGAGAAAATGATGCAGCACCCGGTCTACTTTGTTAGCTTCCTCTTACAGGGGGCTAGAGCAAGGTACTCCGGTGTGCAGAAATTGCTCTTCGGCCTTCTTATGGCCTCGAGGAAGCTGCGTCACTACTTCCAGGCACACGAGATCACTGTCGTCACTCGCCTCCCTCTGCAACGGATATTGCACAATCCAGACGCAACGGGAAGAATTGTAGAGTGGGCACTGCAGCTGTCTAGCTTTGGCCTCAAGTTTGAAAGTACCTCGACGATTCAAAGCCGAGTCCTGGCGGAGTTCGTTGCAGAATGGATCGCGACGCCTGATGAAGAAGACCAGGAAACTGCTCTCCCCGGCAAAGAGGCGAGTTGCGACTAGATCATGTACTTTGATGGAGCTTTCTCCTTACAGGGCGCCGGGGCTGGCGTACTGCTTGTCGCGCCCACCGGAGAGCACCTCAAGTACGTGGTCCAGATGCACTTCCCCAGGGAGGTATCAACGAACAATACTGCCGAATACGAGGGGCTGCTTGCTGGTCTTAGGATCGCGGCAGACCTCGGAATCAAGAAACTCATTGTCAGGGGCGATTCGTAGCTTGTCGTCAAACAAGTCAACAAAGATTACCAGAGCCCGTTGATGAAGGCCTACATCGATGAAGTGAGAAAGCTGGAAGAGCGTTTTGATGGTATACAGGCGGAGCATGTTCCTCGAGCAGAGAACGACATCGCCGATTACCTGTCAAAGAGCGCTGCCCTCAAGTTACCTGTGGAACCAAGTACCTTTGTGCTTCAGCTTTCTCAGCCATCCGTTTATCCATCAACAGAGCAAAACAAGAGGAGGAAATCAGGGCCCGACAAGTACTTTCCCGCTGAGCTCCCCGGAGCCACCGGCAAGGATGTTGCCGGGGACACTGAGCCCGCCACGGGACGGCTAGCTCCGACGGAGCGTCAAGCTCTTGCCGTCAAGACAGCCGCTCCTATAGCGGAGGAAATGCCTTTAGTCCTTGCCCTCGAGCCCCAGGATCCATTGTGGGCACATCATACCGTCCGATTCCTCCAAACTGGGGAACTTCCCGAGGAGCAAGAAGAAGCGGAAAAAGTAGCCCGTCGATCTGCTATGTACCAGTTCGTCGATGACGTCCTGTACAGAAAGAAACCGAACGGCGTGAAATTGAAGTGTATCCCTCGAGAGGAAGGACTGGGGCTGTTGGCAGAGATACATGGAGGCATATGTGGATCCCACATAGGGTCAAGAGCCCTTGCCGACAAGGAATTTCGGCAAGGCTTCTTCTGGCCCACTGCCCTCCAGGATGCGACGACATTGGTCACCAGGAGTGAAGCGTGTCAGTTCCATTCAAAGAAACTTCATCAACCAGCTCAAGCCCTTCAAACCATTCCTCTCTTCTGGCCCTTCTTGGTCTGGGGGCTCGACATACTGGGCCCTTTCCCCCGCGCTGTCGGGGCTTTGAGTACTTGTATGTTGCATCGACAAGTTCACAAAGTGGCCAGAGGTGGAGGCAGTGAGGAAGGTCACAGCTCCGTCAGCCGTCAAATTCTTCAAGGGGATAGTTGTAATGCCCAGGATGTAATACTTTCCCTTTTGGGCTATATATATCTCTGGCTTCATCATTTCCATTCCGGGTTCTTCGTCTTTCGGGTTTTCGTCGTTTTGTTGTGTGCGTGTGTGGCATTCATCCATATCATGTTGTCATGTGCATTGCATTGCATTTGTGTTGTCGTTGCATCCGGTCCCACTCGTTCCTTTCCGTTGTCCGTTTCGAGTTCCGGAGCTCTCTCACGTGTCTGTGGCATCCCCGAGGCCTACTTTGGTGTTTGGCCGTGTAACGTTTCCGGTTTGGCATGAGACTTGTCGTGCGATGTTGTTTTGTTGTGTGTAACCCGCCTGTCAAATCTCGTCGCGTTTGGAGTTCGTTTGCTACCCCAACAGTTATTCTCGTGGGCTGTAAGTACCCCCTCTTTGAGGCCCAAGACACCCCTCCAACAGCCCACCAAACCAACCCAAACCCCTCCCTTCATCTAGGCCATCTAACTGTGATCATGTGGCTGGAAACCTCACCTCATTTGGACAACCCTAGCTCCTTGTGCCTATATAAATGTCCATCTCCCCCAATTTTCGCGTCTGAAACCCTAATGCTTCCACAGTGCGCCGCCGGTGCTTCCACCGTTGCATCGCGGTGCTTCCACCGTTGAGTCGCCATGCTTCCGACGTCCCAGAAAACCGTGCTTCCGAAGTCCGTCCGTGCTTCCGTAGTGCCGTCGCCGTGCTTCCGTCCGACGCGCGGGCCCCGCGGGGTCGTCTTCAACCTCCGACCGCCGCCACCGGTCTTCTTCTCCGCCTCCGGCCGCCGCCCCGCCGGAGCTCGCCACCGTCGCCGCCGCCGCCCTCCCACCGGCCGGCACCGCTACTCCCCGCCACCTCGCGCCTCCCCGGCCGCGCCTCCACCACCTCCCGTCGCCGCCCCTCCGGCCAGGGCAGAGCCCGCCGCCGGCCGCTCCTTCCCGCCGCCGCCCCTCGCCGGCATCGCCGCACCGGCCGACGCCGCCCCCGCCGCCGGGCGCCACCGCCGCCGCCTCCACCGCTCGAGGCTAGCCGCCGCTGCCGACCAGATCGGATCGAGGGGGAGCCAGGCCCCCGATCCGGATCTGCCCTGTCTGCTCGGCCGGCCCACCCTGAGCGCAAGCCCAGCCGCCTCTTCCAGCCGGCCTGCCTCATCTCCCTGTCTGCTGGGCCAGGCCCAGCTGGGTGAGCCTTTAAGTCCCGCCCCGTGCGCGTTTTAATAAGTTGCGCCCGTGTGTTCTTTTTCCCTAGTCAAAATCTGCTAAGTCCCTAGATTGTTAGTTTCTGATGCAGTTTTGCATTGATGATAACTTTTTGTGTGATGGTCCGATTTGAGCAAATCATATGTCAAAATGATCGTGGAGACTTGTACTACGTTTTGTTCCATTGTGCCATGCATGTTTGAGGTCATCTAGATGTCTTAATCTTCATGAGAAGAGTGCTACTTGTTATAAACTGCTATTAGTAGTTGTTTCATGCCATCTTTGCAATGTGATATCTTGGTGCATGTTTATCCAAATGAAGCAAATGATATGTCCACATGTTCATCATGACATGCTCTACATGTTGGTTGTTTTAGCTTGCATGATAGATTTCATCTTGCCATGTTTATCTCCTTTGCAAAGTGCTATGTGGCTGTTATGTCGTTAAACTTGTTACGAGATGCCTCGTAGAGGAGCTCGTTGCTATTGACGTGTTTGTCCCCTTGATGCATGCTTAGATGTTTTGGATTCACCATCATGTGAACTTTGCTGTGGTGCTTACCACTTGCAATACCATGCTTTGAGGTGACTTAAACTTGCTCACAAAGATGCCATGATGAAACTGCTGTTTTAACACTTAGTGAAATTTCACTAAGTCTGGAATCTGTAATTTCCAGATGCCATGTTTGCTTGTTGTTCTAGGCCAATCCATGATAGTTTTGGGGTGACTCTTGATGATTCCTTGTTGTATAAGTTGTTGGCTATCCATTCATGCTCTCACATGCTTATTTGGGTGGCTGTAGCATATTTAACTCTTGCTCCCAAGTTGCAACAAATTACTGCTGTCAGGTTTTTGTTGCCAAGTTCAATATCTCATAGCTTGTTGCTATTGATCCATGGCTCCTTTGGGGATGCTCCAATGGGATTGTTTGCTGTAGAGTATGTCTACTTTATGTCCATGCTCCTTGCCATGTTGTTTGAGTGCTGTAGTCTATTTATCTCTTGCTCCGAAGTTGCTATGTGGCTGTTATTTTTAGCTTGTGCATGTTTATTGTTTCGGGTGTAACTTTTAGTCCGTTGCTCCGTTTTGAGCAAGTCCTATATGTAACTTCTGTGTTTTTGCATGTAGATTTATATTATCCTCTTGTTATCATGTTTTGAAGCATTTTGCTTGATGCATATTGTTGTGCTGTAACACTGTGCTTCCTAAGTAGACTTTCTGTGCTTCCATAGTGCATCTGTTTTGCTTCCATAGTGCATCAGTCATGCGTCCAGTAATTTTTCTGCGCATTGCATCTTGTTTGATTCATTGCCTTGTGTTCTTGTGTTTGAGTAGAGCCGAAAGCTGAGACCGAGTACGAGTACAAGCACGAGGTTACTACCGAGGTTGAGAACGAGGACCCCTCTTACGATCCCATCGACAACTCTTTAGGCAAGATGACCGAACCCGGATATCATTACTATCTTTGCCTATTGCTAGAAGTCTCGATCTATAGTATTTGCCTCGATGCCCATGTTTTCCTGTCAGCCTCCTATTGTAACCGTGAACCTGTTTAACCACCCTACCTATGCAAACCTTTGATTGGCTAAGTACGCTTCGCTCAGCCCCTCTTATAGCATTGTTAGTTGCAGGAGAAGATTGAAGATTCTTGCTTCTTGCTGAAGCTTGTTGGGATATCACACTATATTTATTATTAAATGAAATCATCTATATATTGGTAATGGGTGGAAGGCTAAGCCTTTTGCTTGGTGTTTTGTTCCACTCATGCAGCTAGGAACCGTATAAACCGGTGTTATGTTCCTTGATTATGCGTTCCTCACACGGTTGGGGTTATGGGGCCCCCTCGATAAACCGCTAAGTGCTAAGTCTTTTCCAGCAAGTCCCAACATTGGTACTATTTGCCTAAACAACTAAAAACTTACCGAGGGAGTAATTAACCCGAGGATTAATTAATTCAACCCCCCTGGGCCAGTGCTCGATTTGAGTGTTGGTCCAAACTTGAGTCGTGTGCGGTACCCCCCTTGGCAACTTGGGTTTTTGGTCACTGTACGCTGTGCTCATCCGGTCGTGGCCTGAGACTAGATACGCGCGGCTACTATCAGGGTGTCGGCACGCCGGGAGGATTTGCCGGATTAGCCTTACCTTAGTCGGAGTATCTTGAGCACGGGATTCCGAGGATACTCGGGCCTTTCCACCTTGGAGTTGCGACTCCGCGGATCGTGGGCTTGTCATGGGCCAAGTTGGAACACCCCTGGAGGGTTATGAACTTTCGAAAGCCATGCCCGCGGTTATATGGCAGATGGGAATTTGTTAATATCCGATTGTAGAAAACTTGACACCATGTTCCAATATACTACCAGCGTGAGTACCGTGACGGTCATTTTCCGAAAGGGTTTCGGGAGATGAACACGGTGGGGTTATGTTTGACTTGTTTAGTTAGGATCACTTCGTGATCATCTTTCGTCCGAGGCACTTCTCTTCTCGCTCTCTTTTACGTAAGCTAGGCTAGTGCCGCTGCAGACTCTTGTTCTTTCTTCGGCCTTGTTCCACACCCAAGGCTTGAATAGTCGTGTTACCCGGGAATGGGATTGCTGAGTCCTCTGTGGCTCACTGTTACTTCAACACACCAGATGCAGGTACGCTGGTGAGCTACACAGGCGATGGCACTGAGCTAGACTGGGAGTACGACGAGGAGCATAGCCATTACTACGTGAACTATCCGGTTGATCAGTAGAGCTTCTAATAGGATTCGATCTAGACCTGTGGTTTAATGTTATGTTTGGTATCTTGTCATTTGGATCTTTACCCTTAGATGGGCTGTGATGTTATCTGAATGATGTTTGAACATGTAATGTATTTGTGTGACGTGGCGAGTGTAAGCCTACTATCTTTTTAGTTTACATCCCTATTTTTACATGAGATGTGCAAAGGTACCAAACTTGCGATCATTCCAGAATGGGCTTATATCTTTAAGTCGTGCCTCGACACGTAGGAGATATAGTCCCATCCTGGGCATTACAAGTTGGTATTCAGAGCCTTCTCCGACCTAGAAGCCCCCACTGATTGATCGAATCGTTGACGGTTGAGTCTAGGCACACACTGAAAATGTTTTGAGTCCTATATTTATATCGAAGAGTAGGAATTCTTTGCTCCTCATCTCTTTTCACTCTGGTGAGGACTCCTGACGACTACGCTTGCCTCTTCTACTTTCAAAAATTGCACCAATTTTTTTTAGGAATCTCGCGAGTATTGCTTGGATTGTTTCGATGTCTTTGTGACGAGAATATTGTTCTCGATGCCTCCTGACATTAGGGGTTGTGGCAGTGTCCCGGGGAGTTGAGCTTCGGGGTATTGTCGTCACAAGCATATCACGGCAGTACTAGAATACTTAAGACGGCCGACATCGAAAACTCTCCTATACGGTTAGTGGCAAGATAACCCCGACATCACCTAGTACTGGGGAGGTAGTTCGGGAGTATTGCCATAGCTTTGTATAGTGGATGCTTTTCGAAGGTCCGAGGTAGATGGTTTCCAAGAACAACTGGTTATGTGTTGAAGGATGGATACAACTGGATGTAGGATTAGAGTTGATTGCGCGATGCTTCCCCTGTATCCCCAACACCTGATTGCATAACTGGAAACTTTCGGAAATTAATAGGTGGGTTCATCCAGTAGATCGTAGGCATTCTTCCAACGAATGCAGGTTACGGAGTTCGGGGTTCTACATTGAGTGAAGTGCTATTATCGCCGATGTTCCGATCGGGAGTTGCATCTTAAAGGGTCCTTGGCTATGCTGATCCGTGGATTGCAAAACCCTTTCGTAACACGTTCCATAAGCTTTCAGCACAAAGATGTCGAATGAAGCTCCTATCTTGTGTTTGTTCCATCTGTACCTTGTTGTTTTTCTTATTTACCGTTTGTCTCCCAGTGGCTTCTCGTGAAGATTATTGTTATCATTAAGCTGAGAATTTCATTCGTTCCTCTTGTTCGAATGATTCTTGTGAAGACTATGTTGCAATTTCTATCCGTTGTTTCAGCTTATACCTTCTTTCAATCAAATTGCTGATTGGTGGTCATCTCTTTCAGGATGGCTCCGAAACGGGTTCCCAACGCTAACCCAGAGGGTGAAGAGGTTCCAGATCGTCCTCCTTCCCCTCCTCCTCCGTCTGAGGCCTAGAGAGAGATTATGCAGACTACAAACCAGAACACCCAGATGTTGATGCAGATGATGCAGCAAATGCAAGCAAATCAAGAAAATCAGGGTGCTCCAGGGAACCAAGGCAATTTCTTCAACCAACAGCACCATGCTACGCTCAACCATTTCTTGGCTAATCAACAAAAGGCTTTCAGTTACTGTGTCGACCCTCTCGATGCTGAAGATTGGATCACTGATATCAAGAAGCATTTTGAGTGCAGCAACGTAAGGCCTGAGGACTACGTGAAATTTGCAGCCTTCCAACTCAAGGACCAAGCAGCTGACTGGTGGCAGCAGTACAAAGACTCCAGAGAAGGGCGTGTGATCTCTTGGGATGATTTCTGCAAGGACTTTCGCTCTCACCACATTCCAACAAGTGTCATCGAGGCTATGCGTGAGCAATTCCGCAACCTGAAGCAAGGATCAATGACTGTCTACCAGTATAATGTCAAGTTCCAAAACCTTGCCCGCTATGCTAAGAAAGACATACCAGATGCCAAGAGCAAGATCTATCAGTTCCGTGGAGGTCTGAAGGATGAACTTCAACTTGCTCTCACCTTGTTCGAGCCTGATGAGTTTGACAAATTGTATAACATGGCGCTTAAGCAAGAGGCAGCCCAGCTCAAGATGGAGGCTTCCAAAAAGAGGATCTGAGATACCGTTCACTCCTCCTCATCTTCTCAAGTGGTCGCGAAGCAACAGAAATTTTGGCTTCCACCTCCTCTAGTGATCCGAGCTCCCTACAACAACAACAAGAACTCTAGTGGCCGTGGTTTCTCCCACCCACCCAACCCAAGCAACCAGTCGAAGCATCAGTCTCAAGGTTCCAAGTCAAGTGGTTCTCATTTCCGTCCTCTCTCAGAAGTGGTGTGCAACAAGTGTGGCCAGAAGGGTCATTATGCTAACAAGTGCCCCAACCCAAGGCGCCTTCCGCCTCCTCCACCTGTCAGCACAGCTATTGTCAAGCATAATCCAAAGTCTGCAAGGGTGAATCTGATGAATGCAGCGCAAGCGGAGAATTCTTCTGATGTGATTTTGGGTAACCTCTCAGTTAACTCTTTTCCTGCAAAAGTCTTGTTTGATTCAGGTGCTTCACATTCTTTCATGTCAAGACCTTTTGCATTCTCACATGATATGCCATTGCAAGCTTTGCCTAGACCGATGTCTGTGCTTTCTCCGGGTTTGCTTATGAACTCCAACAACTTTGTTCCGAATGTATCTATTCGCATGGGTGATTATCGCTTTCTGGCTAATCCGGTTATTCTCGGCAATTCCGACATCGACCTTATCCTCGGAATGGATTGGCTTTCTCAGCATGATGCTCAAATTGACTGTGCACAGAAGGAAGTCAAGATTACTCATTCCGATGATGATGTGATTATCTTCGCCTCTAGGGATAACACAATCAGGCTTTTCTCTCTCAATGACAAGGGCGAGATTAATGCTATCTCTCAAATTCCGGTGGTTAACGTATATGAAGACGTCTTTCCTGAAGAACTTCCAGGCATGCCTCCACACCGTCAAGTGGAATTCGTCATTGAACTCGGGCCTGGTACTGAGCCAGCATGCCGGCGTCCGTACAAGCTCTCTCCTAAAGAGTTGAAGGAGTTGAAGAAACAGCTTGATGAACAGGAGCGTATGGGTCTGATCAGGCCTAGTACGTCTCCTTGGGGCTGTGGTGTCTTATTTGTTAAGAAGAAGGATGGCACGGAGCGCCTTTGCGTCGATTACCGGCCATTGAACAAGAAGACAATAAAGAACAAGTATCCGCTCCCCAACATCAATGAACTGTTCGAGCAGCTCAAAGGAGCTAAAGTGTTCTCAAAGCTCGATCTCAGAATAGGCTATCACCAAGTTCGCATTCGTGAAGAAGATATCCCCAAGCCTGCCTTCAGAACGAGCTACGGCTCATATGAGTATACAGTCATGTCCTTTGGTCTCGCCAATGCTCCACCTACCTTCTCGAGAATGATGCACTACATTTTCAACCCCTACACCGGCGAGTTTGTGCTTGTGTATCTAGATGACATTTTGGTATTTTCCAAAAATGAAGAGGATCACGAAAAGCACCTCCGTCTGGTTCTCGACAGACTCCGTGAACATAAGTTCTATGCCAAGTTCTCAAAGTGCGAATTTTGGCTCGATAAGGTCTTATATCTGGGCCATATCATCTCCGCTGACGGTATTGCGGTAAACCCCGAGAAAGTTGAAGCAATTGTCAACTGGGAACCTCCTCAGAACGTCAAGCAACTCCGAAGCTTTCTTGGTCTTGCCAGCTATTGCAGAAATTTCGTTGAGAACTTCTCCAAGATTGCCAAGCCTCTTTCCAACTTGCTGCAAAAGAATGTCAAGTACTACTGGTCTCCAGATTGTGAAGTGGCATTCAAAACTCTGAAATAAAAGCTCGTCTTTGCTCCAGTTCTTACTCCTCCAGATGAGTCCAAGCCCTACGAAGTATTCTGTGATGCTTCTCTTCAAGGACTTGGTGGTGTGCTTATGCAGGACAAGAGAATTGTGGCATACACTTCTCGTCAATTGAAGCCAAGTGAGAAGAACTACCCCACACATGATCTTGAACTAGCAGCTATGGTACATGCTTTGATTACGTGGAGACACCTTCTGTTGGGCAGAAAAGTCGACATCTTCACCGATCACAAGAGCTTGAAGTACATCTTCACACAGCCGAATCTGAACCTCCGCCAGACTCGTTGGGTCGAAATGATCCAAGAGTATGATCCTAGCATCGAATACACACCTGGTAAGGCGAATGTGATTGCAGATGCTTTGAGCAGAAAGGCCTATTGCAACAGCCTTCTTATCAAGCCGTTCCAGCCGGAGCTTTGTGAAGCATTCAGGAAGCTCAACCTCCAAGTTGTTCCGCAAGGTTTTCTTGCAAATCTTCAAGTTGCTCCTACCTTGGAAGATCAGATCCGTGAGGCCCAACTCAGTGATGCTATGGTGCAGAAAGTGAAACATGGTATTGCAAATGGTACTCCCAAATACAAGTGCTATCGCGTTGATGAGAGAGATACCTTGTTCTTTGAGGACAGACTTGTTGTTCCCAAAGGTGATCTCAGGAAGCTCATAATGGAAGAAGAACATGATTCCCTCCTTTCGATTCATCCTGGCAGTTCCAAGATGTACCAAGACCTCAAGCAATCTTACTGGTGGACTCGCATGAAAAGGGAGATTGCCCAATTCGTGAATGAATGCGATGTCTTCAGAAGAGTGAAGGCAGAGCATCAATGTCCAGCCGGTCTTCTCCAACCTCTTCCTATTCCCGAGTGGAAATTCGACCACATTGAAATGGATTTCGTCACTGGCTTTCCTAAGTCCAAGAGAGGGAATGATTCTATCTTCGTGGTGATTGACAAGCTTACCAAAGTCGCTCACTTCCTTCTAGTCAAAGAATCCATCAATGCAGCTCAATTGGCAGAGTTGTACACTTCCAGAATTGTGTCCTTACATGGCATTCCTCAAGTTATCTCCTCAGACCGTGGAAGTTTGTTCACTTCTAAGTTCTGGGACTCCTTTCAGTCTGCCATGGGCACTAAGATCAGGTTCAGTACTGCTTTTCACCCTCAGACTAGTGGTCAAGTCGAGAGAGTGAATCAGATTCTAGAATACATGCTCAGAGCCTGTGTCATATCTTTTGGCATGAAATGGGAAGATTGCCTTCCTTTTGCCGAGTTCTCTTACAACAA
Organism: Secale cereale; assembly: GCA_902687465.1. NCBI lineage: Eukaryota > Viridiplantae > Streptophyta > Magnoliopsida > Poales > Poaceae > Secale > Secale cereale. Next base: position 300,564,455 of record LR738715.1, on the reverse strand, counting down.
CAGCTTCCAAGCAAGTGCCGGCAAAGCTCCGTTTGAAATCCTCTATGGCAGAAAGTGCCGTACCCCTCTCAACTGGTCCGAGACGGGTGAACGTCAACTTCTTGGCAACGACTTGATCTCAGAAGCCAAAGAAATGTGCAAAGTCATACGTGAGAATCTCAAGGCCGCTCAGTCGCGTCAGAAGAGCTACTGTGACGGCAAGCATCGTGATTTGGCTTTCAACATTGGGGATCATGTCTATCTCCGTGTTTTTCCGATGGAAGGCACCCAAAGATTCGGTATCAAAGGAAAGCTTGCTCCTAGATACGTCGGGCCTTTCAAGATCCTTGGCAAAAGAGGCGATCTAGCCTATCAACTTGAGCTCCCTTCCAACTTCGCCAATGTTCATGATGTGTTTCATGTGTCTCAACTCCGCAAGTGCTTCAAGACTCCTGAACGCACGATTCTGTTTGAAGAGATTGATCTTCAACAAGACTTGTCCTACTGAGAGCACCCAGTTGCTATTCTCGAAGAAACCGAGCGCAAGACACGCAACAAGTCCATCAAATTCTTGAAAGTCAAGTGGTCACGCAATACCGAACGAGAAGCTACGTGGGAACGAGAAGATCACCTTCGTTCCGAGTACCCTTCCTTTTTCCAGTCCTAGATCTCGGGATGAGATCTTTTTGTAGTGGAGGAGAGTTTGTAATGCCCCGGATGTAATACTTTCCCTTTTGGGCTATATATATCTCTGGCTTCATCATTTCCATTCCAGGTTCTTCGTCTTTCGGGTTTTCGTCGTTTTGTTGTGTGCGTGTGTGGCATTCATCCATATCATGTTGTCATGTGCATTGCATTGCATTTGTGTTGTCGTTGCATCCGGTCCCACTCGTTCCTTTCCGTTGTCCGTTTCGAGTTCCGGAGCTCTCTCACGTGTCCGTGGCATCCCCGAGACCTACTTTGGTGTTTGGCCATGTAATGTTTCCGGTTTGGCGTGATACTTGTCGTGCGATATTGTTTTGTTGTGTGTAACCCGCCTGTCAAATCTCGTCGCGTTTGGAGTTCGTTTGCTACCCCAACAGTTATTCTCGTGGGCTGTAAGTACCCCCTCTTTGAGGCCCAAGACACCCCTCCAACAGCCCACCAAACCAACCCAAACCCCTCCCTTCATCTAGGCCATCTAATTGTGATCATGTGGCTGAAAACCTCACCTCATTTGGATAACCCTAGCTCCTTGTGCCTATATAAACGTCCATCTCCCCCAATTTTCGCGTCTGAAACCCTAATGCTTCCACAGTGCGCCGCCGGTGCTTCCACCGTTGCACTGCGGTGCTTCCACCGATGAGTCGCCGCGCTTCCGACGTCCTAGAAAACCGTGCTTCCGAAGTCCGTCCGTGCTTCCGTAGTGCCGTCGCCGTGCTTCCGTCCGACGCGCGGGCCCCGCGGGGTCGTCTTCAACCTCCGAACCGCCGCCGCCGGCCTTCTTCTCCGCCTCCGGCCGCCGCCCCACCGGAGCTCGCCACCGTCGCCGCCGCCGCCCTCCCACCGGCCGGCGCCACCACTCACCGCCGCCTCGCGCCTCCCCGGCCGCGCCTGCACCACCTCCCGTCGCCGCCCCTCCGGCCAGGGCTGAGCCCGCTGCCGGCCGCTCCTTCCCGCCGCCGCCCCTCGCCAGCATCGCCGGACCGGCCGACGCCGCCCCCGCAGCCGGGCGCCACCGCCGCAGCCCCGGCTTCGCCTCGCCTCCACCACTCGAGGCCAGCCGCCGCTGCCGACCAGATCGGATCGAGTGGGAGCCAGGCCCCCGATCCGGATCTGCCCTGTCTGCTGGGCCGGCCCACCCCGAGCGCAAGCCCAGCCGCCTCTTCCAGCCGGCCCGGCGCCTCTTCCAGCCGACCTGCCTCATCTCCTTGTCTGCTGGGCCAGGCCCAGCTGGTTGAGCCTTTAAGTCTCGCCCCGTGCGCGTTTTAATAAGTTGCGCCCGTGTGTTTTTTTCCCTAGTCAAAATCTGCTAAGTCCCTAGATTGTTAGTTTCTGATGCAGTTTTGCATCGATGATAACTTTTTGTGTGATGGTCCGATTTGAGAAAATGATATGTCAAAATGATCGTGGAGACTTGTACTACATTTTGTTCCATTGTGCCATGCATGTTTGAGGTCATCTAGATGTCTTAATCTTCATGAGAAGAGTGCTACTTGTTATAAACTGCTGTTAGTAGTTGGTTCATGCCATCTTTGCAATATGATATCTTGGTGCATGTTTATCCAAATGAAGCAAATGATATGTCCACATGTTCATCATGACATGCTCTACATGTTGGTTGTTTTAGCTTGCATGATAGATTTCATCTTGCCATGTTTATCTCCTTTGCAAAGTGCTATGTGGCTGTTATGTCGTTAAACTTGTTACGAGATGCCTCGTAGAGGAGCTCGTTGCTATTGATGTGTTTGTCCCCTTGATGCATGCTTAGATGTTTTGGATTCACCATCATGTGTACTTTGCTGTGGTGCTTAACACTTGCCATACCATGCTTTGAGGTGACTTAAACTTGCTCACAAAGATGCCATGATGAAACTGTTGTTTTAACACTTAGTGAAATTTCACTAAGTCTGGAATCTGTAATTTCCAGATGCCATGTTTGCTTGTTGTTCTAGGCCAATCCATGATAGTTTTGGGGTGACTCTTGATGATTCCTTGTTGTATAAGTTGTTGGCTATCCATTCATGCTCTCACATGCTTATTTGGGTGGCTGTAGCATATTTAACTCTTGCTCCCAAGTTGCAACAAATTACTGCTGTCAGGTTTTTGTTGTCAAGTTCAATATGTCATAGCTTGTTGCTATTGATCCATGGCTCCTTTGGGGATGCTCCAATGGGATTGTTTAATGTAGAGTATGTCTACTTTATGTCCATGCTCCTTGCCATGTTGTTTGAGTGCTGTAGTCTATTTATCTCTTGCTCCGAAGTTGCTATGTGGCTGTTATTCTTAGCTTGTGCATGTTTATTGTTTCGGGTGTAACTTTTAGTCCGTTGCTCCGTTTTGAGCAAGTCCTATATGTAACTTGTGTGTTTTTGCATGTAGATTCATATCATCCTCTTGTTATCATGTTTTGAAGCATTTTGCTTGATGCATATTGTTGTGCTGTAACACTGTGCTTCCTAAGCAGACTTTCTGTGCTTCCATAGTGCATCTGTTTTGCTTCTATAGTGCATCAGTCATGCATCCAGTAATTTTTCTGCGCATTGCATGTTGTTTGATTCGTTGCCTTGTGTTCTTGTGTTTGAGTAGAGCCGGAAGCTGAGACCGAGTACGAGTACGAGCACGAGGTTACTACCGAGGTTGAGAACGAGGACCCATCTTACGATCCCATCGACAACTATTCAGGCAAGATGACCGAACCCGGATATCATTACTATCTTTGCCTATTGCTAGAAGTCTCGATCTATAGTATTTGCCTCGATGCCCATGTTTTCCTGTCAGCCTCCTATTGTAACCGTGAACCTGTTTAACCACCCTACCTATGCAAACCTTTGATTGGCTAAGTACGCTTCGCTCAGCCCCTCTTATAGCATTGTTGTTGCAGGAGAAGATTGAAGATTCTTGCTTCTTGATGAAGCTTGTTGGGATATCACACTATATTAATTATTAAATGAAATCATCTATATACTCGTAATGGGTGGAAGGCTAAGCCTTTTGCTTGGTGTTTTGTTCCACTCATGCCGCTAGGAACCGTATAAACCGGTGTTATGTTCCTTGATTATGCGTTCCTCACACGGTTGGGGTTATGGGACCCCCTCCATAAACCGATAAGTGCTAAATCTTTTCCAGCAAGTCCCAAAATTGGTACTATTTGCCTATACAACTAAAAACTTATCGAGGGAGTAATTAACCCGAGGATTAATTAATTCGACCCCCCTGGGCCAGTGCTCGATTTGAGTGTTGGTCCAAACTTGAGTCGTGTGCGGTACCCCCCTTGGCAACTTGGGTTTTTGGTCACTGTACGCTGTGCTCATCCGGTCGTGGCCTGAGACTAGATACGCGTGGCTACTATAAGGGTGTCGGCACGCCGGGAGGATTTGCTGGATTAGCCTTACCTTAGTCGGAGTATCTTGAGCACGGGATTCCGAGGATACTCGGGCCTTCCCACCTTGGAGTTGCGACTCCGCGGATTGTGGGCTTGTCATGGGCCAAGTTGGAACACCCCTGCAGGGTTATGAACTTTCGAAAGCCGTGCCCGCGGTTATGTGGCAGATGGGAATTTGTTAATATCCGGTTGTAGAAAACTTGACACCATGTTCCAATACACTACCAGCGTGAGTACCGTGACGGTCATTTTCCGAAAGGGTTTCGGGAGATGAACACGGTGGGGTTATGTTTGACTTGTTTAGTTAGGATCACTTCGTGATCATCTTTCGTCCGAGGCACTTCTCTTCTCGCTCTCTTTTACGTAAGCTAGGCTAGTGCTGCTGCAGACTCTTGTTCTTTCTTCAGCCTTGTTCCACACCCAAGGCTTGAATAGTCGTGTTACCCGGGAACGGGATTGCTGAGTCCTCTATGGCTGACAGTTACTTCAACACACCAGATGCAGGTACGATGGTGAGCTACACAGGCGATGGCACTGAGCTAGACTGGGAGTACGACGAGGAGCGTAGCCGTTACTACGTGAACTATCCGGTTGATCAGTAGAGCTTCTACTAGGATTCGATCTAGACCTGTGGTTTAATGTTATATTTGGTATCTTGTCATTTGGATCTTTACCCTTAGATGGGTTGTGATGTTATCTGAATGATGTTTAAACATGTAATGTATTTGTGTGACGTGGCGAGTGTAAGCCAACTATCTTTTCAGTTTACATCCCTATTTTTACATGAGATGTGCAAAGGTACCAAACTTGCGATCATTCCAGAATGGGCTTATATCTTTAAGTCGTGCCTCGACACGTAGGAGATATAGTCCCATCCTGGGAATTACACTAGTGTGCCGTTTTGGTGTACCCAACAGGGTCATCACCGACAACGGCACACAGTTCACAAGCCACACCTTCATGCAATATACCCAAGACCTCGGCAGCAAAGTCTGTTTCGCTTCTGTTGCTCACCCACGAAGCAATGGTCAAGCTGAGAGGGCAAACGTTGAAGTACTGCGAGGCTTAAGGACAAAGACCTTTGACAGGCTGCGCAAGAGTGGAAGGCGCTGGATTGATGAGTTGTCGACGGTTCTTTGGTCGATCAGAACGACGCCAAATCGAGCCACCGGCCAGACACCCTTTGCCCTAGTATACGGGGCAGAAGCAGTTCTCCCCACTGAACTCATATACGGGTCACCTCGAGTGCTCGCTTATGATGAGCTTGAGCAAGAGAAACCGCGGCAAGATGACGCAACACTCCTTGAGGAAGATCGTCTTCGGGCGGCTGTGAGAGCAGCACACTACCAGCAAGCCTTGCGCCGCTACCATAGCCGCAAGGTCCGTGGCCGAAGCTTTGAGGAAGGCGAACTTGTTCTTTGGCGCGTTCAATCGGCCAAGAATACCAACAAGTCGACGCCGAAGTGGGAAGGCCCTCATCAGGTAATACGAGTCACCAGGCCTGGCGCAGTCCGCCTATAGACCGAAAATGCCGTTCCGATGAGCAACTCCTGGAACATTGAGCATCTTCGCAAGTTTTACCCGTGAGGCACGGCTTGCCGGGCCTCCCGGCAAGCCACCTTTTGTACAAGCCTTGCCAACAAGGCATGTAACCCTTTGTACAAAGCCAGGCGCAGACCCTGAGCATAAATAAATGAAGCGCTGGCGCCCTAAGTTATATCATGCATGCTAGGTCGAGTCTCGTCCTTGGTTAGGGTTGATAGTGCTTAGCGGCGGCTAACCACTAGCTTAGAGGTCGAGTTTGCATCTCTTTGTCTTTCTTTTATCTTCTTTGGTTCACAGGACACACAGATATCCTTGCCGAAACCACTTGGGGAGAGAAAAAAGGAACGGACCAGCATCCAGACCCCGGCGAGCCAGTATTGCCGGGGGCTGCAAGAGCAAAGATTCACCCACGACAAACCAGGGTTGCTGGGGGCAGCAGCTTCAGATAAGTTCTTCATCCCTTATCATGCGTTCCATTATGGACTGAGGTATGTGAAACCTCGTTTTTTTCCTTAAACTACCATGCTCCCATAACTCTAGGCCCTAGGGCTCGTTCCTGGGACCAAGTTTGGTAGTAGTCGCAGCAGCGAAAGGATGAAACAAGGAGCCTGAACCCGCTTCATCCCTGCCTCCGCCAAAGGCGTGAGAAAGGTAGAGCGAAGTGGGGAGACGACAAGGCCTGTTGCCGGGCAAGAAAGTGTTTATCTTAAAGATATCAAGGATTTATTCCTTGTCGTGGGTTTCACCCACAAACAAATGACCCGGCAAACATCCCTTTTTCATTAAAAACATTCCACTCAGGTACAGTCCATAGGGAATGAAAAAATTGAACAAGGGGATTACAAGTTTTAAATTTAACAAATGCCCGAAGGCTTACAAACTAAAAAGAGATAAGATGCCCGTAATCCCTTTCTTGTCCCTCTCCTCAAGAGGCATGTCAAGGAGGCGAGAAGGGCAAAAGGAGCGCCTAGGCGAGCTATGGGTGGCAGAAGACACCGAGAGAACATCTTGGTGGCCGCCCAAAGGCTGGATGGTGATGGCGGCGCCGGAAGTAGAGCTCGAAGACGAGGCGGCAGGACGCCAGTACGCGTCGAAGGCGTCGGTGCCCGCGTACTCCGACTTGACGGCCTTGCCGCCCGCCCTGTTCCTCTTCCGCAGCCTCCCAACACCAGCCGCCCAAGGGGACGGCCCCGAGAAGTTCAAGGAGCCAGCGACACGGATGATGGGGTCGCCGGTGCCACAAGGAGCGGCGCCCGACACCTAGTCGGACCCGTCATCCTGCCGCCTACCGCCCTCGTCATCGCTGCCGCTGTCCTCCTCAACACTCTCGCTCGAGGAGTGTCGGGGATATACCCCGCAGCGTAACCCGGCCGGAATTCTAACTCGGCCGGACCTGGCAGTTTACTTGACGGTTTACACCTGGCGATTCACTAGCGTCCCGCCCGGACCAGACGGTTTTTATGATTCACGGGTAACCCGGTGGGCGGTTGACGGATGACAAGGCCCAAGGCCCAGAAGGCAGGTTCATGTTATGGTGGGCCGGTTTATGAAGAAAGCACAAGGAATATTCTCATACAAAGGAAGCAAGACTAGGACTCCTTGTAATAAAGTAATCATAATCCTACTAGGACTAGTCATGTAACCCGCCCCTTCAACATATATAAGGAGGGGCAGGGCTCCCCAAAGAAGGGACAAGTTGAGACAAGTTCATACAAGTTCTCACATGTTTCTAGGGCTAGACAAAAAGAGCCGGTTTACCGGCGACACCATGGGGATCATAATGAGACCTAGCCTCAAACAGCACGTAGGGTTATTACCGGATGATGTTTCTCGGGGCCCGAAGCTATCTAAATCCTTGTCTTGTGTTGCGTCTCTCGATTCCGCTCAACCCCTCTCAAGCTACCACATAGATGCGCGGCCTCACGACTAAGTCCGTTAATCCGGACATCTGCCGTGACAATGGCATGACAGTTGGCGCCCACCGTGGGGCCTGCGCACGGTGGTGTTGAGTTCTTGAAGAGATTTCCTTAGGGATCAAGAAGTTCACGACGTGCTAGATGGAAAAGAGTCGGCGCAGAAGATAACATCGTCGATGAACAGTCAAAGCAACATGTGCCGGCGCACGCGATCAGATGATCCGTCGAAACCAAAGACATAAATATCCGCTACAATCGATGTGCAAGTAGACACAATCTATTTTAGCAAATCATCAATACCCGGTCGGATTCCTTTGATTAGATTGATCATTGTTTCTGCTGCGATCAAGAAGCACTAGCAAGATCACGAGGTAACAAGGACCCTGAGAAGACGCTGCGACTCGCCTAGTCCGACTCCTCCCCAGATCGCCTGAGCGTAGAATCGCCTCGATTTCAAGCCACCACGCCTCGAGCGGGCCTACCTCTGCCTCGCCGGGTTGACTCCCTGGACCCCGTACCTCGTTTTTGCCACCACAACCATGGACTCGACGCCTCCGTGGCTAAACTGACCTTCTCCCACGAATCCGCCTTGGAGCCGTGAGTCACCGCATCCACTCCAAGTCGCCCAAGGACTCTGCTTCCGACTTGGACTATAAAGTCGCCGTAGCTGTCACATCACCGGAATCGCCGCTTCGCTCTGCTCCAGGCCGCCACTCCAGCTGCGCGCTCACCCTCACAGTCGCCGCTATCGCAAACTTGCAAGCAGTGCGCCTGGGCCTCGCTTCTTTGCCATTTCCATCGGCTGCTACTGAACCCGCGTACAAGCCTTGCCCCTCCTGGAAGAAGAGGAAGAACCCGCCTCGGTTGCCTATGCTTCTACCGCAGAATCGTCCGGATCCGTTTCCGCCGCGAAATTGCCACTTCCGCAGGCTCGACAAAGCCGCTCCCGCCTCTACGACCAAGGGCTTTATCTTCAAGCCGGAGCCGCCAAGATGCCGCGAGATGCCCTCACCGGCCTCGCCAGGTTTGCCTCACACCTGCCTCAAGCCAGTGCTACTCACTTCATCGGAATATTCATTCGCGTCGCGGCCACGCCTCCGAGCCAAACCAACTCCACCTCACGTCGCCTCCGCCGTGGCCGCTCTGAGCCGGCCCGGCTGAATGGCTTACCGCCATCTCCGCTTTCGCCGTGGTGAGCCACTGCCGTGCGCTGTAAGCTGCCGCCAGAGGGCCACCGTCTACCTTCGGGTCGACTCACTTCCGCCTCGGGCCGCGTCGTGCCTCGCCGGTCTTCTCTCTGCCACGGGCTGCTGTGCCTTGGCCTTACTCGCCCTGTTAGTGGCCGCCGTCGCCGCCTCAAGTCGTGGCCTCTGCCCGGCGCACCCAAAGCCGCCTCGCTCTGCATCACCAAAAACCACCGTGTCATTTATGTCGGGTCACTTTCGCCGGTATGGCCCTGAGCCTCCGCCACCAACCATTCTACGGCTCTGGCCAGCCTCATCTCCGACCGCCCATGGCCTCCAAGCCGGCCTACCGGATCACCAAGCGCCCGTTCGCGCGGCTCTCCTCACTTCGCCTTGCCGGTTCACTTTCGCTGTCAGGCCCCGAGCCGGTTTGCTCGCCTCCGCCTTGATGTCTGCCGCAAAATCGCCGCAGAGAGCCAATGGATGTCTGACCCATTTTAGCTCATAACTGCTGGTGGTACTGTTCGCGTGAAAGCTGAAGCCAAATTCAGCTACCAAGAGTGCTAGTTGAAAGCACAGCTGCTACCACTTGCATGGTTTAAAAGGAAAAGGGGACAAAAACAAAAGAAGGTCACGGGTGCAATGCTACGTCACGTGAACGGAGCTCAACGTGTATATATTATTCAGCATTATTCAGAATCAGCATCCACAGTTATCTGACAAAATATATCAGGTGATATCTATCCTATTTTTAATACATATTAATTCATCCGAGCAAAAATACCTCGCCCTGCTGTATTTTATACGCAATAAAATTATTCATTACAAAACGGTATTATACCGTGGAGATGGAGGCACGCCAAAATCATTCTGCACAAGTGGTCGTCGTTACTCAACGGACTCCCGCTTACAGTACTGTGGCCGTCTCTTGCGACCGCGCCGGTTTACAATGCCGTGATCGTCCTTCACAACCGCGACGGTTTACCATTAGGAGGACAACTAGCCCGTCGGCGTCGGCCGACCCATCTGTTGTTCGAGCAAATCAGGTGTTATCCCTCCTATATATTTATCAGGACATTTTAATTTCTCTGAGCACCGTTACACTGCCCTATTGGTGTTTTTATATACATGTGAAATTATTAATCTACTGCGGGAATAAAGCACGTGCTGGCAATATTCTACAACGGTGTTTTCCTTTGTGTCACATTACCTGATGAACGGACGGCCGGTTCACGCGTCCACACCGGTTTACAACGCGGGGGGAAACTTGCTCATCTGCGCCGGTTTACAATTCCACGGACGGTTCATCAGTTTGAGCCGCCTCTGATACTACGATCGTTTGCGGTCCGCTCTGCGGTCTGGTCTATTCAACATACCGGGTTGACTAACAGACCCCGATGAGGATCATGAGGTCCAAATTCACTCAGGTGATATCCATCTAAAGTTTATTTCTCTTGATATATATCATTTTTCATCAAGAAAACAAGATGCTTTGATCAGTCTATTTTGATATGCAGGACAATTCTATAAGGGACCAAACAGGTTTGCCGCACAGCGCAACTCCCACATAGATACCCTGCCTCTACGGTCATTAGGGGGCTACGTGATCGCATTCGAATCCTAGCTTAACCCCTTTTGGTCCGGTTTATATGATCGCATTTGAATCAAAGCTCCTTGGATCGTATTCGAATCCATTGATTGGCAAAATGAATTACAAGCTCCTTGGATCGCATCCATTGATTGGCAAAATGAATCATAGCTCCTTGGATCGCATCCATTGATTGGCAAAATGAATCATAGCTCCTTGGATCGCATCCATTGATTGGCAAAATGAATCATTGCTCCTTGGATAACATCCATTGATTGGCAAAAGAAATCATTGCTCCTTGGATAACATCCATTGATTGGCAAAAGAAATCATTGCTCCTTGGATAACATCCATTGATTGGCAAAATAAATCATTGCTCCTTGGATCACATCCATTGATTGGCAAAATGAATCATTGCTCCTTGGATAACATCCATTGATTGGCAAAATAAATCATTGCTCCTTGGATCACATCCATTGATTGACAAAATGAATCATAGCTCCTTGGATCACATCCATTGATTGGCAAAATGAATCATAGCTCCTTGGATCACATCCATTGATTGGCAAATATGGAGCCTGGCAGCTCGCAAAAAGCATCGACTACATGGTCTTATTTGCAACAATGTTTTGTTTTTTGCGATTTTTTCAAATTTTTCTGTGGTTAACCAAGTTTTTTGATCCGGAACTGGGCAACTTCAAAGTTGACCACATATCTACAAAGAAAAAGTCTGGGTCATGAACACCAGCATAAGTTCAAAGTCTGGGTCATAAACACCAGCAAGAGTTAAACTAGCGTTCATCGTAACCCGGATCGGCCTTCATGATCAGCCGACAAAGAGCCAGAAAACAGATTGGCAGTACATGATCAGTTATAATGACCGGTGTTTATTAAACCGGCCTGGCTTTTGACTATAAGTCGCCAGTATGAGATAAGATAATGACCGGTGTTCATTAAACCGGCCTGGCTTTTGACTATGAGTCGCCAGTATGAGATAAAATAATGACCGGTGTTCATTAAACCGGCCTGGCTTTCGACTATAAGTCGCCAGTATGAGATAAAATAATGACCAGTGTTTATTAACCCGGCCTGGTTGTGATCAAATATCACTGGAACCGGATTTCAAACCGGATTATATTATTCAAATCTTTAATAGCCAACATGGGTGGATTTTTATTATGGTTATCAATATTATGATTGAGGTTTTTAAAGTCACTTTAAGCGCAATGGATATTATTTCATCGATGGAAGTGATTTATTCTACAAAGGAATAGTCCCGAGTCGCTGCAGGCTTACGACCCGGCACTTGGGGGTTACAGTATTCAAGTTGAGATTACATCAAATATGCAAGTCTCATGTCGCTGCAAGCATGCACCATGACACTTGGGGGCTAATGCAAAGTCATTTTTTGCTCACCTTATTGAAGACCCGACTCATCACATCATATTGAGCCGGCCCTTAGGGGCTACCAATCGCTCCTGTCAACAATTCAGGGTACACAAGTATTAATCCATTGTATTGAAAGGTCCACTGCTCAGTTGGTAAAGCACAAAACTCTTAGCCTTGTGTACATGGGTTCAAACCCCACGATGGAAGTTACATTATATAATGTTATTTTCAATGATTATATCTACAAAGCCCCTGCTCATTATTGCATAATGACCTGGCCCTTGGGGGCTACACTGCTTGAAGTTTTTGAGCATTATGCAAATTACAAGTCCCAGGTTGATGCAAGCATGACAACCCGACACTTGGGGGCTACATATGTGGAATATTCAGTTTTTACTAATGATTGGGATGAACAATCTGGATTTCTTCAAGGTTGCAACATTTATATTGAAACAAGTCTTAAGCTATCACTATGTTCTCCTCTTAAGACTTGGGGGCTACAGGTAATATGCATATAAAGGAGGAACATCTTCTTACTCTTAGTTTTGGGTAAGTCCGGAAGATGAATTGTGTGACCCGGCGTTGGCAACAATCATAACCTGGCGTCCATAAACAGTCATGACCCGGGATCATCAGTTTTTATAACCCGGCAATTTTGGCAATCATAAACCGGCAAGTTCTACATCCTCAAGCTGGCTGGATATCAATTGAATATTTAAAAACCAATATTTTTATCAAGTTAGAGCATTGAAGGCCGAGTCAAATGGATTCTTCGTTTGCAATATTTTTTCTACAAACAAGTTGATCATGAAGCTGGTCTGTTGACCCGGATTTTCCAGAAGAAGGACAAGGATTTACGGATGATCATCATAAGTTTACCATGAATAAATCCAACCTAAACTGGGGGCTAATGTCGGGGATATACCCCGCAGCGTAACCCAGCCGGAAGTATAACCCGGCCAGACCTGGCAGTTTACTTGACGGTTTACACCTGGCGATTCACTGGCGTCCCGCCCGGACCAGACGGTTTTTATGATTCACGGGTAACCCGGCGGGCGGTTGACGGATGACAAGGCCCAATGCCCAGAAGGCCGGTTCATGTTATGGTGGGCCGGTTTATGAAGAAAGCACAAGGAATATTCTCATACAAAGGAAGCAAGACTAGGACTCCTTGTAATAAAGTAATCATAATCCTACTAGGACTAGTCATGTAACCCGCCCCTTCAACATATATAAGGAGGGGCAGGGCTCCCCAAAGAAGGGACAAGTTCAAACAAGTTCAGACAAGTTCGGACAAATTCTCACAAGTTTCTAGGGCTAGACAAAAAGAGCTAGTTTACCGGCGACACCATGGGGGTCATAATGAGATCTAGCCTCAAACAGCACGTAGGGTTATTACCGGATGATGTTTCCCGGGGCCCGAAGCTGTCTAAATCCTTGTCTTGTGTTGCGTCTCTCGATTCCACTCAACCCCTCTCAAGCTACCACATAGATGCGCGGCCTCACGACTAAGTCCGTTAATCCGGACATCTGTCGTGACAATTCCACGACAAGGAGGAATCTTCACTATGAGAAGAGCTCTCCACGCAGCACCTTGTACGAGTCCCAAAGTGCCCGAAGACCTTGACGGAGAGAAGGCCACCCTCCATTAGCTTAAAATGGAGAGTGAGCCCCTCCGTCAAGCTGTGGATATGAGCAAACGTCTTCCATCCCCGACGAAGATGCATCACATGAGGAGCAGGGAAGTCGACGCGGACCCGCGTGCCACTGATCCCGCAGCCCCTCATGTGCAGCCGCTATGACTCCGGTGGATCCAGCTCCATCTCCCGCGCAAATGGAGTCGGGAGACGAAGGCGACGGCGCGGCGACCGGCGCAACCTGACGAAGATCTCACAAGGGTCATCCCCAACATGGCCCTCCATTGGAGGAGGAGCTGCTGGCGGGGGAGAGGCTGGCGGGCCAGCCCGTCCTCCTCTTCCCCGAGCACCCCGGCCTCGCCCACGGCCTCGCCCCCTCCCCCTTCCCCTCGCAGCCGGCTCTGCCACCGCAGGCACAGGAGAAGGAGGGACGCGTTGTCGAGCGGCGACCCTCGCCGCCACCGTTGAAGGTCCGGGATTTCCTCTCTCCATGACGAATGGAAGAGAGGAGCAAAAGCTGAAGGAGGAACAAGATGAAAGAATGCGGGACGCCATCCCTCCCCTCCCGCTCTTTATAAAGGAACGGGGTTGGGGCTCGACCGCCCCGCTCGGTCAATCAAGACACGGAAGGCGCAGGGAGCCAAGACCGACCCGCCGCCCCAACCAGCGACGGCCCGGTTTCCCGCCTCCACCTTTTGCCACCCCAAGCGCATGGGAGACACGTGGCAGACGTGCAGAACCGAGGGGACGGTTGAGGCAACCTCTCCCCACCCCGTGATCGTGGGGAGTGGACGCCTTGAGGACCACGTCTCGGCCCCATTCAGTAAATGGGCCGCGCCTCCACGCCTCCCTCCGTTTATGGGGAAGGCGCGAACCGCCCCTTTACTGTGATGTGACGCATGCCTGCGGGAACCAACCCCACGCATGCCGCCCACGTCACTCACACCCCTCCACACTGCGCCACGCGCGCGGATCGTGGGAGGCGCAACGCGTGAAAAGTCTTACCACGGTAAAAACCGTCCCGCCTGCCCGCGCACCGTTCTGGGCCTAGCCCAACAACGCGTCGCGCTTATGTGTGGCCCAGGCCCAGGGGCTCCTGTCGGTGTACAAAAAGGGGGGTACACTTTTTGTACCCCTATAACTGTGCACGGGCAGTCTGAGTCGCGGGCACCACCACATCAAGCAAGGCAAGGGAGGTGAGCCAGGGTGAGACCGAAGCTCGATGGAACTGGAGCAACACCAAAGCCAAGACCACAAAGAGCAAAGGGACGAAGCGGGTTCCCCGGCAAGATCCTTGCCGGGAGCCGGTTTTAGTAGCCCCGGCAAGACCCTTGCCGCGGCAACTCCCCGGCAAGACCCTTGCCGCGGCAACTCGCCCCACGCCTACGGAGCGAATCACCCTTGAGTCCACTGCCCCCATGGGGCAAGGATTCGGGAGACGTCCCCGTAGTGGCATGCATATCTTTGTGAAGACATTCAAGATCAGATACGCACTAAGAAGACAACGACCCTTGGCAGGATCCTAGCCGAGGAAGATCACAAGACCTCCGGCAAGCGCCTTGCCGGGGATGGCAGCAGGCGCCGCGGCAAGACCCTTGCCGGGGCCCCGGCTAGGCCCTTGCCAAGGACGTCCGCAGGGCCACCATCAGGCCCACGCCGACTAAACTTCCACCGCCTTATGCAGATGCCGACCCAACCAGCTGGGCAGGCACCTGCATGGCGGCATGCAGATCTTCGTGAAGACCCACCATTGCGCCACCTCAGCTGCCTGCCTACCTACATGGCATCTTAGGCATCGCTGGCCAGGGCGCGTGTCGACACGAGAAGGAGTGGCGATGGACGAGACAGATCTCTCCCCCGTTACCGATAAAGCAAGGACACCTAAGCAAGACGCATTAAATGCGCCTTGTCATGTAATGCGAGGGATAACCTCGCATCACTGTACCCTTTCCACCTCCTGTGTGCCACTGTGGCAACCCCTTCTTCTATAAAAGGAGGCCCGAAGCGACCATGAGGAGGATTCGACTTTTTGGAGCTCCTCACGCCCATACCTAGCTGAAGAACACATATATACAATCCACCAAAGCAGGAGTAGGGTTTTACGCATCCTCGCGGCCCGAACCTGGATAAACGAACCGTGTGCTATCTATTTGATCCGCTCTTCTCTCAACCCCGCGCCCCGCTAACCGTAGTTGGGATTCTTGTGATCCCATAGGTGTCGTTCCCGCCGACACCCCCACGTCCATCCGCCGTTCCCGCCAGCTCCGTCCTGCTCCCCTACGTCGCATGCGCCAACGAGCTTGAGTCGAGCGCCTCTCCTTCGTGCAGGCGAGGTCGTCTCCAACCTTGAGCCGCCGCCGCTTTCGTCGTCGTTCCGGCCACCTCTAGCCCGAGCCCGCGTTGCTCCTCTACAGGCTCCCTATGAGCCACCCGTCCTTTCCCCTCTCTTTGCGCTGCCCCGTTCGCCCCCTAGCCCCGGTCCCACTCAAGACCGAGCTTCGCGCATGCACCTGCTAGCCATCCGCCCGCACCCGTAGCTGGCGCCGCTCGGCTTGTCCGCGCCTGCAGCCTCCCTCGCCCGCCGCTGCACTTGCCTCCGCCTCGCCGCACCGGCACCCCGCGCCGCTGCACGCACGCGCATAGCCGCGCCCTCCTAGCCTGAGAGGATCAAAGAAGAGGTGTCTAGAGGGGGGAGATTAGACACTCAACAAGAAAAGTAGCAGTTTTTAATTTCCTTTAGTAAAGGTAGAGTTTTTATCACAATTTCAAACATTCACAATACATTTCAAGCAAGTATGCCAAGAGTATATGAGCAGCGGAAAATAAAGCATGCAACTTGCAAGAAAGTAAAGGGATGGGATTGGAGTGTGCAAACGCAATTGGAGACACGGATGTTTTTGTCGTGGTTCCGATAGGTGGTGCTATCGTACATCCACGTTGATGGAGACTTCAACCCACGAAGGGTAACGGCTGTGCGAGTCCACGAAGGGCTCCACCCACGAAGGGTCCAAGAAGAAGCAACCTTGTCTATCCCACCATGGCCATCGCCCACGAAGGACTTGCCTCACTAGGGTAGATCTTCACGAAGTAGGCGATCTCCTTGCCCTTACAAACTCCTTGGTTCAGCTCCACAATCTTATCGGAGGCTCCAAAGTGACACCTAACCAATCTAGGAGACACCACTCTCCAAAAGGTAATAGACGGTGTGTTGATGACGAACTCCTTGCTCAAATGCTTCAAATGATAGTCTCCCCAACACTCAAACAGCTCCTGACAGATTTGGATATGATGGAAGAAGAGATTGGGTGGAAAGCAACTTGGGGAAGGCTAGAGAACAAGATTTATGTGGTAGGAGTGGAATATCTTGATCTCAACACTTGAGTAGGTGGTTCTCTCTCAGAAAATAAGTAATGGAAGTGTAGGCTTGTTCTGATGTCTCTCTTTGAGAATGAAGAGTGGGTGGAGGGGTATATATAGCCTCCACACAAAATCTAGTCGTTACACACAAATCACCAAACTCGGTGGGACCGAATCATGAAACTTGGTCGGACCGATTCAGTTCAAAATGTAAACGTTAGGCTTTTCGGTGGGACCGATGCGATCAACTCGGTGAGACCGATTTCATTTGGGTTAGGGCATAACGTAATCTCGGTGAGACCGATCACATCAACTCGGTGAGACCGATTTCTGTAATAGGCACACAGAGGGTTGGTCAGGCAAACTCGGTGGGACCGATTCACTCATTTTGATGAGACCGAAATGTTACGAAAGGGAAATAGAAAGTTTGCATTGTCAACTTGGTGAGACCGATTCTCAAATCTAAGTTAGACCGAAATGTTTCATATAGGAAATAAAGAGTTTGCTATTCCAACTCGGTGAGACTGAGATCCCTATCGATGAGACCGAACTGATTAGGGTTTTGGCAATGGCTATGTCAACTGAACTCGGTGGCGCCGGATAGATGAAATCGGTGGGGCCGAGTTTGACTTTTAGGTTTAGGACATATGTGGATATGAGAAAGTGGCTGAGGGTTTTGGAGGATATCATAAAGCACTTTGAGCAAGCAGGACAATAAGCAACACCTCATCCCCTTTTAATGGTATTGGCTTTCCTATGGACTCAATGTGATCTTGGATCAATGAAATAGAAAATGTAGAGTCCTGGGCTTTGAGATTTTGCCAATCTTCTGTCCTTAGCATCTTGAAAGGGGTTCCACATCCTCTTTTCCATGCCACTCCACTGTTGAACTTATCTAAAATATACTAGGTAAAAGTATTAGTCCAACAAGAGATATGTTGACATTAATTACCAAAATCACCCAGTGAGCACTTGTGCTTTCAATCTCCCCCTTTTTGGTAATTGATGACAACATACATCAAAGCTTTAGATAAGGATATAGAGAGTAGCAAGTAAAGCTTTGGAAAGACATGTAACATTCATAGCCCCCCCTAAATGTATGCAATCATGTGAATATGGAGTATAGATGCGAATGAGTGCATAAGCATGTCAGAGCAAGCAATGAGTTACATGTATCTTGTTGTATGCATCAGAGAAAATGGATATAGAAAATGTACCTACATGTTCATGACTCCTTCTTGCAAAGAATATGCACATCAGCAAGAGATCATCATGCACATGAGTGTGATGCATATACTTACCTTGTGGTCTTGAACTAGCTTTGGAAGAGATGCACCTGAGTAAACAAGGTTAGATAACACAGAAACATCTACTAAGAAGAGCAAGAACAACACACCACAAGAGTACCAAGATTGGAATGACATGTAATGATTAAGTACTAGGTACTCTATTGAAGTAGACATGTCCCCAGAAATATATGCAATGAATTCGAAGATTTCCTTCCCTTAGATGTCTTTCTCCCCCTGAATCTTATATTTGATAATGGGAGAAGGTAGGGAAAAGAAAATCAGAGCAAGACAAATAATCATAACTAATACTGACATGTCTTTCCCCTCTAGAAGACATGTGACTTCTCTCCTCTTTTAATACCAAGTATCATCCCTTTGCGTGATAATCTTTGATGTGCCATCTCTCCCCCTTTGACATCAATTTCCAAGAAGGGATCTTCTGGAGCATGAGTCAAATAGGTTTGGTCCTTGAGTCACAATAAAAAGCAACCTATAGAATGTGATGCTGATAGAGGATAAGAATCATTGAGTGGAGCTGTAACAAATATGCAGATGCAAATGACAAAGTGTCTCCTTATTAGTGAAATCGGTAGCACCGAGTTGTTTTCCTTCGGTGGCACCGAGATGGTTCGGTTTGACCGAAAGAGGCAAATCGGTGTGTCCGAGTTCAACATAGAGAGAACAATTGTCATCTCAGCTCACTAGGCAAAGAGGATCTCACAAAGATTTGCAAGGAATTAACTGAAATATTTGCAATGAATTGTATGCATAAAATAACAAAGAAAAGAAATCAAGATGAAGTTTTTTTTGAAAGGGGAAACAAGTATGCATGACACAAATGCAAGAGCACAAAGAAACACTAGAGAACTTCATCTAGAATCGGTCGGCGACAAAGTCACTATGTTAGAGTATATTGCCTTAGGAGTCAAGTGAAGACACTTGATCATAGGTCATACTCATCGTTTAAGCTCAAAATGGTGTTGCCATTTTTTGTTTAAGCATTTTGATGTATTCACATCTTGTTGAGATACTTTGACCCATGACTTGGGGTAAAACTTCTCTAAGATGGAATGACATACCTTGGGTGGTGGTCTTGATCTTGATCATGTAGTTGAACTTGTGTGGGGTGCTCAAGGTTGATGTAGCTCATCAAGAATTTGGAGCACCACTTGTAGTTTTAGTTCATCTACCTACATGGGTTAGATTTGCAAGGAAGAGCACTTGTGTATCCAAAATGACAATCATAAAAAAAAATTGATACCAAAAGAAATTTGATATAGAGAAATTGTCAAATGATATATTGAAAGGATTCATGCTTTCTTTACTTCAACCACCATATTGTAGAGACTTGGTGATGTAGAGATCGCTCAAGAATTGAGTGAGTTGCAATCTCATGGAGTTGGGCTTATCCAAGTACCTACACGGGTTAGATAACATGCAAGGGTACAAGTATATTCAAGACATATGATCATCATCATATGAGAAATATCAAGGATTAGTCAAAAGCTCATGCCTTGCATGTATCCAAATGGAGTTACTACTCCAAGTTTGAGGAATCAATAATGTTCAATTCACCTCTCAACCTACAAAACACTTTCTCATCAAGTGGTTTAGTAAATATATCCGCCAATTGCTTATCGGTGCGAACATGTTTAAGATTGATATCACCCTTAGCAACATGATCTCGAATGAAATGATGACGAACTTCAATATGCTTAGTTCGAGAATGTTGCACGGGGTTGTGAGCAATCTTAATAGCACTTTCATTGTCACAAATCAATGGAACATGTTTCACATAGATCCCATAATCTTTAAGAGTTTGGTTCATCCAAAGAAATTGAGCACAACATGAACCTGCTGGAATGTATTCCGCTTCAGCGGTGGATAAGGATACCGAGTTTTGTTTCTTGGAGGACCAAGATACAAGAGATCTACCAATAAATTGACAGGTACCCGAAGTGGACTTTCTATCAACCTTGTCACCGGCATAGTCCGAGTCGGAGTAGCCAACAAGATCAAAAGAGGACCTCTTAGGATATCAAATGCCAAAATTTGGTGTATGAATTAAGTATCTCACTATCCTTTTCATAGCCTTAAGATGACATTATTTGGGGGGCGCTTGATATCGTGCACACATGCACACACTTAGCATAATATCGAGACGGGAGGCACATAGATATAACAATGAACCAATCATAGAGCGGTAAACCTTTTGGTCAACCGGTTCGCCATCCTTAGTCAAGTCAAGATGTCCACTAGTAGGCATGGGTGTAGTCATACCTTTGCATTCTTGCATGTTGAACTTCTTGAA
Organism: Secale cereale; assembly: GCA_902687465.1. Lineage (NCBI taxonomy): Eukaryota > Viridiplantae > Streptophyta > Magnoliopsida > Poales > Poaceae > Secale > Secale cereale. The sequence goes on along the minus strand of LR738715.1, from coordinate 300,544,176 downwards.
CAAGTCCTTGGTATACTTTGTTTGAGAAACAAATGTACCCTCTTTAGTTTGCTTGATTTGCAAACCAAGAAAGAACTTGAGTTCACTCATCATAGACATCTCAAACTTTTCCGACATTAGCTTTCCAAACTTTTCACTAAAAAGGGGATTAGTAGAACCAAATATAATATCATCAACATAAATTTGGCACACAAATAATTCACCATTAACCCTTTTAGTAAAGAGTGTGGAATCAATTTTCCCAATTTCAAAGCCTTTTTCAATAAGGAACTTGGTCAAGCATTTATACCATGCTCTAGGAGCTTGTTTTAGACCATAAAGAGCTTTATGAAGTTTGTAGACATGATTAGGTTTCCTGGGATTAATAAAGCCGGGAGGTTGTTTAGCATAAACTTCCTCCTCAATTTCACCGTTGAGAAAAACACTTTTAATGTCCATTTGGTATAAAGTGATATCATGGTGATTGGCATAAGCAAGTAAGATGCGTATGGACTCAAGTCTAGCAATGGGGGCATATGACTCATCGTAATCCATACCTTCGACTTGAGTGTAGCCTTAGGTGACGAGACGGGCCTTGTTGTGTACAACTTGTCCATCTTCATCTTGCTTATTGCGAAACACCCATTTTGTACCGATGTTGTTTTGGTTCTTGTCGGACTTCTCAACCAATATCCAAACTTGGTTTCTCTCGAAGTTATGTAGTTCCTCATGCATAGCATTCACCCAATCTGGATCACCAAGAGCATCTTCAACCTTCATAGGTTCAAGGTTAGATATGAAAGAGTAGTGTTCACAAAAGTTAGCTAAACGAGATTTAGAGCAAGTGATTCTCCCGGTTTGGATATCATCGTAGATTTGCTCTACGAGATGATCTCTTGCAATTCTTGAACTAACTCATTAAAGCTTTTGCTTGGGTCGAGGTGGAACATCCTCTTCATCATCTTGTTCTTTTTCATGGCCTTCTTCGTTGTTGGTGTTGTCGTTCTCTCGTGGGGTTGGAGAAGGAGGCCGATGAGGTTCATCTTGAAGCACTTCCTCGTTTCCTTCATCGTGGTGTGTCCCGCTTGTGGATGCCTCCAAGTCAACTTGTGGTTCACCTTATCGTGAAGATGAGGCTTCCACTAGAATGGATAAAGTATTCTCCTTTACTTCCGTTGGGCGAATCTTGCCAATAGACAAGTCTTGTATTGCCTCCAAAGGGGCTTTGTCTCTTACATCAATTGGCAATTGCTCTACTTGCGAGCCGTTAGATTCATGAAACTTCACATCTACCGTCTCTTCAACCTTTCGGCTGAAATTGTTGTAGACACGGTAAGTGTGGGAATTTGAGCCATAACCGAGTAGAAAACCTTGATGAGATTTAGGGGCAAATTTTGAATGACGATGCTTATCAAGAATATAACACTTTGAGCCAAATACTCGAAAGTATCCAACTTGGGGTTTGTTACCGATGAGAAGCTCGTATGCCGTCTTGCCGAGAAGTTTGTGAAGATATAGATGATTTGTAGCATGGCAAGCTGTCTGAACCGCTTCTGCCCAAAAGTGTCTTGGCGTCTTGTACTCATCAAGCATCATTCTCGCCATTTTGATGAGTGTCCGGTTCTTCCTCTCAACAACTTCATTTTGTTGAGGTGTGTACATAGCCGAGAACTCATGTGAAATCCCTTCTTCGTCAAGAAAGGTATCCACATTTGCGTTCTTGAACTCCGTTCCGTTGTAGATGCGAACCTTCTTGATCTTCACTTCAAATTGATTTTGGGCCTTCCTAGCAAAGTTTTTTAAGATCTTTTGGACCTGCGATTTATCATCAAGAAAGAACACCCACGTAAATCTTGAAAAATCATTAACAATGACCAATCCAAAAGAGTTACCACCGAGGCTCTTGTAAGCATTGGGACCAAAAAGATCGATATGAAGTAGTTCAAGTGAACTTCTCGTGGTCATGATGTTCTTCACGGGATGACTTCCTCCAACTTGTTTTTCTGCTTGACAAGCACTACAAAGTCTATCCTTGTCAAATATAACATCTTTAACTCCAAGGATATGATCACCTTTAATAAGCTTATCAAGATTTCTCATGCCGACATGACCTAACCTTCTATGCCACAACCAACCTTTAGAAGATTTAGCAATAAAACAAGTGCGAGGTTGGGCTTTCTTAGTGAAGTCAACAATGTATATGTCACCTCTACGAATGCCGGTAAAGACCATATTATGATTATCTCTATGAAGGACTTGGCAATCAACATGAGTGAATAGCACATTTAAACCAAAATCAGCTAATCTAGACATGGAGAGAAGATTATATCCGAGAGATTCTACAAGCATGATATTCTTGATTGAGCTATCGTTGGATATGGCCACCTTATCGAGGCCAACAACTTTACCCTTAGAGTTGTCACCAAAGGTAACATACTTTCATGGACCATCATTTCTAGGAAGCTCATCAAACATGTCCTGATCTCCGGTCATATGATCCATGCATCCACAATCAAGCACCCATTCCTTTCCTCCGGCTGCGTAACCACGAAGATTTGCCATATGACCAAAATGTCTCATTTGTTCATCAAGGTCAAGGTCACTATGATTGTCCTCATCATAATGACCATGTTCAACATTGTCTCGTGATTGATCAACACCTAGAGAGAGTGATTCATTAGTTGTGTGATCATGACAATGTTCATCTTTATGAATTCTAATGACCCCCGAGACAATATTACTAATGGTTCCTACATCTCCTTTGGCACGCATAAGGTCACAAAGCTCAAATAAACATTCACCAAATTTGGGATCACTAGAGTTCATCTTACTTAAAGCAATGGACTTTTGAAGAATCACATCTAGATTTTTCAAAGAGTAGCCCGGAAATCGTTCCTCAAGGAATCTCCATATAGTATAAGCACATTCAAAAGTTAGCAAACACACAAGCAAGTTTCTAGGCAATCCTCTAGTGATAAGACCAATAGTTCTCAGATTTTGAATCATTTCAAGTTTCTCATTGAGAGTAGGATTCGAAGCATCAATGGGGGGCATACAAGGACTATCAATATACATGTTTAAATGATATTCATTGAAGATCTCAAGCATTTCATGTTTCCATTCCTTATAAAATTCTCCATCAAGCATAGGTACTCTACGTCTAATACTCCCGATCGTAGACTCATCCATCTTCCTCCAATGGTGATAAACCAAAGAAATGGATTCCAAAGCTCTGATGACAATTGAGAGGATCGAAGAAGAGGTGTCTAGAGGGG
>LR738715.1:300459249-300540882 GCA_902687465.1 Secale cereale | reverse complement strand
GGTGATTAGACACTCAACAAGAAAAGTAGCAGTTTTTAAGTTCCTTGAGTTGAGGTAGAGTTTTTATCACAATTTCAAACATTCACAATACATTTCAAGCAAGTATGCCAAGAGTATATGAGCAACGGAAAGTAAAGCATGCAACTTGGAAGAAAGTAAAGGGATGGGATTGGAGTGTGCAAATGCAATTGGATACATGGATGTTTTTGTCGTGGTTCCGATAGGTGGTGCTATCGTACATCCACGTTGATGGAGACTTCAACCCATCAAGGGTAACGCCTGCGCGAGTCCACGGAGGGCTCCACCCACGAAGGCTCCACGAAGAAGCAACCTTGTCTATCCCACCATGGCCATCGCCCATGAAGGACTTGCCTTCACGAAGTAGGCGATCTCCTTGCCCTTACAAACTCCTTGGTTCAACTCCACAATCTTGTTAGAGGTTCCTAAGTGACACCTAACCAATCTAGGAGACACCACTCTCCAAAAGGTAATAGACAGTGTGTTGATGACGAATGATACATCTCCTACGTATCTACTTTTCCAAACCCTTTTGCCCTTGTTTTGGACTCTAACTTGCATGATTTGAATGGAACTAACCCGGACTGGCGCTGTTTTCAGCAGAACTGCCATGGTGTTGCTTTTGTGCAGAATAAAAAGTTCTCAAAATCGCCTGAAAATCAATGGAGAATTATTTCAGAAAATATAAAAAATATCTGCAAGAAGATACTCACTTGGGGGCCCACGACCTGTCCTCGAGGGTGGGGGGCGCGCCCCCTGCCTCGAGGGCCCCCCGATGCTCCACCGACGTACCCCCAGGTCCTATATCTTCCGTTTCAGGGAGAGAAAAATTAGAGAGAGAAGGAATTATCGCGTTTCACGAGACGGAGCCGCCGCCAAGCCCTAATCTCTCTCGGGAGGGCTGATCTCGAGTCCGTTCGGGGCTCCGGAGAGTGGAGTTCATCGCCATCGTCATCCTCAAGCTTCCTCCATCACCAATTCCATGATGCTCACCGCCGTGTGTGAGTAATTCCATCGTAGGCTTGCTGGACGGTGATGGGTTGGATGGGATCTATCATGTAATCGAGTTAGTTTTGTTAGGGTTTGATCCCTAGTATCCACTATGTTCTGAGATTGATGTTGCTATGACTTTGCTATGCTTAATTCTGGTCACTAGGGCCCGAGTACCATGATTTCAGATCTGAACCTATTATGTTTTCATGAATATATGTGTGTTCTTGATCCTATCTTGCAAGTCTATAGTCACCTACTATGTGTTATGGTCCGGCAACCCCGAAGTGAAAATAATCGGGACCACTCCTGGTGATGACCATAGTTTGAGGAGTTCATCTATTCACTATGTGTTAATGCTTTGGTCCGGTACTCTATTAAAAGGAGGCCTTAATATCCCTTAGTTTCCAATAGGACCCCGCTACCACGGGAGGGTAGGACAAAAGATGTCATGCAAGTTCTTTTCCATAAGCACGTATGACTATATTCGGAATACATGCCTACATTGCATTGATGAACTGGAGCTAGTTCTGTGTCACCCTAGGTTATAACTTCTACATGATGAATTGCATCCGACGTAATTTCCCATCACCGATCCAATGCCTACGAGATTTACCTATATTGCTAGTTGCTTATTTACTTTTCCGTTGCTTATATCACAAAACTACAAAAATACTATCGTTACTTTTATTGCTGCTACCGCCACTATCATATTACTTTGCTACTAAACTATGTTGCTGCAGATACTAAGTTTCCAGGTGTGGTTGAATTGACAACTCAGCTGCAAATACTTAAGAGTATTCTTTGGCTCCCCTTGTGTCGAATCAACAAATTTGGGTTTAATACTTTACCCTCGAAAACCGTTGCGATCCCCTACACTTGTGGGTCATCAAGACTATTTTCTTGCGCCGTTGCCGGGGAGCATATCTCTATTCTTTAAATCACTCGGGATTTATATCTGTTTATCACTATGAAGAATTTGAAGGGCTAAAAAACCAATATCTTACCCTCAACTACGAGGGGAGGTAAGGCACTGCCATCTAGCTCTGCACTTGATTCTCCTTCTGTTATGAGTAAAACTTGCGACACATACTCTTGCTATTGAATCTGATATGTCGTATGTTCTTGATGATGCTACTTCTGCTATGTATGATGAAACTACCTCTATGCCTGATACTGTGCCACTAGGTGAATTTCTAGATGAACAAATTGCTAAGGTTAGGGAGAGTGCAAATGTTGATGACATTTATGAAAGTGATGATGAAACTACTCCCAATAGATATGAATAGCTTGTTGTGCCTGAGGGTTATGTTATGGATGAAGAAACGGCTAGAGACTTTCTTGCTTGCAATGATAGATATTATCTTAAGAAGTTATTAGCTAAGTTGAAAGAAAAGTCCTTGAATGCAAGAATGAAACATGACCCTGCTTTTGCTACTTCACTTATATGTGTTACTGATAAGGATTATGAATTCTCTGTTGATCCTGAATTAATTACTTTGGTTGAATCTGATCCTTTCCATGGCTATGAGTCTGAAATTGTTGTGGCACATCTTACCAAGCTGAATGATATAGCCACCCTGTTTACCAATGATGAAAAGATTCGTTAGTACTATATCATTAAGCTATTTCCGTTCTCGTTAAAGGGTGATGCTAAGACTTGGTTTAATTCTCTTGATCCTAGTTGTGTGCGTAGTCCCCGGGATATGATGTATTACTTCTCTGCTAAATATTTTCCCGCTCATAAGAAACAAGCTGCCTTACGGGAAATATATAACTTTTCTCAAACTGAAGAAGAGAGTCTCCCACAAGCTTGGGGGAGGCTTATCTAGTTACTTAATGCTTTGCCTGATCATCCTCTTGAGATGCATGATATACTTGATGTCTTTTATAATGGACTAACCGATGCTTCTAGAGACCATCTGGATAGTTGTGCTGGTTGTGTTTTCAGGGAAAGAATTGTGGAATAAGCTGAATTACAATTGAATAATATGCTGGCCAATGAAAATAATTGTACACTTCTTGAACCAGCCCCTAAGCCAACTCCGAAGAAAAGAGGTGTTCTATTTCTCAGTCCTGAAGATATGCAAGAGGCAAAGAAATCTATGAAAGAAAAAGGTATTAAAGCTGAAGATGTTAAGAATTTACAGCCTATTGAAGAAATACATGGTCTTGATAACCCGACACAGGTAGTAAAGGTAAATTCTCTTTATAGATTTGATGAAGGTGATATTCCTCGTTATAAGTCTGCTAGCCAATGCTTAGATGAGTTTGACAATTTTATTATGAAACAAGAAAACTTCACTGCCTATGTTGGTAGACAACTACAACACAATGCTTATATGATTGAATGCTTGAGTGATTATCTGTCTAGTGCTAAAAGTGAACTGAAACTTATTAGTAAACATGCTTCCGTGGTCACCACTCAAGTATAACAAGTACTTAAGGCTCGGAATGATTTTCTCAATGAATTAAATAGTAAGAATAATGACTATGTTGTTAGAGTTGCAACTAGAGGTGGTAAAATGACTCAGGAACCTCTGTATCCTGAAGGCCACCCTAAGAGAATTGAGCAAGATTCTCAGAGAGCTAATATAGATGCACCTAGTTCTTTTAAGAATAAGAAAAAGAAAAATGATAGAACCTTGCATGCTTCTAGTGAAACTGCAGCTCACCCACCTGAGAATCCCAATGATATATCTGTTTCTGATGCTGAGACACAATCTGGTAATGAACATGAACCTAGTGATAATATTAATGATGATGTTCTTGTCGATGCTCAACCTAGCAATGATAATGATGTAGAGATTGAACCTGCTGTTGATCTTGATAACCCAGAATCAAAGAATCAACGTTATGATAAGAGAGACTTTGTTGCTAGGAAGCACGGTAGGGAAAGAGAACCATGGGTTCAGAAACCCATGCCTTTTCCTCTGAAACCATCGAAGAAAAAGGATGATGAAGATTTTGAGCGCTTCGCTGAAATGATTAGACCTATCTTTTTGCGTATGCGTTTGACTGATGCGCTTAAAACAAATCCTTATGCCAAGTATATGAAAGATATTATTACCAACAAAAGAAAGATACCTGAAGTAGAAATATCCACCATGCTTGCTAATTACACTTTTGAGGGTGGAATGCCTAAGAAGTTAGGAGATCCAGGAGTAACTACTATACCTTGCTCCATTAAGAGAAACTATGTTAAAACTGCTTTGTGTGATCTTGGAGCCGGTGCTAGTGTTATGCCTCTCTCTTTATACCGTAGACTTGACTTGAGTAAGTTGACACCTACTGAAATATCCTTGCAAATGGCTGATAAATCAACTGCTATACCTGTCGGTATTTGTGAAGATGTGCCTGTTGTAGTTGCAAATGTTACTATTCTAATGGACTTTGTTATACTTGATATTCCCGAGGATGATAGTATGTCTATTATTCTTGGAAGACCTTTTTGAATACTGCAGGGGCTGTTATTGATTGCAACAAAGGCAATGTCACTTTTCATGTCAATGGTAATGAGCATACGGTACACTTTTCGAGGAAACAACCTCAGATCTATAGTATCAATTATATTGGAAAAACTTCGACTATTACTATTGGAGGTTTTGATATTCCTATTCCTACTATCAAGAAGGCATATGACATTCTTATTGTCGGGGACATACATATCCCCATTGAGGTAATATAGTGTTATTCGAAAATTCCCCGGTTTCATGTTACTCGGAAAGAGTTTATTAACAAGACCTGATCAACCTTGTTAATGGATTCCTTTTGATGAACATGGGATAGGTGAATCAAGATAGCACAAACCTTATGTACCTTCCTTTTACTTTCTGTTAATTATGTTAAATAAAACAAAAATAGCATTATCTGCCTGTTTCCAGACTTATCCGTGCAATAAAAAAATATCTCGAAAATAAAAGTTCTCCAAATGCCATGAAAATGAAATATGATTTTTTCTAGAATATTTGAGGAAATATGGCACTGAACACACAGCAAGGGGAGCCAACACGTGGCCACGAGGGCACAGGGCGTGCCCCTTGCCTCGAGGGCCCCACATGGCCCCCTCCACTTATCCTTTCACCCACACTCTTCTTCTTCCTCTGTCGGGGATATACCCCGCGGCGTAACTCGACCAGAAGTATAACCCGGCCGGACTAGGCGGTTTACTTAAGACGGTTTACACTTGATGATTCACTGGCGATCCGTCCAAACCAGATGGTTTACAAGCAACCTGCCTAAATAATACCACTCACTGGTAACCCGGTTGACGGATCACGGATGACAAGGCCCAAGGCCCAGAAGGCCGGTTCATGTTATGGTGGGTTGGTTTATGAAGAAAGCACAAGGAATATTCTCTTACAAAGGAAGCAAGACTAGGACTCCTTGTCATAAAGCAATCCTAATCCTACTAGGACTAGTCATGTAACCCGCCCCTTTAACATATATAAGGAGGGGCAGGGCTCCCCAAAGAGGGAGAAGCTACAAGCAGACAAGTTCTCTCAAGTTTCTAGGGCTAGACAAAAAGAGCCGGTTTACCGGCGACACCATGAGGGTCATAATGAGATCTAGCCTCAAACAGCACGTAGGGCTATTACCGGATGATGTTTCCCGGGACCCGAAGCTGTCTAAATCTTTGTCTTGCGTTGCGTCTCTCGATTCCGATCAACCCCTCTCAAGCTACTACATAGATGCGCGGCCTCACAACTAAGTCCTTACCCTAGGACATCTGCCGTGCTAATTCTACGACAGTTGGCGCCCACCGTGGGGCTTGCGCACGGTGGTGTTTTGTTCTTGAAGGGATTTCTTTAGGGATCAAGAAGTTCATGACGTGCCAGATGGAAAAGAGTCGGCGCAGAAGATAACATCGTCGATAAAACATGTGCCGGCGCATGCGATCAGATGATCCGTCGAAACCGAAGACATCAATATCCGCTACAACCGATGTGCAAGTAGACACAATCTATTTTAGCAAATCATCAATACCCGGTCGGATTCCTTTGATTAGACTGATCATTGTTTCTGCTGCGATTAAGAAGCACCAGCAATATCACGAGGTAACAAGGACCCTGAGAAGATGCAGTGACTCGCCTAGTCCGACTCCTCCCCAGATCGCGTGAGCGTAGAATCGCCTCGATTTCAAGCCGCCACACCTCGAGCGGGCCTACCTCTGCCTCGCCGGGTCGACTCCCTGGACCCCGTACCTCGTTTTTGCCACCGCAACCACGGACTCGCCACCTCCGTGGCTAAACTTACCTTCTCCCTCGAATCCGCCTTGGAGCCGTGAGTCACCGCATCCACTCCAAGTCGCCCAAGGACTCTGCTTCCGACTTGGACTATAAAGTCGCCGTAGCTGTCACATCGCCGGAATCGCCGCTTCGCTCCGCTCCGGGCCGCCACTCCAGCTGCGCGCTCACCCTCACAGTCGTCGCTGTCGCGAACTTGCAAGGAGTGCGCCTGGGCCTTGCTTCTTTGCCATTTCCATCGGCTGCTACTGAACCGGCGTACAAGCCTTGCCCCTCCTGGAAGAAGAGGTAGAACCCGCCTCGCTTGCCTATGCTTCTACCGCAGAATCGTCCGGATCCGTTTCCGCCGCGAACTGCCACTTCCGCGGGCTCGACAAAGCCGCTCCCGCCTCTACGACCAAGGGCCTTATCTTCAAGCAGGAGCCGCCAAGATGCCGCGAGATGCCCTCACCGGCCTCGCCAGGTTTGCCTCACACCTGCCTCAAACCGGCGCTACTCACTTCATCGGAATCTTCATTCACGTCGCGGCCACGCCTCCGAGCCAACCAACTCCACCTCACGTCGTGTCCGTCGTGGCCGCTCTGAGCTGGCCCGGCTGAACGGCTTACCGCCGTCTCCGCTTTCGCCGTGGTGAGCCACTGCCGCGCGCTGTAAGCTGCCGCCGGAGGGCCACCGTCTACTTTCGGGTCGACTCACTTCCGCCTCAGGCCGCGTCGTGCCTCACCGGTCTTCTCTCTGCCACGGGCTGCTGTGCCTTGGCCTTACTCGCCCTGTTAATGGCCGCCGTCGCCGCCTCAAGTCGTGGCCTCCGCCCGGTGCACCCAAAGCCGCCTCGCTCTGCATCACCAAAAACCGCCGTGTCATTTATGCCGGGTCACTTTCGCCGGTATGGCCCTGAGCCTCCGCCACCAACCGTTCTACGGCTCTGGCCAGCCTCATCTCCGACCGCCCATGGCCTCCAAGCCGGCCTACCGGATCACCAAGCGCCCGTTTGCGCGGCTCTCCTCACCTCGCCTTGCCGGTTCATTTTCGCTGTCAGGCCCCGAGCCGGTTTACTGGCCTCCGCCTTGATGTCTGTCGCAAAATCGCCACAGAGAGCCAGTGGATGTCTGACCCGTTTTAGCTCATAACTGCTGGTGATACTGTTCGCGTGAAAGTTGAAGCCAAATTCAGCTACCAAGAGTGCTAGTTGAAAGCACTGCTGCTACCACTTGCATGGTTTAAAAGGAAAAGGGGACAAAAACAAAAGAAGGTCACGGGTGCAATGCTACGTCACGTCAATGAAGCTCAACGTGTATATATTATTCAGAATCAGCATCCACAGTTATCTGACAAAATATATCAGGTGATATCTATCCTATTTTTAATACATATTAATTCATTTGAGCAAAAATACCTCGCCCTGCTGTATTTTATACGCAGGAAAATTATTCATTACAAAACGGTATTATACCGTGGATATGGAGGCACGCCAACATCATTCTGCACAAGTGGTCGTTATTACTCAACGGACTCCCGCTTACAGTACTGTGGCCGTCTCTTGCGACCGCGCCGGTTTACAATGCCGTGATCGTCCTTCACAACCGCGTCGGTTTACAACACGGAGGACAACTTGTTCATCTCCGCCGAATTACAATACCGCGGCCGATTCATGTGTTTGAGCCGCCTTTGATACTGCAGTCGTTTGCGGTCCGCTCTACGGTCCGGTCTATTCAACATACCGGGTTGATTAATAGACTCCGATGAGGATCATGAGGTCCAAATACATCAGGCGATATCCATTTAAGTTTACTTCTCTTGATATATATATCATGCCCATCAAGAAAACAAGATGCTTTGATCTGTCTATTTTGCTATGCAGGACAATTCTATAAGGGACCAAACAGGGCTTGCCATACAAGCGCAACTCTCTTATAGGTACCCTGCCTCCACGGTAACTAGGGGGCTACGGATCTCATTCGAATCCTAGCTTAACCCCTTTTGGTCCGGTTTATATGATCGTATTCGAATCATTGCTCCTTGGATCGCATTCGAATCAATTGATTGGCAAAATAAATAATTGCTCCTTGGATCGTATTCGAATCCATTGATTGGCAAAATAAATCATTGCTCCTTGGTTCGCATTCGAATCCATTGATTGGCAAAATAAATCATTGCTCCTTGGATCGCATCCATTGATTGGCAAAATAAATCATTGCTCCTTGGATCGCATCCATTGATTGGCAAAATAAATCATTGCTCCTTGGATTGTATTCGAATCCATTGATTGGCAAAATAAATCATTGCTCCTTGGATCACATCCATTGATTGGCAAATAAATCATAGCTCCTTGGATCGCATTCGAATCCATAGATTGTCAAAATGAATCATAGCCCCTTGGATCGCATTCGAATCCATTGATTGGCAAAATTTCCGGTTTACTGATCGCATTCGAATCAGAAGCCTCGATTTGGAGCCTGGTAGCTCACAAAAAGCCTCGACTACATGGTCTTATTTACCAACAATGCTTTGTTTTTTGCGAATTTTTGAAAGTTTTCTGTGGTTAACCAAGTTTTTTGATCCGGAATTGGGCAACTTCAAAGTTGACCACATATCTACGAAGTTAAAAGTCTGGGTCATGAATACCAGCATGAGTTTAAAGTCTGGGTCATAAACACCAGCATGATTTAAACCGGTGTCTATCATAACCCGGAACAGTCATCAGGCAAACGCCAAGAGAGCCAAGAGCCTCATTAGAATCATTCATGCAGACACAGATAATGACCGGTGTTTATTAAACCGGCCTCGCTTTGACTATAAGTCGCCAGTATGAGATAAAATAATGACCGATGCTTATTAAACCGGCCTGGCTTTAACTATAAGTCACCAGTATGAGATAAAATAATGACCGGTGTTTATTAACCCGGCCTGGTTGTGATTAAATATCATTGGAACCAGTCTTCAAACCGGATTATATTCTTCAAATATTATGATTGAGGTTTTCAAAGTCGCTTTAAGCACAATGGATATTATTTCATCGATGCAAGTGATTTATTTTACAAAGAATAGTCCCGAGTCGCTGCAGGCTTACAACCCGACACTTGGGGACTACATTATTCAAGTTAAGAGTACATCACATATGCAAGTCTCATGTCGCTGCAAGCATGCACCATGACACTTGGGGGCTAATGCAAAGTCATTTTTACTGGCCTTATTGAAGACCCGGCTCATCATATTATAATGAGCCGGCCCTTGGAGGCTAACAATCGCTCCTGTCAACAATTCAAGGTACACAAGTATTAATCCATTATATTGAAGGGTACACTACTCAGTTGGTAAAGCACAAAGCTCTTAACCTTGTGGACGTGGGTTCAAACCCCACGATGGAAGTTACATTATATAATGTTATTTTCAATGATTATATCTACAAAGTCCCTGATCATTATTGCATAATGACCCGGCACTTGGGGGCTACATAATATGGAATATTCAGTTTCATAGTGACTGGGATGAACAATCTGGATTTCTTCAAGATTGCAATTTTTATATTGAAACAAGTCTTAAGCTATCACTATGTTCTCCTCTTAAGACTTGGGGGCTACAGGTAATATGGATATAAAGGAGGAACATTTTCTAATTCTCAGTTTTGGGTAAAGTCTGGAAGATTAATTGTGTAACCCGGCGTTGGCAACAATCATAACCCGGCATCCATAAACAGTCATGACCCGGGATCATCAGTTTTTATAACCCGGCAATTTTGGCAATCATACACCGGCAAGTTCTACATCTTCAAGATGGCTGGATATCAATTGAATATTTAAAGACCAATATTTTTATCTAGTCAGAGCATTGAAGGCCGAGTCAAATGGATTCTTGATTTACAATATTTTTTATGCAAGCAAGTTGATTATGAAGCTGGTCTGTTGACCCGGATTTTCTAGAAGAAGGAAAGGACAAGGACTTAAGGATGGTTAGGTGCCGGTTTACAAGAATTCTTAACCCGGAGCACAACCTATCAAATTTGTTCTTGTGTTGCAGCATAAGTTTACCATGGATAAATCCAAGCTAAACTGGGGGCTAATGTCGGGGATATACCCCGCGGCGTAACCCGGCCGGAAGTATAACCCGGCCGGACTTGGCGGTTTACTTAAGACGGTTTACACTTGATGATTCACTGGCGATCCATCCAAACCAGATGGTTTACAAGCAACCTACCTAAATAATACCACTCACTGGTAACCCGGTTGGCGGATCACAGATGACAAGGCCCAAGGCCCAGAAGGCCGGTTCATGTTATGGTGGGCCAGTTTATGTAGAAAGCACAAGGAATATTCTCTTACAAAGGAAGCAAGACTAGGACTCCTTGTCATAAAGAAATCCTAATCCTACTAGGACTAGTCATGTAACCCGCCCCTTCAACATATATAAGGAGGGGCAGGGCTCCCCAAAGAGGGAGAAGCTACAAGCAGACAAGTTCTCACAAGTTTCTAGGGCTAGACACAAAGAGCCGGTTTACCGGCGACACCATGAGGGTCATAATGACATCTAGCCTCAAACAGCACGTAGGGCTATTACCGGATGATGTTTCCTGGGGCCCGAAGCTGTCTAAATCTTTGTCTTGCGTTGCGTCTCTCGATTCCGCTCAACCCCTCTCAAGCTACTACATAGATGCGCGGCCTCACGACTAAGTCCTTACCCTAGGACATCTGTCGTGCTAATTCCACGACATCCTCCCGAAAAAATCCTCAACCAGCTCAAACCCAAGTTCTAGCTCATTTTGCTGCCATTTTCGATGTCCTTGCTCAAAGCACCATTCACCAAACTGTTTGGGGAGATTGTTCCTTGGATGTGACTCCTCCATTGGTCCAATTAGTTTTTGTTCTAGTGCTTTATTTGTTGCAAATTTATGCTGCTGTGGTGACCTTGTTCTTGAGCTTGCATGTCAAATTTTCTTGGTCCCAAGTAGTTCTAATGCATGATATAGCCTCTAGGCACTAGTAGGAGTTGTTGCTATCAATCTTGTTGAGTTTGGTTAACTTTTATTTTGAAGTTACTAAAAATTGCAGAATTTTTTCGGAAAAAGAAAATCTTAAAAAGATTATTGAGGGGCTCCTCCAGCAAGAGCTCAGAGGAGAAGAAGAAAGAGGAAAATAAGAAGCCTAAGTATCATCTTCCTCGCATGGCGGAAGTTCGACCGTGCGAATGGCCTTGTAATAATTTCATGATGTCCGCCGGTATTTACAAAGACTTTTATTGGTTGGCGAATAATGCAGGGCTCACCGACTTCCTCAACGACCAAAAAGAATAGTATCTCTTACTCACCAATATTTTCACGCAAAGTATTCATTTTCATTCTAGGAAAACATCACCTACGGTGGAGTTTCGCTTATATGATGTGAGTAAGGAGATATCACTTTTAGATTTTTGTGAAATATGCAAAGTACCCTTTGGAGGTAGACTTGATGAACACGTCATGAAGATGTCAAATGGTTTATCGATATGGTAGCTTTAGGTGAAACTAGACAGGTTTCCGGGGCAAGAATCACTAGTATACACTTCCCTGTTCTGCGCTACTTTGCTTTATTTGCTAGTAGGTGTTTAATTGGTCGCGGGAATAGTGGGAATCTCAGTGCCCCTGATATTATCATTTTACGCCATGCTTTGTTTCATGACACAACTTTTAGCTTGGGCGCCGTCGTTGCCGAACGATTGAGTCTGAACCGCTCAAAGGGGCCCGTCTTTGGAGGCATCTTTGCTTCTCGCCTTGCTGAATACTTTAATATACCTATTAGGCATCATGAGAAGGAAGAAAAATTGCTTGCCCCTATTTATCTAGACTACAAGAGCATTGTAGCTCATGAGTTTATTGTTAAAGACAAGAATATGCAGCTCAATTATAAATTGAGGTTTGATGAAATATACTGTGAAATTGTTACCTTGCCTGCACCTTCATTGTTTGATCTATCTACATGCATATTCCTCATCACCTCAAATGCCTTCTACAAGTACCAAGGTCAGGCACAAGCTTCAGAGCCTGAGTCAGAACCACCACTTGATCCTTCCCGACAATCTGTTTATGGGTGGGAGCTGGACGAGCTCGCCAACCAGTGGCACCCAAAGGACACATCTCAGTACACTAGAGGGAGTGGCTTCGATCCGTGGCCATAGACCAACTTAGGCTAAAAGCCTAAGCTTGGGGGAGTACGTGTTTCTCACCGACTTACATTCATGTTCACACTTGTTCTAGTTGTCGGTGCTCACGCTCTTTCACTGTACCATCCATGCTTAGGTTCAATTTCTTTTTCTTAGTCTTTTTCTTGTGTGCTAGAAAAACCCAGAAAAACAAAAAATATATTAGTTGTAGCTTCTAGCTACTTTACTTTCTTTGCTTGTAGTAGTAACCAAAAAATGAAAACCCAAAAAGATTTCCCGTTCTCCATTTTGCTTGTTGGGAGCTTTCCCGTGTAAATAGTTTCTTTTCTTTTCTTTTCTTTAGGGGTTAAGAGTAGAAGACCATGATTGAAAATGCTTAGTGGCTATCATATGCTTTGTTGTTGATTTAATCTTGAGCCATATTACCTTGTCTTCTCTCTTGTATTAAATGCCTGCAGATTCCAGCTTAGTCCAATGCACGTGCACTATTATTATTTTCCACACTGTTCGGTCGTGTAAGTGAAAGGCAATAAGGATGATATATGATGAACTAATTGAGATAAGAAAAGCTGGTATGAACTCGACCTCTCTTGTTTTTGTAAATATGATTGCTTATCGTTCTTGTTTCAGCTTGTTATGAATGAAACATGTTTGCAATGACTATTAGAGATCATAGCTGCTTATGCCATGCTTAATTAGCTGAGAGTTTATAATGGTCTATCTTGCGTGCCAACATGATATTAAAATGGTTGTGATGTGGTATGATGGGTGGTATCCTCCTCTGAACGATTTAAGTGACTTCACTTGGCACATGTTCACACATGTAGTTGAAACAAATCAACATAGCCTTCACGATATTTATGTTCATGGTGATTTATATCCTACTCATGCTTGCATTCATTGTTGATTAATTTTAATGCATGTTCATGACCTTTGTTGCTCTTTAGCTGGTCGCTTCCCAGTCTCTTTCTAGCCTTCACATGTACTAAGCGGGAATACTGCTTGTGCATCCACTTCCATAAACCCCAAAGTTGTTCCATATGAGTCCACCATACCTTCCTATATGCGGTATTTACCTGCCGTTCCAAGTAAATTTGTATGTGCCAAACTCTAAACCTTCAAATGAAATTCTGTTTTGTATGCTCAAACAGCTCATTTATCAACTAGGGCTGTCTATATCTTCCATGCTAGGTGGGTTATTCTCACGATGAGTGGACTCCGCTCATCATTCACGAGAAAATGGCTGGTAATCGGGATGCCCAGTCCCATGCTCAAAATCATAATAATTAAACAAAAATCCCCCAGGGCTGTTGCTGGTTTGGACGGTACCCGTTGTTTTGGGCTAGCCGTGGAGTGTGCTTGTTGGTGGTTGGGGGAGTATAAACCTTACCATTCTGTTTGGGAACTGCCTATAATGTGCGTAGCATGGGAGATATCGAGATTCTTGGTTGTTATGTTGACAATGAAAGTATACCGCTCAAAATGTTATTCAATCTCTATTTAAAATCGAGCTCTAGCACCTCTACAAATCCCTGCTTCCCTCTGTGAAGGGCCTATCTATTTACTTTTATGCAGAGTCATCATCCTCTTATCAAAGAGCACCAGTAGGAGAGCACCTCTGTCGTTGCATGTATTACTATTAATTTGCATTGAGTATGATCATGACTGGATCTCTTTTACCATGAATTACAATGTCTAGTCAGTCCTTGATATTTAAAGGTGCTCTACATTTATGTTTTGTGGTCTCAGAAAGGGCTAGCGAGATACCATCCTATTATACCATATCATGATTGTTTTGAGAAGTGTTGTCATCCGAGGTTTATTATTATTGCTCGCTAGTTGATTATGCCATTGATGTGAGTAGTCTTGAGACCTGAAAGTTATTGTGAATGTGGTTAGTTCATGATCTTGTTGAAAACCTGAATGCTAGCTTACATATTTACAACAACAAGAGCAAACAGAGTTTGTCAAAGTCTTCCTTTAACACTTTCAGTTTATCAACTGAATTGCTTGAGGACAAGCAAAGGTTTAAGCTTGGGGGAGTTGAAACGTCTCCAACGTATCTACTTTTCCAAACCCTTTTGCTCTTGTTTTGGACTCTAACTTGCAACGAACCCGGACTGACGCTGTTTTCAGCAGAATTGCCATGGTGTTGTTTTTGTGTAGAATAAAAAGTTCTCAGAACCGCTTGAAAATCAACGGAGAATTATTTCAGAAAATATAAAAAATATCTGCAAGAAGATACTCACCGGGGGCCCACGGCCTGTCCTCGAGGGTGGGGGGCGCGCCCCCCTTCCCAGGGCGTGCCCCCTTGCCTCGAGGGCGCCCCGATGCTCCACCGACGTACCCCTAGGTTCTATATCTTCCGTTTCGGGGAGAAAAAAATCAGAGAGAGAAGGAATTATCGCGTTTCACGAGATAGAGCCGCCGCCAAGCCCTAATCTCTCTCGGGAGAGCTGATCTGGAGTCCGTTCGGGGCTCCGAAGAGTGGAGATCGTCGCCATCGTCATCATCAACCTTCCTCCATCGCCAATTCCATGATGCTCACTGCCGTGTGTGAGTAATTCCATCGTAGGCTTGCTGGACGGTGATGGGTTGGATGGGATCTATCATGTAATCGAGTTAGTTTTGTTAGGGTTTGATCCCTAGTATCCACTATGTTCTGAGATTGATGTTGCTATGACATTGCTATGCTTAATGCTTGTCACTAGGGCCTGAGTGCCATGATTTCAGATCTGAACCTATTATGTTTTCATGAATATATGTGTGTTCTTGATCCTATCTTGCAAGTCTATAGTCACCAACTATGTGTTATGATCCAGCAACCCCGAAGTGACAATAATCGGGACCACTCCTGGTGATGACCATAGTTTGAGTAGTTCATGTATTCACTATGTGTTAATGCTTTGGTCTGGTACTCTATTAAAAGGAGGCCATAATATCCCTTAGTTTCCAATAGGACCCCGCTGCCACGGGAGGGTAGGACAAAATATGTCATGCAAGTTCTTTTCCATAAGCACGTATGACTATATTCGGAATACATGCCTACATTGCATTGATGAACTGGAGCTAGTTCTGTCTCACCCTAGGTTATAACTTCTACATGATGAATTGCGTCTGACATAATTTCCCATCACCGATCCAATGCCAATGAGCTTTACCTATATTGCTAGTTGCTTATTTACTTTTTCGTTGCTTATATCACAAAAACTACAAAAAATACTATCGTTACTTTTATTGCTGCTACCGCCACTATCATATTACTTTGCTACTAAACTATCATGCTGCAGATACTAAGTTTCCAGGTGTGGTTGAATTGACAACTCAGCTGCTAATACTTAAGAGTATTCTTTGGCTCCCCTTGTGTCGAATCAACAAATTTGGGTTTAATACTTTACCCTCGAAAACTGTTGTGATCCCCTACACTTGTGGGTCATCAACGAACTCCTTGCTTAAATGCTTCAAATGATAGTCTCCGCAACACTCAAACAGGTCCTCACATATTTGGATATGGTGGAATAAGAGATTGAGCGGAAAGAAACTTGGGGAAGGCTAGAGAACAAGATTTATGTGGTAGTAGTGGAATATCTTGATCTCAACACTTGAGTAGGTGGTTCTCTCTCAAAAAATAAGTAATGGAAGTGTAGGCTTGTTCTGATGGCTCTCTTTGCGAATGAAGAGTGGGTGGAGGGGTATATATAGCCTCCACACAAAATCTAGCCGTTACACACAAATCATCAAACTCTTTGGGACCGAATCATAAAACTCGGTCGGACCGATTCAATTCAAAATGTGAACGCTAGGCTTTTCGGTGGGACCGATGCGATCAACTCAGTGAGACTGATTTCATTAGGGTTAGGGCATAACGTAATCTCGGTGAGACCGATCACATCAACTCGGTGAGACCGATTTCTGTAATAGGCACACAGAGAGTTGGTCAGGTAAACTCGATGGGACCGATTCGCTCATTTCGGTGAGACCAAAATGTTACGAAAGGGAAACAGAAAGTTTGCATTGTCAACTCAGTGAGACCGATTCTCACATTTCAGTTAGACCGAAATGTTTCAAATAGGAAATGGAGAGTTTACAATCCCATCTCAGTGAGACCGAACTGATTAGGGTTTTGACGGTGCCTGTGTCAACTGAACTCGGTGGTGCCGGATAGATCAAATCGGTGGGGCCAAGTTTGACTATTAGGTTTTGGAGTATATCACAAAGCACTTTGAGAAAGCAAGCCATTAAGCAACACCTCATCCCCTTTTAATAGTATTGACTTTCCTATGGACTCAATGTGATCTTGGATCACTGAAATAGAAAATGTAGAGTCCTGGGCTTTGAGCTTTTGCCAATCTTTTGTCCTTAGCATCTTGAAAGGGGTTCCACATGCTCTTGTCCATGCCACTCCACTATTGAACTTATGTGAAATATACTAGGTAAAAGTATTAGTCCGACAAGAGATATGTTGACATTACTTACCAAAATCACCCAGGGAGCACTTGTGCTTTCATGGACCCTACCGCGGCCACGCCCTCTTGGCCCCTCCCGCAGTCGCGCCCCGCCTCTGCCTGCTGTCTACTTCCGCCGATGTCCGTCACTTCCGCCGCCCACCGGAGCCTGCGCATCTGTCCGCTGTCTCCTGCGCCTGCCACCGCTGCCTCGCGCCCGCCTCCGTCGGAGGTTGCACCGGGACCGCGCCTGGCAGCGCCCCCTGCTGCTTGCCGCCGTCCCCTCGGCCCCCTGCGCCGGCCCGACCCCGCCACTCGTCGGCATGGGCAGTCGCCTCTCCGCGGCCGCCGACGCCTCGTTCCAGTCCCATCCGCCTCACTGTCCTATTCCAACGCGCCCGCGCGGCCGCTGCGTGCCGGCGCTCGCGCCTGGCTTCCCCCCATCGCCCGGGCATGCTACGGCCTCGGGCACGGGCGCCCCCGCTCTGCCCCGTTTCACCCAGCGCCCGTTAGGGCCTTTGGGCCACTGTCCAGTGGGGCACCCACACATTTTTTTCAAAGGAAATAAAAAAGATTAATAATAATTAATTAATTAAATAAATTGGTTCAAGTAAACTAATTATTTAGTTAGTCTAACTAATCAATAATTAGTTAAATGTGAGTATGACTGGGGGCCCCACCCCCTGTTGACCAGTCAAACATTGACTGGTCCACTGGGACCTCTTGGCCCACCTATCAGTCACTGTGTACACTTCATGTACACTATGCTGGGTGCATCTAGTGTTTTAATATTTATTTTCGAATTAATAATAATTTCATAATATAGTTTAAATCTTCAGAAAATCATAGAAAATAATTCGTAACTCGGATGAAAATAATTTATATATGAAAGTTGCTCAAAATTTCGAGACGAATCCGAATGTGTTGTCCGTTCATCTTTCACATGCCCCTAGCACAGCAGACATGCAACATTCCCCCTCCGGTTCGCCTATCCGAAAATGCCTAACACCGGGAATGCTTTCCCGGATGTTCACCCCCTTGTTGGTATCACCTAGTACTATGTTAGGGCACGCCTAGTACTGCTTATTGTCATGTAGTGCATCTGTGTTACCTTTATGTGCTTTGTATTTACTGTTTCTTCCCCCCATCTTCTCTCCGATAGACCCCAAGACTGTTGTTGATGCCACTTTGATCGCCTACGTCGACGACGACCCTCCTTCCGTTTCAACGGAGCTTCCAAGAAAGCCCCCCCCCCCTTTGATCATCCCGATATCGCCCATTCCATTCTCTTTCTTGCTTGCATTAGATTTTGCTACTGTTATTGATTGCTCCTATTATGATGCATAGCCTGCTTTTGTACCTGCTATTGTTACCTACCTGCTTATCCTAAACTTCTTAGTATAGGTTGGTTGGTGACCCACCAGTGACTCCTCTATGACCCAGTTGCCCCAGCTTGTTGACCGATGACTCGATCAATGTGATCCATGACCAGAGACCGACACATCACCTCACCCCCTTAGTTGCACGACTCTGTAGAGGTACTATCAAGTGCTGAGGGTGATACCTCGTAACGCAGTCCTGATGATAACGCTGCAGTGTAGCTACTCGGTTATGGTCATCGAAGGTAATTCCTCCTGCACCACTCCCGATACGACTCTGTCGTGCAGCCCCTCAAGTGTGAACCTCGAGGGTGATTCCTCGTACGTTCATCTTGATGATTACATCGAGTAGAATCCATCGAGGGTGATTCCTCAAGTTTTCCCCCTTGATGTTTAGACACATGGTTACCTTGACTTTACTTGAGACCATTGTTGAAGTAGGTTCGGCCCTCAGGGGTACCCGCGAGTTGATGTGAAAGACGGGCGGGCCCGGAGAGCACCTGGGAGTTGTTACGGTGGCGGCTGGTTGTTTAGCGGTAACACCCAGGAGGGCGTGGTAGCTCTGTACTTGTCCCGACAGCTGTCACTTATTTTTAATAATGCACTAACAGGTTTGGGTCTTTGTTCTGAGTTGGCCTTTGGCCTTTACGCACTAACCGCCACACGAGAATAGTTATCGGCCTTGGCATCGTGGTATCAGCAGAAACTTTGTTAGACGTCTAGTTCGGCATGGCGGCACGGTCGGATCGTGCTGGCCATCCTAGGCGGTGCTGGTATCCACCCTGTGCGCAACGACCCGGAGTGCAACGGGCGATGGTCCATGACCCCGGAGCGCCTAGGATGTAGACCGGCGGGGACCTCTCTATTGAGCCTAGGTAGGGCTGTGACGTGTTGATCTTCTAAGGCCGGGCATTGACCCAGAAAAGTGTGTCCGGCCAGAGATGATTGAGCGTGAGGTTAACGTGGTGCACCCATGCAGGGAAGTTATCTATTTGAATAGCCGCATCCACGGTAACGGACGTTCAGTCTTATATCTTGATCTATTATAACTAGAAATGGATACTTGACACATGTGATGGATATGTTAGCTCCGGGATTGCTTTCTCGCGGGGAGTCGAGGAAGGATCTCTGGGCGATATTGTTACAACATGCTTGTTAATTATAATATGCTATTCTATACCCTCTTCTACTGCTGCAACATGGTGGTTTCCAGAAGATGCTTGAAGATGCTAGTCTTCGATAGGCTAGGCTTTTCCCCTTCTCTTCTGGCATTCTGCAGTTCAGTCCACAGATACAACTTATTCCTTTTACACTGATGCATACTTAGTATAGATCTGATGCTTGCGATTACTTTGGATGAGTACTAATGGTTGCTTTGCTCCCCCTTTCCCCTTCTTTCTTCTTTCTGGTTGTTGCAACCAGATGGCAGACCCCAGGAGCCAAATGCCACCCCAGTCGACTACTACTACTACCCCGACAGAGCCTACTACTACGTGGAGACCGCTGACGACCAGGAGTAGTTAGGAGGTCCCAGGCAGGAGGCCTTGCCTCTTCGATCGTTGATGTTTGTGCTAGCCTTCTTAATGCAAAACTTGTTTAACTTATGTCTGTACTCAGATATTGTTGCTTCCGCTGACTCGTTTGTATTTGAGCCCTCGAGGCCCCTGGCTTGTAATATGAAGCTTGTATTATTTTATTTGTGTCTAGAGTTGTGTTGTGATATCATCCCGTGAGTCCCTGATCTTGGTCATACACATTTGCGTGCATGACTAGTGTACGATCAAATTGGGGCGTCACTGGCGCCGGTGGCTGAACGCCGGCCATCATAGCCTCTCGTCGACGTGCCATGGTGGGGCCACCCCCCAGAGCCACTGACCAGTGGGTCCCCTGCCTCTAGTTGGCTAGTTGACCCAGTCAACTGGTTGACTGGGCAGCCCAGGGCCACTGACACGTGGGCCCCAACCTCTACTTAACTAAGCCACTAATTTAATTATAAAAATTAGCTAAGATGACACCGACACGTGGCCCCTGCTTAACTAATTAATTTAATTAGTTAACTTAACATCTGATAATTAACTAAGTCACTAATTGGTGGGACCCAACTGCCAGGTTTGACTTAAGTCAGCTGGGATGACTGCTGATGTCATCCTGACATCATGTTGACGCAATATTTCTATTTTTGAATTAGTTTAAATAATAACAATATCATAAAATGTTTAAATCTTTGAAAAATCATATAAAATAATGTGTAACTCGGATGAAAATACTTTATACATGAAAGTTGCTCAGAAAAATCCAACGAATTCGAATACGAGGTCCATTCATCTATCGCATGTCTCTAATACTGCAAACACGGAACTTTCCCCTCTAGTTCGACTGTTTGGAAAATGCCGAACGCCGGGAAAACCCCTCCGAATGTTTTCCCTCTCCGTCTGCAACGTGTAGTACTGCGTTAGAACACCCCTAGCTCTGCATATCGTCATGTCATGCTTTGTGGTGCATATGTTTGCATTGTATTTACTGTTTCTTTCCCCTCTTCTCTCCGGTAGACCACAAGACTGATGATGCCGCTGTGATCGACTACGTCACCGACGACCCTTCCTTCTCAACAGAGCTTCCAGGCAAGCCCCCCTCCCCTTTTGATCATCCCAATATCGCCCATTCCATTCTCTCTTGCTTGCATTAGATTTTTCTATGGTAATTGTTTGCTCCTATTCTGATGCATAGCCCGCTTTTGTACATTCTATTGTTACCTACATGCTTATCCTAAATTGCTTAGTATAGGTTGGTTGGTGACCCACCAGTGGCCCCACTTTGTCCCTGTTGTCCCCGCTGGATTACCAGATGACTCGATCAACGTAATTGACATCTAGGCCCTGACACCGCACAACACCCCCTTAGTTGTACGACTCTGCAGAGTTACTATCGAGTGCCAAGGGTGATACCTCGTATAACACTTCTGATGAGATCTCTGTAGTGTAACTAATCGGTCGTGGTCATAGAGGGTGATTACTCTTCACCACTCCTAATAACGACTTTGTCGTGCAACCCCTCAAGTGTGGACCATCGAGGGTGATTCCTCCAAGTCCACCTTGACGGTTATATCAAGTGGGAACTCATCGAGGGTGATTCCTCGGGTTCCTCCCTTGTTGTTTTGGACACACGGACACTTTGACTTTACCCTAGAACCATGATGAAGTCGGGTTGGCCCTGAGGAATACTTGCGAGTTGATGTGTAGTCGGGTTGACCAGCAGGGTACCCATGAGATAATTATGTGGCATGGCCGGGCATTCCTGGCACTTGCCGTAAGTCCACGAGACGGGGCGACGGGGTCACATGATCGTGAGTCTCTACTCGTTACCGCGTGCTCCCAAGACTCTAACGGTTTGGATATTTGGTCCAAGTACTTTTCGCACTAACCACCATGCAGGAATAAGTATGGGCACTCTGCGGCGTATGTATTAGCCGAAAGCTCAACGGACATGAGCGATGGAGCAGCGCACGCCAGGTTGGACTGGAATGCCTCAATTGTATAAGGGGGCTAGGTCTGCTCACCTGCCGCATACGTAACGTGCAGGTGTGCAAAGGGCGATGGGCCCAAGACCCATGCGCACTTAGGATGTAGACCTGCGTGCTGGCCTCTCTGATGAGCCTAGGTAGTGATGCGGCATGTTGATCCGCCAATGGCGGGCATGACCTGATGGTGTGTCCGACCGGAGTTGATCGAGCGTGTTGGGTAAGTTGGTGCACCCTGCAGGGAAGATTGATCTATTTGAATAGCCGTGTCCATGGTTACGGACGCTCGGAGTTGTATCCCGATCGATACAACTAGAACTGGATGCTGAGGTATGAAATGGATATGTGGTTCTGGGAGTCGAGAAAGGATCCCTGGGCGTTGATACAACAACATAAATATGACTTATGTTATACTACTCTACTCTCTCCGGTTGCTGCAAGACAGTGGTTACCAAAAGATGCTAGTCTTCGATAGGACTAGCTTCCCCCCCTCTTATTCTGGCATTCTGCAGTTTAGTCCACAGATACTACCCCTTTTCATTGATACCAATGCATAAGTAGTATAGATCCTTGCTTGCAAGTACTTTGGATGAGTACTCATGGTTGCGTTGCTTCCTCCTTTCCCCATTTTCATTCCTTCTCCGCTGATGCAACCAGATGGCGGAGTCCAGGAGCCAGATGACACCTTTAATGACTGCTACTACCCCGAGGGTGCCTACTACTATGTGACGGCCGACGTCGACCAGGAGTAGTTAGGAGGCTCCCAGGCAGGAGGCCTTGCCTTTTCGATCGTTGCTACTTTTGTGCTAGCCTTCTTAAGGCAAACTTGTTTAACTTATGTTTGTATTCTGATATTGTTGCTTCCGCTGACTCTTGTGTATTCGAGCCCTCGAGGCCCCTAGCTTGTAATATAAAGCTTGCATTATTTTAATTTGTGTCTAGAGTTGTGTTGTGATATCCTCCCGCGAGTCCCTGATCTTGGTCGTACACATTTGCATGCATTATTAGTGTACGGTCAAATCGGGGGTGTCACAAGTTGGTATCAGAGCCGACTGCCTGTAGGAACCCCCCCTTTCCAACTCCTTGGCCAAACTTGAGTCTAGTCTTTGGAAAACTCTTACTAACTTGTTGTGTGGCTTACGGGCCCACATCACAATTGGGTGATATTAGGTTCTTTTACTCCTCGATCCTTATTCTAGGATTCTGATCTCTCTTCTCTTCGGGTTAAACGATTTTGCTAACTCAAACTCTAGGTTCTCGTAGCTACTTCCTCCCAGAGAGCCCCTTCATTTCAGATGATTGCATGCTTGACCAGAAGATTCCGAAGATACTCTTCAATGTTTTTCCTGAAACATTTGTGCTCATCGACTATGCAATTCCCTACCACTGATAAGCCCCTATGGATAACTACATACACTTACCATTCTTACATTCATTCCCAGTTGTTCTTGTATTACATGATACATCAAAATATTCTTTGATATCCCGAGAATCCTATGTGCCTACTGCTTTCCAGCTCCTTTCCGCATGATTACACCTATGAATAGTTCCTTGCACTTATTAAGGATACATTCATCCCAAGTTCACGTGTTTCACAAGATACTTAGAAATACTATCCAATCTTTTGAAAAACCTCAGCAGCCTATTGATCTTAAAATTTGTACTTGCTTGCATTATGGTTAATACCATAACTCTAGTAATCTTATTGGTATCCTTTGTCACTATCATTTTGAGTCCGTTCATTCAATATGTTAAGGATGCTCGCAATCCTCATTTGAATCCTAGAATTCATCCTTCCGGCTTAGACGATATTTTGAACATGAGCTGGTTGTCAACCAATCAAATTGTCGTCGATTGTACCCCTAATTCTATTCAACTTATCCATCCTTTATCAGAGCGTTTGCTTCTGATCCCCTAATTTGGAAATCATAATTCCTTTGCATTGATCTTGAATTAGTCATTTGTTTTGATAATCTAATCTCCTTGCATTCTTTCTTCTTCTAATTGAGTATCGATGCTCACATCCGATCCCTTATGGACCACCAAATGCCTTGTTGGATTTTATCCTACAACGTCCTTCATATAAAATAACCTTGTGAGCCTTCCCTCAGATACATAATGCCTTTGGTAAATTGTATCCTCTGCTTTCTCAACCATGATATGCTTCAGAGCTTGTGTTTTTACTCCTGAAGTTTGTGTTATATGTTCCTAAGATGCCCCGATGGGTTGAACAAACGCCCCATAATCTATGTGAACCTGAAAGATTTCATGGGTCATACTTATCTGGTTTTGCACCAGGTAAAACTTTCAATAATTAATGTCATGTGCGAAAAATGAGAAGTGAATGGAAGGTTATACATTGAAGAAGTGGGAGTCGACCTAGAACTTTGTGTTCGTGCCCACGGACACGATATAGATCCTATCATCGAAGCTTCTTGTAATAATAACTATTTCCTTGATATAATATCATCTGGTATCTATGAATTGATCCTTTGCAATCATGGTTCCGTCCATAATTTTCTCCTTGATTCCATTTCTTAGACAAGTTAAAGCAATTGTCTCATGCAGATCAATACATCTCCACAACCCCTACTTTGATCTTCCTTTGAGTATTACCCTCCGGTACCTCGAGAATATCAAAGGACTGTGTTGCTTCCTATGAGTCTTCATCTAGTATTGCTTCTCACCAATTTTACATTTCCCCGGGTTCTGAGTTATTAGTCACTCGAGAACACCGATAAATGAATCGATTCTGCACTCTGATTCAATAACTCTAAGTAATTTTCATTGCTTATGAGTTTGATAGTCCTTCAAGTCATTCCTAGCCTGATCGGCTATATCATTATCGTGCTAAATTTTAACTCTGCTACGTGGTCCTTCCCGGAGCACAATTTTCGACGATGAGCTAAGCCTACATCGATCTTCCTTGTCATATCATTTCGTCTTGAATAGCAAGCTTGATTGCGAGTTTGTGTCGTACTCGTGGTTCCAATAACCTTTCGCTTCATCATACCTTTGACTTGATGTCATCGCTGATCGATTACATCTTCATGATACCTCTCGACAAATATGTCGTGATCATCATCAATATTTTGAGCTCTTCCAAGTTAACTATCAAATTCATGATGAGACATACCATCCTTTTTTGACAGAAACACTATAAGGGAACCCCCTACAGTATAATAGGTGCAACAAACCCAAATTGCAAGTACCATGCCTTGAACCTGGGTGGGTGGGAAGGCATCAGCCCCTTCCCACCACTAGGCTATGTCTTAGTCTGCGAGAAATACCATCCTTGCCCCCTCGATGAATTGTTGTTGAGCCCGTCGGCCACAAAATCATCATTTTCTTGCTGAAATTGTATGACTTATTTTATAAGTTGTTTCCGATGGATCCTTTGTGTATCCAAAGTCAAACCATTACCTGATGACCATGTACATGCTACCCCGAAGCATGTCTATGGTACTCCGACCTTCAATAAGAACATTTGAAGCAAAATGCTAAATTTACTTTATCAATTATCCAAACACCATTGTATGGGTAATGTCATGAAATTCATCTCCCCTTACCTAACTGGTTTGTTGTGGGTTCAATCTTATGGTGCTTGATCCCAGTGATAGAAAGGGAACCGACACGTATGTATCATTGCTACTAAGGATAAAACGATGGGGTCTATTTCTACATAAATAGATCTTGTCTACATCATGTCATCATTCTTATTGCATTACTCCGTGCTACTTCTCGAGCTTGCGTTGTATTCCCTCGAAGAGGAAAGGGTGGTGCAGCACAGTAGCGTAAGTATTTCGCTCAGTTTTTTAGAACCAAGGTATCAATCCAGTAGGAGACCACGTGCGAGTCCCTCACACATGCACAAACAAATAAGAACTTCGCAGCCAACGCAATAAGAGGTTGTCAATCCCTTTATGGTCACTAACGAAAGTGAGATCTGATAGATAGGATAGTATAATATTTTTGGTATTTTTGGATATAAGAACAGAAAGTAAATAAAGCAAAGTAAAGTAGATTGGAGATTAATATGTTGAGAATAGACCCGGGGGCCATAGGTTTCACTAGTGGCTTCTCTCATGATAGCAGAATTCTACGGTGGGTGAACAAATTATTGTCGAGCAATTGATAGAAAAGCGCATAGTTATGAGAATATCTAGGAATGATCATTATATATAGGTATCACGTCCGTGACAAGTAGACCGAAAAGATTCTGCATCTACTACTATTACTCCACACATCGATCGCTATCCAGCATGCATCTAGAGTATTAAGTTCATAAGAACAGAGTAAAGCTTTAAGCAAGATGTACGATGTAGAGGGATAAACTCAAGCAATATGATATAAACCCCATCATTTTATCCTCGATGGCAACAATACAATACGTGTCTTGCTGCCCCTGCTGTCACTGGGAAAGGACACTGCAAGATTGAACCCAAAGCCAAGCACTTCTCCCATTGCAAGAACTATAGATCTAGTAGGCCAAACCAAACCAAAAATTCGAAGAGACTTGCAAGGATATTATAATCATACATAAAAGATTTCAGAAAAGAATCAAATATTTCTCGTAGATAATCTTGATCATAAACCCACAATTCATCGTATCTCGACAAACACACCGCAAAAATATTACATCGAATAGATCTCCACGAAGACCGATGCTTGGTATTGAGATCCAAAAAGAGAGAAGAAGCCATCTAGCTAATAACTATGGACCCGAAGGTCTGTGGTAAACTACTCATAACTCATTGGTGAGGCTATGGTGTTGATGTAGAAGCACTCCATGGTAGATCCCCCCTCCGGCGGAGCTCCAAAATAGGCCCCAAGATGGGATCTCACGGGAACAGAAGGTTGCGGCGATGGAATTAGGGTTTTCTCTGTTGCCTCGATGTTTTCAGGGTACATGGATATATAGGAGGAAGTAAGGCATCGGGGGAACCAGAGGGGGCGCACGAGGATGGGGGCGCGCCCTATAGGAGGGGGCGCGCCCTGGACCCTCGTGGACGCCTCCTTCGTTCCCTCGCGTGTACTTGAAGTCTTTCATGAAGATATTGTTCCAGAAATAACTCTCCCGAAGGTTTCATTCCATTTGGACTCCGTTTGATATTCCTTCTCTACGGAACCCTGAAATAGGCAAAAAAAACAACAATCTGCGCTGGGCCTCGGGTTAGTAGGTTAGTCCCAAAAATAATATAAAAGTGTATAATAAAGCCCATTAAACATCCAAAACATATAATATAATAGCATGGAACAATCAAAAATTATAGATACGTTGGAGACGTATCAAGCATCTCCAAGCTTAATTCCTGCTTGTCATCGAGTAGGTAAATGATAAAAACAGAATTTTTGATGTGGAATGCTTACTAACATAAATCTCAATGTAATTCTCTTTGTTGTGGCATGAATGTTCAGATACGAAAGATTCAAGATAAAAGTATATATTGACATAAGAAATAATAGTACTTCAAGCATACTAACAAAGCAATCATGTCTTCTCAAAATACTATAGCTAAAGAAAGTTATCCCTACAAAATCATATAGTCTGGCTATGCTCCCTCTTCATCACACAAAATATTCATATCATGCACAACCCCGGTTTCAGCCAAGCACTTGTTTTCATACTCTATTCTTTCAAACTTTTCAACTTTCACGCAATACATGAGCGTGAGCCATGGACATAGCACTATAGGTGGAATAGAGTGGTCGTTGTGGAGAAGACAAAAAGGAGGGAGATAGTCTCACATCGACTAGGCGTATTAATGGGCTATGGAGATGCCCATCAATAGATGTCAATGTGAGTGAGTAGGGATTGCCATGCAACGGATGCACTAGAGCTAAAAATGTATGAAAGCTCAACAAAAGAAACTAAGTGGGTGTGCATCCATCTTGCTTGCTCACGAAGACCTATGGCATTTGAGGAAGCCCATCGTTGGAATATACGTGCCAAGTTCTATAATGAAAATTCCCACTAGTATATGAAAGTGACTAAACATGAGACTCTCTATCATGAAGAACATGGTGCTACTTTGAAGCACAAGTGTGGAAAAAGATAGTAGCATTGTCCCTTTTTTTCATTTCTTTTTTTTCTTTTTTTGGGCCTTTCTTTTTTTCTTTGGCCTTTATTTTTTTTATTTTTTTGAAGGGGCTTTCTTGATTTAGCCTTTCCTCACATGGGACAATGCTCTAATAATGATGATCATCACACTTTCATTGAATTACAACTCAATACTAGAACAAAGTATGACCTATATGAATGCCTCCGGCAGTGTACCGGGATGTGTAATGAATCAAGAGTGACATGTATGAAACATTATGCATGGTGGCTTTGCCCTAAATACGATGTCAACTACATGATCATGCATGGCAATATGACAATGAGAAGCGTGTCGTATGAACGGAACAGTGGAAGGTTGCATGGAAATATATCTCGGAATGGCTATGGAAATGCCATGATAGGTAGGTATGGTGGCTGTTTTCAGGAAGATATATGGTGGCTGTTTTGAGGAAGGTATATAGTGGGTGTATGGTACCGGCGAAAGTTGCGCGGTACAAGAGAGGCTACCAATGGTGGAAGGGTGAGAGTGCGTATAATCCATGGACTCAACATTAGTCATAAGAACTCATATACTTATTGCAAAAATTTACGAGTCATCAAAACAAAGCAATCAACGCATTCTCCTTGGGGGGAGGTTGGTAGGAGTTAACCATCGCGCGCCCCCGACCTCCACACAAAGATGACACTCTACAAATACCTCATGCTCTAACTTCGTCACATAGCGGTTCACCATACGTGCATGCTACGGGAATCACTAGCTTTAACACAAGCATTTCTTGAATTCATAATTACCTCACTAGCATAACTCTAATATCACCATCCTCATATCTCAAAACAATCATCAAGCATCCAACTTCTCATCATATTCAATGCACTTAATATGAAAGTTTTTACTACATTGATCTTGGATGCCTATCATGTGAAGGCTAGTTATATAGCCAAAGCACATTACCATGCTGTTCTATTAGACTCTCAAAAGGATAAAAGTGAAGCATGAGATTTAATCTATTTCTTCAAAATAAAACCACAACCGTGCTCTAAAAGATATAAGTGAAGCACTAGAGCAATAACAAACTACTCCAAAAGATATAAGTGAAGATCAATGAGTAGTTGAATAATTATGTAACTATGTGAAGACTCTCTAACATTTAAGAATTTCAGATCTTGGGATATTATTCAAACAGCAAGCAAAAAAAATGACGCTCCAAGCAAAACACATATCATGTGGTGAATAAAAATATAGCTCCGAGTATAGTTACCGATGGATGAAGACGAAAGAGGGGATGCCTTCCTGGGGCATCCCCAAGCTTAGGCTCTTGGTTGTCCTTGAATTTTACCTTGGGGTGCCTTGGACATAAGAATAATAATACTTCAAGCATACTAACAAAGCAATCATGTCTTCTCAAAATAACATGGCCAAAGAAAGTTCATCCCTACAAAATCATATAGTTATGCTATGCTCCATCTTCATCACACAAAATATTCCAATCATGCACAACCCCGATTTCAGCCAAGCACTTGTTTCATACTTTAATTTTTTAAAACTCTTTCAACTTTTACGCAATATATGAGCGTGAGCCATGGACATAGCACTATGGGTGGAATAGAGTGGTGGTTGTGGAGAAGACAAAAGAGGAAGATGGTCTCACATCAACTAGGCGTATCACTGGGCTATGGAGATGCCCATCAATATATGTCAATGTGACTGAGTAGGGATTGCCATGCAACGGATGCACAAGAGCTAAAAATGTATGAAAGCTCAACAAAAGGAACTAAGTGGGTGTGCATCCAACTTGCTTGCTCACGAAGACCTAGGGCATTTGAGGAAGCCCATCGTTGGAATATACAAGCCAAGTTCTATAATGAAAATTCCCACTAGTTTATGAAAGTGACTAAACAAGAGACTCTCTATCATGAAGATCATGGTGCTACTTTGAAGCACAAGTGTGGAAAAAGATAGTAGCATTGTCCCTTTTCTTTTTTTCCCTTTTTTGGGCCTTTCTTTTTTCTTTGGCCTTTCCTTCTTTTTTTCTTTTTTTCTTTGGGACAATGCTCTAATAATGATGATCTTCACACTTATATTGATTTACAACTCGATACTAAAACAAAGTATGACTCTATATGAATGCCTCCGGCGGTGTACCGGGATGTGCAATGAATCAAGAGTGACATGTATGAGAAATTATGCATGGTGGCCTAGCCACAAATACGATGTCAACTACATGATCATGCAGGGCAATATGACAATGATGAAGTGTGTCATAACAAACGGAACGGTGGAAAGTTGAATCGCAATATATATCGGAATGGCTATGCAAATGCCATGATAGGTAGGTATGGTGGCTGTTTTGAGGAAGGTATATGGTGGGTGTATGGTACCGGCGAAAATTGCACGGTACGAGAGAGGCTAGCAATGGTGGAATGGTAAGAGTGCGTATAATCCATGGACTCAACATTAGTCATAAAGAACTCACATACTTATTGCAAAAATCTACAAGTCATCAAAACAAAGTACTACACACATGCTCCTAGGGGGAGGTTAGTAGGAGTTAACCATCGCACGCCCCCGACCTCCACACAAAGGATGACACTCAATGAAATACCTCATGCTTCAAATTTGTCACAC
The DNA here is from genome assembly GCA_902687465.1 of Secale cereale. Classification (NCBI taxonomy): domain Eukaryota; kingdom Viridiplantae; phylum Streptophyta; class Magnoliopsida; order Poales; family Poaceae; genus Secale; species Secale cereale. The sequence continues at coordinate 300,510,468 of LR738715.1, read as the reverse complement.
AATGGTTACCATACGTGCATGCTACCGGACTTGCAAACCTCAACACGAGTATTTCTCAAATTAACAACTACTCTACTAGCATGACTCTAATATCACCATCCTCATATCTCAAAACAATCATCAAGTATCAAACTTCTCTTAGTATTTAATGCACTTTATGTGAAAGTTTTTACTATACTCATCTTGGATGCCTATCATATTAGGACAAGTTTTATAACCAAAGCACATTACCATGCTGTTCTAAAAGACTCTCAAATAGATATAAGTGAACCATGAGATATCAACAATTTCTACAAAATAAAACCACCACCGTGATCTAAAAGATATAAGTGAAGCACAAGAGCAAAACTATCGAGCTCAAAAGATATAAGTGAAGCACAAAGAGTATTCTAATAAATTCTAAGCCATATTTATCTCTCTCAAAAGGTGTGTCCAGCAAGGATGATTCTGGCAAACTAAAAAGCAAAGACTCAAAACATACATGACGCTCCAAGCAAAACACATATCATGTGGTGAATAAAAATATAGTCCCGAGTATAGTTACCGATAGATGAAGACGAAAGAGGGGATGCCTTCCCGAGGCATCCCCAAGCTTAGGCTTTTGGTTGTCCTTGAATTTTACCTTGGGGTGCCTTGGGAATTCCCAAGCTTAGGCTCTTGCCACTCTTGGTTCCATACTCCATCAAAGCCATACTCAAGACTTGAAAACTTCACAACATAAAACTTAGCCAAAAATCTCGTGAGCTCCGTTAGTATAAGAAAACATACCACCACTCAAAGGTAGTAATGAAATTATTCTTTGTTTATATTGGTGTTAAACCTACTGTATTCCAACTTCTCTATGAGTCATACTCCCCAATACTAATAATAGATTCATCAAAATAAGCAAACAACACACGAAAAACAGAATCTGTCAAAAACAGAACAACCTGTAGTAATCGTAACTCCAAAAAAATTGAAATAAATTGGTAAACGTGAGGAATTTGTCTATTAATCATATGCAAAAAGAATCAACTAAATAGCACTCTCCAGTAAAATCTGATAGCTAATCTCGTGAGCGCTAAAGTTTCTGTTTTTTACAGCATGATCATATAAACTTCACACAAGTCTTCCCAAAGGTTCTACTTGGCACAAACACTAATTAAAACACAAAACCACATCTAAACAGAAGCTAGATGCAATATTTATTCATAAACAGAAGCAAAAACTAAGAAAATAAAATTGGGTTGCCTCCCAACAAGCTCTTTCTTTATAGCCATTAAGATAGGCTTGAGAATTCAATGATGCTCATATGAAAGATAAGAATTGAAGCACAAAGAGAGCATCATATAGCATGTCAAAATCACATCTAAGTCTAACATATTTCCTATGCATAGGCATTTTATAGGAAAACAAATTAGCAAGACAAGCAAGATCTAGCATATGCAATGAGGAAGAAAGAAACTATAGTAATCTCAACATAACGAGAGGTAATTTAGTAACATGAAAATCTCTACCACCATATTTTCCTCTCTCATAATAATTGCATGTAGGATCATAAGCAAATTCAACAATATAGCTATCACATAACATATTCTCAACACGATCCACATGCATACGAAGTTGACACTCTTTCAAAATAGCGGGATCCAAAGTTGACACTCTTACAAACCCACTTTGAATATTATTGCAAACATTATCAATCTTACATTCATCATGGGGATTAAATAAGTTTTCAAGATCATAAGAAGAATCACCCCAATCATGACCATTGCAACAAGTATTGGACATAGCAAAACTAGCATCCCCAGGCTTAGGGTTTTGCATACCATTAACACAATTGACATTAATAGAATTTAAAATAACATCATTGCAATCATGCTTTTTTACTTAAGGAGCTATCATGAATCACATTTTCTGTTAACAATTCCTCACAATTTTCAGATTCATGAATTTCAAGCAAAACCCCATAAAGATAATCTAGTACACGCAGCTCACTAGCAATTGGTTCATTATAATTGGATCTCTTAAAAAGATTAGCAAGTGGATGGGGATCCATAATTTAGCAAGTGAAGATGCAAGCTAATAGAGGGCACATAGCAACACAAGCAAACAGAAAGGCGAACGGAAAAAGGGCGAATAAAATGGCAAGGGTGAAGTGGGGGAGAGGAAAACGAGAGGCAGATAATGTAGTGCAAAGGATAAGGGTTTGTGATAGGTACTTGGTATATGACTTTTGCGTAAGCCTCCCCGGAAACGGCACCAAAAATTCTTCTTGCTACTTCTCGAGCTTGCGTTGTATTCCCTCGAAGAGGAAAGGGTGATGCAGCTGAAGGAAATATGCCCTAGAGGCAATAATAAAGATGTTATTTATATTTCCTTATATCATAATAAATGTCTTTTATTCATGCTAGAATTGTATTAACCGGAAACTTAGTACATGTGTGAATACATAGACAAAATAGTATGTCCCTAGTATGCCTCTACTAGACTAGCTCATTGATCAAAGATGGCTATGTTTCCTAGCCATAGACATGAGTTGTCATTTGATCAATGGGATAACATCATTAGGAGAATGATGTGATGGACTAGACCCATCCGTTAGCTTAGCACTATGATCGTTTAGTTTTACTGCTATTGCTTTCTTCATGACTTATACATGTTCCTATGACCATGAGATTATGCAACTCCCGAATACCGTAGGAACACCTTGTGTGCTATCAAACGTCACAACGTAACTGGGTGATCATAAAGATGCTCTACAGGTGTCTCCGAAAGTATTCATGGTGTTGGCATAGATCAAGACTAGGATTTGTCACTCCGAATGTCGGAGAGGTATCTCTGGGCCCTCTCGGTAATACACATCATAATAAGCCTTGCAAGCAAATGACTAATGAGTTAGTCACGAGATGATGTATTACGGAACGAGTAAAGAGACTTCCCGGTAACGAGATTGAACTAGGTATAGAGATACCGATGATCGAATCTCGGGCAAGTAACATACCGATGACAAAAGGAACAACGTATGTTGTTATGCGGTTTGACCGATAAAGATCTTTGTAGAATATCTAGGAGCCAATATGAGCATCCAGGTTCCGCTGTTGGTTATTGACTGGAGACGAGTCTCGGTCATGTCTACATAGTTCTCAAACCCGTAGGGTCCGCACGCTTAATGTTTGATGACGATCGGTATTATGAGTTTATGAGTTTCGATGTACCAAAGGTAGTTCGGAGTCCCAGATGAGATCATGGACATTACGAGGAGTCTCGGAATGTCCGAGACGTAAAGATTGATATATTGGACGACCATATTCGGACAACGGAAGTGTTCCATAAAGTTTCGGAATTTACCAGAGTACCCGGGGGGTTACCGAAACTCCCTAGGGAAGCTATGGGCCTTAATGGGCCGTAGGAGAAAGAGGGAAGGAGGGCCAGGGCTGGGCCGCGCGCCCCCACCCCTTGGTCCGAATTGGACAAGGAAGGAGGGGGGCCGACGCCCCTTTCCTTCTCCTTCTCCCTCTCCTTCCTTTCCCCCTTCTCCCTTTTGGTAGTTCCTACTAGGAATATGATTGCAATCCTATTCCTAGTAGGATTGCACCTCCTAGGCGCGCCACAAGGGGCCGGCCGGCCTCTCCCCCTTGCCCCTTTATATACGGGGGCAGGGGGCACCCAAAGACACACAAGTTCAATTGTTTTAGCCGTGTGCGGTGCCCCCCTCCATAGAAACACACCTTGGTCATACTGTCGCATTTCTTAGGCGAAGCCCTGCGCCGGTAACTTCATCATATCCGTCACCACACCGTCGTGCTGACGAAACTCTCCCGTTGAGCTCAACTAGATCAAGAGCTCGTGGGACGTCATCAAGCTGAACGTGTGCTAAACGCGGAGGTGCCGTATGTTCGGTGCTTGATCGGTTGGATCGCAAAGAAGTTCGACTACATCAACCGCGTCACTTGACGCTTCCGCTCCCGGTCTACGAGGGTACGTAGACACACTCTCCCCTCTTGTTGCTATGCATCTGGTAGATAGATCTTGCGTGATCGTAGGAAATTTTTAAAATACTACGTTCCCCAACAGTGGCATCATGAGCCAGGTCTATGCGTAGATGATATGCACGAGTAGAACACAATGAGTTGTGGGCGATACTAGTCATACTGCTTACTAGCATGTCATACTTTTCTTCGGCGGTATTGTGAGATGAAGCGGCCCGGACCGACATTACGCGTACGCTTACGCAAGACTAGTTTCACCGTTATGAGCACTCGTTGCTTAAAGGTGACTGGCGGGTGTTTGTCTCTCTCACTTTAGCTGAATCGAGTGTGGCTATGCCCGGTCCTTGTGAAGGTTAAACCATCACATACTTGACGAAACATCATTGTGATTTTTGTATGCGTAGGTAAGAACGGTTCTTGCTAAGCCCGTAGCAGCCACGTAAAACTTGCAACAACAAAGTAGAGGACGTCTAACTTGTTTTTGCAGGGAATGTTGTGATGTGATATGGTCAAGACATGATGAGTTATACGGTTTTGTATGAGATGATCATGTTTTGTAAAGTTATCGGCAACTGGCAAGAGCCATATGGTTGTCGCTTTATTGTATGAAATGCAATCGCCATGTAATTTCTTTACTTTATCACTAAGCGGTAGCGATAGTCGTAGAAGCAATAGTTGGCGAGACGACAATGATGCTACGATGGAGATCAAGGTGTCGCGCCGGTGACGAAGGTGATCATGACGGTGCTTTGGAGATGGAGATCAAAAGCACAAGATGATGATGGCCATATCATGTCACATATTTTGATTGCATGTGATGTTTATCTTATTATGCTTCTTATTTTGCTTAGAACAACGGTAGCATTATAAGATGATCCCTTACTAAATTTCAAGGTATAAGTGTTCTCCCTGAGTATGCACCGTTGCGAAAGTTCGTCGTGCCGAGACACCATGTGATGATCGGGTGTGAGAAGATCTATGTTCAAATACAATGGGTGTAAGCCAGTTTTGCACACGCAGAATACTCGGGTTAAACTTGACGAGCCTAGCATATGCAGATATGGCCTCGGAACACTGGAAACCGAAAGGTTGAGCGTGAATCATATAGTAGATATGATCAACATAAGATGTTCACCATTGAAACTACTCCATCTCATGTGATGATCGGACATGGTTTAGTTGATTTGGATCACGTGATCAATTAGATGACCGGAGGGATGTCTATCTAAGTGGGAGTTCTTTAAGTAATATGATTAATTGAACTTTAATTTATCATGAACTTAGTCCTGATAGTTTTTGCATATATATGTTGTTGTAGATCAATGGCCCGTGCTACCGTTCCTTTGAATTTTAATGCATTCCTAGAGAAAGCTAAGTTGAAAGATGATGGTAGCAATTACACAGACTGGGTCCGTAACTTGAGGATTATCCTTATTGCTGCACAGAATAATTATGTCCTTGAAGCACCGCTAGGTGACAAGCCCCCTCCCGCCAATGTAGACGCTTTGAACGTCTGGCAGATGCGGTCTGATGACTACACGATAGTTCAGTGTGCCATGCTTTACGGCTTAGAACCGGGACTTCAACGACGTTTTGAACGTCATGGACCATATGAGATGTTCCAGGAGTTGAAGTTAATATTTCAAAAAAATGCCCAGATTGAGAAATATGAGATTTCCAATAAGTTCTACAGCTGCAAGATGGAGGAGAATAGTCCTATCAGTGAACACTTGCTCAGAATGTCTAGGTACTACAATCATATGACTCAACTTGGTTGCAAAGTTGACGAGGATAGTGTTATTGATAGAGTTTTTCAATCACTGCCACTAAGCTATAAAGGCTTCGTGATGAACTATAATATGCAAGGGATGCAGAAAACAATTTCCGAGGTCTTCTCTATGCTCAAAGCTGCGGAGGTAGAAATCAAAAAGGAGCATCAAGTGTTGATGGTTAACAAGACCACTAGTTTCAAGAAAAAGGGCAAGGAAAAGAAGGGGAACTTCAAGGAAAATAGCAAGGAAGTTGCTACTCCCACGAAGAAACCCAAGTATGGAGCCAAGCCTGAAACTGAGTGCTTCTACTACAAAGGGACTAGACACTGGAAGCGGAACTGCCCCAAGTATTTGGCGGATAAGAAGGATGGCAAAGTGAACAAAGGTATATGTGATATACATGTTATTGATGTGTACCTTACCAATGCTCGTAGTAGTACCTGGGTATTTGATACCGGTTCGGTTGCTAATATTTGTAACTCGAAACAGGGACTACGGATTAAACGAAGATTGGCTAAGGACGAGGTGACGATGCGCGTGTGAAATGGTTCCAAAGTCGATGTGATCGCCGTCGGCACGCTACCTCTACATCTACCTTCGGGATTAGTTTTAGACCTAAATAATTGTTATTTGGTGCCAGCGTTGAGCATGAACATTATATCTGGATCTTGTTTGTTGCGAGACGGTTATTCATTTAAATCCGAGAATAATGGTTGTTCTATTTTTATGAATAATATCTTTTATGGTCATGCACCCTTGAAGAGTGGTCTATTCTTATTGGATCTCGACTGTAGTGATACACATATTCATAACATTGAAGCCAAAAGATGCAAGGTTAATAATGATAGTGCAACTTATTTGTGGCACTGCCGTTTAGGTCATATTGGTGTAAAACGCATGAAGAAACTCCATAGTGATGGACTTTTGGAATCACTTGATTATGAATCACTTGGTGCTTGCGAACCATGCCTCATGGGCAAGATGACTAAAACTCCGTTCTCCGGAACTATGGAGCGAGCAACAAATTTGTTGGAAATCATACGTACTGATGTATGTGGACCAATGAGTGTTGAAGCTCACGGCGGGTATCGTTATTTTCTAACCTTCACAGATGATTTGAGCAGATATGGGTATATCTACTTAATGAAGCACAAGTCTGAAACATTTGAAAAGTTCAAAGAATTTCAGAGTGAAGTAGAGAATCATCGTAACAAGAAAATAAAGTTTCTGTGATCTGATCGTGGAGGAGAATATTTGAGTTACGAGTTTGGTCTTCAATTGAAACAATGTGGAATAGTTTCACAACTCACGCCACCAGGAACACCACAGCGTAATGGTGTGTCCGAACGTCGTAACCGTACTTTATTGTATATGGTGCGATCTATGTGTCTCTTACCGATTTACCACTATCGTTTTGGGGTTATGCTTTAGAGACAGCTGCATTCACGTTAAATAGGGCACCATCTAAATCCGTTGAGACGACACCTTATGAACTATGGTTTGGCAAGAAACCAAAGTTGTCATTTCTTAAAGTTTGGGGCTGCGATGCTTATGTGAAAAAGCTTCAACCTGATAAGCTCGAACCCAAGTCGGAGAAATGTGTCTTCATAGGATACCCAAAAGAGACTGTTGGGTACACCTTCTATCACAGATCCGAAGGCAAGATATTCATTGCTAAGAATGGATCCTTTCTAGAGAAGGAGTATCTCTCGAAAAAAGTGAGTGGGAGGACAGTAGAACTTGATGAGGTAATTGTACCTTCTCCTGAATTGGAAAGTAGTACAACACAGAAAATTGTTCTAGTGATTCCTACACCAATTAGTGAGGAAGCTAATGATGATGATCATGAAACTTCAGATCAAGTTTCTGCTGAACGTCGTAGATCAACCAGAGTACGTTCCACACCAGAGTGGTACGGCAACCCACTTCTGGAAGTCATGTTACTAGACCATGATGAACCTACGAACTATGAGGAAGCGATGATGAGCCCAGATTCCGCAAAATGGCTTGAGGCCATGAAATCTGAGATGGGATCCATGTATGAGAACAAAGTGTGGACTTTGGTTGACTTGCCCGATGATCGGCAAGCCATCGAGAATAAATGGATCTTCAAGAGGAAGACCGACGCAGACGATAATGTTACTGTTTACAAAGCTCGACTTGTTGTGAAAGGGTTTCGACAAGTTCAAGGAGTTGACTACGATGAGACTTTATTACCTGTAGCGATGCTTAAGTCTGTCCGAATCATGTTAGCAATTGCCGCATTTTATGATTATGAAATATGGCGAATGGATGTCAAAACTGCATTCCTGAATGGATATCTCAAAGAAGAGTTGTATATGATGCAACCAGAAGGTTTTGTCGATCCAAAATGTGCTAACAAAGTATGCAAGCTCCAACGATCCATCTATGGACTAGTGCAAGCATCTCGGAGTTGGAATATACGCTTTGATGAAGTGATCAAAGCATATGGTTTAATATAGACTTTTGGAGAAGCCTGTATTTAGAAGAAAGTGAGTGGGAGCTCTGTAGCATTTCTGATATTATATGTGGATGACATATTGTTGATTGGAAATGATATAGAATTTCTGGATAGCATAAAAGGGTACTTGAATAAGAGTTTTTCAATGAAAGACCTCGGTGAAGCTGCTTATATATTAGGCATCAAGATCTATAGAGATAGATCAAGACGCTTAATTGGACTTTCACAAAGCACATACCTTGATAAAGTTTTGAAGAAGTTCAAAATGGATCAGTTGAAGAAAGGGTTCTTGCCTGTGTTACAAGGTATGAAGTTGAGTAAGACTCAATGCCCGACCACTACAAAAGATAGAGAGAAAATGAAAGTCATTCCCTATGCCTCAGCCATAGGATCTATCATGTATGCAATGCTGTGTACCAGACCTGATGTGTGCCTTGCTATAAGTCTAGCAGGGAGGTACCAAAGTAATCCAGGAGTGGATCACTGGACAGCGGTCAAGAACATCCTGAAATACCTGAAAAGGACAAAAGGATATGTTTCTCGTGTATGGAGGTGACAAAGAGCTCGTCGTAAATGGTTACGTCGATTCTAGCTTTCACACTGATCCGGATGACTCTAAGTCACAAACCGGATATGTATTTTTATTGAACGGTGGAGCTGTCAGTTGGTGCAGTTCCAAGCAGAGCGTCGTGGCGGGATCTACGTGTGAAGCGGAATACATAGCTGCTTCGGAAGCAGCAAATGAAGGAGTCTGGATGAAGGAGTTCATATCCGATCTAGGTGTAATACCTAGTGCACCGGGTCCAATGAAAATCTTTTGTGACAACACTGGAGCAATAGCCTTGGCGAAGGAATCCAGGTTTCACAAGAGAACAAAGCACATCAAAAGATGCTTCAATTCCATCTGCGATCTAGTCAAGGAGGGAGACATAGAGATTTGCAAGATACATACGGATCTGAATGTTGCAGACCCGTTGACTAAGCCTCTTCCGCGGGCAAAACATGATCAACACCAGGACTCCATGGGTGTGAGGATCATTACTTTGTAATCTAGATTATTGACTCTAGTTTGAGTGGGAGACTGAAGGAAATATGCCCTAGAGGCAATAATAAAGAAGATGTTATTTATATTTCCTTATATCGTGATAAATGTCTTTTATTCATGCTAGAATTGTATTAACCGGAAACTTAGTACATGTGTGAATACATGACGAGGAGTCTCGGAATGTCTGAGACGTAAAGATTGATATATTGGACGACCATATCGGACAACGGTAGTGTTCCGTAAAGTTTCGGAATTTTCTGGAGTACCGGGAGGGGGGGCGGTTACCGGAACCCCGTGGGGAAGCTATGGGCCTTAATGGGCCGTAGGAGAAAGAGGGAAGGAGGGCCAGGGCTGGGCCGCGCGCCCCCCACCCCTTGGTCCAAATTGGACAAGGAAGGAGGGGGGCGGCACCCCTTTCCTTCTCCTTCTCCCTCTCCTTCCTTTCCCCTTTCTCCCTTTTGGTAGTTCCTACTAGGAATAGGATTGCAATCCTATTCCTAGTAGGATTGCACCTCCTAGGCGCGCCACAAGGGGCCGGCCGGCCTCTCCCCCTTGCTCCTTTATATACGGGGGCAGGGGGCACCCAAAGACACACAAGTTGAATTGTTTTAGCCGTGTGCGGTGCCCCCCTCCACAGAAACACACCTCGGTCATACTGTCGCATTGCTTAGGCGAAGCCCTGCGCCGGTAACTTCATCATATCTGTCACCACGCCGTCGTGCTGACGAAACTCTCCCGTGAAGCTCAACTGGATCAAGAGCTCGTGGGACGTCATCAAGCTGAACATGTGCTGAACGCGGAGGTGTCGTACGTTCGGTGCTTGATCGGTTGGATCGCGAAGAAGTTCGACTACATCAACCGCGTCACTTGACGCTTCCACTTCCGGTCTACGAGGGTACGTAGACACACTCTCCCCTCTCGTTGCTATGCATCTGGTAGATAGATCTTGCGTGATCGTAGGAAATTTTTAAAATACTACGTTCCCCAACAGCAGCACAATAGCGTAAGTATTTCCCTCGGTATTTGATAACCAAGGTATCAATCCAGTAGGAGACCACGCACGAGTCCCTCGCACCTGCACAAACAAATAAGAACTTTGTAGCCAACGCGATAATGGCTTGTCAATCCCTTTACGGTCACTTACGAAAGTGAGATCTGATAGGTAGGATAGTATAATATTTTTGGTATTTTTGGATATAAGAACCGAAAGTAAATAAAGCAAAGTAAAGTAGATTGGAGATTAATATGTTGAGAATGGACCCGGGGGCCATAGGTTTCACTAGTGGCTTCTCTCATGATAGCAGAATTCTACGGTGGGTGGACAAATTACTGTCGAGCAATTGATAGAAAAGCGCATAGTTATGAGAATATCTAGGCATGATCATTATATATAGGCATCACGTCTGTGACAAGTAGACCAAAACGATTCTGCATCTACTACTATTACTCCACACATCGACCGCTATCCAGCATGCATCTAGAGTATTAAGTTCATAAGAACGGAGTAATGCTTTAAGCAAGATGACATGATGTAGAGGGATAAACTCAAGCAATATGATATAAACCCCATCTTTTTATCCTCGATGGCAACAATACAATATGTGCCTTGCTGCCCCTGCTGTCACTGGGAAAGGACACCGCATGATTGAACCCAAAGCCAAGCACTTCTCCCATTGCAAGAACTATAGATCTAGTAGGCCAAACCAAACCAATAATACAAAGAGACTTGCAAGGATATTTGTGACGCCCGGATAATCAAGCTACAGTAAACTGCCGAAGTGTGCCATGTCATCGTAATTAATTACCTAAAACTTCATTTTGATCTAAACCAAATTCAAATTCAGTTTTAAAATAAAGTCAAATTCTTATTTCTTCAAACTATCAAATGAAAATGTTCATTGGGTTCCAAATATTCACTGACCAATTTTCATGCGAGGATCAACAATTTTCAAAAGCTTAAAAAGCCCCCAAGCCATTTAAAACTAGCCCAATGACAATTAAATGGAACTTTTCAGTTTAAACAAATATGCAGACTTTTAAAAATAAATTGGAAACGCTGTGCGCTAGCTCAAATGTTTTCCTTGTAATTTTGCACCAAATTTCATAAGCGGATAATTTAAATTTGTACAGAAGTAAAGTGTAAAATAATAAAGAAATTAGAAGACTTAAAATATAAAAGAAAAGGAACCGGGCGCACTGTTGGACTGGGCTCTAGGCGCACACAGTACAGCCCAGCCCAATAGCCCCCAGCCTTTCCTCCTCCTCCTTGCTACAGGAGAAGGCCGGGGTGCCATGGACGCGGGCACCCGGCGCCGCGCACGCGCATGGCCGAGCCGCGAGGGGATAAGAGCATCCCCTACTCCCTCTCACCCACCCTGTACAAACCCTAACATCTCCTCCCTCTTCCTCGCGCCGTAGCTCTTACCCCCGCACAAGCCCGAGACCCTGCCACCACACACGTCGTCGATCTCGTGCTCTGGAGCTATGCTGCGCTGTGCCACTTGTCCAAGAGACTCATCGTCGATGTCTCCTTCTCCCGGATGCTTCGAATCGAGGAGGGATGCACCACATCGTCGCCTTCATCGTCGTTCTCTCCACCATAGCCGCGACATCTCGCCGTCGATCTACAATACCGCGCCACCCCGACCATCGCAAGCACGTCCTCGGCCTTGCTCTTGGTGAGCCACACCGATCCCCTGTTTCCCCCTTCAAATCCATGTCATTCGCCACGCCCTTGCCGCGCCTGTGCGCGCTCACCGTGTCGCGGCCGAACCCCTGCTCTGCATTGGCTGTGCCCGTGTAGTTGCCACTCCACGTTGCTGCGGGTCATAGTCGCCGGGCTGCCTTTGACGCACACGCGCTCAGCCGCCTCTCGCTACTGCCCGTTCGCGGCCTGGTCACGCTACCCGCGTGTGCAGTCCTACCTGCGAGCCGCTGTGGCCGCTGATGTTCGTTGCCGCTCGTTGCGCTGCACGATAGCTGTTAGCGGAGGCTCTTCCGCGGCCGCCGCTACTCGCCTCTGGCTGCGCTGCGCCTGCCCCTCGCCTCTGTGCGTGACCCGTCCCTCGCCGTGGCCGCTTCCGCGCTCGCCGTTGCCTCTACTGGCCGGCTGCACCACGCCTGGCTCCCAGCCATGGCTACGTGCATGCCCAGGCACCCCCACCGTTAACTTAATTAATAGCTCAGCCCCAATTAGAATAGGCCTAATCCACCTCTAACACTCACTGACTGGTGGCCCCTCCACTGTAGCAATTAACTAAATCATTGGGTCATTGACAGTAGGCTCCACTACTTAATTAGGATAATTTAAAATGTGTGAAAACTCTGTTGATTAATCTGAGTCTATGACACCTTGCCCCCGCTCACAAGTTTGACCAGTCAACAGTCAAATGTTGACTGTTGACCGGGCTGCTGCCTCAGCCCCCATGGCCCCACCTGTCATGCACATGGGCTATTTACAGCTGTGTATAAAAGGTATCTGACTGTATAATTTCGAAATAATAATAAATCCAGAAGTTATAAAATCAATAAAACTTTGTAAATCAATAGAAAATAAACCGTAGCTCGGATGAAAAAGTTTTCTACATGAAAGTTGCTTAGAATTTCCATACGAATCCGAATACGTAGTCAGTTCGTCTGTCACGCGTCCCTAGCATAGCGAACCTACAATCATCCCCTCCGGCCCGTCTGTCCGAAAACACGAAACACCGGGGATACCTTCCTGGATGTTTCCCCCCTTCGCCGGTATCAACTATTACTGCGTTAAGTCACCTCTAGCACATCGTTTTGCCGTGTCTTGCTTTGTGATGCTATTGTTTGATCTGTTATTTATTTGTTTTCCCTTCATTGCTTCTTTTCGGTAGACCCCGATACCGCGATAGACCCCGAGACCGTTGATGCTTCGGTGTTCGACTACGGCTACGCTTTCGAAGATTCCTTGCGTCTGCAGTGCTTCCAGGCAAGCCAACCCCCCTTGATCACCAGATATCGCCCATTCTCTTCTCTCTTATTCTCGCATTAGATTTGCTACTGTTGATGATTCGATAGCTCCCATTCTGTTGCATAGCCTGTCATTGTTGCTACAACTGTTGATACCTTTACCTGCTATCCTAAATGCTTAGTATAGGATGCTAGTATTCCATCAGTGGCCCTACATTCTTGTCCGTCTGCCATGCTATACTATTGGGCCGTGATCACTCGGGTGGTGATCACGGGTATATACTATATACATACTTTACATGACACATGATGTGACAAAATTCGGGTCGGCTCGATGAGTACACGCAAGTGATTCCAATGTGGGGGCTGAAAGGACAGGAGGCTCCATCCAGGTAGCGGTGGGTTTGGGTTCCTGACGGCCCCCGAGTGGATCTTGGTGGCGGAGCAACATGGCAGGTTGAGACACCCAGTCGAGAGGTGGCCTGGCCCTGGTCGTTGTCCGTGGTTATTTCATAATAACATGCTTAACGAGATCTTGGTATTTGATCTGAGTCTGGCCATTGGCCTATACGCACTAACCTGTTACGTGGGAATAGTTATGGGCTCTCGACGTCGTGGTATCAGCCGAAGCCTTCTTGACATCAGCGACTGAGCGGCGTGCGCCGGGTTGGACCGCATAACGTAACTTCCTTAGTAATGGAGGTTGCTAGGTCTGCTCACCGGCCGCGTACGCAACGTGCATGTGTGCGTTGGGCGATGGGCCTGGACCCCTGCGCGCCTAGGACTTAGACCGGCGTGCTGACCTCTCCGTTGTGCTTAGGTAGGGCTGCGACGTGCTGATCTTCCGAGGCCGGGCATGACCCTGGATAGTGTGTCCGGCCAAATGGGATCGAGCGTGCTGGGTTATGTGGTGCACCCCTGCAGGGAAGTTAATCTATTCGAATAGCCGTGTTCCTCGGTAAAAGGACGACCCGGAGTTATACTCTGACCTCATGACAACTAGAACCGGATACTTGATAAAAACACACCCAGATGAGTTCTAGATATAACTCGGTGGTTGCTCTCTCATGGGGTGATGTGCGGGAGGATCGTCGAGTAGGATTATGCTATACGATGTTACTTGGTGAACTTACCATTTATTTTCTTCTACTTCTGCCAGATGGAGGCTGCCAGAAGCGTAGTCTTCGATAAGATTAGCTATCCCCCTCTTATTGTTGCTTTCTGCAGTTCAGTCCACAGATACTACCCATATCATTATTACCATTGCATATGTCATATAAATCCTTGCTTGCGAGTACTTTGGATGAGTACTCACGGTTGCTTTGCTCCCCTTTTCCCCCCTTCTGTTCCTTCTTCTCGGATGATGCAACCAGATGGTGGAGCCTAGGAGCCAGACGCCACCTACGACGACTCCTACTACATCGGAGGCGCCTACTACTACGTGCAGTCTGCCGACGACCAAGAGTAGTTTAGGAGGATCCCAGGCAGGAGGCCTGCTCCTCTTTTGATCCATATCCCAGTGTGTGCTATCCATCTTATGGCACCATGTTTAACTTCATGTCTGTACTCAAATATTTGTTGCTTCCGCTGACTCGTCTAAGGTCGAGCACTTGTATTCGAGCCCTCGAGGCCCCTGGCTTGTAATATGAAGCTTGTATGACTTATTTTACTTGTAGAGTTGTGTTGTGATATCTTCTAGTGAGTCCCTAATCTTGGTCGTACACACTTGCGTGCATAATTAGTGTACGGACAAATTGGGGCCGTCACAAGTTGGTATCAGAGCCGACTGCCTGTAGGAATCCCCCTTTCCAACTCCTTGGCCGAAGTTGTGTCTAGTCATTGAAAAACTTTTGCTAACTTGGTTGTGTGTCTTACGGGCCCACGTCACCATTGGGTGGTGTTAGGACCTTTTATTCCTCATCTTTACTCTGGGAATCTAATCTCTCTTCTATTCGGGTTAAATGATTTTACTAATTATGACTCTAGGTTCTCGTAACTATTTCTCCCGGAGAGCCCTCATTCTGCAAGATCACCTGCTTCGACAGAAGATTCTGAGGATATCCCTCGATATTTTCCGAGACCCTTGTGGTTATCGCCTTTGCAATTCACTGCCACCGATATATCCCTATGGATATCTGCATGCTCGTCATTCTCTTGATCATTCCTCGTCGCTCTTGTTGTTACAAGATGCCTCGAAATATTCTCCGTTGTCCCGCGAATCCTTTGAGTTTACTGTCTTGTAGTTTTATTTCGCTTGAAAACCCTTACGTTCATTCCCTCACATTTAATGAGGATCCGTTCTTCTCAATTGTTCATGTATCTCACAAAATTCTTTGGAATACTTTTCGATCTTTCGAAAATCCTCTGCAGCCGGTTACTCTTGAAATTCTTGCCTGCTTGCATTATGGTTAATTCCATATGGCTAGTAGTCTTCGTTAACATCCCTTGTCTTACCATTTTGAGCCTATTGATTCAATGTGTGCGTATGTGCGCAGTCATCAGGTTATCCTTTTTACAAATTATCATTCTGACTCAGACGTCATTCCAGACATGAGTTGGTTCTCGATAATTCAAACCTTTATTGATTGTCCAACTAAGTGTTTTCAACTTATCCATCCTTGGTCAGAGTGTTTGCTTCTGATCCTACGTTTTGGAAACCATAATTTCTTTCTATTTAAGCTTTAGACTAATCAGGTGATTCTTGAATCTAATACCTCTGCATTCTTTCTTCTTCTGAGTAAGTACCGATACTCACATCAGCTCCGTTGTGGATCACCCGATCCACTTTGGATTGTTATCCGACAATGTCCTTCATATTCAATCACCTTGTGAGTTCTTCCCCTGATACATAATGCCTTTGGTAAATTGTATCCTCTGCTTTTGTCAACCGTGCTCTACTATCAATCTTGCCTTATTTACTTTTGAAACTTGAGGTATATGTTACTAAGATGCCCGACGGGTTGAACCTATGCCTTCCCCTAATCCGTGAGAACCCAAAAGTTTCCACAAGTCAGACTCTTTCGGTGTTCTACCAGATAAAATTCCAACACTACAGTTTTATCAAAGCGAGAGGTGAATGAAATGATATGCATTAAAGAAGTGGGAGTCGACCTTGAACTTTGTGTTCATGCCCATGGAAATGATTTAGAACGTCTCGGAAGCTTCTTGCAAAATGATTATCTATCTGTATGATTCTTTCGGTATTCTTGAATTGATTCCTTATAGTTATGGTTCCGACCATGCTATCCTGATCTGATATATCTGATGGGAATTCATTCCAGTGCCTCGTCTATTTTTGGCAAGGTTGAAGTATCTACTGTCATAGGTGACCCGGTTCTACTTCTATCATGTTCTACCTTTGAGTATTACCCCCTGGTATCTTGAAGATGTCTTGCCATTGCACCACATCTTACTAACTTTGTTGAAGTAACGTCTTTCCTTGTCCTAATCACTCCACGGGTTCTGGGTTGTTGTCAACCAAGGACACCGACTAGTGAAATTATTCCGCATTACAAATCAATTACCCCTAGTATTTTTACTGGGAAATTCTGAACTCAATCTGGTCATTCCTAGACTATAGGCTGCATCATGGTCTTGCTATCTTTGACTGTGCTACCTCGTCCTTCTCTGGTGCATGAATTCTTCAGTGTGTGAGCACGACTTACATCGAGCTTTCAACATCATGTTGCTTGTCTTGAAAGGCAATTTTGGTTCCGAGCTTGCATCTTATATATTGCTCCTATAACTTGCACTTCATCATTCCGTTGTTGCCATTGTCGTTTGATTGCATCCTCTTGAAACCTCCCGGCAAATGTGTCGGATCACCTTCAACACTTTGACTTCTTCCGAGATGTCAACTGTGTTCATGGTGAGAAATACTCTCCTTGCCCTCGATGTGTTTTATTTTCGTCGGCAACACCCTTGACTTCCTTTCATCGCAGACTTGTCCACATTTTGAATACAACTTGCTCTCCAGCTAGTGTTGTATTCTGCCTTGAAGTATTAATGTCTTTAGGTCAAGAATGTTGTGGGGATTGCTCCACCTCTTATAAATTCTCGGTATGTTGATACTTCTCACCATCACCATTCTTCCTTGGTCCCCGTGTTGTTTTCAACCGTGATACCAACATGCTAAAGATGCTGCTTGAGTTCTGCACTTCTAGCAACCCTATTGCTTTGAAGTTAATGAACGACAGTTCGTTCTTAGACTATTGGTTATTGAATCGTCACTCTAACATTGATCTTGCTGCCTAAGGTCATATTTCGGGCACACCTTTCACCTAATGATTAATGGTGTATCTTTTTCCTCGATCATACAACATTATATCATTTGAATTGATAAGTGTCATCCTCTTGTTCACATTATTGTGGAAATCCTTTCGTTTGGAATTCTCGATGAATTGTCGTTGATCCCATCAGCCACCTCCTCATCCTCTCCTTGGTTTAATGATGAACTATTGTTTCGGGAACCAGCTCCCATAGTTCATTTCCCGAGAATCTTGCAATGTCATTTCGTCGATTTGTGTTGCACCTTTTCTTCTCGAACATCTTGAGTCTGAGGTATCATGACACCCATCAGATCTGAATCTCGGTCAGATATGATGGTTGGGGCAACTTCGCAGGAGTTATAATGTTGGTCCTTTCATGACCCGGTAATATGATGTCATGCCTGGCACCCCTGGCTAGAGGACCTATCACTATAATTTCTTTTGCAAGGATAACCATTCTTCCAGGAGGAAATTGTAAGACTTATTTTATAAGTTGCTCCTGATGGCTCATTTGTATATCCAAAGTCTTGACCTTGGTTGAAACACCATATCATTGCTACCTCGAAGCATGACAATGATACCCCACTCATCAACAAGAACATTGGAGGCGCGATGCTAAGTGTTTCTTGGCCAGTTATCCAAACACCGTTGAATGTGTAACATCTTGATTAATCCTTGCCTCTTTATCTGAATGGTTGGGTACTTGCTCTCCTACCCCGTATGCCATGTTCTGCTTGTCCAGGGGGAGGATATACTCCTAATAATTGAGTGCAATCACAGTTTTTCCTTTCCATTGTTCAGTTTAACCTTCTTGATCTATATGATCTAAGCAGTAATAAATCTCTGCTTATTTAAACACCTCGTTGTACAACTCTGTCAGTAAGACCTTGATTCTATTGTTGTTAACATTCCGATACTGCCGGTGGACGAGAACTTTGCCTATTGGTCCGCCTCGTTTCAGCAAGCGGGAACATGATTCTCTTTGTTCCCCGTCCTTGGTACCGACATTGTTGCCGGCATAGCTGACAAGCTATCCACAGACATGCCTCCCTGTCGTGGCTGTGCAAGCTGTCACCACCCTTCCTATTTTGAACCCACATGGTGGGCCCATAACCCACATGGCCACTGGATCAAAACCTGACTCTTCTTTACAACCTTTATCCTTTGCACCTGGCTTCGTATGTGATTCACGAGCTAAATTCTATACCATTATTCATCCTGGAATCAAACACCATGTTCTTCTCGTTGTTGAAGCCCCCATTCCAGCTTCTGTCTAGGCATCGAATGATTGCCTACCCATTTGAAACTTTGGTACCATCATATATTCCACTCAACGAATTCACTGAAATACAACTCATGGGGTGCCTCGTCTATTTCCCATTGAGTTCACCGTCAGATGCCCAGCTTTGTGGAGATGCGTTCTTCCGGAGTTTCTCCCCCCTGCTCGCGTTCGTAGGACGATGGAGATCCCGAAGAAAGGATGACGACTTGATCATGATGACTTGAAGCAGAGAAAAGAAGACATCAACGAAAGGGATCAAGCTCTTCGAAAGGGCAACCAAGACCGAGAAGACTCGTTAGGTTTTCGCTACCAACACTTTTCCCCCTTACTCCACCGCTTAAATCTCGGGACGAGATTTCTTGTAGTGGAGGAGAATTGTGACGCCCGAATAATCAAGCTATAGTAAACTGGCCCTAGTGTGCCATGATATCGCAATTAATTACCTAAAACTTCATTTTGATCCAAATCGAATTCAAATTCAGTTTTAAAATAAAGTCAAATTCTTATTTCTTCGAACTGTCAGATAAAAATGTTCGTTGGGTTCCAAATATTCACTAACCAATTTTCATGCGAGGATCAACAATTTTCAAAAGCTTAAAAAGCCCCTAAGCCATTTAAAACTAGACCAATAACAATTAAATGGAACTTTTTGGTTTAAATAAATATGCAGACTTTTCAAAATAAATTGAAAACTCTGTGCGCTAGCTCAAATGTTTTCCTTGTAATTTTGCACCAAATTTCATAAGCAGATAATGTAAATTTGTATAGAAGTAAAGTGTAAAATAATAAAGAAATTAGAAGAATTAAAATATAAAAGAAAAGGAACCGGGTGCAATGTTGGACTGGGCTCTAGGCGCACACAGTGCAGCCCAGCCCAACAGTCCCCAGACTTTCCTCCTCCTCGCTACAGGAGAAGGCCGGGGTGCCATGGCCGCGGGCACCCGGCGCCGCGCACGCGCACGGCCGAGCCGCGAGGGGATAAGAGCATCCCCTGCTCCCTCTCACCCACCCTATACAAACCCTAGCATCTCCTCCCTCTTCCTCGCGCTGTAGCTCTTACCCCCGCACAAGCCTGATACCCCGGCGCCACACACGTCGTCGATCTCGTGCTCCGGAGCTATCCCGCGCTGCGCCACTTGTCCAAGTGACTCATCGTCGATGTCTCCTTCGCCCAGATGCTTCGTATCGAGCAGGGATGCACCACATCGTCGGCTTCATCGTCGTTCTCTCCACCACGGCCGCGACATCTCACCGTCGATCAACAATACCGCGCCACCCCGACCATCGCAAGCACGTCCTCGGCCTTCCTCTCGGTGAGCCACGCCGATTCCCCTGTTCCCCCTTCAAATCCATGACGTTCGCCACGCCCTGGCCGCGCATGTGCGCGCTCACCATGTCGCGGCCGAGCCCCTGCTCCGCCATGGCTGTGCCCATGTTGTTGCCACTCTACGTTGCTGCGGGTCATGGCCGCCGGGCTGCCTTTGCCGCACACGCGCTCAGCCACCTCTCGCTACTGCCCGTTTGCGGCCTGGCCGTGCTACTCGCGTGCGCAGTCCCGCCTGCGAGCCGCCGTGGGCGCTGATGTTCGCTGCCGCTCGTTGCGCTGCACGGCAGCTGCTAGCGGAGGTTCTTGCACGGCCGCCGCTACTCGCCTCTGGCTGCGCTGCGCCTGCCCCTCGCCTCTGTGCGTGACCCGTCCCTCGCCGTGGCTGCTTTCGCGCCCGCCGTTGCCTCTACTGGCCGGCCGCACCACGCACGACTCCCAGCCATGGCTACGTGCGTGCCCAGGCACCCCCACCGTTGACTTAATTAATAGCTTAGCCCCAATTAGAATAGGCCTAATCCACCTCTAACACTCACTGATTGGTGGCCCCCTCCACTGTAGCAATTAACTAAATCATTGGGTCATTGACAGTAGGCCCCACTACTTAATTAGGATAATTTAAAATGTGTGAAAACTCTGTTGATTAATATGAGTCTATGACACCTGGGCCCTGCTCATAAGTTTGACCAGTCAGCAGTCAACTTTTGACTGTTGACCGGGCTGCTGCCTCAGCCCCCATGGCCCCACCTGTCATGCACATGGGATAGTTACAGCTGTGTATAAAAGGTATCTGACTGTTTTAATTTCGAAATAATAATAAATCCAGAAATTGTAAAATCAATAAAACTTTGTAAATCAATAGAAAATAAACTGTAGCTCGGATGAAAAAGTTTTCTTCATGAAAGTTGCTCACAATTTTGATACGAATCCGAATACGCAGTCCGTTCGTCCGTCACGCGTCCCTAGCATAGCGAACCTACAATCATCCCCCTCCGGTCCGCTGTCCGAAAACACGAAACACCGGGGATACCTTCCTGGATGTTTCCCCACTTCGCCGGTATCAACTATTACTAAGTTAAGTCACCGCTAGCACATCGTTTTGCCGTGTCTTGCTTTGTGATGCTATTGTTTGATCTATTATTTATTTGTTTCCCCTTCATTGCTTCTTTTTGGTAGACCCCGATACCGCGATAGACCCCGAGACCGTTGATGTTTCGGTGTTCGACTACGGCTACGCTTCCGAAGATTCCTTGGGTCTGCAGTGCTTCTAGGGAAGCCAACCCCCCTTGATCACCAGATATCGCCCATTCTCTTCTCTCTTATTCTCGCATTAGATTTGCTACTGTTGATGATTCGATAGCTCCCATTCTGTTGCATAGCCTATCATTGTTGCTACTACTGTTGATACCTTTACCTGCTATCCTAAATGCTTAGTATAGGATGCTAGTATTCCATCAGTGGCCCTACACTCTTGTCCGTCTGCCATGCTATACTATCGGGCCGTGATCACTCGGGTGGTGATCACGGGTATATACTATATACATACTTTACATGACACATGATGTGAGAAAAGTCGGGTCGGCTCGATGAGTACCCGCAAGTGATTCCAATGTGGGGGCTGAAAGGACAGGTGGCTCCATCCAGGTAGCGGTGGGCCTGGGTTCCTGACGGCCCCCGAGTGGATCTTGGTGGCGGAGCGACAGGGCAGGTTGAGACACCCAGTCGAGAGGTGGCCTAGCCATGGTCGTTGTCCGCGGTTATTTTATAATAACACGCTTAACGAGATCCTAGTATTAGATCTGAGTCTGGCCATTGGCCTATACGCACTAACCAGTTACGTGGGAATAGTTATGGGCTCTCGACGTTGTGGTATCAGCCGAAGCCTTCTTGACGTCAGCTACTGAGCGGCGCGCGCCGGGTTGGACCTCGTAACGTAACTTCCTTAGTAATGGAGGTTGCTAGGTCTTCTCACCGGCCACGTACGCAACGTGTAGGTGCGCGTTGGGCGATGGGCCCGGACCTCTGCTCGCCTAGGACTTAGACCGGCGTGCTAATCTCTTTGCTGTGCTTAGATAGGGCTGCGACGTGTTGATCTTCTGAGGCCGGGCAGGACCCTGGAAAGTGTGTCCGGCCAAATGGGATCGAGCGTGCTGGGTTATGTGGTGCACCCCTGCAGGGAAGTTAATCTATTCGAATAGCCGTGTCCCTCGGTAAAAGGACGATGCGGAGTTACACTCTGACCTCATGACAACTAGAACCGGATACTTGATAAAACACACCTAGATGAGTTCCAGATATAACTCGGTGGTTGCTCTCTCACGGGGTGATGTGCGGGAGGATCGCCGAGTAGGATTATGCTATACGATGTTACTTGGTGAACTTACCATCTATTCTCCTCTACTACTGCAAGATGGAGGCTACCAGAAGCATAGTCTTCGATAAGATTAGCTATCCCCCTCTTATTCTTGCTTTCTGTAGTTTAGTCCACAGATACTACCCATATCATTGTTACCATTGCGTATGTAGTATAGATCCTTGCTTGCGAGTACTTTGGATGAGTACTCACGGTTGCTTTGCTCCCCTTTTTCCCCTGCTGCTCCTTCTTCTCGGATGATGCAACCAGATGGTGGAGCCCAGGAGCCAGAGGCCACCTATGACACTGGAGGCGCCTACTACTACGTGTAGTCTGCCGACGACGAGCGGGAGTAGTTTAGGAGGATCCCAGGTAGGAGGCATGCTCCTCTTTCGATCCGTATCCCAGTTTGTGCTAGCCATATTATGGCACATTGTTTAACTTTATGTCTGTACTCAGATATTTGTTGCTTCCGCTGACTCGTCTATGATCGAGCACTTGTATTCGAGCCCTCGAGGCCCCTAGTTTGTAATATGAAGCTTGTATGACTTATTTTACTTGTAGAGTTGTGTTGTGATATCTTCTAGTGAATCCATGACCTTGGTCGTACACATTTGCGTGCATGATTAGTGTACGGACAAATTGGGGGCGTCACAAGTTGGTATCAGAGCCGATTGCCTATAGGAATCCCCCTTTCCAACTCCTTGGCCGAAGTTGTGTCTAGTCATTGAAAAACTTTTGCTAACTTGGCTATGTGGCTTACGGGCCCACGTCGCCATTGGGTGGTGTTAGGACCTTTTATTCCTCGTCTTTACTCTTGGAATCTGATCTCTCTTCTATTCGGGTTAAATGATTTTACTAATTATGAGTCTAGGTTCTCGTAACTATTTCTCCCAGAGAGCCCTCATTCCGGAAGATCACTTGCTTCGACAGAAGATTCTAAGGATATCCCTCAATATTTTTCGAGACCCTTGTGGTTATCGCCTTTGCAATTTAGTGCCACCGATATATCCCTATGGATATCTGCATGCACTCGTCATTCTCTTGATCATTCCTCGTCGCTCTTGTTGTTACAAGATGCCTCGAAATATTCTCTGTTGTCCCGAAAATCCTTTGAGTTTACTGTCTTGTAGTTTTATTTCGCTTGAAAACCCTTACGTTCATTCCCTCACATTTAGTGAGGATCCGTTCTTCTCAATTGTTCATTTATCTCACAAAATTCTTCGGAATACTTTTCGATCTTTAGAAAATCCTCTGCAGCCTGTTACTCTTGAAATTCTTGCCTGCTTGCATTATGGTTAATTCCATATGGCTAGTAGTCTTTGTTAACATCCCTTGTCTTAGCCATTTTGAGCCTATTGATTCAATGTGTGCGTATGTGCGCAGTCATCAGGTTATCCTTTTTAAAAATTATCTTTCTGACTCGGACGTCATTCCAGACATGAGTTGGTTCTCGGTAATTCAAACCTTTATTGATTGTCCACCTAACTGTGTTCAACTTATCCATCCTTGATCAGAGTGTCTGCTTCTGATCCTTCGTTTTGGAAACTATAATTTCTTTCTATTTAAGCTTTAGACTAATCAGGTGATTCTTGAATCTGATACCTCTACATTCTTTCTTCCTCCGAGTAAGTACTGATACTCACATCAGCTCCGTTGTGGATCGCCCGATCCATTGTTGGATTGTTATCCGACAATGTCCTTCATATTCAATCACCTTGTGATTTCTTTCCCTGATACATAATGCCTTTGGTAAATTGTATCCTCTGCTTTTGTCAACCGTGTTCTACTATCAAGCTTGCCTTATTTACTTTTGAAACTTGAGGAATATGTTACTAAGATGCCCGACGGGTTGAACCTATGCCTTCCCCTAATCCGTGAGAACCCAAAAGTTTTCACAAGTCAGACTCTTTTGGTGTTCTACCAGATAAAATTCCAACACTATAGTTTTATCAAAGCAAGAGGTGAATGAAATGATATGCATTAAAGAAGTGGGAGTCGACCTTGAACTTTGTGTTCATGCCCATGGAAATGATGTAGACCGTCTCGGAAGCTTCTTGCAAAATGATTATCTAGCTGTATGATTCTTTCGGTATTCTTGAATTGATTCCTTACAGTTATGGTTCCGACCATGCTATCCTGATCTGATATATCTGATGGGAATTCATTCTAGTGCCTCGTCTATTTTTGGCAAGGTTGAAGTATCTACTGTCATAGGTCAATGACCCGGTTCTACTTCTATCATGTTCTACCTTTGAGTATTACCCCCTGGTATCTTGAAGATGTCTTGCCATTGCACCACATCTTACTAACTTTGTTGAAGTAATGTCTTTCCTTGTCGTAATCACTCTACGGGTTCTGGGTTGTTGTCAACCGAGGACACCGACTAGTGAAATTATTCTGCAATACAAATCAATTACCCCTAGTATTTTTACTGGGAAATTCTGAACTCAATCTGGTCATTCCTAGACTATAGGCTGCATCTTGGTCTTTCTATCTTTGACTATGCTACCTCGTCCTTCTCTGGTGCACGAATTCTTCAGTGTGTGAGCACGACTTACATCGAGCTTTCAACATCATGTTGCTTGTCTTGAAAGGCAATTTTGGTTCCGAGCTTGCATCTTATATATTGCTCCTATAACTTGCACTTTGACATTCCGTTGTTGCCATTGTTGTTTGATTGCATCCTCTTGAAACCTCCCGGCAAATGTGTCGGATCACCTTCAACACTTTGACTTCTTCCGAGATGTCAACTGTGTTCATGGTGAGAAATACTCTCCTTGCCCTCGATGATTTTTATTATCATCGGCAACACCCTTGACTCCTTTCATCGCAGACTTGCCCACATTTTGAATACAACTTTCTCTCCAGCTAGTGTTGTATTCTGCCTTGAAGTATTACTGTCTTTAGGTCGAGAATGTTGTGGGGATTGCTCCACCTCTTAGAAATTCTCGGTATGTTGATACTTCTCACCATCACCATTCTTCCTTGGTCCCCGTGTTGTTTTCAACCGGGATACCAATATGCTAAAGATGCTGCTTGAGTTCTGCACTTCTAGCAACCCTATTGCTTTGAAGTTAATGATCGACAGTTCGTTCTTAGACTGTTGGTTATTGAATCGTCCCTCTAACATTGATCTTGCTGCCTAAGGTAATATTTCGGGCACACCTTTCACCTAATGATTAATGGTGTATGTTTTTCCTCGAGCATACAACATTATATCATTTGAATTGATAAGTGTCATCCTCTTGTTCACATTATTGTGGAAATCCCTCCATTTGGAATTCTCAATGAATTGTTGCTGATCCCATCAGCCACCTCCTCATCATCTCCTTGGTTTAATGATGAACTATTGTTTCGGGAACCAGCTCCCATAGTTCATTTCCCGAGAATCTTGCAATGTCATTTCGTTGATTTGTGTTGCACCTTTTCTTCTCGAACATCTTGAGTATGAGGTATCATGACACCCATCGGATCTGAATCTCGGTCAGATATGATGGTTGGGGCAACTTTCCAGGAGTTATAATGTTGGTCCTTTGATGACCCGGTAATATGATGTCATGCCTGGCACCCCTGGTTGGAGGACCTATCACTACAATTTCTTTTGCAAGGATAACCATTCTTCCAGGAGGAAATTGTAAGACTTATTTTATAAGTTACTCCTGATGGATCATTTGTATATCCAAAGTCTGGAACTGGGTTAAAACACCATATCATTGCTACCTCGAAGCATGACAATGATACCCCACTCATCAACAAGAACATTGGAGGCACGATGCTAAGTGTTTCTTGGCCAGTTATCCAAACACCGTTGAATGGGTAACATCTTGATTAATCCTTGCCTCTTTATCTGAATGGTTGGGTACTTGCTCTCCTACCCCGTATGCCATGTTCTGCTTGTCCACGGGAAGGATATACTCCTAATAATTGAGTGCAATCACAGTTTTTCCTTTCCATTGTTCAGTTTAACCTTCTTGATCTATATGATCTAAGCAGTAATAAATCTCTACTTATTTAAACACTTCGTTGTACAACTCTGTCAGTAAGACCTTGATTCTATTGTTGTTAACATTCCGATACTGCCAGTGGACGAGAACTTTGCCTATTGGTCCGCCTCGTTTCAGCAAGCGGGAACATGATTCTCTTCGTTCCCCGTCCTTGGTACCGACATTGTGGAGTAATAGTAGTAGATGCAGGCAGGAGTCGGTCTACCAATCTTGGACGTGATGCCTATATAATGATCATTGCTTGGATATCTTCATGATAATTTTAAGGTCTATCAATTGCCCAACAGTAATTGTTTTCCCACTATTTTGCTATTTTCTCGAGAGAAGCCACTAGTGAAATCTACGGCCCCCGGGTCTCTTTCTCATATTATTTTCCTTTGCTATTTATTTTCCTTTGCTTTTTTTCCAGATCTACTAAACCAAAAACCCAAAAACACCTTGCTGCAATTTATCTTATTTAGCTTTCAATCTATCAATATTTACAACTCTATCACGTCCGTTACCCGAAAGGGATTGACAACCCCTTTTACACGTCGGGTTGCGAGTATTTGTTATTTGTGTGTGGGTGTTGTTTACGTTGTGTTGCTTGGTTATCCTGCTGGTTCGATAACCTTGGTCTCATCACTGAGGGAAATACCTACAGCTGCTATACTGCATCATCCCTTCCTCTTTGGGGAAATACCGACGTAGTAATAGCAGACATCAAAAGGAATTTTTGGCGTCGTTGCTGGGGAGCACCTTCAACATATACCAGGTTCCTAATCACAAATCTCATCTCCTTGCAATTTACATTATTTGCCATTTGCCTCTCGTTTTCATCTGCCCACTTCACAAACATTTGTCGTTTTTATTCGCCCTCTTTTTCATTTGCTGTTTTCTTGTCAGATCTATTTTCGTTTGCCCTTATGTATTACTTGGTTACTTTGTTTGGTTGTTTGGTATAATTGGGTATTTTATTGGAAATCATAAGGAAATATGGATCCTCATCCACTTGCCAATCTTTTTAAAAGATCCAATTATGTTCTACCAATTTCTAGTGTATTGAGTGCACTAGATTATCTTTATGAAGTTTTGCTTGAGAATCATGAATCTGAAAATTGTGATGAAGTGATAAAATAAGAAGTGATTCATGATAGTTCCAGGTATGAAAAGCATGATTGCAATGATATTATTATAAACTTTATTATTATCAATTGTGTTAATGATATGCAAAACCCCAAGCTTGGGGATGCTAATTTCGCTATGTCCTCTACTTATTGCAATGATCGTGATTGGGATGATTCTTCTTGTGATCTTGAAATTTTATTTAAGCCTCATGATGATTATGATATTGATAACAATATTTGCAATAATATTGAAATTGGGTTTGGATAGGTCATCACTTTAGTTGATGTTAATCCCACTATCTTGGAATATTATACGACTTTTATGCATGTGGATCATGAAAAAAATGTGATGGTTATATTGTTGAATGTGACGATGATCTTACATACAATTATTATGAGAGAGGAAAATATGGTTCTAGAAATCTTCGTGTTACTAAATTACCTCTTTT
This sequence comes from Secale cereale, assembly GCA_902687465.1. Classification (NCBI taxonomy): domain Eukaryota; kingdom Viridiplantae; phylum Streptophyta; class Magnoliopsida; order Poales; family Poaceae; genus Secale; species Secale cereale. The sequence continues at coordinate 300,482,470 of LR738715.1, read as the reverse complement.
GATGCTTAAATTTTCAAAGTTTTATTCTTCCTTGCATGTGCTAGTTTTTGTTTGCCTTGATAATTTGTTTGCTTATAAAATGCATATGCATAGGAAGTGTGTTAGACTTAGATGTGTTTGTCACGTGTTTCATGATGCTCCTTTTGTGCTTCAATTCTTGTCTTTCATGTGAGCATCATTGAAATCCCAAGCCTGTCTCAATGGCTATAAAGAAAGAGCTTGTTGGGAGGCAACCCAACGAATAAAATAATTGTTTGCTTTTTATTTATGTTCTTGTGTGAATACCCTTTAATACCTCTGTTTAGATGTGTTTTTGTGGTTTGAATAAAGGTTTGTGCCAAGCAAAGCCTTAGGATCATGTTGGGTGTTAGTAGATTTGATCTTGCTGAAAAACAGAAACTTTTCTGCTCACGAGAAAAATTCCTATTTTTAACAGAAGAGTGATTTTTGGTTGATTCTTTTTGCAGAAGATTAATATACAAATTGCCCACGTGGCCCTATTTGTTCAAAAAAATAGAGTTGCAGAAGTATTCGAAACTTCTAGATTACTGCAGACTATTCTGTTTTTGACAGATTCTGTTTTTATTGTGTTATGTGCTTGTTTTGATGATTCTATGGTTTTCTTTGATGAGTTTTTGCCATAGAAAAGTTGGAATACATTAGATATAATACAAATACAAAATATGAATTGGTTAGCTACAATACTTATAGTAGTGATTTGTTTTCTTATACTAACGGATCTCACGAAAGTTTTGTTGAGTATTGTGTGATTGGATTTTTCAAGTTTTGGGTTATCTTACGATGAATGGAGGAATAAGGAGTACGAAGAGCCTAAGCTTGGGGATGCCCCGACATCCCAAGCTATTATTCAAAGAGAATCAAACAACTAAGCTTGGGGATACCCGGAGTGGCATCCCCTCTTTCTTCTAACGACCGTCGGTATTTTACTCGAAACTATATTTTTATTCGTCACATGATATGTGTTTTGCTTGGAGCGTCTTGTATGATATGAGTCTTTGCTTGTTTTGTTTTGCTTTTTAAGTTATCAATCCTGTCTGTACACACCTATTAGAGAGAGCCAAAATTATGCCATGACTTGTTAGAATAGCTCTCTATGCTATACTTAAATTTTTATGAGCTCTGGATTCACTCTAGTGTCTTACTTATATCTTTTTGAGCATGGTGTGCTTTAGTATTTCTGAAGAAATGCTCTCTTGATTCACTTAGATTTATTTGAGAGTTAGTAATTTTTTAAGAAATTCTCTCTTGCTTCACTTAAATTATTTTGAGAGAAAGAAAAAAAATTATGCTCATGATCTTCACTTATATTTGTTTGAGCTTATCAAAAGCAACACATAAAAATTAGTTCCAATGTGATAGATATCAAAGAAGGTTATAATAAAAACTTTCGTGAAGACCATTGGACAAAATAAACTTGATTCCTTGTAATAGTTTTGAGACATGATGATATGATATGTGAGTCATGTTAATGAGTAATTATGCTTTAGTAAGAATATTAGTGTTAAAGTTTGCGATTCCTTATGCAAGCACAAAAGTCAATAATCATGCAATGAAATTACATCCTACTTGTGGTGTATTATTCGGTGTTATTTATGCTCAATGCTCGCTTATGAGATTATTCGTTTCATGGTTGGTCGCTTCCCAGTCTTTTGCTAGCCTTCATTTTGAACTAAGTAGGATCACTACTTGTGCATCCAAAATCCTTTATCCCGGTTTTGCCACATGAGTCCACCATACCTACCTATAGGTGGTATTCCCTTGCCATTCTAAGCAAATTTTTATGTGCCATCTCTAATTTTCAAAATAAATTTCCCTTTTGTGTGCCCGTACCACTCGCAAGGCGGTGAGGGGTGGCCAATATTTCCCATGCTAGATGTGTTATTCTCACAATGAGTGTTTATTCACTTGTCATTGCATGAGAGTAAGGCAAAGGTATTAGGGATGCCTAGTTCCGAAATGAAAAACAAATTTACTTTATGTTGTCAAATAATAAATTCCATGGAAAGTGTTGGTATGGAAGGCAACCGTGGATTCGGCTAGCCATGGCTTGTGTAAGTTCGGTGGAAATTGAATAAACTTTATTTTATGTTTGGGAACCGCCTATGATATATCTAGCATGGAAAGTGTTGGGAACCTTGAGTCGTTTTAGTTGGTGAGAAACGTATACCTCCCAGAATAATTTTAGCTCTCAATTTAAGCTTTGAGCTCTGGCACCTCTACAAATCCCTACTTCCCGCTACGAAGGGCCTTTCTTTTACTTATGCAATTTTATTTTTGAATTTGAGTCTCCATCTTCTCTTATAAAGCACCAACTAGGAAACACTATGATTGTACTTGAGCATTGGGTGTAACAAATATGTGAATGTGTTTCATGAATGGATCAATGGTTGAGCATGATGGGCTAGGGATAACTTATTTTAGCACTGATATTTTGAAAGACATGGTTGCTTGTTGATATGCTTGAGTATTTAAATCTCATGTCAAAACTAGACTATTGCTTTGAACCATATAAAAGTCCAAATGTCCATGCTATAAAGAAAAAAAAATATGATATGACATGATAGGCAGCATTCCACATCAAATATTCTGTTTTTATCATTTACCTACTCGAGGACGAGCATGAATTAAGCTTGGGGATGCTGATACATCTCCAACGTATGTATACTTTTTTTATTGCTCCATGTTGTTATATTATCATTCTTGGATGTTTTACAATCATTTTATATCATTTTTTGGTACTAACCTATTGACATAGTGCCAAGTGCTAGTTGTTGTTTTCTGCATGTTTTTTACATTGCAAGAAATCAATATCAAACGCAGTCCGAACACCGCGAAACTTTTTGGATAATTTTTATGGGACAGAAGACACCCATTGGGCCAGAGCTGCACCTGGGGGCTGCCTCGAGGGGGCACAACCCACCAGGTCGCGCCAGGCCCCCCTGGGGCGCCCAGGTGGGTTGTGCCCATCTCGGTGGCCTCCCGCACCGCCTCTTTGCACTATAAATACTCAGATATTCTAGAAACCCTAGGGGAGTCGACAAAAATCTATTCCAGCCGCCTCAAAGTCCAGAACCACCAGATCCAATCTAGACACCGTCATGGAGGGGTTCACCATCTCCATTGGTGCATCTCTGATGATGTGTGAGTAGTTCCTTGTAGACCTATGGGTCCGTAGTTAGTAGTTAGATGGCTTCCTCTCTCTTTTTTGATTATCAATACAATGGTCTCGTGGAGATCCATATGATGTAACTCTTTTGCGGTGTGTTTGTTGGGATCCGATCAACTTTGAGTTTATGATCAGATCTATCTTTTTATATCCATGAAAGTTATTTCAGTCTTCTTTAATCTCTTATATGCATGATTTCTTATAGCCCGTATTTCTTCTCTGATATTTGGGTTTTGTTTGGCCAACTTGATTTATTTATCTTGCAATGGGAAGAGGTGCTTTGTTGTGGGTTCGATCTTACGGTGTTTGATCGCAGTGACAGAAAGGGAACCGACACGTATGTATCATTGCTACTAAGGATAAAATGATGGGGTCTATTTCTACATAAATAGATATGGTCTGCATCATGGCATCGCTCTTATTGCATTACTCCTTTTCTCCATGAACTTAATACACTAGATGCATGCTGGATAGCGGTCGATGTGTGGAGTAATAGTAGTAGATGCAGGCAGGAGTTGGTCTACTAATCTTGGATGTGATGCCTATATAATGATCATTGACTAGATATCGTCATGATTATTTGAAGTTCTATAATTCCCCAACAGTAATTGTTTTCCCACCGTTTGCTATTTTCTCGAGAGAAACCACTAGTGAAATCTACACCCCCCGGGTCTCTTTCTCATATTATTTTCCTTTGCGATTTATTTTCCTTTGCTTTTATTTTCAGATATACTAAACCAAAACCCAAAAATACCATGCTGCAATTTATCTTATTTAGCGTTCCATCTATCAATATTTACAACTCTATCAAATCCGTTACCCGAAAGGGATGACAACCCCTTTTACACGACGAGTTGCGAGTATTTGTTACTTGTGTGCAAGTGTTGTTTATGTTGTGTTCCTTTTTTTCTCCAACTAGTTCGATAACCTTGGTCTCATCACTGAGGGAAATACCTACCGCTGCTATGCTGCATCATCCCTTCTTCTTTGGGGAAATACCGACGTAGTTCTAGCAGACATCAGTGGGCCCAGAACCCACAGTTCCACAGGATCAAACCTGACTCTCATGTACAACCTTGTTTCTGAAATATTCATTGCACTTGGCTTCATATGTGATTCACGAGCTAACTTACTCACCATGATTCATTCCGGTATCAGATGCAACAATATTCATCATTGCTCTGAACCCCTTCATCACCTATTATAGGTATCGGCTTGATGCCTACCTAGTTGAAACTTGTTAAACCTCCTTATAGGACTCTCGATTTGTTTCCTGGTGCTTCTAAAATCTCCTTCCTTGAGACAATTACCGGATGCCAATACTTTCAGACATCCGTCCTTATAGTTTTCCCCTTATAACCTATTCGTAAGTACGATGGAGTTTCTGAAAAAAAGGATGAGGACTTCATCATGATGCCCTGCTGCGGCTAATTGAAGATATTGATATGTCTCCAATGTATCTATAATTTGTGATTGTTCCATGCTGTTATATTTTCATTCTTGGATGTTTTACAATCATTTTATAGTCATTTATATCATTCTTTGGTACTAACCTATTGACATAGTGCCAAGTGCTCGTTGTCGTTTTCTGCATGTTTTTTACATCGCAGGAAATCAATATGAAACAGTGTCCAAACACAGCAAAACTTTTTGGACAATTTTTTTGGACCAGCAGAAACCCAATGGGCTAAGGCCGCATGAGGGCAGGGGGTGCTCCGAGGGGAGCACAACCCACCAGGGCGCGCCAGGAGGCCCAGGCGCGCCCTGGTGGGTTGTGCGCACCTCGGGTGCCCCCCGGACCGCCTCTTTGCTCTATAAATACCCCAATGATCCATAAACCCTAGGGGAGCATACGGAATTTTGATCCAGCCGCCGCTGAGTCCAGAACCACCAGATCCAATCTAGACACCATCACGAAGGGGTTCACCACTTCCATTGGTGCCTCTCCAATGATGTGTGAGTAGTTCCTTGTAGACCTTCGGGTCCGTAGTCAGTAGCTAGATGGCTTCATCTCTCCCTTTTGATTATCAATACAATGGTCTCTTGGAGATCCATATGATGTAACTCTTTTGCGGTGTGTTTGTTGGGATACGATGAACTTTGAGTTTATGATCAGATCTATCTTTTTATGTCCATGAAAGTTATTTGAGTCTTCTTTTGATCTCTTATATGCATGATTACTTATAGCCTCGTATTTCTTCTCCGATATTAGGTTTTGATTGGCCAACTTGATCTCTTTATCTTTCCATGGGAAGAGGTGCTTTGTAGTGGGTTCGATCTTATGGTGCTTGATCCCAGTGACAGAAGGGGAACCGACACGTATTTATGGTTGCTACTAAGGATAAAACGATGGGGTCTATTTGTACATAAATAGATCTTGTCTATATCATGTCATCGTTCTTATTGCATTACTCAGTTTCTCCACGAACTTAATACACTAGATGCATGCTGGATATCGATCGATGTGTGGAGTAATAGTAGTAGATGCAGGCAGGAGTCGGTCTACTAATCTTGGACGTGATGCCTATATAATAAACATTGTCTGGATATCGTCATGATTATTTGAAGTTCTATCAATTGCCCAACAGTAATTGTTTTCCCACCGTTTGCTATATTCTCGATAGAAGCCACTAGTGAAATCTATGACCCCCGGGTCTCTTCCTTATATTATTTGCCTTTGTGATCTTTTTTTCCTTTGCTTTTATTTTCAGTTCTATTTAACCAAAAACCCAAAAATACCTTGCTGCAATTTATCTTATTTACCGTCCGATCTATCAATATTTATATCTCTCTCACGTCCATTACCCGAAAGGGATTGACAACCCCTTTTACACGTCGGGTTGCGAGTATTTGTTATTTCTGTGCATGTGTTGTTTACGTTGTGTTGCTTGGTTCTCCTACTGGTTCGATAACCTTGGTTTCATCACCGAGGGAAATATCCACCGCTGCTATACTGCATCGTCTCTTCCTCTTTGGGAAAAAAACCGACGTAGCTTTAGCAGCCATCAAAAGGAATTTTCTGGCGCCATTGCCGGGGAGCACCTTCAACATATACCAGGTTCCTAATGACAAATATCATCTCCTCGCAATTACATTATTTGCCATTTGCCTCTCGTTTTCATCTCCCCAACTTCACAAATATTTTCCGGTTTTATTCGCCCTCTTTTTTGTTCGCCGTTTTCTTGTCAGGTCTATTTGAGTTCTTGTCATCATGGCTAGTCCTCCCCTCATCATTTGCACCCCCGAGAACGAAGTTCTTAACTTTAAACAAAGGGGAGGAGAAATCCTAAAAGATGCGTGGTACCGGATTTGCAATGCTAATAACAGATCTATTCACAAGCAACCCACTATTGTTCGTCTTCGAAATTTTTATGTGGGAATCGCTACTTGATTTAGATTCATTCTTGATACCATTACCGAAGGAAATTTCTTAAGTTGTCCCCCTCTTGATGCCTTGAATGCTATGGGAAGTCTTATGCGATCTCCACGTATTATTGTTAATGAAACAACTTTGACTCTTGAGTATTTTACGAAAAGATTAGATGCTATTGAAAAGGGGATGCTTACTAAAGAACAAATTGAAAATTTAGACAAAAAGATGCATGATCTTGCTAATAAATTTGGATCTAAAGCGGGTGAGGTTTTTAAAGTACTAAAGGAGAAAGAACCCGTAGTCAATGAAAGAATAGAAGAAAGTCCTTCTCAGATGATAAATTGGAAGAAATTCTTAATAACTTGGGTACCCTTTTTTCTTCCATTAATACCATTGAGAAAACACCCGTAAAAAGTCTCAAGGATAAAGGGGCTTCTTCTAGTAACAACAAAGGGGATCTTAAAATTATTAGTATTCACCCCGATTTTACTAAAATAATAGAAAGACCTCTTTACAAAAGCAAATTCATTGATCTTGTCCCTAGAAATATCTTTGTCGAAGAATTATATGCTAAATCTTTGAAGAAATGTGTGATTAAGGAATTGGATAACAAGGATGAGGGAACTTAGATCCTTGTATTATGCCTAGCTAAGGGCGTAAAACGATAGAGCTTGTTGGGAGGCAACCCAACTTGTATATTTTTTGCCTTTTGATTTCCTTGATGTTTTCAATAAAAACACCTTTAATATCTCTGTTGAGATGTGTTTTTGTGGTTTGAATAAACTTTTGTGCCAAGCAAAGCCTTAGGAACACATTGGGTGTTAGTAGATTTGATCTTGCTGAAAAACAGAAACTTTTGCGCTCACGAGAAAAATTCTCATTTTTAACAAAAGAGTGCTTTTTGGTTGATTCTTTTTGCAGAAGATTAATATACAAATTGTCCACGTGGCCCAATTTGTTCAAGATTTTTAGAGTTACATAAGTATTCCAAACTTCCAGATTACTACAGACTATTCTGTTTTTTATAGATTCTGTTTTTATTGTGTTATGTGCTTGTTTGGATGATTATATGGTTTTCTTTGATGAGTTTTTGCCATAGAAAAGTTGGAATACAGTAGATATAATACACACACAATATATGAATTGGTTTACTATAGTACTTATAGTAGTGATTTGTTTTCTTATACTAACGGATCTCACAAAAGTTTTGTTGGAGTTTTGTGTGATTGAAGTTTTCAAGTTTTGGGTTATCTTATGATGGATGAAGGAATAAGGAGTAAGAAAAAGCCTAAGCTTGGGAATGCCCCGGCATTCCAAGATATTATCCAAAGAGAAGCAAGCAACTAAGCTTGGGGACGCCCCCAAGTGGCATCCCCTCTTTCTTCTAACGACCATCAGTATTTCACTTGAAACTATATTTTTATTCATCACATGATATGTGTTTTGCTTGGAGCGTCTTGTATGATATGAGTCTTTGCTTGTTTTGTTCTGCTCTTTAAGTCATCAATCCTTGTTGTACACATCTATTTGAGAGATCCAAAATTATGCCATGACTTGTTAGAATAGCTCTCTATGCTTCACTTAAATATTATGAGCTATGGATTTGCTCTAGTGCTTCACTTATAACTTTTTTAGCACGGTGTGCTTTAGTATCTTTGGATAAATACACTCTTGATTCACTTAGATTTATTTGAGAGTTAGTAAACATTTCAAAAATTCTCTCTTGCTTCACTTAAATTATTTTGAGAGAAAGAAAATTATTGTGCTCATGATCTTCACTTATATTTGTTCGAGCTTATCAAAAGCAACACATGAAAATTAGTACCAAAGTGATATATATCCAAGAAGGATATAATAAAAACTTTCATGAAGATCATTGGACAAAATAAACTTGATTCATTGTAATAGTTTTGAGACATGATGATATGATATGTGAGTCATGTTAATGAGTAATTATGCTTTAGTAAGAATATTCATGTTAAGGTTTGTGATTCCCTATGCAAGCACGAAAGTCAATAATTATGCAATGAAATTATATCCTACTTGTGGTGCATTATTCGGTGATATTTGTGCTCAATGTTTGCTTATGAGATTATTCGTTTCATGGTTGGTCGCTTCCTAGTCTTTTGCTAGCCTTCATATTGCACAAAGTATGATCACTACTTGTGCATCTAAAATCCTTTCTCCCGGTTTTGCCACATGAGTCCACCATACCTACCTATATGCGGTATTCCCTTGCCGTTCTAAGAAAATTTGTATGTGCCATCTCTAATTTTCAAAATAAATTTCCCTTTTGTGTGCCCGTACTGCTCGCGAGGCGGTGACGGGTGGCCAATATTTTCCATGCTAGATGTGTTATTCTCACACTGAGTGTTTATTCACTTGTCATTGCTCGAGAGTAAGGCAAAGGTATTAGGGATGCCCTGTCCTAAAATGAAAATCTAATTTACTTTATGTTTTCAAATAATAAATTCCTTGGAAAGTGTTGGTATGGAAGGTAACCGTGGATTCGGCTAGCCATGGCTTGTGAAAGTTTGGTGGAAAAGGAATAAACTTTATTTTCTGTTTGGGAACCTCCTATGATATATCTAGCACGGAAAGTGTTAGGAACCTCAAGTCGTTCTCGTTGGTGGGAAAAGTATACCTCAAAAAAATTATGTCTCAATTTAAGCTTTGAGCTCTGGCACCTCTACAAATCCCTAATTCCCTCCGTGAAGGGCCTTTCTTTTACTTATGCAATTTTTATTTTTGAATTTGAGTCTCCGTCTTCTCTTACAAGCACCAACTAAGAAACACTATGATCGTACTTGAGCATTGGGTGTAACTAATATGCGAGTGTGTTTCATGAATGAATCAATGGTTGAGTGATGACCCACAAGTCTAGGGGATCTATCGTAGTCCTTTCGATAAGTAAGAGTGTCGAACCCAACGAGGAGCAGTAGGAAATGATAGGTAGTTTTCAGTAAGGTATTTTCTGCAAGCACTGAAATTATAGGTAACTAATGGTTTTGTTATAAGGTAATTGGTAGCAAGTGACAAAAGGTAAAAGTAAATAAGGTGCAGCAAGATGGCCCAATCCTTTTTGTAGCAAAGTACAAGCCTGGACAAACTCTTATATGAAGGAAAACGCTCCCGAGGACACATGGGAATTATCGTCAAGCTAGTTTTCATCACGATCATCTGATTCGCGTTCGGTACTTTGATAATTTGGTATGTGGGTGAACCGGTGCTTGGGTGCTATCCTTACTTGGAAAAGCCTCCCACTTATGATTAACCTCTAATGCAAGCATCCGCAACTACAAAAGAAGTATTATGGTAAACCTAACCATAGCATGAAACATATGGATCCAAATCAGCCCCTTACGAAGCAACACATAAACTAGGGTTCAAGCTTCTGTCACTCTAGCAACCCATCATCTACTTATTACTTCCCAATGCCTTCCTCTAGGCCCAAATAATGGTGAAGTGTCATGTAGTCGACGTTCACATGACACCACTAGAGGAGAGACAACATACATCTCATCAAAATATCGAACGAATACCAAATTCACATGACTACTTATAGCAAGACTTCTCCCATGTCCTCGGGAACAAAAGTAACTACTCACAAGACATAATATTGTTCATGGCCAGAGGGGTATTAATATGCATAATAGATCTGAGCATATGATCTTCCACCAAGTAAACCAACTAGCATCAACTACAAGGAGTAATCAACACTACTAGCAACCCACAGGTACCAATCTGAGGTTTGGGTACAAAGATTGGATACAAGAGATGAACTAGGGTTTGAGAGGAGATGGTGTTGGTGAAGATGTTGATGAAGATAACTCTCCCCAAGATGGGAGAGTTGTTGGTGATGACGGCGGTGACGATTTCCCCCTCCCGAAGGGAAGTATCCCCGACAGAACAGCTCTGCCGGAGCCCTAGTTTGGTTTCCGCCAAGGTTCCGCCTCGAGACGGCGGCGTCTGGTCTCGAAAGCCTCCTTGTGATTTTTTCAAGTCAAAACACCTAATATAGGAAAAGATGGGCATCGGGGGGCGTGCCTAGAGAGGGGGGGCGCCCCCACCCTCGTGGACAGGTGGTGGCCCCCTGATGAATCACTTTCACCAGATGTTTTTTATATTTTCTGAAACGGTGTCCCGTGGAGTTTCGGAGCTTTTTGAGTTGTGCATAATAGGTTTCCAGAGTTTGCTTCTTTTCCAGCCCAGAATTCCAGTTGCCGGCATTCTCCCTCTTCATATAAACCTTGTAAACTAAGAGAGAAAAGGCATAAGTATTGTGACATAACATGTAATAACAGCCCATAGCGCAATAAATATCAACATATTAGCCTGATGCAAAATGGACGTATCAACTCCCCAAGCTTAGACATCGCTTGTTGTAAGGGCATCTCTTGCCTAGGGTTTTGGTGATGATGACAATTCATGTGTGGACTAATCGTGCGTCAATATTACTCAGGTATACTGTATGTGGCACAAGACGGTTAGGCCTTCCCTCTAGAAGGAAAAGATCGAAGACAGATTTTCCGATGCCTTTTGTTTCCCTTGGTCGTAGGAAATCCGTACTATTAAGAGGGAACCCACATCGGAAGGTAATGGGTGAATCAAGTCACGTACACAGTTACTGCACCCACTATATTGCCTCTGTTCGAGGAGAGAGAGGTCCCCTTGGTTTCTAATGTGTGTGCAGTTTCCTCCACAGCGGTAGTACCGCTGTTGGAGGCGGTAGTACCGCTGTTGGAGGCGGTAGTACCGCTGTTGGAGGCGGTAGTACCGGTGGCCGGTAGTTCCGGTCGAACCACCGCCCCAAGTACCGCACAAGGGTGATTACCTTCTGTACTAGGTGCGGTGGTGGACCGGTGGTGGCCCGGAAGTACCGGTGTCCTCCTGACGAAACCTGTACTACCGGTGCTCAGAGCGGTAGTACCGCTCTGACTGCCATCACACTGGAACTACTACCCTTGCGGTTGTTCCGGCTCCACCACCGCCCCAACTACCGTCCTTGGTTAAAACCTTCTGGACTCGAAGCGGTACTTGACCGGTGGTGGGGCGGTAGTTCCGGTTTTCTCTGGAAGACCAGTACTATCGTGTGGTACATCGGAAGTACCGCCTTGGTGCCTTGGGTGCGGTTTCCCTCACACACCGGTAGTACCGGTGGGTTAAGTAAAAGTACCGGTCTAGTGCATTTCTGCACATAACGGTTGGATTCTTGGGGGCCCTGTTTAAGGAGGTCCTTCTCCTACCTCCATCTTATCTCTTTCCTCTCTCTCTCTCTCCTCCATTAATGCCATTGAAGCTTTCTTGCCCGATCTCTCTCCCTAGCCAACCAAACTTGTTAATTTTCTAGGTATTGAAGGAGGAGACCTAGATCTAAACTTCCACCAAAGGAATTTTGATTCCCCCATACTTTCTTGTGTGGATTTTGTTACTCTTGGGTGTTTGAGCACACTAGATGGAAGAGGTCACTTCGGAGCCACATTCCATTGTGGTGAAGCTCCGGGGTTTCGTTGGGAGCCCCCAATTAAGTTGTGGAGAGTGCCTCAACCTTGTTTGTAAAGGTTCGGTTGCCGCCTTCAAGGGCACCACTAGTGGATTCACGGCACCTTGCATTGTGTGAGGGCGTGAGGAGAATACGGTGGCCCTAGTGGCTTCTTGGGGAGCATTGTGCCTCCACACCGCTCCAACGGAGACGTACTTCCCCTCAAAGGGAAGGAACTTTGATAACACATCCTCGTCTTCACCGGCTCCACTTGTGGTTATTTCTATCCTTTACTTGTGCAAGCTTTCCTTGTTTATCTTAAGTAGCTTGCTTGGTAGGTTGTTTTCTTTACTTCTTTATAGTTGTCATCCTAGTGGACTATCTAGAAAACTTACCTTGTTGCTTAATTTTAATTGGTTAAGAAAAGCTAAAAATTGTTAGTTTCCTATTCACCCCCCCCCCTCTAGTCAACCATATCGATCTTTTCAATTGGTATCAGAGCCTCGTCTCTTTTGAAGGACTTTACCGTCCAAAGAGTATGGGTGACAACGTAGTCGAGACGGAGGGACATTCCGGTGGAACACCATCCTTGCCTACGTCCGATGGGGGAGCCTCGGTGTCTCGTGAGGAGTTCAATGTGGCTATGACCACATTGAAAGAATCACTAGCGACCGAGGTCAAAGGCATGTTTAAAGATTTGCTTGAGGGGCTTAAATTATCCACCACACCGTTGGAAGTGGTTCTTCCCGCTACCAACGTGTCGGAGGCTAATCCCGACAAGGGAGAAGCTAGTAGTGAACAAGCCCCGGTTACTAAGAATGGGAGTGGGATCTTTGCCCACTCTGCTCCTCCTACTCACTATGGAGGACCCGTTCCCACACCGCATTTAAATTTCGTTGGGCCTCCTCCCAAGTTTATAAAAAACTCTGATTTTGCTACTTGGGTGTTTCGCTTCAAACGTCATATAAATCATTGCTCTACTAATCTTTGGAGAATCATTGAGCAAGGTTTGTATCCACGTGATCCCGACAATATGACTCCGAGAGAAACTGCGGATCATCAATTCAACGAGTCCGTTCTTTGCATACTTCAAGATGCTATTCCTCCCGAATACATTGCACATCTTCGACCCTTCACTGTGGCCAAGGAAGCTTGGGAGCATGTTGGCACTATGTACAAGGGGAGCGCTAGCATTCAATGCTCTAACTATGAAGTTGGGCAAGATGAAGCCGATGAGTTTGCTATGATCGAAGAAGAAGATCCTCGTGAACTTTATCAGAGATTGACCACTCTTGCGGTCTCTCTTCGAGATCATGGGAGTAAGGACACGGATGACAATTGGATCAAGCGCAAGTTTCTCAAGGCCATGATGCCCTATCATAAGGCCATGTCTTCTGTCATCCGTCAAAGACCGGACTTCCACCACTTGTCATCAAATGAAGTGTTGGATGAGTTCGTTGCCATGAGGATCTTGGACATGACCGCCGACAATGCGGTCTTAAGAGCTCAACGATCTAAGAAGACTAACCTCGCCTTGAAAGCCAAGGCTTGTGTGGAAGAAGAGGAGTGGAGGATGATGATGAGAGTAGCCCCGAGGACACCAAATATGCCTATCATGAGTACATGGCTCTTGCTTCACGGCAATTTTGGGGCAACAAGAAGAACACAAGACCCAACTTCAACAAGAACAACTCAAGTGGCAACAAGGTCAAGCAACGAGTGAGGACTTGCTTCAATTGTGGGAATGTTAGCCACTTTGTTGTAGATTGCCCATATGAGAAAAGAGAGTACTTTGGAGGCAAGCTTATCCGGAAGGACAAGGCCAAGTCTTATCCCAACAAGAACAACTTCAACAAGAAGACCCCTCCTAAAGGGTTGGTGGCCCAAGAAGAATATGTTGAGGATGATGATAATGATGAAGATGATGAGGTGGTCACCATGGCCACAATTGCTATTGCTACTACTCCGCGCTCATCTCTCTTCAACTCGCCTAATGAGAACATCACCGCCAAGTGTCTCATGGACAAGGCCACCAACAAGGTAACCCCAAACATCAATACTACCATCACTTCTAATCCTTCATTGACGGATTGTATTGATGAGAGTGAGGGAACTAAGGAGGGAGAGAATGAATTTGAGGTGTTCATGAGCAAACTTAAGGGCAATCCCAAGAAGCACTTTGTTGCTCTCTTGGAACAACTCGGTGAGGCCAATGACATGATCGAGGCTCACGAGGAGACCATTACTAAAATGGAAGGACATAGTCGAGACTATGCCGATGAGATATCAGATCTCTCTAACACCCTAGAAGAAGAGCGTGGTCTTCGTTTGGCTCTTGAGGAGTCACACAATGATGATCATGCTAAATTAAAGAAAGATCTCGATCATGCTTTAGTTGTCTCTCGTATGCTTAATTCTGAGAAGGCAAAACTTGAGCTTGACCATGCTAAACTCAAGGAGGAGTTTCCTATACTCGACAAGGCTCACAAGGCCTTGAAAGGTATGCATGCTTCTCTCAAGGAGTCTCATGATCAACTCCAAATTTCGCTAACCAAGGAAAAGGCTATCTTTCCTCGCATGGTGTTAATTGATAATGCAAATGCTACTAACCCATGTTGCGAGCATGTGCATCTTGTTGAAGAAAATGCCAAGTTGAAGAAGCAACTTGAGAAAGGCCTTGTGACATGCATACAAGGTGAGAAGAACCTAAACAACCTTTTGAGCAATCAAAAGAAGGTTGTGGCAAAGGAAGGAATTGGGTTTGTTCCTATGCCCAAGAAGAAGAAGAATGACAAGACCAAGCTACCACCACCTCTCCGACAAACTTTTGGGAAAGAAGGAGAGGGCGCATCTAAGAAGAAGAAAACGGTGAATGGTGGTGGTGTCAAGAAAAACTCCACCATACCATCAAACATGGCCGGCGACTTTAATCCTGCATATGTTTTATGTCGTGCTAGTGATGGTCATGTGTTTGCTAAATTTGTTGGTTCTTCTTATGAGTACATTGAATGGTCCATTTGGGTTCCTAAGACCCTTGTTACTAACATCAAAGGACCCATTACCAAATGGGTACCTAAATCCAAGCATTGATCTCTTGTAGGAGTTTGCTTCCGGTGGGGGATCATGGTTGCTCGATAGTGGAGCCACAACTCATATGACCAGAAGCAAAGACTTGGTGGTGGACGTGCATCTAGGTTCATCTATGGCCACCAACGTCGAATGGGGTGATGCTTCATCTTCTAAGGTATTGGGGCTTGGCAAGGTTGTTGTCTCTCATGATCTCACGATCGAGAAGGTCATGCTTGTTGAGTCCCTTGCATACAATTTACTTTTTGTTCGCCAACTTGCACTCATGGGCTTTGCTACATTCTTTGATATTGATACCGTGGCCCTCTTGTGGAGCAAGACTCTTAAAGTAGCCTATGTTGGGCATGTAGAGAACGGTCTTTATGTGGTTAACTTCTCGAAGCAACCCACTAAGACCGCGACATGCCGAATGGCTAAAGTTGATGTGGGATGGCTTTGGCATCGTCGTTTGACCCATGTCAATATGAGATCTTTGCAAAGTCTTCTCAAGGGGGACCATGTCCGTGGACTAACAAATGTTAGCTTTGCCAAAGATCGTGCTTGCATTGAAGGAAAGTTACATGAGACGGCTCACCCTCCCATGACTATCATCTACTCAAGAAGACCCCTAGAGCTCCTTCACATGGACCTCTTTGGGCCTCCATCTTTTGATAGTCTTGGGGGTACAAAGTATTGCTTCGTGATTGTGGATGATTATTCAAGATATACCTGGGTATACTTCTTCAAGAAGAAGAGTGAGACCCAACAAACCGTCATCAACTTTGCAAATGAAGCTCAACGACAACATGAAGCAAAGATTTTGATGATCCAAAGTGACAACGGCACCGAGTTCAAGAACTACACCTTGGATGAGTTTCTTAGTGATGAGGGGATCAAACATCAATATGCAGCACCCTATACCCCTCAATAAAACGGTGTAGCAGAGAGAAAGAACCGGACTCTCATGGATGCGGCAAGGACCATGATGGCGGAATTCAAATCTCCATACAACTTTTGGGCCGAAGCCATCAACACCGCGTGTCATGCATCCAATCGGCTCTATCTCCGCAAAGGCTCGAACAAAACTCCATATGAGATTCTTACCGGCAACAAGCCCAATCTCAAGTACTTCCGGGTGTTCGGGTGTAAGTGTTCCATCCTCAAGAAAGGTGTTCACTTGTCTAAATTTGAATCTAGAGCTCATGAGGGCATATTTGTTGGTTATGCTACAAATTCTCATGCTTACCGTGTCCTCAACAAGTCCAATGGACTAATTGAGGAGACGAGTAACGTAGAGTTTGATGAAAATAACGGCTCCCAAGTGGAGCAAAGTGGTACTTATGATGTAGGTGATGAAATTCCTCCTCAAGCCATAAGAAGAATGGGTGTTGGATATATCCTACCCATTGAGGAACCCCTTGTGGCCGAAGGAGAAGGACAATGTTCCACTCAAGTGGAACCATCACCAACCCAAGACCCACACGCTTCCGAAGAACAAAGTGAAGGCCCTCAACCAGACGAACAAGGCCAAGTGCAAGATCAATCACAAGATGGTGGGGAGCCACCAAATGATGCACAAGGCCAAGTTCTTTCCTCCGAGCAAGATCAAGTTCAAGAGGAAGCTCAAGATCAAGATCTAGCTCCTGACGTCGCTCAAGATGATCAACTCAGCGCTCGTCAGTTATCTCTTGAAGAGCAATTGGAGTGTCGTGCTGCAAAAGTTGCCTCCAGGCTTGCTTCCAGAGAACATCACATGGAGAATATCCTAGAAAGCATCAAAAGGGGGTAAGCACTCGTAGACAATTAGCAAACTATTGTTCTCATCAACCTTTAGTCTCCTGTGTTGAACCTCAGAAGGTACATGAGGCGCTCGAAGACCCTGATTGGCTTAATGCAATGCTTGAAGAACTCCATAACTTCGAGCGTAACAAAGTGTGGCGTCTGGTGCCAAGGACAAAGGAGAACCATAATGTCATTGGAACCAAGTGGATATTTAAGAACAAGCAAGATGCTCAAGGCATAGTCATCCGCAACAAGGCACGTCTGGTGGCTCAAGGCTACTCCCAAGTCAAGGGTATCGACTATGGTGAAACCTTTGCCCCCGTTGCTCGCCTTGGATCTATTCGTTTGTTGCTTGCCTATGCTTCCCATCATAACTTTAAGTTGCAACAAATGGATGTGAAAATTGCATTTCTTAATGGTCCTATTAATGAGTTGGTGTATGTTAAACAACCCCCGGGATTTGAGGATCCCAAGCTCCCCAATCATGTGTACCAACTCGATAAGGCACTCTATGGCCTTAAACAAGCCCCACATGCGTGGTATGAGCATCTTACCGAGTTGTTACAAGATCGTGGGTTTGAAATTGGGAAAATCGACCCCACTCTTTTTACTAAGAAGGTCAAAGGGGAGTTGTTTGTCTGCCAACTATATGTTGATGATATTATCTTTGGTTCTCCTAACAAAGCTTTCAATGATGAGTTCGCCGCACTCATGACCACACACTTTGAGATGTCCATGATGGGAGAGTTGAAGTACTTCCTTGGGTTTGAGATCAAGCAAAGAAGAGAAGGGATCTTCATCAAACAATCCAAGTATACTCAAGACATGCTCAAGAGGTTCAATCTAAGTGATGTTAAGCCGGCTACTACTCCAATGCCAACCAAGTGCCAACTTGACATTGATCCCAATGGTAAAGCGGTGGATCAAAAGGTATATCGCTCCATGATCGGTTCCTTGCTTTACCTTTGTGCATCTAGACCGGATATTATGTTGAGTGTGGGAATCTGTGCACGGTTTCAAGCCTCACCTAAGGAAAGTCACTTTGTGGCAGTCAAGCGAATCTTTCGATATTTGGCTCATACCCCAAACTTTGGCTTATGGTACCCAAGAGGAGCAAACTTCAACCTTGTAGGTTTCTCTGATTCGGACTGGGCGGGAGACAAAGTGGATAGGAAGTCCACTTCCGGAGGGTGCCAATTTCTTGGTTGCTCTCTGGTAAGTTGGTCGTCCAAAAAGCAAAGTTGTGTGTCTCTCTCGTCCACCGAAGCAGAGTATGTGGCAGCTGGCAGTTGTTGTGCTCAACTCCTATGGATGAGGCAAACTTTAAAGGATTACAGTGTCACTTGTGACAAAGTGCCTCTTTGGTGTGACAATGAAAGTGCCATCAAGATTTCTCTTAATCCGGTGCTACATTTCAAGACGAAGCATATTGAGATTTGGTATCACTTCATCCGGGATCATATTCGGCAAGGAGAAATTGAGCTTCACTATGTCAACACTCATGATAACCTTGCAGATATCTTCACGAAGCCCTTGGATGAAGCAAGATGTCGCGAGTTAAGGCATGAGCTAAATATCATTGATTTGAGCAATGTGGCTTGAGCATGTGCACACCCCACCATACTCTTCATATTGTCTAATCTAGGTGTAGGCATGGACATAGGGGGAGTGTTGTTCTCTCAATGAACTCTCCCTCCCCCCATTATGCATAAATTGATCATATTTTCACATTCGTCATTTATGAAGACACTTGTGTTTCAAAGTCGAGTTTTGGTTATGGGCCCAAGGATAATTCTTCGCGGTGCCATGCCAATTGACTCTAACATAGGTGGCTCTGGCCATCGCCCTCAGGCTAGGTTGGTTTTTGCTCTTTGTGTTTTCTTCCTCATACTACAGTGACTAGCTCCATCCTAAGCCTTCTCATCCAAGCCATCTATTCCAAATGTACACAAGCTTGTTATCTTGGAGTGGGATGTTTCTCCCTGGCGGTACAACCGGTGGTACAAGAGGTTCTACCGCTTTACCACCAGGTTACAGCCCAGCGGTTGTACCGGTCAAGAGCCAGCGGTTCTACCGCTGGTACTCTGACATGTGCCCCTGGCCGGTACTACCGGTGTTGGTACGCGGTACTACCACCTCGCGCGTAAATACCGCCCCAACCACCTGGTAGCATCCGGAGCGGTACTACCGGTCCCCGGACCGGTACTACCGGCTGTTGAACAGGGCGGGTATAAATAGCACGGACTGAAGGGGTTTCTTCCCCTTCGCTCCTCCGTTCTTTTTTGCCCTAGCCGCCGGTTGCTCCACCCACTGCCCCGAAGCGCCCTCCGGCACTTCGGATCGGTCGGCCCTTCATTGGATCCGCTCCGTGGAGGCTGCCTCCTCCTCGATCTCCTCCCATGGATACCGGTATTGCCCTGCTTTTCTCCTTTTTAGGGTTCTCATCTTGAATCCTTCTTCTAGGGAAATGCTTGTATTCCCTCATTTTTGGTTAAATGTTTTCAGGGAGAGATCCGTATAGACTCCTATTCACTTGTGCGTAGTGAATAATAGACATCGTGCATGTAGTTTTGAGATCGGGTAGTTCCTCTCCTCTACTTGGCAGATCCATTCTCAGCGGTGCTACCGGTCCCATGACCGGTACTACCGCCGGACCGGAACTACCGATTCAGTTACCGGAACTACCGGTTGCTCTGAATTTATATGCATTGTCTCTATTCTCCTTACGTACTTGTGAATTATTCTTCTGATCTTGTGTGCATTCCTCTCATCTTTTTCTGGGTTGCTGTGTGTTCTCCGTGTGCGTTTGCAGGTGGCTCTAGCTCTCGTGCTGGTCAGTTCGCCAAAAAGAAGGCCCGTAGGGGCAAGAGGCCGGCAGACAATGAAGAACTTCACGAGGTTGTGGTCCCCTCCAAAACCACTCGCCGGGAAAAGTCAGTTGCTGCCAAGCAGCGTGCAGCGCTTCCTATGAATAAGTGGAACCTTCCGGACTAGGAGAGGTTTCGCTTTCAGGATCCTTACACCGCACCACCTCCTCCGCGCTGGAATAATCCTCAGTTCCGCAATGAAATGCAAATAAGAATTGTGTCTGAAATCTTCGAGCACCACAAAAACAAGTTCACCCGGATGTGGTCCATTGACCTTGAGCGGTGGTGAAACAACCTCAATTACTTTGGAGAGGCTCTGGAGGTCTGTGAGGAGTTTGACTTGATCAAGCTCATGGAGTTGCGCTGTGATTTTGATGTGGAGCTTATTCATCAGTTTTATGCTACTGTCCACTTCGGCAGTGACGATCAGCGTCACCTCTCTTTTATGTGCCGGGATGAGTTCTTCTGTGTTCCCTAGAGTGCCTTCTGTAATGCTCTGGTCTATGCTGACACAGGCTTGGAGGGTCAAGGTGGTCTCCGTCCTCACGACCGAGCCAACCCCATGCATAAGGTGAAACTTGCTCCTCTGTATATCCCTGGCCGTGGCATTGTGGGTAAATCCAATGATCTCCTACCAGTCTATGATATTCTACACCGTGTGTTCCGTTGTGTGCTGCTGCCCAAGGTTGGGAACCAGGATGACATTTATGGATATCTGCTGGATTTGCTTGTGGCCATGAAGACCAAGCGTGGCAAGGGCATCACTTTTGATGTGTCCAAGTGGATGTGGGAGGAGATGTACAACTGTGTCTGGAACCGCAAGGTACCGATCTACGCTCCCTTTGTGATGCGCTTCCTATACTCAGTTTGGGAAGTCCGGAGGCCTAGAGAGCCTCTTTCTACTCCGGATAGGCTCAGGGAGCATGAGGTCAAGTTGCTGAAGCAGAAGAAACATGCTGCTCCTCGATTCCATGCGGGGAATGAGGAGGATACTTTTGCTACCTCGGATGATGATGACTTTGAGTTGGAAGCGGGGGCCAAGCCTTCTTGGGTGGAGAAGCTTACTGCCAAGGTCAAGAAGACCTTCTGCTTACAGGCCCACATTCAGAAGAAGCTATACAAGGCACATTTGACTGAGAAGATGGTGCGCCGCAGACAGATTCAAATGATGAAGCACCTCAATGTGCCAGATGTGAAGAGTGGCTCTGAGAAGAGCATCACTCCTGAGGATAAGTGGTGTCTGGCTAACTGCCAGTGGTCTGATGACGAGCCCATGACATCTACTACTCGAGTGACTGTGGATGCTATGAAGACTGAGGCTGAGGCTGCTGAAGATGTTGAGGATGCTGAGGACTCTGACGATGATGATTCTGATGACTCCCTGGCGATAGGCGATGAGCTTTACTGAGCCCTGGGGCGTTAGTCTCGCTCTTTTCCTTTTTGGTGCTTGATGCCAAAGGGGGAGAGAGTTGCTAGGTCACGGGAGTTGCATGGGTCTTTCTTGCTTTTTTTCTCTCGTCTGTTCCTGCTATTTCTGTCATGTGAACTTATCCTATGTTTTGTCCCCTAGCATGGTGTGAGACATGTGTGCCCTTATCTAGTTATCTTATCTATGCACTTATTTTTAGCTCTCTGCAATCATATGCTCTGTTGTCTACCTTATTGGATTGTGGTCGCTGGTCGGTCTATAAAACCTAGGGGGAGCATAGATCCTAGTTTGAGCTCTTTTGCATTCCAAAAGCAAACTCTAAATAAGTGCTCACACTCAGGGGGAGCTCTGCCCACATCTTATAGACCCCCCGTGATTTTCATGTGGTTGTAATCATTCACAAAAAGGGGGAGATTGTAAGGGCATCTCTTGCCTAGGGTTTTGGTGATGATGACAATTCATGTGTGGACTAATCGTGCGTCAATATTACTCAGGTATACAGTATGTGGCACAAGATGGTTAGGCCTTCCGTCTAGAAGGAAAAGATCGAAGACGGATTTTCCGATGCCTTTTGTTTCCCTTGGTCGTAGGAAATCCGTACTATTAAGAGGGAACCCACATCGGAAGGTAATGGGTGAATCAAGTCACGTACACAGTTACTGCACCCACTATATTGCCTCCGTTCGAGGAGAGAGAGGTCCCCTTGGTTTCTAATGTGTGTGCAGTTTCCTCCACAGCGGTAGTACCGCTGTTGGAGGTGGTAGTACCGGTGGCCGGTAGTTCCGGTCGAACCACCGCCCCAAGTACCGCACAAGGGTGATTACCTTCTGTACTAGGTGTGGTGGTGGACCGGTGGTGGCCCAGAAGTACCGGTGTCCTCCCGACGAAACCGGTACTACCGGTGCTCAGAGCGGTAGTACCACACTGACTGCCATCACACTGGAACTACTACCCTTGCGGTTGTTCCGGATCCACCACCGCCCCAACTACCGTCCTTGGTTAAAACCTCCTGGACTCGAAGCGGTAGTTGACCGGTGGTGGGGCGGTAGTTCCGGTTTTCTCCGGAAGACCGGTACTACCGTGTGGTACACCGGAAGTACCGCCTTCGTGCCTTGGGTGCGGTTTCCATCACACACCGGTAGTACCGGTGGGTTAAGCAGAAGTACCGGTCCAGTGCATTTCTGCACATAACGGTTGGATTCTTGGGGACCCTATTTAAGGAAGTCCTTCTCCTACCTCCATCTTATCTCTTGCCTCTCTCTCCTCCATTAATGACATTGAAGCTTTCTTGCCCGATCTCTCTCCCTAGCCAACCAAACTTGTTGATTTGCTAGGGATTGAAGGAGGAGGCCTAGATCTACACTTCCACCAAAGGAAACTTGATTCCCCCATACTTTCTTGTGTGGATTTTGTTACTCTTGGGTGTTTGAGCACTCTAGACGGAAGAGGTCACTTAGGAGCCACATTCCATTGTGGTGAAGCTCCGCGGTTTCGTTGGGAGCCTCGAATTAAGTTGTGGAGAGTGCCTCAACCTTGTTTGTAAAGGTTCGGTTGCCGCCTTCAAGGGCACCACTAGTGGATTCATGGCACCTTGCATTGTGTGAGGGCGTGAGGAGAATACGGTGGCCCTAGTGGCTTCTTGGGGAGCATTGTGCCTCCACACCGCTCCAACGGAGACGTACTTCGATAACACCTCCTCGTCTTCACCGGCTCCACTTGTGGTTATTTCTATCCTTTACTTGTGCAAGCTTTCCTTGTTTATCTTAAGTAGCTTGCTTGGTAGGTTGTTTTCTTTACTTCTTTATAGTTGTCATCCTAGTGGCCTATCTAGACAACTTACCTTGTTGCTTAATTTTAATTGGTTAAGAAAAGCTAAAAATTATTAGTTGCCTATTCACCCCCCCCCCTCTAGTCAACCATATCGATCCTTTCACTTGTCCTCAAGCAAAAGCCGATATCAAAAATATGTCCACATGTTTAGAGATAGAGGTGTCGATAAAAATAAAATACGGACATGAGGGCATCATGATTATTC